>JAREYC010000003.1:100085000-100740000 GCA_030015325.1 Cryptoblepharus egeriae | reverse complement strand
TCATAAACCCAAATATGCCCTTATCCAATATTGATTAAGATCAAGACAAGGTGACTAAGGAAAGCAAGAGTAGGTGAATACTTAAATGTGAATGTATTTGCTGCCATGGGTGCTAAATGTTGTAGCTTGTACTTTCAGCCAGTGATGTTATGTAGCTTATTATCTTAAATTATACAAAAGGCAAGTTGGAAGCACTTGTTTAAACAGTATTTAACTTACCGTTAATTATTTATTTAGTTATTAATTTGGCATAGTGGTTCCCAAACTAGTAGGTCATGACACAACATGGAAACCAGAAGCAGGGCATTACCCCTTAAAGTGGCCTTGCTCCGGTGGTGGTGATAGTGCTCGCTAGATTGTAGCACGGCTGCTGCCAAAGGGCTTATGTCTTACTTTGGGGTAGGGATGGCTTTCTGAAGGATCCACTCTGCAGCAGACCTTCTGCTTCAGAAGCAGGTCCTTCTGCTTCAGCCCACTCCGAAGTCTTTGAAGACTTCTGTAAATAACCTTTTCTCCAATCAGTAACTACTTCCATTTTCCTATGAAAACATTTGTATGGATGGCTGAACATTAATTTGTGTATATGTTTGATTTATATACCAAATGCTAGATGACCAGCTCATCTCTATTGTAGAACAGTTGACTAAAGAAAGGCGACAGAGAGAAAAAAGTTCCTCTGATAAACAGCCTTGTTGGTAAAATGATGGTGCCTCATTTAAAAGCTAATTTAGTTGTAGGAAATGTTGTTCTAATTGATTTCTCCTAAGAGAAAGTTGTAGATAAAAGTATAACAAAGTCTTTCAATAAACAGCAGTTGCTCAGTCCATTTTATGATAATTCAAATTTCCAATTAAGATGAAGCCATATGGAAATCAGTGAGATATCTGTCTAAGAAAAAACACTTCAGCTCAGCACACTTATCAGAGTGAGTGATGTGAAGAGCAATGCCTCACTCATCAGACAAAAACAGTGGGACAAGGCAGAAAGAAATTAAGCAGAAGCCAATGGCAAGTGTGTATAGAGGAAATGAGGAAACCTCACAAATGGGCCAGAATCCCAGTCCTTTGTCAGATAATTATTTTGGGAACTGTCTCAGATCCTTCTCATGTGGAAATAGGGGAGAGAAAATCCTGAGTGTATCTGGCACCTGTCCATTCCTCTGTAATGACTTTTCAGTTTTAGCGAAGTGCTGACTGGCTGCATCTCCCACTCTGTCTTTCACTCACATTAGACCATAGGCCACTTCAAAAAACTGGAAGTATTTAAAACCTAGTCAAGTCAGGGAGAACTGTTAAGCTGTCTCTGTGTGGGAGCACAGTAGTGCTCAAGCCTAGAGTCAATCTCTTCTCCTTTGACTGCAACCATGCCTAGTGCGCCACAAGGGCCAGATGAGTTTTCTGTATTCTTAACTTGTTTGGGTCTTTCTATAGCGAGTGCCTAGTTGCTTTTTAAGTCATTTTTGATTTATTGAAATTGTTTCTGAAGCACTCATAGTTAAACATTTGGGGTATACCAGCCATAAAGTCCCCAAATGTATAAACATCAAAACTTAATTTGCTGAATTAAAAAACAATGTATCATTGTTGCTTAAGTTCAGTTTCACAGGTTCTGCATTCTCTTCTTTGTTTTCCTTCCAATTTCAATATTAATGCTGCAATCCTAAAGACATCTTCCTGGGAGTAAGACTCATTGAACACAATGGGGCTTACTTTTGAGTAGATATGGTTAGGATTGTCCTCTTAGAAATGTAAGTTTAAGAAGTAAGAAGTGCTAAGTTTAAGAAGTTTAAGAAATGTAAGAAGTGCTAAGTTTTTTGTTCCTTAAAAAAGACTGATATTTTTAAGGGACACTGTATAGCTTCATGTGGGCTGTGGTGGCGTAAGTTGTTAAGACACTGTGCCTGTTAACCAGCAGGCCGGGGTTCGAGACCTGGGTCAGTCCCCACAAGACAGGGTGAGCTCCTGTCCTTAGCCTAGCTCTGCGATGCCAGCTGGATCCAATCATATTGGCTCTGCCTTTCCATTGGACTAATTCAGTGCCGTGAAGAGGGGGGATTTGCTGCTTGGGTAACAGCCTATCCTCCATAACAATCTAACCCAGGCTTTCATGCTTCGCATGTAGCGTATGCAGCACCAAGCATGATAACATAGTCTTTCAAGACTGACGAAGGCCTGCTAAGTATAGAAGCTTCATAGTACATTCTACCCACCTATTCACACCATCTCCACATAAGTTCTGGGGAGAGGTGCACTCAAAAGTGCACAGATCATGTGCACAGCTTGGACATCCTTCTGGACCCAGCATTACAATTAAATGACCATGTGTTGGCTGTGGTTAGGTGGCCTTTGTTCAGTGGCAGCTGGTGTATGGCTCCATCCTATCCAACTTTCTACAGGATATGTGAGGTATGGAAACAGATGTACTCTTATCATGAGGAGGCCTCTGTGACTGACACACTGACATGGCAGCACCAGCACTGGAAAACTAGATAAGGTTGTCCCTTTCTGATGTAGTTTGACATGATACATCTCTCATATCAAAAACTGCTAGTTGCATTATGTATGGTTGCCACTGAAGTTGCAGTTGATTCATAAGTCCAGGCCAAGGACCTCCACCCCCTTTATTTCCATGAAGGGTGGCTGAACCTCTGCTTGGAAGGCAGCAAACTATTCCTCACTCACTCCTTGCTCACTCACTCCTTGCTCACACAATCATTTTAAATAGAACAAGAAGTGCAGAATGCACTGAGATAATTTTTGTTTAAAAAGAAATCTCTTTGTCTTTAGTAGTACTTGAAGCATGGGTGTTTCTGGCTTTACATCCTTGCTTATCTGAAGAACATGACACATGGGCCACACACTCCCTGTAGCTTGCATGCTAACCAATTGTTAACCAATTGTTAACAGAGAGAAGGACAGTTCCTCCTTCCTGTTAATATTTGGTTAGTTTTCTTGTAGCATGCAGACTTGTGATGGCTTCAAATCACATTTTTCCGAAGAAGGTTAAGCAAGAAACATTCCTACTTCAAGCCCTACAAAAGAAAAATGAAGGTACCATAATGAATGGGCAGAGGCAGGTATGAATGGCCCCATAGGTCTGCAAATAACTGAATCAATAGACACCAGATCCAGTGATATAAGGGACATCTGTATTTTGCTATTGGTTTTTGAATGTTCTTTTATAATTTTAATAGAAACTATAATTTTAATTGCAAACTACCTTCAGAATAAGAATATTAATCTTTTAAAATAGATAACCATGAATATCATTTTCAGAAAAAAGGCCTGGTTTACCTATTTCTCACATATTTTATTATGCCAGTGACACACAACCTAGATTTAGGCAGCGGACACTAGCTGATTTATTCTTTTGGTAGCTGGGAAAGGTAAGGATCGTCTGGCTTAGTGCTTACTGGAAACCACTGTTCTGGAACTGAGGCAAGTATTGTTTAAGGGAGAAGGCATTTATTCATACCTTGTTTTAGGTGCACAAACACTTCTGGGTCATTCCATTCAGCAGAGCAAGGCAGATATTTGCATATTATCCTTTTAATGTGTTCATGTTCATGACCAAAATAAATGTGTGTGCAATGGTAGAGAAAGAGGGTTGCAGGTGGTGCAGTTGCACCAGGCTACAACCTTTAGGGGGGCTACTGTCTGTGCTTGACACTAGTGGTTAAAATTTGAAAAAAACAAGATATATATGAAAAATAATACCATTATGTTATATATTGTTGGTAATGTAATTTTTTGTAGAATGCAATGGAACAAATTGCATTAGAATATCTATATTCCATCAAAAGTTAAATCCAATTAACCATCCATTGCCATGAAAATACAAAAGCCTACGGAACAAAAAGTGGATTTTTAAAAATCAAACGTTCCCATAATACTGATTGCTCTGAGAGCCAATGAGATGTAATTCTAATACTGTATGTAACTAATAAGATCATAAAATCATAGAGTTGGAAGGGACCTAGTAGGTCATCTAGTCCAAACCCCCTGCCTATAGCAGGAAATCCTCCTAGAGTATCCCTGACAGATGCTCGTCGAGCCTCTGCTTGAAGATCCCCAGTGAGGGAGTGTCCACCACCTCCCTTGGCAATCTGTTCCACAGCCGAAAAGCCCTCACAGTCAGGAATTTTTTCCGGATATCCAACTGGAATCTCCTTAGGATGTTAATATGAATCAGCTCTCATTTCCATATACAGTGGTGCCTCACATAAAGAGCTTAATTTGTTCTGGCGGCATTCTCTTTAAGTGAAATGCTCTTTTCACTAAAAGAGTTACTGGTATCTTTTGGAGCATCTTTAACAAGGAACCTCTCTGTGTGTGACATCTATCTATGGCAAACTAGATAGGCAGTCTGCAAAAGCAGAGGGGCCAAATCCTATGCTGTCTACTCAGAATCAAGCCCCATTAAATTAACTGGGGCTTACTCACAGGAAAGTGTGTAGGATGCAGCCTGACTCTAAGTCTGCATGAAGAGCAAGGGCAGAGGGGCCAGATTGATTTCCGATGGATATACATAAAATAAGACAACTTGGTAGAGTCAAATTATATGTGGGGATTTGTTCTATTAAGAGCCACAGAAAACAAAAATCATGCTATTGCAAATCCCCCAAATTCCCTTTAATTGACTTCAGGTAAGCAGGCAGGCAGGAGTATGTGCACACTACACCTACACTCCATTTCAGGCAGGCAGCTTTTGTGATCTTCTGTACCCCTGCCTCGTTCTTTCTCTCTCTCTCTCGCTCTATTTTTCTCACATCCAAATCTCTCTCTCTCTCTCTCTCTCTCTCTCTCTCTCTCTCTCTCACACACACACACACACACACACAGAGAGAGAGAGAGAGAGAGAGAGAGAGAGAGAGAGAGAGAGAGAGAGACTCAGATCTGTCAATAAATATAATGTATATAAATAGTCTATCTGTTTATGGACACTTAACCAGAAGGTTGGTGAAACTATCGTTCTTGCTGCCTTCCCAGGGCTATAAAAGCAGGGAAGATGGTTCATCAAGCAGCTTGACATGGCTGTTTTGGTTATGCTTTGTGGGTCACAAGCTGCCTACTTTAGTAAAATGTTGAAAAGACAAACCTGTGCTATGTTGGAACATCAAACAGAAGTTTGGACAAACAAGAGTTGGAACTGAAGGACCAGCTTTGAGGAACTTTGACAATTCCATATGCCTATCATATTTTGGAACATTCCTGCTTAATGATCATTCATAGCTTCATTCATGATCATTCATAGATTACTAGTTTCTCTTCATTTTCCTACATATGTCTTGAAAATTAGACAAGAGAAATTAATGCTGGAACAAAGCAAGAGTTGTTCAGATGTTGTCACATCCTTTCCCACAGCCAGCTGTACTGGCCAAACCAAACCAAATCAAATGAACAAATCAAAAGACAACAGCAGTAATGTCACCAGGAGGTGCAGAGTGCAGCCCGTACTGGGTGATGCACATTTGGATGGTGACACAACTAGTGACCAAAATTGCTAAAATTATGATTAATAGGAATAATTAAGTCATGTCCAACTTTTCATGATTCCATGGACTACAGCACTCTAGGCCATCCTATCCTCCACTAGCTTCCAATGTTTGTGTAATTCATGTTTATTGCCTCTATGACACTAAACATCTCATCCTCTGCCACCCCCTTTGCCTTTGGACTTCAATTTTTTCTAGCATCAGGGTCTTTTCTAGAGTCCTCTCTTCTCATGTGATGGCCAAAATATCTGAGCTTCAGCTTCAGTCTCTGTCCTTCCAGTGAACAGTCAGGGTTGATTTCCTGGAGGATGGACTGATTTGCTCTCCTTGCAGTCCAAGGGATTCCCAAGAATATTCTCTAGCACCATAATTCAAAGGCATATATGATGGTCAGCCTTACTTATTATAGCCATACATTCCTGCAGGCAAAACCATAGCTTTCTCAAAACAGACTAATACCATCATATTATATACTAGTTAATGTGAAATCTACAGCAGAATACAATAAAAATTGAGTGAAATATCTCCATTTTATCAAAATTTATGGCCAAAAATCAGTTGGGGGGGTAGAGCAATGGTCTACCTATATCCTGGGTTGTTGCCCTGCCCACTGCATAAAAGGGGATCCACAATGGAAGTAACATGCTGGCCTCCAATGCTGGTGTCCTCTAGTGACACCACTGGAGTGACTTAAATGTTCAGTGGCAGAAAGTTGCTGAAATATTTGATCCCTTGGTTCTTCTTCTACATTAAATTTCTACACCATCTTTCCACACAATGTCCTTAAGGCATCTCATACTATATTTAAAATAGAATAAAAAACCAATCCAATCAAATCCCATCTAAGAACAACAATTAGCTCATTCATATGATCTGGGTTTTGAAGAAATATTTCTGTGTCAACAAGTAGTAAAATTATGGCCTGTATCCTAAAGTGATATTAAGCCCCTTGCTCTGGAGCAGTTAAGATGACTTTCCATAAGATAACACTGGAGGATAACGTAACTGCGTGGACCCGTAACTGCTATGGATTTTGCCCTATGACTCCTTGCAGATCTGATTTAGAGTGTCCTTCACTGAAGAGATAAACTTTCTCCAGATGTAGAGAAATAATCTCAACATTCTCTCCTATTTGGTGGCAGAATTTTAATAATAAGTTCCCCAGCAGCTTTACAGCAATCTGAGGATGATTTATAGCATTTAATAGCCCAGTGAGAGTGATGCGCCTTCCTATGTTAAAGCATACAAGAACTACTTTAGTGGTACATGATTAATATGAAGCTGGCTGGATTTTTATATAGGAAAATAAGTGTTTGCTTTAAATGTAATATGAAAGAAAATGAAATGTGTATTTCATTTACTAATAATAGATGCATCATATAATCTGAAAACAAAGTATTATGTAGTCAAGAACAACAATGCACACACAGTGTGGCTTGAGCATGATCTTGGCTGCTCTAGTCATGTACATGTTGAAAAAGGGGTATCAAACTCATTTTATACAGCAGACTGAATAGTATTCATGGCACCTGCAGATGTCTGGAAGTAACACCACTAAGCAGGATGCGACATCATTAAATAGATGATGGCCAGAATAAATCCCTTTGTTCTCAGGTAGAACTCATTAACCTTATATGACAGAAGAGACAATATACAAACTGAGACAGTATCTAAGGCAGAGGTAGATTATAATTATATTGAATCAGCCTTGCATTTTAGATTGGGAACCCTTTTCAACAGGGACCCTGTGATGATTTCTATTCTCCCTGGTTGGTCCGGACCCCTGTCCACTATTAGGGATACCATTAGGGAAAGATACCTCTGTGTCATTGTCATCCTCCTCCACCCAGAGCATCATCTTCAATCCCCAGAAAGGAAGTGCACACAGGTAAGTAACGGAACAAGGATTCTTTTACTTCCAGAGAAGGTTCTCAAGCATATGGTTATTCACAAGTTCTTTCCTGGTTACAGGTATGAACAGTGCAACTGAGCACGCTGGCTCTTAAAACAAGGTAAGGCAAAACAGGTAAGTCTAACACTTTGAACTCTGCAGATATTTGTAATTAAGGGTGAAATCCAGAGTAACTACGGGGAGTCCTTGCTCCGGAGTAAGAACAAGTTACTCTGGATTGCAATATGAATTTCCCATAGGTTTTCATTAGGTGGTGCAGTAACTACTGGTGCACGTAATGTCTCATATGTGCTCACGTAGTTACTCTGGATTGCGCCCAAAGTCTTTCAACTGGCTCTCTTTCTTTTAGGTCTCTCCAGGCTCAGAGTCCCACTCAGCATCCTCCGGCTCGGATGCTCTTGCCGCTGCTGCCTCCAGCCGAGCAGCTTCTGAGTCCCACTGCCTCTCCTTCCAAGGCAGTACCTCCAACTGCCCTTCCCGCTCGTCGTCCCCACTCAAATCTCCCGCCCCGTCAGCCCTCCCCCAATAGCCGGGCAGACTTCGTGGGAGTATGCGCACTCCTCCCTTGGCTTACCATCTACCAAAGTTTCCCCGTCCCCTGTATTGTAACTCCACTATGTCCTTCATTGACCAGACTTCCACAGTGTCTGGGAAAAGGTCCATGTCAAGGGGTGGGGGTATTTGGGCCGACGACTCACGTAGAGACTCTCCCCCATGTAGGTTCCCAATGGCTCCAAATTATATTTCTGATAATCCTCCCAAGTAAATCCACCACAGACATGCACCACCTCATGCAAGAGGCATGGCAAGGTCTGGGCTATAAAGAACAAACGCAGAGGTCATCAGTCAAAAGGAGTCATCTTGCATCATGACAATGCAAAGCCTCACACAGCAGCCCAAACGGTGCAGACCATCAACGAGCTGGGTTGGGAACTGCTCCCTCATCCCCCTTATTGCCCAGACCTTGCCCCTTCAGACTTTCACCTGTTTGGTCGCTTGAAAGCGTTCACGAGAGGTACGAAGTTTGAAAGTGACGATGAAGTCAAAAGTGTTGTGAGCAACTGGCTGAGACATCAGTCTAAAGATTTTTACGCTGAGGGAATACGGAAGCTTGTGCACAGATGGGAAAAGTGTGTGACAGTGCTGGGAGACGTTGAAAAATAAAAAAATAAAGCTTCTATCTGTATTAGAAGTCCTTATACAGAAAAATTCACCTTATTTATTGAATCACCCTCGTATATGGGGGAAGTGCAATCCTACTCCGAAGGAGGAGGACACAATTACAGAAGCCTCCTCAAGGTAAGGGGAGGTTTGTTTCCTTCATGTGGCAATGTGACTTACCTTATGTCCTCTTTTTCCTGGACTCTTTTTAGCTTTGTGTCCTGGGGATTAAAAAAAACTTCATTGTCCTCCTTTACCTTGTGAGCAGTCTGCAAGTAACCTTCTTGTAAATAATAAATTAAATGTAATGGTTTTAAAACTGTTAATAAGTAATATAGTGTTTAAATTAACCACATGAAAGCAACACATATATGAGTGTTTTTAGCTTTTATTTTGTCATGTCTTACATTTTTCTTGGGTTTCTTTCATCTTGGTGGGGGCCTCTTTTCAGCACTGGAAAGCTGGTTAGTATTGTGCTGTCATTTTTATAAAACATGTGCTAACTATTTCAATATATGCCTGTAACCAAATAACCAGGCCTTGTGTTTAATTCCACACGTTCCAGCCCCCTCCATCCTCTTGCATTGCCCTAAACTACCAGGCCAAGGACATTAGTTGTTCTTGGTGTACCAAAATAGTTCCTATTATGAAGAAATGTCTTGTCCAAACTGTTTCCTAAAGATATTTGTGCCTTGTAACCAATAACTGTAACTGATAATTGCTTGCCTGTGTATGGCATGTGTTCTGTACCAAAACTGTTATAGACAGACTGTTTTAATATCTTCTTAGGTCCAAAAGCCCCAGGCCCAATTCCTCTTAGCCTAATCTGGCCCCCATAGCAAGGCCAGCCGCCCTAAGCCGGAAAAAATTCAATAGAAGGCCAGTCACAGAATGTTCAGGCCAAAATGATAAATATGGAATGTAGCAAAGATACGTGTTTTATGCAACTATGCAATAACTTCAAGTAGCCCTGACAGTGCGCACTCTCAAAGGATTCAGACATGTTGCAAGTTTGCCTTACGGCCTACCCATCCACTGCTTGTCATCATCCCCTGAATACCACCCATGCACAAAAACTAGCAAACTAGGGTCCAAGCTTTGCTCTAAGTCATTTGTACCCCTTGTCTACTAAAAATGCACTATAAAACTGCTTGCACAGCTATGGAACTTGTGTGTACACATGTAATAAAGCTAGTTTTGTATCATGGTCCTTTGTAGTTTTCTGCCATATCAATTGTCTCTCAGAAGAACCTGTGTAGTGCCCCAGGGGTCGTAGGTTTGAGTCCCACCCCATTTGGGTACATGCCATTGTTCTGCATTATATAAGTGCTGTATTAATAAAGATTTCCATCTCTCTCTTTTTGGCAACATGATTGATATCTTAATCTCAATTTTATTTAGTATTTCTGGAGTTAGTATGAACATTCTTCCACATGCTCTCCACTGAAAAAGAAATGACACAAGAGTCTATGTAAACCAAATGGCATTTTGGGAAGAGCTGTTTTTCAGCAGTGTTTTACTTAGCACAAACATAATGGTTTCTGCTGAAATAAAAGGGGAATGTTTAATCCTAATGACATCAATAGAATGGTAATATCTCCAGGATTGTTTCTTCACAGAGAGGGATAATGTTTTTTTTCCTCTCTAACTAAGGGGCAAAAAGATAAAAAAACAACAACAAGCAAAGCTGTCCCCAACAACTCCTATTTCATTGCAGGAAGTGAATTTAATTCCATTTAAAGTACAGATAATTCTCTTTATAGTTCCTAAGGAAGGGCTGGTCATGTTTTCTGGTGTATTGACAAGCCAAGGTAATCCCAGGAGATTATATTTTAGTAAATCATTAATCACATTGCACAATAGCTTAAACTATGTGGTAAACACAGGAGATGAGCCAAACAACCCAAATCTGTCATTAATTTCTTACCTTTGGAAGCTAGAAAGGTTTACTGTTTTCTTTAGGTCCCTGAAGAGATTAATGTGCGGGGGGATATTTTTTTTTGAAACCCATGATGGTAATTATAGCATGTGTATACATTTAGGTAGCTCAATATATTTTGCCTTAAAAAAAATCTGCTTCCCTTCTTCATCTCTGTATTATGAAAGCACACAAAATTTCATTTCCATTGTACTGTAAATCAGTTCCTGATTGCTAGTATTCAGAAAACAACATGCTTCAATACATCACAGAATGAACTTAATGGCTAAACAGACAAAAGAGGTTTGTGTGGTATCTTTAGCCAGAAGCATCACCAGGTAATAATTTAGGTTGCAATCCTACACTTCTGCTATCTAGCCCATCTGGCACTTGGGCCAGCCTAATGCTAGGTAGGCTAGCCTACCTGCATCAAAGAAGGCTTGGGCCAGCCTAAGTCCACTTAGGCTGGGCCAAGACAGATGGACCTGCACCAGCCTAGCTGTGCCAGCCTAGACAGATCAGCAGGGGTGTGTTGAAGGCATGCATGTTGTAGAGCATGGCCTAGAACGGGTAGACAACCCCCAGCACTAGTGCCGAGGTTGGCACTCATAATGATGCTTGGCAGCATACCAAGGCATCCTGACACAGTTAGGAGGAGTTAGAATCATAGAATCATAGAGTTGGAAGGGACCTAGTAGGTCATCTAGTCCAACCCCCTGCCTGCAGCAGGAATTCCCCCTAGAGCATCTCCAACAGGTGCTCATCGAGCCTCTGCTTGAAGATCCCCAGTGAGGGAGAGTCCACCACCTCCCTTGGCAATCTGTTCCACTGCCGAACCGCCCTCAGAGTCAGGAATTTTTTCCGGATTTCCAGCCGGAATCTCCTCTCTTGCAGTTTGTACCCATTGGTTCTAGTTCTGCTTTCAGAAGCAGCTATGAACAAATTGGCCCCTTCCTCCCTATGACAGCCCTTCAGGTATCTGAAGAGGGCAATCATGTCTCCCCTCAGCCTCCTCTTCTCCAGGCTGAACATCCCAAGTTCCCCCAACCTTTCCTCGTAGGGCTTCCCTTCCATCCCACTGATCATTCTTGTCGCTCTCCTCTGGACTTGCTCCAGTTTGGAGTTGCCACTGCTGCTGTCCCAATTGCCCGCAGGAAGTTGCCTGTGACCATCGCTGGTGTCCAGAATGGCATCATCTCTCCCCACCCTGAGCCCACCTTGCCACTATCAGAATAGAAGGGGTGGAGAAGAGTGTTCCATCCTCCATCCTGCACTTTTCTACTCAGATGTAAGTTCTTTTGCAGTCAATGGAGCCTGCTCCCAAGAAGGGGTGAGCAAAGGACATTCTTAGAGCCCAATCCTGAGCATCTCTCCTCTAAAGGAAGGCTCTTTGCAAGAGGCATAGCAAGGATAGGATCAGGTTGTTCTTCAGCATCTCCAGCTCCCACAGCACCATAGTGACGGAGAAGACCCTTGGGAGATGCAGAGCAAGCCGCATGTTAGTCAGAGGTCAGAAAAGCCCCAGGAGGTTGTCTCTGCATATAAATGATGTATATGCATATTATCTAGATACTGTATTTACTAAAATATAACACTCACCTTTTCCAGTCAAATTCTGCAAATTCAGGGTGCACATTATATTTGATGGCACATTATATTCAAGTAAATATTGGTATATAAAACTGAAAAGTCACTGACTGATTCACTCACTCACCCATCCACCAAAGCCCAGCCAAATCCTTTAGATTTGGCCTAACTGTTAGATCAGGATATGGCCTACCTTAGACCAGCTTTGCTGAGCAATTCTCTCTGGCCTAAGTCAGGATTGCACTCTAAGGGCACAATCCTAACCATGTCTACTCAAAAGTAAGCCCCATTGTGTTCAATAGGTCTTACTCCCAGGAAAGTGTCTTTAGGATTGCAGCCTATGGGCGCAATCCAGAGTAACTATGGGGAGTCCTTGCTCCGATGTAAGAACAATTTGCTCTGGATTGCAATATGAATTTCCCATAGGTTTTCATTAGGTGGTGCAGTAACTACGGGTGCACGTAAAGTCTCTTACGTGCTCCCGTAGTTACTCTGGATTGTAGGGTTTGTTGCACAATCCAAACTGGCCCTTGATATGGTTCAGAGCGTTGCAAATCTATATATACTAGTGAGAAACGGTGACTGAGGGATGTTCTGCCCAAACCCCTGGACCTAGAAGCATGAAATTCGGGGAGGATCTTCCTTATGTCACATGAACACCCAAGAACCAATGTGGAGAAATTTAACCCTTAAGGGGCTGAAAAGGGGTGCAACATGTTTTTGTCCTATACTTAACATGGAAAACTAACCAACATCCAGCCAATTTTGTGCCTGGTGCCCTGGGGGGATGTTGTTCAGAGGGAGGGGTTGCACTGGGGAGGATGCTGCACACGGGGGGTGTTGCGCATGGGGGATGATGCGCATGGGGGTTGATGCCCATTGGGGGGACGTTGTGCATGGGGGAGATGATGTTTATGGGGGGGTTGATGCGCATGGGGAGATGATGCGCATGTGGGGATGTTGCGCATGTAGGTTGATGCTTATGGGGGTTTGATGCTTATGGGGGTTGTTGTGCATGGGGGGTTGTTGCACATGGCGAGTTGATGCGCATTGGGGGTTGATGCGCATGGGGGTTGATACGCTTTGGGGATGTTGCGCATGGGGGTGTTGCACATGGGGGGTTGATGCATATGGGCGATGTTACACATGGGAGGTTGATACACATGGGGGATGTTGCGTATGGGGGATGTTGCACATGGGGGGTTGATGCACTGTGGGGGATGGCATACAGGGGAATTTTATTCCCGCAACGTGGGTACGCTTTTTGTTTGTATGTTATAAGAACTCGTGAGTTGGCAGTGGAACATGGAGATATTGGGACTGGGAGGGGGCAGAAGTAACCTCTTTCCTGGCCTACTCAGTGTCACACTGGGCTTCCCAAATTTGTACCAGCTAAATTGTAAGTGAAAATATATCCCTTTATATCAGGAGATCTCCTGAGCTGTGGATGCAGTGGAAGAAATATGGCCTCACTGCCCCAGTTCAGTTTGCTATTTGGCTGTAAAAGGGGTTTATGAGAATTGGCAATGAAAGATGTGGTGGCCACAACACAATGCTTATTTTCAAGGGAAAAAAATCTGAAGCTCAGTTGTTCCTGAGGATTATATCTGCTGTCCTTTCTCACAAATTTTCAATATGGATACCATGCATAGGACTCTGAAAAATACAAAATTATCTCATAAATTGTTTAGCCGTGGTGGTTAATTCACTTGGCCTAGATAAGCACATAAAGGTTTTGAAATATAAACCGTCATTGTCTTTCAGTTTGAAAACAAGTTACTGTAGCTTAACTCTCCTTGCCCACAGCCAGTGATCTTTTTGAAGGGGTACATGTGCATATGGAGTACGAGTGTGTCTATCTAGGTACTGGTACCTCTGTGGGTGAGTACCACCCCCCCAACACACAAACAGTACTGGCAGGAGTACCGGCACCTGTTTTTCCAGAAAAATAGTATTGCCACAACTATTCAGTAATTATCATCTTAGCATGCAATCCTAGAGGATGAAAACTAAGAACTTATTTTACTTAAAGGCACAGTCCAGAAGTGCACTTGGGTTACCCTGTCTATCACTGGGCTGACCCAACTGCAAGATGCTCCACCGTAGTTACTCTGGAAAAGGCTTGGAGCAACCTAAGGCAACATAGGCTCCCCCAAGACAGGTGGACCTGGGCTGCCCTAGCTGAGCCAGCCTCGGCAGTTCAGGAGAGACATGTTGAGGGCATGATTAGGGCATACAGAGCAGTTACTCTGTATCTAGAGCCTGTTTCCAGGGCAGAAATGCCCTCTTTCAGCTCTTCAGAGTTATACCACCTCAGGAGCAGGTATAATGATGAATAGACACATAGGGGTCCATGATAAGGCAGAGTAAGAATGGCAGTGTCGTCCAAAAATCTGAGTTTTGGCCAGCCTACCTGCAACCCCTGCCTCTCATCCTCACTAACTTGTGGATATAACAGGCCACCCCAAGAAGTCCCTTTTATTCACTGTAGACTGTACTGGCATCTCAACACGGACTTCTTATAAGGCAGGCACCACAGCTGTTCCTTGTTCAGTATGATCTGAGGGGGTCTCCTTGGCAGCAAGCCCTCCCCAGGTGTCACTTACTTGGTGCCCACTGAGCATACTCTGGAGCAGCTAGGGCAGCCCACGTGTCCTGACTGTGGATGCAGCATAACATTCTGCTCTGGATTCAGTATAGTTGGGGCAACGGGCATTCCTCTCTACCCTAACTCTGGATTGTGTCCTTAATCACTATATAAGAAAGGCTTACTTTGTAATGTATGAATGGCAACATAAGTCTGAATTTTGGAATCTGAGTCAAAACATAATGATTTCTTGCTGTAACAATTCTGCATATGAGAGACAAGAAATCTTTGTATTGCCAAACCTTTCATAAAAGGCACATACTTTTTCTAACATTGAGAGTATAAATTTATATTCTAAGCAAATCTTGTAACACCCTGCATTTTCTTCCTTGCTGAAGTGTTCTGTGTCATTAGACTATTCTTTGTTGCTGTCTTAGAAATTCTTTGCTTCATTATTAAATACATAAAACTGTTTAATGCGATTACTCATATAACATCACAAAATAATATTTACATGCTGATTGTGAGTTGCTCAAAAAGATGAAAGTGTTGGGCACAAGGACTGTTACACCAATGCATGTTCTGGTGGTTGAGTGCAGGGCTGCTGAAGGCAGCTAGCAGAGAAGGGTCAAGACAGCTTTTGGGTGGGAGACTGTAAGCTGATAAAGCTGTCATGAGTCATCAGAGCTAAGATGGTGTCCCTGAATGGGGTTGACCATGGTTCTAGTTGGAGGAACAGCCAAGAGGAAGGAGGAGGTTTACACAGATCCTTTATTGATCATGATCACCTGCACACGAGTGACTATGGGTGCAATCCTAACCCTATCTACTCAGAAGTAAGTTCCATTATATTCAATGGGGCTTACTCCCAGGAAAGTGTGTTTGGGATTGCAGCCTATGCCAGCCAAGACATACAATTAGGAAATCACCTTTATAGGACAGTTTCAATTGGGAGGGGGCAAACAGTTTCAAGTTTTGTGGCAGAGAGAAAACAGGAAGACAAGGGATTGAGTAATTAGAAATGCACATCATCCCCCCTGCGTGTCAATCCCCCCACGCGCATTTCTAAAGGAATGCAAACTTGATTAGAAAGATGAACTAATGGAAACGTTCAGGCTTTAAAATTAAGCACTTTTTATTTTTAGTTCTCTACATTTAAGTTGATATTCTCAAGGTATATATAATTTATAGTAACAGTAGTGGGGGTAAAGCGCTGATGTGCAGTCTTGCAATTAAGGAAAACAATGCATTGCTGAGGACACTGTAGAGCTATTTTAGGCTTTGAACAAAGAGAAAAGGAAAGAAAGAGCCATCTGATCTTAGAATACATGGTTTTTTCAAAGTTGAAAAAACCCAGAAGTTAAGCATGGGCAGAGCAGATAGATGTAATTTTTGCTACTATCAGTATAAGTAATCTCAAAGGTAGTTTCTTGTCTGCATACTTGTCAGATCCAGGAAAACTGTGAAATGAGGATGAAGCTGAGGCAGAAGTTGAATGAAATGGAAGCTGAAGCCAAGTCATGAATAGTTCAGCAGGACAACATATTTTCATTGCTTAGACTGGTGAGGGGCTTCATCTGAAAGATTCAGGAAGATTGGTGCAAGGAGGTTGCCTTGGCTGTGAATTTCCACTCACAGTCAGAGCTGGCAGGTAGGGCATATATATTGTAAGTCCTTGTCTGACATACCATGTTGCGCCCTTTTAAAGATCTGCTCTGGTCTACAGTCTTCAGAAACACACATCCCTTCTTGTCCAAATGATGAAAGCAGAATGATACCTAACTAAAAGGAGTGTGGAATCTGAGCACTCAAAAAAGCATCTCATAGAATCATAGAATCATAGAGTTGGAAGGGACCTAGTAGGTCATCTAGTCCAACCCCCTGCCTGCAGCAGGAATTCCCCCTAGAGCATCTCCAACAGGTGCTCATCGAGCCTCTGCTTGAAGATCCCCAGTGAGGGAGAGTCCACCACCTCCCTTGGCAATCTGTTCCACTGCCGAACCGCCCTCACCGTCAGGAATTTTTTTCCGGATTTCCAGCCGGAATCGCCTTTCTTGCAGTTTGTACCCATTGGTTCTAGTTCTGCTTTCAGAAGCAGCTATGAACAAATTGGCCCCTTCCTCCATATGACAGCCCTTCAGGTATCTGAAGAGGGCAATCATGTCTCCCCTCAGCCTCCTCTTCTCCAGGCTGAACATCCCAAGTTCCCCCAACCTTTCCTCGTAGGGCTTCCCTTCCATCCCACTGATCATTCTTGTCGCTCTCCTCTGGACTTGCTCCAGTTTGGCTGCATCTTTCTTAAGTGAGGTGCCCAGAACTGAACACAGTACTCAAGGTGAGGTCTCACCAATGCAGAATAAAGAGGAACTATAATTTCTCGTGACTTGGAAGCTACAGTCCTCTTAATGCAATCTAAAATGGCATTTGCCTTCTTTGCAGACACATCACACTGCTGACTCATGTTCAGCTTGTGATCCACAGCGACTCCAAGATCCCGCTCACATGTTGTGCTGCCAAGCCAAGTATCCCCCATTTTATACCTATGTTTTTGGTTTTTATTGCCTAAGTGCAGAACTTGCACTTCTCCCTGTTGAAATTCATTCTGTTTGTTACAGCCCAGGATTCCAGTTTATCCAGATCCTCCTGGAGGTTCCTCCTGTCTTCTGATGTGTTTGCTACTCCTCCCAGTTTGGAGTCATCTGCAAATTTGATCAGGCTCCCCCCATATCCCTTCCTCCAAGTCATTAATGAATATGTTAAAGAGAACCGGTCCCAAGACAGAGCCTTGGGGGACCCCACTAGAAACTGACCTCCAGGTTGACACAGAACCATTTACTAAAACCCTTTGAGTGCGGCCATCGAGCCAGTTGCAGATCCACCTTACAATTGCCCTGTCTAGCCCATATTTTTCCAACTTCCTAATTAAAATGTCATGTGGGACTTTGTCAAATGCTTTGCTGAAGTCAAGATAAATGACATCCACAGCATTGCCACTGTCCAGTAAGCTCGTAACCCCATCAAAAAAGGAGATCAGATTTGTCTGGCAAGATTTATTCTTGGTAAATCCATGCTGGGTTGTTTTGATCACCGAGTACTTGTCTAGATGTGCACAAATTGTGTGTTTTATGATTTGCTCTAATATCTTGCCCGGGATTGAAGTCCTACTGACTGGTCAATAATTTCCGAGGTCTTCTTTTTTCCCCTTCTTTAAAATTGGGACTACATTTGCCCTCTTCCAGTCCAGTGGCACTTCTCCACTCCTCAAGGATTTCTCAAAGATGATCGACAAAGGCTCTGCAAGGACATCTGCGAGTTCCTTAAGAACTCGAGGATGCAGCTCATCTGGTCCAAATGACTTGAATTCATTTAGGCCAGTTAAGTGGTTTCGAACCAGTTCTCTGTCAATCTTAATCTGCTGTTCTGCACCATCCATGTTTTCATTACCTCTTAGGGGATGTAAACACATCCCCGAATCAGTCAATGATCCCACACCCCCATTTGCACAGCCCTCCTTCTGTGAATAGACGGATGCAAAGTAGGAGTTGCTCAGCTCTGCCTTCTCCTGGTTTCCAGACACCTGTTGTCCATCCTTGTCCAAGAGCAGCCCCACCCCCTCGTCTCTCCTCCTGATACTTTGGGCATATCTAAAGAAGCTCTTTTTGTTATCTTTGACTCCCCTGGCCAGCCTCAGCTCATACTGAGCTTTAGCATCCCTGACCCCCTCCCTACAGGACCGGGCTACCTGCCTGTACTCCTCTCTGGTGATCTTTCCAGTCTTCCACTCCCTATACTTCTCTTTCTTTAACTTCAGCTGATCCCCAAGTTGCTTATGGAGCCAAACTAGTTTTTTCAGCATCTTCCCCCCTTTCTTTTTTATTGGAATTGTTTCTGACTGTGCTTGTAGAAGCTGCCTCTTAAGGAGCTCCCACCCATCTTAGGCCCCTTTCCCCATTAGATTATCAACCCATGGGATCCCACCTATGACTCCTCTAAGCCTGTTGAAATCAGCTTTCCTGAAATCCAACATATAAGTTTCACTCTGCACTCTTTTTATTTCCCACATTATTCTAAATTCCAGCAGCTCATGATCGCTTTCCCCTAAAGTTCCCACTATGTTGACCTGATCAACCAGTTCTTCACGATTTGTTAAGATCAGGTCAAGGATGGCCCCTCCCCTTGTTGTTTCCTCCACCTTCTGGACCATGAAGTTATCTTCCAGGCCCATCAGGAATCTACTGGAGCTTCCATGTTTGGCTGAGTTTGTCTCCCAGCAAATTTCTGGGTAGTTAAAGTCCCCCATTACTACTACCTCATATTTCCTTGCAATGCCTGCCAGTTGCTCCAAGAAGACATCGTCTACTCCTTCTCCTTGGCCTGGCGGTCTATAATAGACGCCCACCACAATGTTTTGTTTCTTATTTTCCCCCCTTACTTTTACCCAAACACACTCCACAGGGATATCCGGACCACTCTCCTGGATTTCAGAGCAAGTATATATGTTCTTGACATATAATGCTACTCCACCTCCTCCGGAACAGCTGATAGCCTTCCAGTTGTGTGTTCCAGTCATGGGAGTCGTCCCACCAAGTTTCAGTTATTCCTATCAAATCAAATTTCCCTTCACTTGCTAAAAGCTCCAGCTCATCTTGTTTATTTCCCAGGCTCTGTGCATTTGTGTAAATGCAACTTAAGCCCTGGAGGTTGTAACTCAATGCATTTCCCTCCTTTTTTGTAAGGCCAGGCCCCTCTAAAGATTTTTGAGTTACAGCTGTGCCCTGGCAATTTCCATCCAGAGCATTTTCCTTATTCCTAGGTTCCCTTTGGACGTAACCCACCCCCTTCTTATTTAGTTTAAAGCCCTCCTGATAAGGTTGGCCGTCTGAAGACACTCTTCCCCCAACCCGTAAGATGTAGTCCATCCTTTGCTAGGAGTCCTTCCTCAAGGAAGTTCATCCTGTGATCCCAGAATCCAAATCCTTCCCGATGACACCATTTTCGAAGCCAGCTATTGACCTGAAAAATCTTGCTATCTCTCTGAGGACCTTTGCCAATTACTGGGAGGATGGATGAGAATACCACCTGGGTATCCCCCAGGTCCTTAATCTTCCTCCCCAGAGCTTCATAATCCCCAACTATCTTTTGGAAAGATTCCCGAGAAGTATCGTTTGTTCCTACATGGATGAGTAAGAACGGGTGACGATCAGCAGGTGTGATCATCCTCGGTAGCCTCTGCGTGATATCCCGTATCCTAGCACCAGGGAGGCAGCACACCTCACGGGAAAACGGGTCTGGTCGGCATACAGCTTCCATGCCCCTCAGGAGAGAATCTCCAATCACCACCACCCTCCTCCGTGTTCTCCTTCTGTGTCTAGCTTCCCCCACACTAACTGGTTGTGGCTTCTGTCTATGAGGGGGATCTGTAGGCATGCCAGTATGGGCAATGCCAGGATCCGGTGTAGGTGTGCTAGCAAGAGGAACTTCTGCCAGCATGGTGGAATCTGAGAGACTCTGGAAACGGTTGTATAGCTCCAGTGGTTCTCGACTACTCCTGCCCCTTTTTCTCCTGACTGTCACATGTCTCCATGAAGAGACATCATTGCTGGGGTCTCCACTGGTGTCATCCCTCTGGAGAAGTTCCGTGTGTGTTGTATCAAGGAACTCCTCAGATGCCTTAATTTGACGAAGGGTAGAAACTTCACCCTCCAGTGCTGCCACCTTCTCCTCCAACAGTGCAACCAGTTTGCACTTGCAGCATCCATAATCCCCGGGGTCCTTGGGCAAGAAGACAAACATGGCACACGTGGTGCATGTCACGACAACTGCGCCCTTCCCTTCCATCTCCTGTCAACTTCACAAGTCCTCCTTGCTCACAGGCTCCGGTCCACAGGATCGTGCCTCAGGCCCTAATAAAGCCCTTGAAAGCACCTCCCATCAGGCAACCAGCCAATGAACACCTAGCAGCAATTAAGCACTCAGCTAAGCAGCCCCCTCCTCCACTCACCTGAGACTCTGTGTTCCTTCTCACCTCTCATTTACATATGCATTGTTTCTAACAGCTTAATAATAATAGACTGAGCAACACAAGCTTTATAAAGTTGCTTGTGGAGCCATCCTGGTTTTCTGAGGTTTTCCCTCCTTTCTTTTTCAAAGGAATTGTTTCTGACTGTGCTTGAAGACGCTGCCTCTTAAGGAGCTTCCACCCATCTTGAGCCCCTTTTCCTGTTAGTTCATCAATCCATGGAATCCTGCCTATGACTCCTCTAAGCCTGTTGAAATCAGTCTTTCTGAAATCCAATATAAAGGTTTCACTGTGCACTCTTTTTATTTCCCATAAAATTCCAGCAGCTCATGATTGCTTTTCCCTAAAGTTCCTACTACGTTGACCCGGTCAATCAGTTCTTCATGATTAGTTAAGATCAGGTGAAGGATGGCCCCTCCCTTCATCATTTCCTCCACTTTCTGGACCATGAAGTTATCTTCCAGGCCCATCAGGAATTTATTGGAGCTTCCATATTTGGCTGAGTATGTCTCCCAGCATATATACTTCTCTCTCTTTTTTTGATGCTTCCGCAAATGCTTGTTATGAACCAGCTCCTAAAGATCCTGTATTCAACATTCCAATCAAATGAAGAGCAGGTTGTGGTGAGCACTATTATAGGGTCAGTACTTTATTTCTGTTTGATTCAAAGCTTGCAAGAGGCATGTATGTAACCTTGTATGCCAGAAGCTGGATGCCTGCCTAGAGAGCAAAGGGACCTTCTAATATTGTGACTGTTAGAAGGACAATTGGCAAGAGACCATGGATCCTTAGGCCAGAAAGGTCATTCTTTTGATTAAAAGACAATGTAATACCTCCCCACACTCCTTAATTGATCTCTGCAATTTAACACTTTGTTCAGGTTTGAATGGAACTTGTTTGCTGCTTAAATGTTTAATGCAATTGTCACACCTCCAAAATGGAACTGAAGCTTTTCAGCTCTAAATCCTGCAGGAACAGCAGATTTAAAGGATGATGACTCAAGCCACTTTCCTAGACTCCTGAATTGGAAAAGCACTTTTTGAAAGACAACAGAAAGGTTTCATACTTCCAACCATATAATCCAGTGGCCAATCAACCAACTCCTATTCCTTTTACTGGGGAGAGAAACAAAGGCAGAACCTATGGGAGTCCATGTTTAACAATAGTGGACCTCCTGATTACATCACCACCCATATAAACATTTCATTTTAGAGCCTTGTGTTTTTTGTTCCTTGGTTCATATTCTTCATCTCAATGAGTCCACCTTGAATTGCTTGCCAGTCTATGTAGCACTTATGAGGTGGTGCTGTGAAGTCACCCCTTTCTAGTCTCCTGTTGAGTACTTCTGGGCCAGCCCCCACTTCGTACATGGACAAACCAGAACCCTCTTTTCTGGCTTTGTCATAGAATCCTAGAGATGGAAGGGACCTGATAGGTCATCTAGTCCAATCCCCTGCCGGTAGCAGGAAATTCTCCTAGAGCATCTCCAGATCTCCTAGACCAGCGTTTCTCAAAGTGGGGGTCAGGACCCCTTTGGGGGTCACCTAGAGCTTTCCTGGGGGTCGCCTAGAGCTTTCATGGGGGTCGCCTAAAGACCCCTGGTGCAGGGAGCCAGGTCAGGCTTGCCAGACCTCTGGCTGTAGCTGCACGCACACTGGGGCTGACTGACAGCCTCAGGGCCCAATCCTATGCATGCCTACTCTGAAATAAATCCCATTATAGTCAGGGGGGTCTTTACTCCCATGAAAATGTGGATAGGATTTCAGCTTCAGGGCCCAATCCTATGCATGCTTACTCTGAAATAAATAGAACACACATTTCATTTGTAACAATGAAAATACATCCTGCATATCAGATATTTACATTACTATTCATAACAGTAGCAAAATTACAGCTATAAAGTAGCAATGAAAATAATTTTATGGTTGGGGGTCCCCACAATATGAGGAACTTATAAAGGGGCCATGGCATTAGGAAGATGGAGAACCACTGTCTTAGACCAAATCCTCCTGGAGCAACTATGCTGATGAAGTTGAACTGAAACTTCCCACCAGGCAATCAGCCAATGAGCAGCTAATAACAATTAGCCACCCAGGTAACTAGCCCCTCCTCCTCCTCTCACTGTATGCTCCCTCTCAGCTGCCGCTTGTCTTCTGTTCCCCAGGTGCAACCAGATTGCTGACACTAGTGCAGGCTGCCTGCACCTCTGGAAGGCTGCTGCACGTTACAGTAAGTTCAGAAAAGCCCCTCTGCTCCTCAATGACAATGTGATCAGGGTGATCACATCACTGCCTTCCCCCTTCTCACCGCTTAAGGGTGCAAAGTCCAACTCTCTGGTTGAGTCAACACAATGCCCCAGTTTGGGAACCACTGCATGACAATATGGACTGTGAGGCACATGAATTTGCTTATGCCCTTTCACTTTCGTTCCCATCACCAAAGTTACCCTTTAAATGATCAGAGATGTAGGAACCCAGGCTGCATGTCTGATCAGGGTTAATGTGCTGTGATTGGCTGTCATTGTATCCTATGCACTATGGTAAGGGAGTGAGTTTGGTGTACTCCAAGATTCAATTTTCTGTTATTTTTCCATTTCCCCTTGCTCCTTGTGTGGTCTCCTACATAAACTAATTCTATATTAGTCACAGCATTTTTCTTGGACAAGGGTACTGAAAGGGGGTTGGGATATGGCATGCTTCAACTCAGTATCCCTCCCATATCCTCCCTGAACCAATCAGGGCAATAGCCAGGTTTGTAGACGTAGGGGGCAATTATGCCAACTATCTATGCTGGTGTATAAAATGAAAGGGTAGGTATGGGGAATCAAACACCTGTAATTCAGCCCAATTTCAAGAAGAGAAATATTTTGGATGGTTAATTATGACCAATTATTAATTATGATTAATTCTACAAAATTATGCAAGGAATGGTTAGAGTGGATAGGCTCTTTTCCCTTTCACATAACACCAGAACTAGGGGACATCCATTAAAACTGAATGTTGGGAGAGTCAGGATAGACAGAAGAAAATACTTTTCCCCAGTGTGCAGTTAGTCCGTGGAATTCCCTACCACAGGATGTGGTGATGACATCTGGCCTCCATGCCTTTAAAAAGAGATTGGACAAAGTCCAAGAGCAGGGGTCTCCAAACCTTTAATTTTAGAACTCCTGGACCTTTAACAATTGCATACAGGAGGTAATTTCAGTTGGTGCAGCTTTTGATCTGTGAGATGAGAAGCAGTACCTGCTGAAAAAATCTTAATTGTCCTCTTTTACCTTGTGAGCAGGCTGCATATAGCCTTCTTATAATTAATAAATTATATGCAGTAAATTATGTGCAATATTTTTAAATTTATAGTGTATAAATGTATATGTGCACTATATTACACTAATGTAGCCACAGTGCAATATAATGTATAAATTAACCACTTGAAAGCAATATTTATGTGTGTTATTAACTTTTATTTTGTCATGTCCTACATTTTTCTTAGGTGTCCTACATTTGGGAGGGGGCTTGTCATTTTTTGGTTTATGATGTACGGTCACCCTGCTCCCTGAGGTTATTATGGTTACCCTGTCCAAGGGTACAAATTCATCACAGATGTGGGGAGAGACACATGTGTGTGCCTACATGCAGGGTGACCATAACTTCAAAAAAGGACAAGCTCCCCAAAATGTAGGACACTCTAGGAAAATGTAGAACATGACAAAAAAAGCTAAAAACACTTATGGACAGTATATTGCTCTCATTTGGTTTACTTAAGCACCATATTACATATTAAGTTTAAAATTGCTACAAGTAATTTATTACATGCAATATATTTATTACAACAAGAATGCTCACAAGCAATAAGCGCCCCCCCCCCCCAAATCTAGGAGATCCCAGGAAAATGTAGGACATAACAAAATAAAAGTTTTTTTTTTAATTCATATACAGTAAATTTGCTTTCAAGTGGTTAACTGCCTTAATTGTACAGACAGGAAAGAGGGGGAAATGTAAGAGGGGGAAATGTTCTTTTCCTTGTAAGAAGGAAGCATGTAGCTTTCTTGCAGTACTTGTAATAATTCTTGCAATAGCCTTCTTGTAATAAATATGTAATTAATCTAATTCCTGTGTAAAAGTTTTAAATTTAATAATAGTCAACGCAGTGTTTAAATCAACTACATGAAAGTAGTATATTTGTGTGCTTTTAGTTTTATTTTTTCCATGTCCCACATTTTTCTTGGGTATCCTACATTTGGGGGGTGCTTTATTCTCTTTTTTGATTATGATGTATGGTCTTTGTCCAAGGGAAAAGCACAATTCATACAGGATGGCGGGGGTGGGGTGGGGTGCAAATGTAGCACATACCTGGGCTGGAATCAGGTGCAGAGTTGCTCAGTGGGTAGAGTGCTCAGTGGATGGGTGCAGGAAGCACTCCACAGGCTTGCTCCTGGACCTGGGAGCCTGAGCTGACCTGGGCTCCCTAAGTCCTGGGAAAGGAGGGAAGGAGCAGAGGGGCTTAGTGCTCTGCATGCACTGCACATGCCTGCTCTTGGGGGCTACTCAGTTGACCCAGGCTGTGCAAGTGTTGTGAAGAGGGGGCTCAGCGGGGGGGGGGGGGGTCACTGGAAACCAAGGAGAGGTCATCAAGCTGGAGGACTCTCATTGCCTCCCAGCAGGCATTCACACTAGGAGGTCCATCTGGGTGGATGTTTATTTGAAATGCAAATGAAATACAACTGCTTCCATTTGGAAGTCCATGGTCCAAGTCCATGGTCATGGTGGACCAAGCCTTATGGAATGTACTGGTGGCTCCACTGCTGGAGAATGATTAGAAAGACAAAGGCTGACAAAGCAAGGGCAGATTAGGAAAAAAATCCGGGGGGGGGGGGAAGCCAACTGATTTCTTTGTGGGCCTCAGCCCCTCTTCGCTCCCCCCCTCCCCCCCTCCCCCCCCCCCGCTACAGCCCTGGCACCAATCTTGTCTCTTTTTGTATCTCCATTAGCAAATTTGCAGAGACAAGTGACATCTGACCCACATTAGCACAGTGTTTGTGTTGTATTGTGCCAGTATTCATTGTATGAACATCAGCAGGTGGACTTCTATTCTGGTGGGGTTATCATTGCCCTGGTGTACATGGAGATAGCTAGTATGTCTCAAGGATAAGATTGGTCTTTTAATCCCTCAATCCTCATAACTGATTTTATTTCATTCCAGGAGCTAAAACGCAATCAGTAGGGATAAGTACTGATAGCTTTATGCCAGCTTTTTCTTTGTCACACTTGCTATTTTTTCCCTCTTCATATTGTTCTTCCTATTCCAATTTGGCCTACTTTCTTTCCATTTTTATTTCAAGATGAATTATGCTGACAATATTATGTAAGTTAACAAAATAATATGTCCGGGAATTAGAGGTAAGCCGTATGCCAAACTTTTGACTATAATTCTTTGGCTCTGCATTTAGATGATATGCAGTCTTTTAACTAGCCATTTTAATACAGCTTGAGCTTGCACAGTGCAAGTGTTTTAGATTCAATAAGCAAAGATTCTAAAATAAAAGAAAGAATTGCTTCAAGAGAATTTTATGTATGGATTTTTAAAGAATGTAACTGAAGAATCTGGCCTAAAGCCAGACTTTTTCTAAAGTTGTAGTGAAGAAGATATGGTAGGGACTGTGGTGACTTAGTATTTGTTAACCTGAAGGATCTGTGGTTCAAAACCCAAGTGCAGCATGAGGGAGTGAGCTCCCATCACTCATCCCAGCTCTTGCCAACCAAGCAGTTCAAAAACATACAAATACAGTAGTAGATAAGTAGGTATTACTTGGGTGGGAAATTAACTGGCCTGTTTTGTTGACTCTGATCCAAGATAGTGGATCCTGCCCAGGTTGACCCTTTTCCAGGACTTGTCTTTTTTTTAATCCTTGTATCCTGGAAAAAAACCTTCATGTCCTCCTCTTGTGATAGACAGCATGTAGCCATCTTGTAATTAATAAATTACATGGAATAATTTTAAATTTAATATGAATATATACATTATATATATATTAATATATACATAAGGATTTATATTCTGAACTAGTGAGATGTACCTGCGTTGCGGGAGTACAATACACTCTGTACGCCATCCCCCCATTGCACATCAAACCCCCATTGAGCATGATCCCATGCGCATCAACATCCATGTGCAACATCCTCCATGAACCACCCCATGCGCATGAACCACCCCATGCACAACATCGTGCTATGAGCATCAACACTCATGCACAACCCCCATGTGCATCACCCCCATGCGCATCAACCCCCTGCATCATCCTCTCATCCTCAGCTGCAACATACCCCCATGCTCAACATCCCCATGCACATGAATCCCCATGCTCAATATCTTCTCATGTGCAACATCCTGCCATGTGCACCATCCCTACATGCGCACCATCCCGCTATGTGCACCACCTCCTTCCCAGTGCACCTGGCACTGAGCACTAAATTGGCTGGATGTTGGTCAGTCTTTAAGTATAGGACAAAAACACATTGCACCCCTTTTCAGCCCCTTAAGGGTTAAATTTCTCAACATCAGTTCTTGGTGGGTATTGATGTCACAGAAGGGCCACCCTCCCCAAATTTCATGCTTCTAGGTCCGGGGGTTGGAGCAGAGCATCCTTCATTCAGGGATTCTTCAATTGAAAGTATGGGGGACAAACTAGTTGCGCCCCTTTTCACCCCCTTTCAGTGGAATTTTCAGAAAACTGGTTCTTAATGGGTGCCTCCATCATGGAAGGAACACCCACCCCAAATTTCACATTTCTAGGTCTAGCGGTTTTGGCTGGGCGTGAGTGAGTGAGTCAGTGACTTTAAATATAAATTTAAATTTAAATATATATTTAAATTATCGTATCAGTGCACTGTACATACACATCTAACTGTAATACTGTAGCACAAAACATCTTTGTGGCCAATGACATTGCCAGGGGAAACAAAACACTACAATTTTCAGGTACCTGCACACCTGTATAAAGCAATCCCCCCTTGCTTTCCAAGTCTTACTCAGTTGCAAAAGCAGAGACATATCTTCTGCTTTGCTTTCCCAGCTGCAAATGGCTTTGAAGTGGAGGGGATGATTGACACAAGTGAACAAACTTAGGGTGCAATCCTAACCTAGGCCGGTACAACCTGTCAGTCTTTTCCTTTCCCATAGTAATGTATGGAGGTAAGGTCATGTTTGTGCCTAACTCTCCCCCAAGAGTGGTGCAGAAATGTCTCTGCGCCACTTTTGTGAAACCCCCAGGCCAACACATGTTGGCTCTTAGGCCAGCCGAATTGGAGATTAGGATTGCAGCCTTAGTGTTTTGCTCCCCTTCTGGGAATGTCATTGCTTATAGCAATGCTTATGAGCAGGCTGTTGTGAATCTGCAGGAGATATGACCATGCGCAGAGGATTGCTACCATCCTTTCTTTGCTCATTCCATGATTTCCACAGAGAGTTAAGGAGGATTTAACCCAATTATACCTCTCTCATATTGCTCTAGGCTGGCCAGAGGGCCCAGTTTGTCATCACAATAACATGAGTTACCCAGTGATATAAGGAGAAATCAGAGGAAATAGGTGAAACCAAGGTGAATTTCAATTTCTATGTGCTCTTTTAAATCATAGCTAATAGTGCTTTTTGTTGCTTTATAAAATAAGGACGGTAAAAAAAACATGAAAAACGATATGCCAGTCTAGTATGGGTCACAATTTCTATGAAATTTTAGTGATTTTGATTTATCACAATGATGAAAACACACTGTCTACCTTTCCTAGCTCCAAGCTCTTTGAAACCAGTGAAGATGCAATGACCAGTGTTAGTCACACTTCATATGGAAAAACACCAAATTCATGCTAACATCATGAACTTCAAAAACAGGTATGTGTAGTTTTAAACTAATATTCATTGGATTCAAAGACTTGGTCTGCTGTAAATGTTGTGAACTGACTTACAAAAATATTTATTTCACTTTAGCATTCAAAAATGCATTTGTTATATAAATGCTAGTGAAATTGTTGGTGACACTGATCCTGTAATTAGCATAGTGATCAGCCTAAAAAAGGCAAAAACCCTAATTTGATTTGTTTGACAATCCAGCAGTCCCTTCAGTTTATTAATCATGTTAAAGGGTTGTTTCCCCTCAGTATTCATTTATTCTTTTATGAACATATGTTGGCTAGGAGTGGGGGAGGCTTCATTAAAACATTTGTCAATGAAACAAGATTAACATCTTTGTTGTAATTCATTCCATTAATCTTAGTACCAATATTTTAGTGTTTGCTTGTTCATTGCACATGTTATCTGCTTCAAAATCTTGCTTGAGGCAAAAACGGGGAATGAAAGTACTGTAAATGGCTGCATAGCAATGAACTGTACAACATATGTAGAGGATGCTTTGACATGTGTATTAAAAAAGATTACTGAAGTCTTGAAGTGGGGACTACTGCAGTGGGGTGGAAGTGTAACCTGTTAACCCCCTGAAAGCCAACTCTAGGCTCATTTCTCTGATTGCTCTGGGCAAAGCCATGCTCTGGACCACCACCAATGTGCCCTGCCACCTCTCACCTGATGTCACAACTACTGCCATTGGTATTGAAGTATCAGAGGTTAGTTGGGTTCCTTGTTGGGTATGGACCTTTGACCAGCACTTGATCTCACAAATTTCTGACCATCACCCATTGAAGTTAATAGAGATAAGTGATCATGGATCAACACAAGCCAACACCTTATTCCTAGAATCATCTTAAGGAAAAATGCAGTGCAGCGGTTAGATGTATGAAAAATCTGTGAAAGTTCTTAATTATCTTCTGATAGAAATTCTCTCTTACCAGTGGGTGAGGAGGAAAAGCTGGGATGGAAAGGATAATGGAGCCTATTTTACCCCTTAACCTTGTCCTCTATTCAAAGTTAACTTAAAAATTAAAAAATGGGGATTGTTACCTAAAACATGTACAGTTTGGCTCTCATTTCAGAGAGAGTATGTGCTAAAGAGATACATTTGAAAGTGTTGAATAATCTGTGTCACTCTATTTAGAAAATGCTATTTCTAGAATTCATAAACAACTAAAAAGCAGAAGGGATTTCAGTGCCAATGAATTTGCACAACTGCTTGTATCTTTGACAAAAGATGCCAATATGTTTTGCCATATTTAAGAAAAGTAGATTTTTACTAAATATCCTATATGATCTGGATCATAACAGAGAGCACAATCTCCATAAACAAACAAAAACAAAAAAGTCTTCATACTAGCAACAAGCCTTCCTCTTGTTCCACCATATTCTAAGGTAAAACTGATGGTCCTTTTTATTGCATAGCCTCCCAAAGGAAACATACCAAATCCTCTCCATTTGGATTACTAGTTATCTAAACCACAATATCACAGAGGTTTTAAAGTTGAATTTTTCATGTGTTCTTATTGAAGCTGTGTTTTATTATTACTGCTGTAGGGCACTACAGGGATATTTTGAATTTAAAATAAATAGATAACTAAATTAAAGCATAAGCAACTTGGGACAGTTTATCCCAGGGGTGTCAAAACTAATTTCATACAACAGGCTGAACAGCATTCATAGCACCCGCTGAGGGCCATAAGTGCTTTCAGTAAATGGGGAGTGACATCATGAAGCAGATGATAACTGGAAATGAGCATCTTTTTCCTCATTTAGGAATTAGCTAAAACCGTGTGGATAGAAAATACACAAATCTTGATTAAATTTTTAAGTCACATCAGAACCTTAGTACCATTCAAGCAGCCCACACCTGCAAATTTCATGCAGTACTGCTGCCCTTGGTATGCTCCACTCTTGCCCCTCACTCAGCTGGAGCATTTTGAGGTGGCATTCATGCATGAGCTCCACCTCTGGCCAAGTTTGAAGGTAGGAGTCTTTGAACTCAGCTGAAGTTGGCTGTTGTCGGCCAGGCGAAGTTTGTTTCAAATCCCTCTTGCACGTCACCACCCTTCGGCATGTCATCTGGTGTAGACCAAACCAACCACACCTTCTAGTGACACCCCTGTTCCCAGCACATCCATTGCTTCTCCCTTTCTCATTCCTTTGGTCTGCTTCTGTATATGCAACCTATGTATTTTATAAGTAGACTACCTCAGAATGGCAGATGAAGGGGAGGGCATCTGGATGCGGGTCTTGTTGTCCTGTGTGCTCCCTGAGGTATCTGGTGGGCCAATGTGAGATACAGGAAGCTGAACTTGATGGGTCTTTGGCCTCGGCCAGCAGGCTCTTATGTTTTTATGCCACTTCTCCCATACTATTTCTTACCTTCTGAATCCTCCTTCCATCTTTACCTCCTAGCATCTTGACAGAAGTGACAAGGTTGAAAGGTGGCCTGCATAAGCGGGCTCTCTCAATGCTACCTTTTCAGAAGTGACACTTCAGCCAGTCTGGGGAGGTCCTCATATCCAGCTTCCATGGGCCATCCACTGATAGATGGTGGTGTTTGCCACATCTTAAATAGGCACATCAACAAGCAGGTTGGTCATAGTATTTCCACATCCCAAGAATGAACAAACACAGACATTTACAGTGGTGGGATTCAAATAAATTAACAACAGGTTCTGTGTTCCATTAGTAACCAGTTCTCAGAACCAGGCACTCATTAGCAAAGGGTTCTATAGAACCTGTGAGAACCTCCTGAAGCCCACCACTGGTTATTTATATACCACCTTTCTGGTCATTGGAGTTCTCCTCTGTCTACTCAGTCCTGGCATTATGTTTCAGGAAGCAGAAAGTCAGAGTGGCTTGGACTCTAAGTTTTTTCCCTGTTTATCCAATGAAAGGTGCATGGATGCTATTGTCACCAAGGGTTAAGGGATCAGCCAGGCCATATGGGCCCTGTGGTGGACATGAGCCGTTCTCAGTACCCAGTCTTAGATGACTCTGATGCTACTGCTGGCTATACATGGCAATTGTATCATCCATGGATAGCCCTAATTGTTACTGGACTCTTTGGGCACAATCCAGAGTAACTACAGGGAGTCCTTGCTCCAGTGTAAGAACAATTTGCTCTGGATTGCAATATGAATTTCCCATAGATTTTCACTCGGTGGTGCAGTAACTACAGGTACACGTAATGTCTCTTACGTGCTCCCGTAGTTACTCTGGATTGTAGGGTTAGCCAGCTACTGCAAAGTGCAAAGTGATGTGAGGGCTGACATGAGGAGCTGTGTGGCCCCAAATATTTTGTTGGGACCCCATTCACCAGGATGAGCAGCAGCAGCAAAGCACCATAGCTCATTTCAAGCCTATCAGACCCAGGGACACGTGGAAGAGAGCGCTGTTCAGCAATGTTCTGTTCATCACACTTCCTTGCATGCCTTAGCATGGAAGTTTCATGCCTGTGCATTAGTAACAGAGCTGTTGCTAATGGCACTCACCCCATTGCTCCAAGGAGATCCTCTTCCTCCAGGTGTTGAGCTCAGTTTGGCCAAATTTGTTAAATTTCCTTCAGGCCAGCACTGTAGGAGCTGTACATGTCACTGAAATAATTTGCCCAACTATGATAACTCATCCACAAAGATTGCCATAATAATCCAGTGGTTCTCAAACTGGGGTGTCATGATGCTCCAGCCTAAGGGTCCCTTCTCCCTTAAGGTACATGTCAGGGGAATCATAGAATCATAGAGTTGGAAGGAACCTAGTTGGTCATCTAGTCCAACCCCCTGCCTGCAGCAGGAATTCCCCCTAGAGCATCTCCAACAGGTGCTCATCGAGCCTCTGGTTGAAGATCCCCAGTGAGGGAGAGTCCACCACCTCCCTTGGCAATCTGTTCCACTGCCGAACCGCCCTCACCATCAGGAATTTTTTTCGGATTTCCAGCCGGAATCTCCTTTCTTGCAGTTTGTACCCATTGGTTCTAGTTCTGCTTTCAGAAGCAGCTATGAACAAATTGGCCTCTTCCTCCATATGACAGCCCTTCAGGTATCTGAAGAGGGCCATCATGTCTCCCCTCAGCCTCCTCTTCTCCAGGCTGAATATCCCAAGTTCCCCCAACCTTTCCTCGTGTAGGGCTTCCCTTCCATCCCACTGATCATTCTTGTCGCTCTCCTCTGGACTTGCTCCAGTTTGGCTGCATCTTTCTTCAAGTGAGATGCCCAGAACTGAACACAGTACTCAAGGTGAGGTCTCACCAATGCGGAATAAAGAGGAACTATAACTTCTCATGACTTGGAAGCTACAGTCCTCTTAATGCAGCCTAAAATGGCATTTGCCTTCTTTGCAGACACATCACACTGCTGACTCATGTTCAGCTTGTGATCCACGGCGACTCCAAGATCCCGCTCACATGTTGTGCTGCCAAACCAAGTATCCCCCATTTTATACCTATGTTTTTGGTTTTTATTGCCTAAGTGCAGAACTTGCACTTCTCCCTGTTGAAATTCCTTCTGTTTGTTACAGCCCAGGATTCCAGTTTATCCAGATCCTCCTGGAGGTTTCTCCTATCTTCTGATGTGTTTGCTACTCCTCTCAGTTTGGTGTCATCTGCAAATTTGATCAGGCTCCCCCGTATCCCTTCCTCCAAGTCATTGATGAAAATGTTAAAGAGAACCGGTCCCAAGACAGAGCCTTGGGGTACCTCACTAGAAACTGACCTCCAGGTTGACACAGAACCATTTACTAAAACCCTTTGAGTGCGGCCATCGAGCCAGTTGCAGATCCACCTTACAATTGCCCTGTCTAGCCCATATTTTTCCAACTTCCTAATTAAAATGTCATGTGGGACTTTGTCAAATGCTTTGCTGAAGTCAAGATAAATGACATCCACAGCATTGCCACTGTCCAGTAAGCTCGTAACCCGATCAAAAAAGGAGATCAGATTTGTCTGGCTAGATTTATTCTTGGTAAATCCATGCTGGGTTGTTTTGATCACCGAGTACTTGTCTAGATGTGCACAAATTGTGTGTTTTATGATTTGCTCTAATATCTTGCCCAGGATTGAAGTCCAACTGACTGGTCTATAATTTCCCGGGTCTTCTTTTTTTCCCCTTCTTAAAGATTGGGACTACATTTGCCCTCTTCCAGTCCAGTGGCACTTCTCCACTCCTCAAGGATTTCTCAAAGATGATCGACAGAGGCTCTGCAAGGACATCTGCCAGTTCCTTAAGAACTCTAGGATGCAGCTCATCCGGTCCAAATGACTTGAATTCATTGAAGGCAGTGATGTGGTTGCCTGGATCACATCATTGTGCAGGGGTATAAAGGCCTCACTGCCAACTTCATCCCAGAGGTTTGGGGGGGCCCCACTCCAGCCAATATCATGCCAGCACTTCAAGCTGTAGAAACACTTGTGTTTGCAATTGCAAACACTGCGTTTGAGAAATCAGAAGTGGTCACAATGACAATTTTAATTATTTCTGCAGCATGAGGAGCACTGCAGTTGCTGGTGTGGTGTTCCTCAAACCCCCATAAGGCTGCTGCAGCTGGAAATATGTCCAGGGAATTGACTACTTTACTTGTATTCTGCCCTATTCCCGGAGGACACAAGCCCTTGCCCAGCAGCACAATCCAGTCACTGCCTTCCCCCTCACCAAGACTTACAGTGACTCAAACTTTCCCTGAACTTGACATAAACCACTGCCATCATCTTATAACAATTTAAGCTGCATGTGGAGCCTTATATGAGGATATATTTGTACTCACAAATAACACCTTCCCAACAGTACTTCCTGGCTACCCCAACATTTGTTTGATTTGTATTCCATCTTCCTCCCTGAAGGACACCCGAAGCATGATCTGATTCCAAATATAAGAGTGAAGTGTAATATTTTCATTTATATATGTTATATAATTCAAATATATTATTCAAATATGTGGGGATGGGGATGAACAGAAATTCAAAGAAGTTAGTGACTCATATGGGTTACTTGAGTAATAACTCATTTGAGTATCCCATTGTTGGATGGAGGGTGAAGCATAAATCTTTTAAATAAATAAAAAAGACATGAAGATGTTCAAGTAAAACTGTTTATTCTCCTTCTCAGAACCCAGAATTGCCATGTAAACCAGAATCCCAGGAAGAATTAACTGTATTTCTCATATTAAACTGATAAATGTCAAAGAGATAGAATGGCTAGATCTGCTCTCCGTTGAGTTAGATTTCATTCCTCCCCTATAATGCAGTTTCAATTACCTGTTCTTATATTTCTGGTATATCAGTGACAAAGACACTGATAGCACAGCCCTGTCAAGCTCTCCTTCCTTCAGTACATCACTTCTGACAAATCTGCAATCAATCTCTGTACTTTAAGAATTAATGTTAGCTCTAACAAGAGACCAAATCAAAACATGGACAGCTTCCAGCAAAGCTATTTCCTGTTTCCATAGACTAGAGATTATTTACAGCTATGACACACAGCACACCATTCAGGTAGTAAATCCGCTTATTCCATGAGAGAATAATGGGTGCCATGTAGCCTGTGAACATTTGCTTCCTGCTGATGACACAGAGGTGAGATATTAATGGTTTTAAAGTATGTATTTTGAATAAACTTTTTTTAAGGAAACCAACATGGCTGTGTATTCCAGGTTATAAAAAGTGTTATATTCTGTTCCAAGAAGAGATTGGTACAAATCTCATATATATAAATATTCTACTATCTTTATAACAGCCTAATTCCATCCCCTGGCATCCCACAGCATGCAGACACACCAAAAGAGCAGACCAAACAGAGTGGCGGTTGACCAAAAGGCCAGTTAGAGGTAGATTAAAAAAAACTGTAGTCATCTCCCGGTAGGCTGTTTAATCACCTTTGGGTCTCTTCAGAAACATGCTGGATATGTAGCAGGGATATCTATACAGCATTGACTGGTGACTATGGTGCGCCTATGCAGCATTGGCCAGGCACCAGAGACAATAGCTCATAAAGCATCACCCACACATGAGAGCCAAGGATAATGCCCTGCTGTTTAAACCTGAATAGACAAGTGCAGGCTGACACTTGTCATATTGTCACACATTGAGAAGCAATGTTTTATTTTCTTGGATTTTTTAAATATATAGTCTTTATAATCCTAAATATGTAATTTTCCCAAAGGATAAAAATTGGGGTTTTTGAGAATTACCCGATTTAGCCAAATATTAAAACTAAATCTTTAGTTCACTACGTATAACCTTTAAATTACCAAGGGAAGAAGTTGTCTTAGCACCCAGCAGCTCTGGTTTAATTTAGAAAGCAGTGTGCTGTATATTGTCTTCTTTCCGATGTTGTAAAGTTAAAGAAAGGAGTGAGGTGGGGAGAATCTTGAAATAAACCACAGCTGCTTGCAGCTTCAGCTATTTATTTCCACAATTATCCAGTATTCAACTGAGCAGCTCTTAGATAAGAGTGGCAATTATGCAGTATTTCATTAGTATTGCAATAGAATCTCCAAGGTCACTTCAAGGGTAGTTTCAAGGAGGTGATGGGCATGACGCTGATATGAGCCTTTTTGTTAGAGGTTTAATATCATACCTAGTAGAGTGGCATCATTCAAGCTGGGCAGTCCTCTTGCAATGTGAAACACTTTGAAAACACAAAGTTCAAAAGAAAATAAGGAATTCATTCTGTGGGATTTTCACTAATAGTGCAATCCCATTCATGTCTACTCAGAAGTAAGTTCCATTGAGTTCTATAGGCCTTACTCCCAAGAACATGCTCTTAGGATTGCAGCTGACACTACTCTCAAGTAAGTGTGAATAAGATTGTAGCCATCAGCTGCAATCCTAATGAACACAGTGGGATTTATCTCTGAATAAAAATGTATCAGATTGCATTGTACACATGTTCTTCCAAACATCCTGTTGTGGTTAATGGGACTTACACATAGGAGAGTGTATACAGGATTGCAGCCAAAATCAGGTACCTGTAACATTAACATTAACTGGCTCAGAAAATGTGGTACTTTGATTTTCTTGTCATTCCATTTCATTGTGTGGTTTTTTCATACCGGTCAAATATTAGCCAGGTTTTCTCATACCAGTCAAATATTAGCCATGAATATTAATTCATATTGAATGAATTAATCCTAAACACAACTACTAAGAAAAAGAGAACTCCATACCATCAGTCTGGACAAAGGACATGTCAGATCCAAGTCTTGTTGCCTGTTATTCACATTGATCACTTGGTTATCTCTGAAATTTCAGTTTAATTGAAAGCAATCACATGCTTTCATATACATCTTATAAATATAGAAATTCCAGTCTAATGTGAGCAGATGAATTATAAACAGTTGCCAATCTTTCTACTACCTCCTTTTAAAAAACAAATAACTAAAGAAAAATTCTATTTTAGTAACATGGCTCTCATGGCTGATCACTACATTTTCATAAAATAAACACCACTGAGAATTTGACAAAATAGCTGCATCAGCAAACTACGTGCATCCCTTCCACTCGTGACTGAATCTAATTAAAACATGCCTACAAGTAATTACTTATTGAGAGAGAATAGAAGTTTTCTATAGAGTTAAATCATCCATATGATCATTTTTTAAAGCTCGTTTTCATCACAAGATTATGAGTCCTATCCTATCCTCCACTAGCACAAAGCTGGAAGTTCTGCTCAGAAGAGACAAATAAAAATTCAGTTTATCTGTAGGCTGCCTGAGGCCACAAAACCTGCCCTGGCTTGGCATGTGAGTTTAAGCAAATTCTAGCAAGCAAGTTTCAGGCAGGGGAGATATCCAAAGGACTTGGCTGCAACAGTTCTGCTTGCCCATCACTGCCAAATAGATAACTTTACTGTCAATAGACAACTTTTCTGAGAAGCAGACCTTGAATTCTGTGCCTCCTTTGTATCTTACTAGCTGCAAGCTGCAAATGTATACAAGCCAATTTCATACGCCATGTTTTTTTACCATTTTGAACTGAACTCCATGCAAGTGTATGTGCAGGGTGTCCAGACATCCGGTAATGCCTGGATGGGTACAGATATGGCAGGGGGGTCCAGCACAGTAGGGAAACTTGCATCCAATAGGGAAACCTGCAACCTGTGTTTGGAAAACTGCATCCATGGGCCCCACCATTTAAAACTGCGTACTCACCTCTGCAATTTCCAATGCAGGAAACTGGAGGCAGGCCAGGAGGAGGTCCCTCCCCCACCTCCTGATTGGCCTGGAAGCCCCGCCCATGCTCTACCACTTGCCCTCCTCTGCAGCCACGCAGAGCCTCTGCTCCAGCCAGGGTGTTTTGGATGATGGCCGCGTGGCTGCTGGATGCCATCCAGAGCCTCCCCTGGCTGGCCAGGGTGCTCTGGATGGGAGCTGTGTGGAGCCTTTCCTGGCCAGTCAGGGTGCTCTGGATGGCGGCCACGCGACTGCCTCCCCTGGCCAGCCAAGGTTGTCTGGATGGCAGCCACTCAGCTGCTGCATCTCTCCAGAGCCTCTTTCTTTCAAACACCAACCCAGGTAAGTGGCTGAGAAGGCAGGGCAAGATCTCTGGCATCATGGCTACTGCCAAGATACTCCCTCTCTCACCCCAACCTGGTCTGCTTTTCATTCAGATCCAATCCTTCGCTGATCCTTCCCTGACCTAACTTATGTCCTGCCTGCTTTGCCAGACAATAACGGAACTTCAATAGGCTGCTGCTTTATGTGTTCTACTTAGTAGGTTCCACAATCCACTTCAGACATGTGCAGAAACTAAGGCTTAGTAACTTTTAGATTCCCTGTGTTGGAAGGTGAATCAATCCTGCAGAGTGATGACCATAGAGCATCCCCTTCTGTGGTTCAGAAGCCTTTCCCTTATACCTGGCTATTTGCTTAGGTGCATGCAAAAATTCAAGACTGAGACCAGAATCAAACTTTAGAACAGGTTTACCTACAGATCATGAAGACTCATATTTACAGCATCTGGTGAAGACCAGAGTTTCTATGACTAAATCAGACCAGAGGCTCTAGAGCTGCCCGTGCTTGCATATGGGTTAGGGGCCTGTGGAGAGCCATGTGTTCACATCTCGAGAGAGGAAAAGAGAAAGAAAAGGGAAGAGGAAAAAGGGTCCACACCACACCTCCTGTAATGGTCACTGAGAGGGGACAGAGAGTCATTCAGGGCAGGGGGTGGTTCACTGCCCCCTTCTGACACATAAAGATCAGTTTTGTCTTTTCCCCCCAACACCCTGTTCATACTGTAGGTTTCTCTAAAGTGCAAAAGCAGTTACATCAGTTCTGTTCCAAGTTTCTAGTTTCCTAAGGCAAAACAGTGTCCTAGTGATCTTTCACCGTACTCTGACCATCCTGCCCACCTCTGTGCATGGGGTGCCACCAATGCCACCAGTATTGAGAGTTCAAGTGTTGACATGGCCAGGTAAAATGGGTCCTCAGCTGGCACAACCTGACTGATTCCTGATGCAACTGCTGATTACTATCCTGCTTTTCAAGTGTCTGCCTTTTAACCATTTTTATGGAGAAACATGTAAAATAGAGCCCTATGAAAAATTATTATATAATTATAATCAATTAAGGTATCCCCCACTTTCTAGGTTATTTAGCAGAGGCTCGATGAGCACCTGTCGGGGATGCTCTAGGGGGATTTCCTGCTGCAGGCAGGGGGTTGGACTAGATGACCTACTAGGTCCCTTCCAACTCATTCTATGATTCTATGATTCTGATGATCCACTCTTTCCACACCTCTCAATTATTTCCAGAACTCATTCATTTGAAGCATGTTTCACTCTTTCAACCTCACCTTGCTGTTCAACATGCCTTCCCCCACGTTGGCCTAATCCCATTCCTGAAGGAGTTTTAATGAGATTTGCAGAAATCTTTGGCAACAGGAATTTGAAAGATAAAGGGGCATTTGCAATTTGCTAGCTAAAAAAAGGATTGGGAGCAATATTTATAAACTAAAAAAGATTGGGTTCCACTTTTCAAAGTTAGGTTTTCTTTTTTGGATGGTGTTCCAGTCCCTAATCCATACAGTATGAGGCAGATACCTGTATTTAGATGAAATCTAGTACTGTATATACTTAATGCAGCAAGAATATTTACTTACCTCCTTGGTGTTCATATACCATATAAGGGCACTGTATGTTCAGTTCACACAATCAAGGTGTGCCATTAAGTGAATGGTGAATGTATTAAAAATCTATTGCCTACACTATTCTGTATCCAAGCAAAAATCCATTATTTTTCCCCTACTATAGCAGGAGTTATGGACTATTAAGCAATATCTCCAATGGGCCAGGGTTATTACCGAAAACAAAATTAATGGAAAACTTTCTATCTCAACATGCTCATGAGCTCTTATTGCAAAAGGCTTAATGGTCAGTATTTCAAAAATGATGTAGCATTACTAATCGATACCAGGGTAGGAATGGTCATCCAGCTTTTATCAGGACACTGTAATGAAAACTAATGAAGTTTATGGGCAAGTGACACATGTTCACACACTTGCAGTTAAGAGGAAATGAATGAATTTGCTTCACAATGATATGTAATTAACTATCAAATTCCAGGCTACATCAGATCATCACTGCATAGTTTACGAGTAATTGCACAATACCTTTCTGATAGACCACCAGTGACCTCTTAACATTGATATGGTTTTCAAAGAAAACAGAGACATCTAAGACATAGATGGCTGAAGTCCTTTTATAAGTTTAAAATCCCATGTATAAGCAGTAGGGAATAAGCCCTATGAAATACAGTGAGGCTTTCTTTGGAGTGCCTAGGATTGTGCTGTAGGTTGTTCCTATGCAAGTGAAGTTGATCTCTTTTTTTTCTCCTCTTAAGATTGGGTGAGGTGTAATCTAAAGTGTTTTATTGAAACCTAGAGCACAATCCAGAGCAAGTTCAGTCTGTGGTTCTCTCTCCTAACTATTCTGTATCCAGAGCAGAAAGTTATGCTGCATCCAGAGAGTCAGGAAGCCTGGGCTGCCCGAACTGCTCCATAGCATGCTAAGTAATTGACACATGGGGAGGACTTGCTCCTGAGGAGGCACTCCTCAGATCACACTGAACAAGGAACAGCTGTGGTGCCAACAGTGGTGAGACGACTCTGCGCATCACCCAGTGCAGAAGTCTGTGTGTCACCCCTGGGATGCACACACCCCCTACCTGGACTGCACAGTACTGCAAAGCCAGCTGTGCAGGCACCATCTCTGATGCCTGCGCAGTACTTTTCCGAAGCCTTTCGGCTTCAGAAGAGACTTGCAAGTGTCAGAGTTGGTCCCTGTGCAGTACTCTTCCTGAAGCCATTTGGCTGCCGCTCTGCCTCCTGAGTGAGGCCGAATGGCTTTGCAGAGGTGCGGACTTCCTCTGCTCTAAGGAAGTCTCCTCTGAAGCTGTTCGGCATGCTCAGTGTGTTTCTGCACAGTGCACCTCAGCTGGCCATTTGGGCCAGCTCCGAGGACAAGTGGCAGCTTCTGGCTGCTGCTCCGCCTTGGAGCAGGCCCCTGTCAGGGGCCTGACAAAGGACAGTCAAACTCCTCCAGTGTATCATCCCATACGGAGCGCATCACCCAATGCAGCCCACACCAATCGCACCAGTCTGGTGACACCATTGGGTGCCTGTCTTATAAGGAGTCCCTGATGAGATGCCAGTACATTCTACAGTGAATACAAGGGGCTTCTTGGAGTGGCCTGCTGTATCCTGAGGTTTGTGGGCAGCCGTAGTTTGTTCCATATCCTGAGGTTGAGAGGCAGGGGTTGCAGCTAGGCTGGCAAAGAACTCAGATTTTTGGTCAGCACTGCCATTCTTACTCAGGCCTTATCATGGACCCCTATGGGTCTACTCCTTACTATACCTGCTCCTGAGGTGGTATATCTCTGAGGAGCTGGAAGAGGGCATTTCTGCCTTGGAAAAGGCTCTGGATACAGAGTAACTGCTCTGCCCTAGGCAATGCTAAACATGCCCTCAACATGCCTCTCCAGAACTGCTTATGGCAGAGCAGTTAGGGCAGAGCAGGTCCACCTCTCTTGGGCCCCCCTATGTTGTCTAGCTCTGCCCCAAGCCTTTTCCAGAGTAACTTGCAGTTGCTCCACCCTAGTGATAGATAGGGCAACCCAAGGGCTCTTATGTGGACAGATTAGTTGCTCTGGATTGTGCTGCTAGTGTTCTTAATACTTCACGTATTCATTAGATTTTGTCATCTATTTCCAGAAATATATCCATGCTGCTATAGAATGGATAAAACCATTTTTTATAAATGTGCCCAAGGTTTTTTAAGAATATAAAATGTGAAGAACAGAATGGTAAAAATTGATTTTGGTCTAATAATGGCTTAATTTTAGTTTGAGCAGACAATAGGGTTTTTAGAATCATATCCTATTGTGTATACAATCCACTCTCCTCTTTTAGACTGATAGACACTAGTCAAGCAGATATTGCAGGGATCTGAAGCACAAAAAAATGTGTCTCCCAGAAGGGATTGTAGGATGAGTGTGCATACCAGAGAAAGGCTTTATCATTCCACAGTAAACCCTCTGGAAATAAACCCACTACTATATCATTTTGGGGCTGGTTTTGATCATTCACCCTGTAAAAGAACCTCACATATTCATTGTGTCCTGGCTCCTCCTCTTATTCTCTGAGCCAGCCTGATACATATGTTTCACATGTTTTGTCATGTATAAAATTTGGTATCCCCAACTTTTTCTCGCAGACATTTACCTCATTTGAAAAGGATACAGCAGAATTTCCACATACGTACTTTTTATTCTTGATACAAAGCCGATATGTTTTGTAGTCAAGTATTGGTACTTGAAAATAAAATGAAAAGCCCTGAATTTCAAGGAAAGTTAGTGTCCTTGTAAACTCCAGTACAATTATTTTATTGTCTTTCAATGTCAAATGAAATGCCTGTTCTAAAATTTGGAAGGCTATTTTATATTGATCAGCCAAATATTTAGAAGACAAGTATCCTCTTGTTTCAAATCCAATCTGTTTTCTTTGTAAACAGTCATTTGGTGGTTTATTTAAATTCATCGTTTGAATATCATGACATATTTTCTATACAACCAAACTATTGGGATTTACTTATTTATTTATTTAACAAAAGACACTGGATAATTTCATTGTAACCCTGGAACTCTGTTAATATTTAAAAGTTGGTCTAAGTGCAAAGCAATTTCAGGTTTTAATGGTCTCTTTGTCACAAGAAGACCTGTCTTTGAGAATACAGTTTCACAGGAATGCCAGTGTTTTGAGGTCAGTCCATTAGAATCAAAAGCCTAATACAATTAGTTGAGTTTTTTTTAAAAGATAGAAAAATTCTGTCAACATTGAGTGCTTTGGTGCTCAAAGGAAAAGCCAAAGGGAACAGATTTCCCAGAAATCATAAAGTTGAGGTCTGGCCTATATTTGCAACACAATGAGTATGGTAGTATTCTGACTGAGGTGGTGGGAGGCTGACTTGCACTGCTTCCATTTGTTGGTTCTAAAATCTCATCTTTGAATGCATCTTGATGTAAAAGATTTCTTGAAAATAGAGCACAATCCTAATTCAGTCTACTTAAAGGTAAGCCCCATTATGTTCAATGGGTCTTACTCCCAGGAAAGTGTCTTTAGGATTGCAGCCATAGAAAATTAGCGGTGTTGTAATGAAATTATAAAAATATTTATATATTGTTTGAGACTCAGAACACTGAGTCTGCAATCCTAAACCCCAGTTAGTGTAGCATAAGACAGGGTTACCAGGTACAAAGGCGAGTGGTTCTGATTTTCACCCAGTGTGCCATGGCTCATTGATGTGTCATGAATGATTCGCGGGTGGGCCATGGTTGTTTGAGGGAGGCTCATTTATTAATAGGGAAATTGGGGCATATGGGTGTCAGTGGTGGGCCCGGCCTGGCCCAAGAACCTGATCTCCGGAAGTGGGCAGGGCCAGGGGTCAGGGCTGGGAGGTTTTTAATTTAAAAATTAAAAAAATTAAAAATAAAATAACTTACTTCAGAGTAGACCTGCCTAGGATGGGGCTCTGAGGTGCAGTCCTCTCCACACTTTCCTGGGGGTAAGACCCATTGACTATACTGGGACTTACTTCAGAGTAGACCTGCATAGGATGGGGCTCTGAGGCTGCAGTCCTCTCCACACTTTCCTGGGGGTAAGACCCATTGACTATACAGGGACTTACTTCTGAGTAGACCTGCATAGGATGGGGCTCTGAGGCTGCAGTCCTCTCCACACTTTCCTGGGAGTAAGACCCATTGAGCACAATAGGGCTTACTTTTGAGTAGATATGGCTAGGATTGTAATCACCAGGCTAAGAAAAGAGGATCTATCTAGAAAGGGGGGGGAGGAATCCTAGAAACATTTTCCTGGGAGTAAGACCCATTGAGCACAATAGGGCTTACTTTTGAGTAGACATGGTTAGGATTGTAATCACTGGGCTAAGAAAAGAGGATCTATCTAGAAAGGGGGGAGGAATCCTAGAAACACTTTCCTGGGAGTAAGACCCAGGCAAGAGTTAAAAAGAAAAAGGGGCCGGCTGCTGCTCCAGCAGCCAGAGGAAAGACACTCCGGCCAGCTGCTGGAGCCTTTAACTGCAGCATACCGGTCCCCCATTATGGCCCCCCCCCCCCACTGCTGCTGCCAGATCGCCATCGGCAGGGGATTTGGAACATCCGGTCCCCGGGGACTGGAGCGAATAGGCCTCTGCCCACCTGTGATGGGTGTCCATCTGTCTACTTCTTCCAGGACATGTCCTGGATTTTAACATGTGTTCTGGAAATCCCATGATTGTTCAGTGGGAGGAGGTCACTTTGACCTAGACCTTTGGTGTGAAAAACTGGGCGCAGGGGCCAAATGTAGACAGCAGCAATCCTCAATGCAGCCTTTGGCAAGACTCTTCCATCTAGACCTCTGGCAAGATTTGTAATCCTCCTGATCCATATCTAATAGACTCTTATATGTAAATTCATGTAAATTTATTCAAATTTTCTGATCGCCCAACAATGTCAGAGAGATGATGTGGCTCTCCTGCCTAAAGGTTTGGACACCCCTGGCTTAGACCTAGAATCTTTGAGTAACTTACTGGTGCAATCTGGGCACATGGTATTATAATTCCAGCTTTTTTGGTGGGTCTTGAGATTCAGATCAGTTAGAAGACTGGTGACTGGAAATATAAAAGTCAGGAGGGTGATATAAAAATGACTAGTTGCCTCCTATTGCCAGAACCAAAGCAGCAGCTAGACATGCTATGAGTTAGTGATGGCAACTTGGATACCTGCTCTTAGGCTATGATCTCAGGAGAGCTTAACCAATGTTCACTTCCTAAATTTAGTTAGAAGTACAGTTTTTTGCACATTCCTTAACAATACCGGTGTCCCTTGTTATCCACTAGGGTTCCATTGCAGAATGTCCCCTGAATACAAAAAATCAGTGGATAAAAAAAATGTGGAGAAAGATTTACTTCCAGGTTTCTTGCTCCTCCATTGCTCCTCATGGAATAAGGTTGTGTCTCAATAAAAGCAAGGGTTTGATTCAGGGACTCACTGCTGATACTTAAAAATGTGTTATGTAAAAGCAATTTTTTAAAGAAGTTTGTCCTTTTTCCTTGGAGCACCATCTAACTATGTCTACTCAAAAGTAAGCTCCATTGTGTTTAATGGGTCTTACTCCCAGGAAAGTGTCTTTAGGATTGCAGCCTTATTTAAAAAGAGCTTTCCTTGTTGAAGAGAGGCAGCACTCAATTAAAAATGCAAAGGATCCCCTCCCTTTGAAATGCAAAGGATCCATGCTCAACTGAAAAATTGAATGATTGCTTGCATGATTGCATCTTTACAAAAATAAAAAAGTTATTTAAAGTATGATTTGCAGTGGCCATTTGTGTTGAGTCAAATCCATGTATAAAAAAATCAGTGTATAACAAGGTTGGACCTGTATTATAAGAGTCTTGTGGCTGTTGTATGTCTTGGAGTGCAAACACATCTCCTTCCTTTATCCATATAACTCTTCTGGAAGTAATTTTTCTAAATTTAAAAGGTATCACAGCTCATCTGGCCTTTTGCCGCATATGCATCAACAGCAATTATCTGGCCCCATCCTTATCTATATGAGTTTTCAAAATATGTGTAGGGAAATGCTTCAACCAAATGTGATACAATTTCATTTACACCCATTGCAACAGAGATCCCAGTCACACATTGTTTTTGCAGAACAAGTTGTTTGGAACTCTTGTGTAATCAAAAGACCCCAGTGATTATATTTCAATTTCCAGCTGGTACTGCTCTGGATAGTTATTTTCTGTTACTGCACCAACCAACTTGTTCAGCATGAGCAAATATTAACTGCTGAGTGTTTGGGTTCCATTTTATAAATTAAGAAAATTTCAGGGTCTTCCAAGAATCTATACCTGGCCTCTGATATACATATACATTTGCATTGTTCCAAGATAGCTGCCTCCAGCTTGATGTGACATTCTGAGCTAGACTCTAGTTCCTTTTAAGAAGGGGCATCTGGTATACAATTGCCCTTTTGTTTATGTCTCTGCAAAGCTTCTATGTTTGTCCCATAGCTTTCTCAGATAGGTATGAGCCTCAGTGCTGGGATTCAAATAAATTAACAACAGGTTCTATGTCCTAATAACCTAAATTAACAACAGGTTGCTGGATCCAATTGTATTGGCTCTGCCTTTCCATTGGACCAATTTCAGTGGCATGGAGTGGCATGGATTTGCTGCTTGGGTAACAGCCTACCCTCCATAACAATCCAACCCAGGCTTTCGTGCTTCGCATGCAGCATATGCAGCACCAAGCACAATACCATAGTCTTTCAAGACTGACTGAGGCCTGCAGACATCATGTCCATAGAACAACAGGTTCTATGTCCCATTAGTAACCGGTTCTTAGAATCAGGCACTCATTAGCAAAGGGTTCTATAGAACCTGTGAGAACCCCCTGAAGCCCACCACTGATGCACCTCAGATTCCCTAGATAACAGTCTTGGTTCAACTCTGACTAAGGTTAGATCTCATGCTTAGGTCTTTAGCAGTCTCCAACGTCAACATTTTGACTAAAATTCTAATATTTTTACTATTTTTTAATTCTTTTTTACTTTTAAAAAACTTTTTTTACTTTTTAAAAACTAAAATTCTAATCTTTATTTTTTAATGCTTTTCTAGTCTTTCCTGAAATTCTATTTGCACTGAATTCCTTGGATAAAATTCTTTTCTAAACGTAAGTGTAAAAATGCCAAGGAATTTAATTCTCCTGCTTCATAATAGCCATGGTGTTACTATACGTAGTTATTAAGTAGTCATATTCTATCTTTACTGCAATTATGAAATTATGACTGAGTACAGTTTACACATTGTTTGGTTAAATCTATAATGGTCTTCAGAGTCTTTTGGGATGAAAGCCAGTGTATAATTACAAGTTTATTGGCTTTACAAGACTATTGGGAAGCACTGTCTACTGCATGCCAAAATGAAAAATATACAATTTTATTGGCTTCTTAATTATTGAATCCATAAACAGAAGCATGCATTAAGGGCAGCTTTAGCCATCTAAAATAGAAGATCAATCATCAGCGTTTATAGGAGGCATGCATAAAAGACATGTATAACAAAAAATGAACAAAGAATAACTTGAATCATTTGTTCATGCTAAAATGTAAATAGGGACCAGATTTTATCACCAATCATTTTGGAAAGCAACATATTGAGATGTGCTTTTGAATTGGCTAAAAAAAACCTGAATTTTTTTAAATAATAAAGAATTCTACTTTATTTTCTGAAGCCAATTTGAAAATTTACCCATTCACCTGATTCCCTGATTTTCTAAACACAGAGAAAATATAATCTTAGACTGCAATCTTCAAGTGCACTTACACCAGCCACTTGAGTCAGTGTAATGCCAGAGATGCCAGCCTAGCTGCACCAGAAAAGGCCTGGGGCAGCATAAATGCACTAAGGGCGCAATCCAGTAACTACGGGGATTCCTTGCTCCAATGGAAGAACAATTTACTCTGGATTGCAATATGAATTTCCCATAGTTTTTCACTTAGTGGTGCTATAACTACGTTGATGTAAATATCTCTTACATGCTTCTGTAGTTACTCTGAATTGTAGGGTTAGGCTGGCCCTTACAGATGCACCTGAACTGGCCTACCAGTGCTAAACCTAGACAGCTCAGCAGGGATATATTGAAGGAATGTTGAGCATGCTGTTAGGCTGTATTCAGAACCTGTTTCCAGGGCAGATATACCTCTAACAGATCCTCTGGCTTTGGCCACCTTAGAAAAACTTGGCATCCATCAGTCTTGAAAGACTATGGTATTGTGCTTGACGCAGCATGTGAAGCATGAAGGCCTGGGTAGATTGATATGGAGGATAGGCTGTTACCCAAGCAGCAAATTCCCCCTCTCCACACCACTGAAATAGTCCAATGGAACTGCAGAGCATATATGATTGGTTCCAGCTGCGTTGCAGTGCTGGGCTAAGGACAGGAGCTCACCCTGTCATGTGAGGACCGGGGTCTCAAACCCTGGCCTTCTGGTTTACAAGGCACAGTGTCTTAACCACTTGTGCCACCCACAGCCACAGCCACTTCTTAGAAGCAGGTATAAATATGAGGAAACTTATTAAGGGGTACTAATCAAGGGGTATCCATCGTCCAGGAACAGAGACCATAAAGGAGGCATCAGGGCATTCATTGGGAGTGTACTTCAACACTTTGTTTTCAATCTGTTGAGGCATCTCTGCCCTTTTTCCTGTTTGGGAGGGGTGGGAGAACATGCCAACTCTAGTCCACCAAGTCAAGCGAATAAATTCCATCTCTTCTTTATCTGGCCTCAGTTGTCTCAGATATTGACAACCTTTGGTTAATTAAATCTCAGGAAAGGTTTCCTCTCTATGGTGTGCCACTTTTTCCTCTTACCTTGTATTCTCTCTTGTCTCCAGGCTCCCCAATTTCCACTCCTCAAGCATTTCCATTCCCTTGCAGGGCCACAATCCTTGGAATTGCAATGCTGCTTTCCTGCTTCCCCTGTCCCTAATAGAGAGCAGGGAATCTTTACATGAACTGGGGGGACATGACGCCTCCTGTTTGTGTACCACTGGGCTATAGCATCTTGTAGATAATAATGTCTTTTGTAGGCATTTGTAATAGAAAGTAATGTTAGATATTCTTGTACCTTGTATTAGAAAGCACTGGTCCAGGGTGACAATATAGAATGGAGAACAGAGAGCCTCTACTTTTAACTGAAGAGGAAATGTAGGTAAGTGCTTTCTATGATGGGCTAAACCTGTCTCAATTCCCTCTTCTGTGTAATAGTTAAAGGTATAGGCACTCTGTACTCTGTTCTATATGGTCACTGCACTGGCCCCACTGCACTGGACACCATGCAAATTTTAAGCTAATTTATGAGGAACGCAATCCCATAAACCAATAAATAATTTTGCATGTTCTGTCTTCATCTATAACCCCTTCTAAATTAAGATGCCAATTCAAGCAAAAGCACCAAGTCAGGCTCAAATGCCTTTGATTGTTGTGCTAAAACATCAGAACTTCACAAGCCTCTCTTTCTTCACTTTCCATAGAAATAGAGGAGGGGGAAAAGCAAAATCTTCACAGAGCTGAGAACTTTTCTTTATCTCAGGATCACAAGTTCTGATCTGTTTAAGCCATGAAGTCCTGAGGCTTAGCCAGGAGGCAGTGAAGATCAAAGTCTACTGCCCTGCCAAGCTTCAGAAAGAGAATAGCAAATCGTTTGTAATATAAATAGGGATGTGGAGCTCCAAGAGCACAATGCAAGTTGGTAGGGGAGGTAGGTTGGTTGCATGTGGGCATCACCTTTAAAATAAAACCTCTTCCTAGATTGGCTTGCTTTAATCTGAGGGAATATCTAAAATAAAAAGCAACTGAAGAAATAATATTTGAAACAAAAACATATCTGTTAGAAACAGTCCAGAACAGCATAAGAAAGACAAAAAAATAGTTCTGGAAGAGATTGCTGGACTCACTGACTGAATGCTGCTACTCGCAGCTTTGGTTTTGTGGTGATTGCACTTACAGTGAAGGCACCCAAAAGATATACGTGAGCAGTTGTAACTACTCAACTGTAATAAAAACTGATGCAATGACATGGTTGTAGATGGGGTAAAATTCAATCAAAAAATGCAAAGTATGTATCAAAGTCTTTTTTCCCCCTCAAAGCTGATCCATTTTATGAAGTTTATATCAAATCCTTATAAAGTTTGGGCTGTACATACGTTTAAGACTGCCTGCTGCCCTTCTTTATAGAAATCTTCCAAATGGACCCTATTCCATTTGTCATCATTGGAGAAAATCTAACAATCATGCATGCAAGCTAGGTGTTGCTCTATATTGTGATGATCTACTCCATGACTACCTTCAGATCTCCCACAAGCAATCTGGACTATTCATTCTCTTTCAACATTTAAGAAGGTTTAAAAACCCTATCTATTCAAACCTACCAAACTTTAAAATAACTGAACCACTTTGGATATCATTCCTGTTGGAGATCATAGAATCCTAGAGTTGGAAGGGACCTAGTAGGTCATCTAGTCCAACCTTCTTCCTGCAGCAGGAAATCCTCCTAGATCATCCCTGACGGGTGCTCATAAAGCCTCTGCTTGAAGATCCCCAGTGAGGGAGAGTCCACCACTTCCCTTGGCAATCTGTTCCACTGCCGAACCACCCTCACAGTCAGGAATTTTTTCCAGATATCTCCTCTCTTGCACTTTGTACTCATTGAGTACAATGGATACCCATTCTGCTTTCAGAAGCAGCTATGAACAAATGAGCCTCTTCCTCCATATGAGAGCCCTTCAGGTATCTGAAGAGGTCAATCATGTCTCCCCTCAGCCTCCTCTTCTCCAGGCTGAACATCCCAAGTTCCCCCAACCTTTCCTCGTAAGATTTCCCTTCCATCCCACTGATCATTCCTGTCACTCTTCTCTGGAAGTTCATTCTATTTGTTACATCCCAGTATTCCAGTTTATCCAGATCCTCCTGGAGGTTTCTCCTGTTTTTTGATGTGTTTGCTACTCCTCCCAGCGTGGTGTGATCCACAAATTTGATCAGGCTCCCCCGTATCCCTCCCTCCAGTCATTAATGAAAATGTTAAAGAGAACCGGGCCCAAGACAGAGCCCTGGGGCACCCCACTTGAAACCAATCTCCAGGTTGACGCAGAACCATTTACTAAAACCCTTTGAGTGTGGCCATTGAGCCAGTTGCAAATCCACCTAACAATTGCCCTGTCTAGCCTATATTTTTCCAACTTCCCAATTAAGATATCATGTGGGACCTTTTCAGATGCTTTGCTGAAGTCAAGGTAAATGACATCCACAGCATTGCCACTGTCCAGTAAGCTTGTAACCCAATCAAAAAAAGAGATCAGATTTGTCTGGCAAGATTTATTCTTGGTAAATCCATGCTGGGTTGTTTTGATCACTGAGTACTTGTCTAGATGTGCACAAATTGTGTGTTTTATGATTTGTTCTAATATCTGCCTCAGGATTGAAGTCAAACTAATTGGTCTATAATTTCCCGGGTCTTCTTTTTTCCCCTTCTTAAAGATTGGGACTACATTTGCCCTCTTCCAGTCCAGTGGCACTTCTCCACTCCTCAGGGATTTCTCAAAGATGATTGAGAGAGGCTCTGCAAGGACATCTGCCAGTTTCTTAAGAACTCGAGGATGCAGCTCATCTGGTCCAAGTGATTTGAATCCACTTAGGCCAGTTAAGTGGTTACGAACCAATTCTCTGTCAATCATAATCTGCTGTTCTGCACCATCCATGTTTCCATTACCTCTTTGGGGATGCAAGCACATCCCCACATCAGCCAATGATCCCGCACCCCCATTTGCACAGCCCTCCGTCCGAGAATAGACGGGTGCAAAGTATGAGTTGATCAGCTCTGCCTTCTCCTGGTTTCCAGACACCTGTTGTCCATCCTTGTCCAAGAGCAGCCCCCCCCCCCCCTCGTCTCTCCTCCTGTTCCTTTGGGCATATCTAAAGAAGCTCTTTTTGTTATCCTTGACTCCCCTGGCCTGCCTCAGCTTTTGCATTTCTGACCCCCTCCCTACTAAACCATACTATGAACAGTTATGAAAACAAAATATGAGTAACAATATTCCTAAACTGAAAGGAATATTTTTTTGCTAAAAGGGAACACATCATTGGTTCAATTTTTGCAGAGGAAAGAAATCTGCATCATCTTGGCTGTACCATTTCAAAAAAAGTCCTCCCTTCCAGAAATAGTTTTTTTTTGTGTTGTTTGCTCTCCCCAACTGTCCCCCCGCACAGGGCCAACTGGCACATATAAAATATAGCCAGGCAAGGCTTACCTGAACACAGGTTTCTGATACAATTAAGAACTGTTAGTAGGAAATTTCATCAGATCTCCCCATTCATAGCACTTCATTGAATGAAATTATAATTCACAATTGACCACTAGCATAGCAGTTTTAAAATGGAACTTTACAAACTGTTCAGTATCTACCACTCTACCAACAATCCTAATACAAATATGAAACCTGCATTTTCAAAGGCAACCTTTTCTCTACTTTCAAAATATTGAGGAAGAATAACAGGGAAATTATACTATGCTTGACAGCACTGGAGGATTCTAACTGGCTGGAAACAGATTGCTGGACTAGATGGATCCTTCTGCAGATAAGAATTGCCTTGCATTTCTTCAATTGTATAAAAAAGAGGCAATTCTTAAATGCAAAAAAGTATCAGTTTTCACTTCAAATATCCTTATGTAGGGTTGCCATATGTCCTGGAAAAGCAGGACTGACTTGGTTTTTGCATTCATATACTGGTAAGTTTGATAGGGGGTTCTGGCCCAGTTTTATGGAAGAGAATTATGGCAAACCTATCCTTATGACACCTACAATCCCAAGCATGTCTATTTAGAAGTAAGTCCCATTGTGTTCAATAATACTTACTCCCAGGAAAGTGTGGTTAGGATCGTAGCCTTGAGCACAATCCTAACCATGTCTACTCAAAAGTTAGCCCCATTGTGTTCAATATATCTATCTTCCAAGAAAGTGTCTTTAGGTTTACTGTCTTGCTTTGGCTAGCTGTGGCTGTAATCCTAAAAACACTTTCCTGAGAGTAAGGGCAAAATCCAGAGTAACTACAGGGAGTGCTTGCTCCAGTGTAAGAACAACCTACTCTGGATTCCAGAATGAATTTCCAATAGGTTTTCACTAGGTGGTGCAGTAACTATGGATGCACATAAAGTCTCTTACATGCTCCCATAGTTACTCTGGATTTGGGAGTAAGACTCATGGAACACAATGGGAATTACTTTTGAGTAGACATGGTTAGGATTGTGCTCTGTATGAACCTAAAGAACATAAAAGCCCTCCAGGCCAAAGGCCCATCTAATCCAAGCTCCTCTATATGTCCACTATGGCTTAGGGAGCATAAATAATTCACTTAAATAGTGTTGCAGGTCTTGGAGAAGGGTCCTCCACTGAAATGGATGGAACCTTGCTCCAACTTTCACATAAGCCATTTAAAAATAACAGGAAGTGTGCATATCTATTCTTTGAGAGAAAGTCATAGTAGCTAAACTGATAAAAGTGGGTAGCATAGAGTCTAAAGCTATGTGTCGTATACATGCTAGTTGAAGAAAGAAAATCTAAATATTCTCTATCTTTAGATGTATTTTTGTTAGTGTGAAAAAGCTGTCAAACCAACTGTGTAATAACTAAGAGATCCTGCAAAATCTGCATACATATCATAACAGATACTTCTGTGGAAGAATAATAAAAAATGTTTTTGTAAGTGTTGGGAATAAATTGAGTCATCCACCAGGCTACCTGCAGTTAAATATGAAATATTTATTCCAAGTGGGGTAATAAACACAAATTCAATCTCAATCATTCTAATTAGAAAGAAAACGCAACGAGCATTTACACTGGAAGCTACTTAATGTTTCACCAATGCAGTTCTTTAAAAGAACAGTGTATTTTCATTAAAACAAGTGAAGCAGTTAATTGGAACAGTTATTTATTTGAGGAGTCATGAATGCAAGTACATTCAAAGTTCAAAAAATATGCATCATTTTCCATGAATTTGCTTAAGGCAGTAATGATACTTGATCTTCATGTTGACTATCAGCAAAATATACCATTGGAAAAGAAAGATGCCAGGCAACATGTGCACAGCTGATTCCCACTGAAAAACCTACTTTGGGGTTCCCTTCCTGAAGGATGCTGCAATCTCTTGAGCCAACATGGCTCAACCTCTGTGGCCTCCAAAACATGATCAATGTGATCCAAAATCTGATCATTTCAGTATTTATGCTTGTGAGAAAGGAAATTGTGCTAAAATCATTAGGACTAAACATTTCACAATGTGTTTTTTAAATCACTGCATCCTTAGGGATCTTTTACCATCTTTTTAGTTAGCAATTTTGGTTGTCAGCCCTTCTTTTCCCTTCTCCCTGCAGGATGGCTCACATGTGAAATTATTTTGTTGTCTGTTGAACAGTGACTGTTTAATTCAGGTGTCACAAAAACACCAAAATAATTGAATTGAGCTCCACACAGTCTCTGGTAGGGCTCCTAAGACAAGGCTGCAGCAATGTTTCTTACAAGTAATAGTAGAGAGGAGGGAGTGTGGACAGTGAATAGTTAATATAGAGAACCTGTATTCAATACAGTTTTGACATCTTAGCAGCAGTGAAGATATTCGTCTGATATATGGCAATTTGCCCAAGTTTCTGCCTGAATCACAGTGGAATGTAGGAAAGCATTATATGAGTGAATGACCTACAACTTGGTGTTAAGATTATAAATATCAACTGTTTACTCTTGACAATCACTCACTCAGAATGCCAGATCTACTTCCAAGTTAGTATTCCCTTTATGAAAAGCAGAAACTCCACATTCTTCCAGACTTTTTTAATCAAACTGAAAGAGCTTCAGAACGAAACCTCCAACTACACACACAGACAGGTTGTGCCTAGAGGCAGAGTGTCTGAATTAAGCACAGAGCGAGATTTTGGATATATCAACCAGCTGCAAGCTCCTTTTAAGCCATTTGAGATGTGAAGCCTCCAGAGCTGCCTATGCCTGCATCTACAAAAGGGCAGATCTTTACCCAACACTGAGGGCATTGCCATCTCAACAAAAGCACCTCTTGGAGCCTGTATGCAGGAAGCCAACATTCAGCAGGACTTAAAGGAAAGTCATTCAACTTTGGGAGGCAAGGACTGAGCATTTCAAGATTTCTTAAGAATTGTTCTGTTAGTTATTTTTGTGTGCTGAGAGAGCCTTTTCATGCCATGTAGTCTTTCCAAAATATGACATATAAAACTCTAGAGGAACTGCAACTGTATAATGAAAAGCTCAAATCACATAAAATACTGTTACTAAACTTAACAACATGAGCACATTTTTCAAAATTACACTCTATTGGGACCCTACTGGTTTTATGAGACCATGGCTACAATCCTAAAGATACTTTCCTGGGAGTAAGACCCATTGAACACAATAAGGCTTACTTTTGAGTAGAAATGGTTAGGATTGTAAAGCTGCAATCCTAAACACACTTTCCTGGGAGTAAGACCCATTGAGCCCAATAGGGCTTACCTCTGAGTAGATGTGATTAGGACTGAACACTAAAGAAAGTTTCACTTTATTAACTGCTAAAGCCTATGGGTGCAATCCAGAGTAACTACGTGGAGTCCTTGCTCCAGTGTAAGAACAATTTGCTCTGGATTGCAATATGAATTTCCCATAGGTTTTCACTAGGTGGTGCAGTAACTACGGGTACACGTAATGTCTCTTACGTGCTCCCGTAGTTACTCTGGATTGTAGGGTAAATTGGTTAGGATTGCAACCTAAGTTTTTTTTTTCCTGTGGTGGGATCAACATCTGGAGCAGTTTTAAGCTCCATGTACATTGAATGAGAACAATTATGATAGCTTTGCGTTTCTCTTTGCCTAAATTTCAGTAAGAACCAAGACATTATTGCTTATTTGTGATTAAACTCACATGTGCAGTTCATTTTTACTTTCCACAGGGCTCAATACGTTTTTCTTTATCAGCTTGGGAGGGGGACTTTCTTCTTGAAATTATCTGGAGCCTGCATTTATCAGAGTGGGAGCATTCCAGTGAAACTGCTTTCCTCTCAACCTGTGCTTCAATGTGTACAGTGGCTAGTTCACATACTTACGCACATGTGGCTCAGTTTCATTTTCATATGGCTCAATACTGCTTCCCAGTTTCAGTTTCACAACCCACTATCCATGATGTCATGACCCATAGTTTGGGCTGCACTGGGATAGAATCAGGATTGACAATATGCCATAACCAAAAATGTAGATACCCAAGAAAAATGAAGGACGTGGCAAAATAAAAGCTAAAAATAATCATATATATTTAATTTTCATATATTTAATTTAAACTATTACTTATTATTAAATTTAAAAAGATTACATATAATTTATGAATTACAAGAAGGCTACATACTGCTACTTATAAGGAAGAGGGGATTGAAGTTTTTTTGCAGGAAACTAGGCTAAAATTTGGGACATGTCCCAGAAAAAGAGGACATATGGTCACTATGGATAGAACCAACATGCTGGACAGCATAATTATTTGACAGATATTAAACTCCATGGGTGGTCAGGGATACTAAATTATGCCCCTTAAGCAGATGTTTGTGACTTTCCTAAACAACAGTTGGATGTTTTCAGTCACAAACAATACCAATGGTATAATACCAATGGTATAATCCCAATGGGAGCCCAGAAGTGCAACAGTGTTAACGCCAATTCTGTATTTTCTGCACTGGTCACCATTTGCTCAAGTAAAGGAATGATTTTAGCCTCTTAAAGGGTATGCAATCTGGTTCAGGTTGCCTTGAGAACACCTTGAACTGAAAAAGCCTATCACAGCTTTATTATCTGTCTGCAAGATCTTTCCACCATTAACACAATTTATTGGTGAAAACCAAAGATAGGGCATTTTCTATGGTGTTACACAATTCTACAAGTCCCTGTCTGGAAATAATATCAATTTCCTTTACTCTTTGTTTTTAAATGGGCTGTTAAGGCCATTGTAGTCTGCAAGGTCTGTAACAACTTTTGTGATTGCTTTTTAAAATTATGTCTTGTGCTTATTTTTAATTATTGTTATTTTACACTTTGCAAGCTGCTGCTTTCTGAGGTTTTTAATCTAAAAGGTGAAATATCAATCATGCAAGTAAATAAAAGTCATTTCCTCTTTTCCCCCAATCCACTATAATTTAAGAAAGCAAACATGTCGGTCTCATACCTGTACTGAACTTCAGTATAATTCTTACTATGTTACAGTGAAGTGGATTATCAGACCAGTATCTCATTAAAAGAATATTTAGAGTGTGCTGTATATAATATCTAGAATTAATTTAGACCTGGAAGATCCAGGTTCAAATCCCTGCTCGGCCATAAAATTTCCTGGTTGGTCTTGGGCTAGCCACTATCTCTCAGCTCACCGACCTCACAGGGTTGCTGAGAGGAAGGAGGAAAGGAACCATATCCAGGAGCACCCTAGTATCCGGGAATCCATTATCTCCAGTTTCAACTCCCTGGTGTATCTACAGATACCAGGAAATATACTTTTAAAAGTTCAGGAAAGTAAATACCTGAAAATAGCTTTGCATACCATGGCAGTTTTGAGGTATGCTGCATTTTGAGGGCTCCAAGCAGCCTTTCTAAGCTGCCTGCTGGCTCTTTCTAACCTCACAAGAGATAGAATAATAGAATCATAAAATCATAGAATCATAGAGTTGGAAGGGACCTAGTAGGTCATCTAGTCCAACCCCCTGCCTGCAGCTGGAAATCCCCCTAGAGCATCCCCGACAGGTGCTCATCGAGCCTCTGCTTGAAGATCCCCAGTGAGGGAGAGTCCACCACCTCCCTTGGCAATCTGTTCCACTGCCAATTCCTTCCTTCACCCAAGATAAAGATGAATGCAGAATGCATTGAGGTCACTTTGTACATCGTATATACTCCCATACTCCCATACATACTTTGTACATACTCCCATGAAAGTAGTCAAGACTGTCATCCTCTGCACTCATACGTGGGAGAAAGTGCCACTGCATTCAGTGCTTTTGAGTAGACATGTTTAGGATTGTGCTTAGGATGCCATAAATACACTAACAAAAGCTCTATATATTTCTTAAACCAAGCATCCATGAGATATTTTGTCTGTAGCTGGTATTTGGACATTATATCAAAGGGATAAACTGATAGTCCAATCTTATGCAGGCCTACTCAGAAGTTAGCCTGATGATAGTAATTGGGCCTTACTTCCAGAAAAGTGAGGATAGGATTGCAGTCTGAAATAGAATCAGATACTATATCAGTAGTAGTATCAGCTACTGGTAGTATCATCTGGTAGTGCCATTATATTATCACAACTGGTAGTGCCATTGATCAATTTGGTGGGTGTTGCTCTGACAGTGAAGTTTCACTGCCTTTCATTGCCTTCTTTTTGATAATCAGGTTGATATGGTCTCTTGTCAAATGTTAATAAATTACATCTGCTTCTGCACTTCTCGGGATACAAGTGTAATAATGGAGAATAGAGAAAAGTGAATATTATACAATCTAAGGATTTTTTCAGGCCAAATTTCTAATTGACAAAAATTACTACATTTGATCTACATTATGAAACTCATAAATATTCTAAACACCTTAATGATATCTGCAAGTGTCACTTCTATACACATGGAGAAATGGTATTCTTTTTGGACTGGATCCAAATAGGTATATGTCACCCAGACATTTTACAATTAAAGGAAATGAAAAATAAAAGCAGCTCTTCATGCAGTGTGCTATTATTCCAGGAAAAGATAGTTGAACATTTTCTCCTGGCAATGAAAAATTCTATGGTTGTGTTAGCAGTGACTTCCTAGAGGTCAGGGATGAAATGTTAGACAGCAAAGGAATTAACATGAATAAAACAAAGCCAGTTGATATGATAGAGATGAAAATCAGGGGCTGCACACTTGACACCATCTTCCCTCTTAGAGATTGTCACTTGCTCACCGGAAGATTAACTCTGCAAGCATTTCATTAACAGCAGTGTTCATGGATGGGTTTCCCTATCAACTCAGGCTTACAATTTATTTTCCGTAATAGAAACATACAGAGCAGTTATCACGGCAGCGCAAAGTGAAGATGTTACAGATTTAAGATAACAGCTTACTACACGAACCTTGCAAAACCAGCAAAGAGGAAAAGCATAATCTTCTGCTTCTCTTCTTTATGATAGATGCTGGCTCCTTAGAATAACCTCATCTGTTCAAGGTCGTTTGGAATGAAATGCTGGAGTGGTATCAACTGGAGCATTTTGGTTTCAGCTATAATAGGTAGGACTATCAGCAGATGTCACTGTTGCCAGGTTCTCCTGTGTAGAGGCAAATCAGCCTCAGGCTGAATAAGTGTAGTGATAATCATGGTACAAAGTAATATATTTCATCTCAAAGTTTGGGCTAGCGAGGTACTGAAAAGGGCATGAAAACAGGGAAAATGTCCTTAGAAATGAGTCAACAAAGATTGTTGATGCTCTCTGTCTCTGCTTGTATGCCTGATCCTGATTCTCACTCCCAGCCGTTATAAGATCAAAATTGGAGAAGAAAGATGCACTGTTTGATGCAAGGAATCTCATTTAGATGGAATTTTTATAGTTATCATAACTATAGTTATCATAATCATCACATTTCAAATGGACCTTTGTGTTCTTCCAAAGAGAGTTTCCAGATGAGGGACCATAAATATGACACCTTGACACATGCCTTAACCTTGTTAGCTTGGCAGAACTATCAGAATCTGCTTAAAAGTCTCCAGTCAGCAGTGCAATACTCCCCCATCACCCATCATTGCCCTTGATTTCTCTGATGGTTATGTTGTGCCTCAAAATCCCCTTATGTTCAATAGTGCTCTCATCCCCATCAAAACACAGTAATGCAAAACACAATTACTGTAATATTAAAGAAAACACTGTAAAATACTGTACAGTAAAACAATAAAGAAAAACCTTTATGGCCAAGGATGACTAATTTTCACTAAAAGACTTACTGATGTCTTTTTGAGCAACTTTAACAAGGAATCTCTCTAGTGACACTTGCTTTTTTCTCCTTTTGAGGAGTTCACAGAAATTGACATTACATTTGTCATTAAACAGATTCATTGCTCGCCCTGCTGCGGACTGATTTGGGTGGTGCTTTTCTACAAAATTTTGCACTATTTCCCAATGTTTTCAAATGTCAAAATCTCATTTGATGCGAAGGATTCCTCCTCCTTATTCTCCTCCTCTGCAGATGAGATCTCCATAACCTCTTGCTGTGGACCTTCTGAAAGTTTCTAAGTTTGATCGAATTTATAGCTTGTTTAAAACCACACACACTAGACCACAGTACCTCTATGTACTGACATATGCAAACTTGAGGAAGGCCTTTACTGAGCTACATCTCCAAACAATGCCTACCGCATACCTGGAGGGAAGATACTAGGCCCTATCTAAAAGGCTCTGTATCTGCGGTTCGGGAGATATAGAGGATGTGGCACACTATGTTTTATCTTGCCACCTGTATAATCAACTTAGGCAGAGATTTTTAAGCCATATCTTAGTCATGCTGCAGTTCAATAACCCCTCACTTGCAGTATGCTATCTTCTATCGGATACGGATCCCTATGTATCTTACATGACCTTCCTATTTGCAAGAGCAGCTAAGACTATATGTTTAAACGTATCTCAAAATTGTAGTCTTAAACCTAATCCCCTGACAGCCTGAGGGATGGGAAAATACACCCAATCAGCTGAATTTACATTGAAATTTTAACAATAACAGACAAGCTTACCCTTGATTTTCTAGCTAAACCCTTGATTTGTTTTTATTTGGTACATATTGTATCTCATTTTAAGTGTTTAAGTGTTTTGCATTTATTGTAAGTGTAATGGCTTTTAGCTGTGCAAATAAATTGACTGACTGATCTTTTGCTGTTGCTCATGATGCAGATCCATCAATTCGTTCGTTTTACAACAAATTTTTGTTGTAAAACTGTCTTACAAGAAATTTTAGAAATTTTAGTTTGTCTTACAAAGCATTTGTCTTACAAGTTATTTGTTGTATAAGGTACCACTGTATATTTGTAGGTATTTGTATGGATAACAATTGTAAGCAAAATTCATATAGATATCATGGAAGGAATAAACACCACAGATTTAATGTTTCTATCAGCACAAACCTAACCATATCTACTCAAAAGTAAGCCCCATTGTTTTCAGTGGGAGTTACTCCCAGGATAGTGTCTTCAGGATTACAGTTTATGTCCAGGTTTTGGGATGGGTGATGATAACTCACTCAGGACATTTGATTTACATGGATAAGGAACATATTACAAAGATAATTTGCATAATTTATAGAATTGCAGAATTCACTTTTTCTTGGCGACTAATTTGATATGACAACTTGATTTGACAAATTAGAGAACTAAAAGGATTTTTCTCCAAATTCAGACATACAGCCCTCACTGTGACCAATTTATTACGTACATCAGTGGTTCTCAATCTTCCTAACGCCGTGACCCCATTATAAGTTCCTCATGTTGTGGGGACCCCCAACCGATATAATTATTTTCGTTGATACTTTATAACTGTAATTTTGCTACTGTTATGAATCGTAATGTAAATATCCAATATGCAGGATGTATTTTCATTGTTACAAATGAAATGTGTGTTCCATGCACACATTGAACACAATGGGATTTATTTCAGAGTAGGCATGCATAGGACTGGGCCCTGAGGCTGTCAGTCAGCCCCAGTGCATGCAGCTACAGCCAGAGGTCTGGCAAGCCTGACTTTGCCCCCTGCACCAGGGATCTTTAGGCGACAGGAAAGACCCCCACTTTGAGAAACGCTGACATACATCAATCTGAAGGTAGTGAAAATATCTCTCTCTCTCTCTCTCTCTCTCTCTCTCTCTCTGTTTGTGTGTGTGTGTGTGTGTGTGTGTGTAGTGTTGAAAGTTATTAAACATTTTAATGTAGGCTATCAACAGCAGTACAGTACTTAACAATGGGCATATCATAAAAATGCTGGTTCAGCTCAGATCCATCTGTCTGTTGCTTGCTGTGTAATAACTCTTCAGCTCTTGATAACATCAATCTATAGAGATAAGTCTCCATATATTTCAGAGATTCTGTTATAATGCCATTTTTTTCTTGACAGGAGAATATGTACTTTAATTCATATCTAGTGCCAGCCAATTTCTGTCCCTCCTGTATTAATAATACAATGTGTTATTAAAAAAATGACAGTATTTTCTTTCTATTGAAGAAATATCTCATAGTTTCCAGTGCTTGTCTATTAGAATGTAAGTCAGTTATTTATACAGTGCTATCAATGTACAAGGTACTTTATGGGGCCAAATAAAATACAAATGGCAAAGCCTGGTCTTGAAAGCTATGTCAGTGGAATCTTCTTTTTTATGCTGAAAGTAAACAAGGGGACATAATCTGAAAGCTCAGTGGAGTATTAGTAGAAAATTCCCAAACTGCTAATGTTATTGTAGAAGTTTCATCTCTCTTGTAACCATCCTCAGCCTAAGCCACCTTGTTTTTTTACAGTCATGGCATGAGAGCTACTGTAAGAATACTGCTTTCAGTGCCTCCATTGGAGGACATAGGAGGAGGGCCTACGGCAACTCAATTCAAGGATACTGTTATAGGAAGAAGCCACATGTGTGCTTGAATTTGTTTTCTGTTCTGGATTCAGGGTAACTAGATGCCAAACCCAAAAAAGAGGACAAGGTACCCTAAAATTCCTGTCATCCAAGCCAAAATTCCTTCCCCATTAAAGAATTGTAGGACATCCCCCAAACTGTAGGACAAATGTTGGACATCTTAAAATTAAGGCTATAAACATTTGTATTGCTTTCCTGTACTTAATTTCAGCACTTATTTTTAAATTGAAAACTGAAAACTTCTTTACAAGGCCTGTTTCCACCAACCAAGCATAGCACATCTAAGTGACTGAAAACTCAAAGGGGAAAAGATCCTTTTTCCACCAGCAGTATCAGTGCAAATGGCTCAAAGAGGGAAATATTTATCCAACACCTGTATCAGTGCAAATGGTTCAAAGGAAAAAAAGATCTTTTTTCCAATACCAGAACCTTAGCAAGTCACTCAAAGGGGGAAATATTATTTCTCCAACATCAGTATCAATGCAAATGGTTAAAAGGGGGAAAGATCCTTTTTCCAACACCAGTATCAGTGCAATTGGCTCAAAGGAGAAATATTATTTCTCCAAATGCAAATGGCTAAAAGGGGAAAACATCCTTTTTCAAACACCAGAACCCAAGCAAGTGACACAAAGCGGGCAAGATCCTACCCTGGCACCCCAAATCCCCCAATACTTGTTTCCAGGCTGCACCAAAATGAATGGAAGTGGCTTAAAGCATGATCCTCCTTCTGGGATTCCATGTGGGCGCAAGCTGGCCTGCGTCTGCTGCAATTTCCAGTGCGGCCACCGGGGGGCAGTGCTGAGCGCTGCCGCCTCACTTTTCTTTTTCAGGCACTCACCGCTGTCCCCTGGTGGCCAAACCAGAAATTGCAACATAATAAATTGAAAAATTTTAAAGTGCAAAAGTAAATAAAATGCAAAAGTAAATTTAAAGTGCTGTAAATTCCAGTTTGGGGGGCTTTTATACTGGATGTCCACTGTGAAAGCCTCATTTCTGGACAAGTCCAGGTATTTCCAGTTTTCTGGACACCCTGTCTGGATTCCCTAGTTCTTCGTATGAACTATCTGAAATCCAGAAAGAAAACATTCCAGTTCATTGTAGAAAGTATCTTTGCATATATTATGGAAAGGACCAACAACGAAGAAAGCTCTGAAATGGTGGAACTCACAAGTTTTAATTATATTGCATTTGTCACAGTCAACAGTGGGTATGCTATTTTTCAAGTGGAGAGAAACTGGTCCTCCTCTGTGTCTTTTCTAATTGCTTGTGCTGGTGTTTTGCAAATTTTTAGACCGAACCCTTTTCAGACAAGGGACCATTAGTTATTTGATTTCCTTTGTAAACTCCGGTGTTAACATTTTGGTGAAGAACTGTTACTGTTTTTGTAGAGTACATCACACCCATATGAAACTAAATTCCAGTGAGAGTTATTGTCGCACTTCTCCAGAAGTCAACTTTGCAGGCCCTCATCAAGCAAAAATTTGTAGGCTTTTAATTTTTTGGGGAGTGGGGGGCAACCAGATATTTCAGAAGATGTTATGTCAGCAGTAAAAACAGCAGCTCTGTCCCTTACTCACTCATACCTCCCTATCATAAATGAAATTTACTGCATGACATGATTCCACCCAAAATGAATTACAGAGTGATTTGGTTCCTCCTCAATTAAAAAGGCTGAGAAATACTGAAAAAACGGGAATTGAGAAGGGAATTGACATTCTTCAATGTCAATTTCTCAATCACACAAACCTAGTTTCTCAGCAGATCATACATATGGAGACAGTCAAAGCAAATTTGGAAATTCCTCTTTAGGTAAAACATTTGAAGAATTGCCGAATTTTAGTGTCTATAGATAAATTTCTTAGGAACTCTTCACAATATTCATAGATAAGGGTACTCATTTTCTATTTCTGCTCCATATTGTTGGCTGCCACTGGTGAGAGCAGGGAAACAAACATGATGAGTCATATCAGCCCTACGCCTGCCAGAACAATAATATAGCTAAACAGCTTCAGTGATGAATATAATGACAAACAAGATAGGCTGATAGTCCTTGCAGCAACGCATCAACCAGTAGTAAAGATTTTCATGTTCCTGCATAAAAAAAATTCATAAACAGGGCACAGGAGTCTAACAATAGGAGAAGAATCAATCAAATTGACCATTTAATTGTTAGAAGCTGACATCAGAATCACACTTAAGATGTGAGAATTATATGTGGGACTCACTGTGATAGTGAACATTATGAAGTTATAGCTGACATACAAGTCAAGTTAAATTTGTCAAATAAAAACCAAGGTTTAGAACATTTAGAAATAAATTGTCAGCAAACTAGAAGATTGAGAATTAAAAACAAATTGAAAGTAGCAATAGAAAAGAGATTCGAGGCATGAAACACCCATAAAATGGAGGAGCAAATAGGTCACAAGGGACATGAAATAAATGAGAGAAACAGAAGGAAAGTCATAAAGGATGCTACAAATAGACTGTATGGTTTCCATTTTCAAGAGGAAAGTAGAAACTCTGGATGGTTTAATTAAGAGTGAGCAGAAGTTTTACGGTAAAAAGTATTAAAAGTTTAAACTTTGCACTGGAAAGAGAAATATAAAACCATGTAAAAAGAAAATGAAAAACTAGATTCTGCAGACAATTTTCAGCACTAAACTCGAACAAAGAGGTTCATTCCAGCAGTCTGAACTGGTAATTCTTTAAAGCAAGACAGTGGATTCCTTCAACTCTCTCACTTGTTAAAAAGTGAAGAAAAATCCAGACATTGTTATCTGATTGAAAATTAATTTGCAGTGAACTACATTTACTGCCTGATCCTATCAGGCTTACTGCCTCTGTGAGCCTCACTGCTAGCCCTGGTGTTGTAAAAAGTGCTTTAAGTGGCACTGGTGGTAGAGCCACAGCATTTGCACTGAGCCCAGCACCAGTTGATGACTTTGCATGACAAAGAAGTGCAATTGAGCTGGGGCATTAATTTGGGCCACAGTCGCCAGCAAGGCTTTTCAGAGCAAGAGAGGTCAGAACATGGTAGGGGAAGCAAAGGGGAAGGTAAGGATCAGGTCTGGAAGACAATGATGGTGGCAGAATTTGCTGCAGAATTCTATCCCCTCTCCAAAGCTGTGGAGACCTACATGGGTCTCCTTTATTATGAGCCTGCTAAATATTGGGTGCACATCCAAAGAGAACCTTTGGGGTCATTGGAGGATTGTCAGAGCTCCTTTATCCCAAAAGAGTCCCTTGGCCCCATTGGATACAGCAGTAGCCATTGTACCCTTAAACATCCAAATCTCAACAGTCTATGATGGGTTCTTTCTATCAGAAGGAATCAAAATCTCAAAAGGACTCAATATCAAGAGGATATTTTGATATCAAAATATAAAAAGGAACCAAAATCTCTATCAAAATATTTTACTCAGCAGCTAAACTAGTCTGCTGAAAAATGGGTTCTGAAAGACAAATGGATAACAATTTAAAAACATGAGTAGATGACAAGCCTCAAAGCATATTAGTCCAACTTGGTATCACTGATTTCAGTGAGACTCAAAGCACAGTCTGATTCAACTACCCCTACACTGAAGCAGCAGGGCCAGTGTGGGGTATGCTGTGTCAGTATAGGGGAAGTTGGAAGGTTTGAGGTCTCCTTAGCTCTTGGTCAGTGGTGGGCTCCAGCAGGTTCACACCTACTCTATAGAACTGGTTGTTACAAGAGATAGGACATATAAAGTTTAAAAACAGCCATTTAAAAGTGGCTGCCAGATGGGCATAGAACCAGTTGTTAATTTCTTTGAATCCCATCACTGTTCTTGGTACATTGCTTTGTTGCCTATGAGTCATGTCAGCTATTTAGTAGGTTTAAATCCAGGTGGAGGAGTTGGGGCAAACTGCTACGAAAAAAGAAGAAGGTATCCCAGCATGTACTGTTGCTTGTGCATGACCCTCTCCCTCCAGCCCCTGAACTGCTTCCTGCCTTTCTATCCTAAATCACCTATGAATCACCCTTGCTAGCACATTTCCTGCTCTGTTGTGGCCTAGGCTCGTTGGTGGTAGGTTCATGTAGCTGCCAGCCATTTATGCTCATAAGGCCCTCATGGGATTTGGCTTTTAGCTATGCAAGTGCTATCTTTTATTTTATTTATTTATTTTATTTTAAAAATTTATATCCCGCCTTTCTTGGGCAAATTAGCCCGACTCAAGGTGGCTGCCATAAAACATAATTAAAAACATAAATAGAACAATTTGATAAAAACAATTAAAACATACAAGCTAAAAATTTACTCTGTTGCAATGAAGTTATCAATCTTGTGGTCTAGCTCAGTGGTTCCCAAAGCCAGGGAAATACTTACCTGCACAGCAACCAGGGATGGGAGGTTTCCTTCAGAATTACTGGGAGATTAGAGGGACTGGGGACCCCTCTGCATGACTCCCCAATCCTCTATATTGTGAAAAAAGCAAAAAAAATTGGTATTTTTTATTTCATAGTGAAATATGGGACTTCCCTGCACAGGACCCTGTATGTCCCTGTCTGGCATACACAGAGGTTTCCAGCATAGCAAGTTGAAATGTCATCACCATCTGTTCACTCTTCTGGGCTGTGCCTTGGGCCTCCAATGTGGTGAGTGTGCAGTGCTGTCAGTCACCATCTGCTCACCCATAAAATGCCTGAAAATATGCATTTTCAGATTGGATTCCTCACTGTATAGTTTTAGGAGTCATACTCAGTGCTGAATTACGTTTTACTTGATTCACCCTCACTGCAGTATTGATACATGAAAGCATTGCTACTGTGGTCTCATTTAAACATGGTTACTATGTCAAACCATTTGTCTTTTGGGCCCTAGCAGAGTTTTTTCCAATGGGCAGCTGTTCTCCACAGTTTCAGACAAGGGTCCTTTTTTAATCCTATCACATAAGGTTCAATGGCATAAGTTTAAAAAAAAATAAGTTTCACATAAGTCATATAGTTTCAGTAGAAGTTCAGCGTATCACTGTAACCCGAGTGACCATTGTGGCTTGATATGTTATCAGATATGTGGCTTGATATGTTGGCATAAAGATAAGCCAACTCTGTGTGCACGTGTGCATGTGTTTGTGTGTGTGTGTGAAAGAAGAAAGTGTGTAATATAAATACAGATAGATGTGCCTTGTTATCCATTAGGGTTCTATTCCAGAAACTCCCATGGATTAAAAAAAATCTGTGGATTAAAAAACAACAACAGTGGAATAATAAATTTAATGACTATTTAAAGACTCAATGGAATAAGATTGTACCTCAATAGCAGCAGAGATTTGAATGATTCTGGGACTCCCTGCTGATACAAAAAAGTGAGTTAAATAAAAGCAATTGTAAAAAATTAAAATGTGTGTCCCTTTACCATTGCTTTTCTTACCATTTTCTTAAAAAAAACAGCTTTTCTTACTGTTGCAGAGAGGCCATCAGCAATTACAAATGCAGTCAGAAATGCAAATAACTCCTTTGCCTGACTGCTGAAGAATGAAAGGAATGTTTGACTGCCTCTCCACAACGCTAGGAAAAGCTGTTTTAAAAAAACAAACCTGTGATTTGCAGTGGCCATTCATGTTGAGTCAATTCCGTGTATAAAAAATCCATGTATAATAAGGATTATACATGTTGTGTGCAAAAGTGGATCAGTCTGAACCAGAACATATTTTGATTATTTGATAATATATTTTTGACCTCAGTATATACAGGAGTGAATGGTTCTCTCCATGAGACAAATCATTCCGCACTTCAAATACTATGTTAGCAATTGTGGAAACAGGGATAATGTTGGGGTGGTCAGGTAGGCCAGGACTGACTAGGAGCTCAGATCTATGCTCAGATCTATCTGAGATCTACCAGGTGACGCTAATCTCTGAACTTTCACTATCAGAGCAGTGATAGCCCGCAGTGTTCTACCAGATGACACAGTGTCTTTGACCCAAACTGATAATCTCATTTTTCTGTATGGAAAAAGGGGTTAAGCCTGAGATTTTCTACATGCAAAGCATGGACCATCCTTCTAATGGTGTCATTTCCAGAAAGCATTAAATTTTGAAAGGCACTTCAACATATTCTGTAAGCTGCCTCTCCCCCTTGCTCTTGGTGATGAGAAAAACATGGGTGATTCTTATGGCGATAAGGAGGGGCACCTTACAGGCTGTGTGTAGGTATCCCCTTTCTGATAACACCACTGTAAAGAGATACTGTAAAAAGATAAGCTTTGGAATTGAGCATGGATAAGGATGTCCTTGGGGAATCAAAGTTTCCAGGGACACTTCTGTCATGTTTCTATAGTATAACAGCAGCAAATGAAGTCTTATGATACAGTGTTGGTATATCTTGAATATTGAATGTAGGAGGATAAAGATCTTTGTGTTAAAACAGCAGGGACAGATTTCTCCTGAAGCAATCACCCCTGGTTACTGTGTAACTTACTGTGCCCTCAATAGCCTTAGCCATAAGCGGTCAAAATAAAAATAGAGATTTTGAAGTTGTACCATATGATTCCAGCAGATGTGCCATATAATATATGAATCCATGTACTTAACAAGGCAGAGCCGAGCAGTTGTGTCCAAAATTTCAATGACACCTTTACACAGAATCCAAGTGTTCTCTCCACACTCACATAACAAGATGTTTCTTGGTTATTGATTGCTAACATCAGTAATGGAAAAATAAGTGTGATCGGCATCAGTAATTAGAACAAATATCATTTGCATCAATGGTGGGATGCACATGACAAGGTCAGGTGGAAAATTTAAAGAAGTCATTGAGATAAAATCTATTCACCCATCAATAGGTATGATGTCAGTTGCTAAGGCATCAAATGCCAGGTACAAGGTCTAAAGAATAAATGATACACTTAAAGGACAGTGTTCTCATCTTCATTTCAGTTTGTGTTGAAATTCCACAGATTTTTTCAGGGACTTAAGGCGCAATCCAATCCTTGGCTGGCACAACTCATTGGTCTTCCCATTCCTGTGGTGATGTAGCGAGGCAAGCACATGTTTGTGCACTGGCCCAACCCTCCCCCATAAGTGGTGCAGAAGGGTCTTTATGGCATTTTTGTGACACAGGACTTATGCTGAGGCTTATGCTGGCCTAACTGGAGGTTAGGCTTTTATTCCCAAACAAATGACTGGAAGATTCATTGGTGGCCACATGGAGCATTCCAGGCCTCCTCCCTTCTCTTTGCTATGGCACAGGATGACCATATGTCCTCTTTTTCCAGGACATGTCCTCTGGAGTCTCCCCTTCCCTTGGCTTTGCCTTCCCTTAGGGAACAGGGTGTCCTCTTTTTCCAGGACATGGTGTTCTCTGGAGACCCCTCTCCCTTCCCTTGGCTTTGGCTTTTCTTAGGGTACTGGGTGACCATATGTCTTTTTTCCAGGACATGTCCTCTTTTGTAGCCTGGTTCTACTGCTACTCAGAAGTAAGCCCCATTATAGTCAGTGGCACTTACTCCCAGGCAAGTGTGGACAGGATAGCAGCCTCAAAGCCCAACCTTTCTGTGCAGACACACACAGAATAGGGATCTTTCAGCCAGACTTTCCTGGGAGTAAGCTCTTTGAGTGTGGTGGGGATGGATGCGACTTAGTCTGCGCCCAGGTTGACCAAATGACTAGATTTGTCTTGATTTTTAGTCTCCTGTCTGGGTGTCCTACATTTTTGCTTTATTGTCCTACATTTTGCTGTCAGTGTTAATTAAAATAGGTAAGACCTATGGTATTTTTTTGACAAAAAAATATAATAAGACATCTTAGTATCTGGAAAACACGTTACTTACTGACTATTCCTGTGGCTTCCAAAGTGTCATGAAGATTCATGAAAAGTCTGCTTGGGTCTGCTCCATCGTTGAGGCTTACTCCTATATTCAAGCACTGCTCTTAAACTGATTCCATCATTCCTGGTGTTAATCTAGATTGTTTCCTATGTTTTATACACTCCTAGCACAATCCTAACAATGTCTACTCAATGTGTTCAATGGGCATACTGTGTTCAATGAGCCTTACTCCCAGGAAAGTGTCTTTAGGATTGCAGCCTTCCTGTATATATAGGGGCTGCAGTGACTTGTTGGTTAAAGGCATCGATCTATAGATCGGCAGGTAAGCAGTTCAAAACCCTACTAAAAGATGGGGTGAGTTCCTGCCAACCTAGCACTTCTAAAACACTGAAATACCTATATATCAGCTGTGTCCAAACTTTTAATTTCAGGGCCTCTAAACCTTTAAGGGAAGAGAGAATAGAATTTCTATTCTAAAGAAGGGAATTTCAGCAGGTGCAGCTTGTTATTTGTGAGATGAGAAATTGCATCTGCTGAAATTCCCTCCGCTACACACTTGTTAAAGGTCAAAGAGCCCTGAAGTTAAAAGTTTGGACACCCCTGAAGTAGATAAATAGGTATCTCCTCAGTGGGAAGGTAACAGCATTTCATATGCTTTGCCATGCCAGCCATGTGACCACAGAGATGTCTTCAGACAGCGCTGGCTCTATAGCACAAGAAATGGGGCACTGTTCCCTAGAGTTGGTCACAACCAGCAGGGCAACCTGCAGGGGTCACCTTTATCGTTACTGAAAGTATGTTTGTTTTTATTTATTAAATTGCTCTGTCAGTCCAGATGATACTTTTTCAGTTTGACAAGCATCATGCTTAAAAGTTATGTATTCTCATTAGATGTGCATCTCTTTACCTTCCTCCTCCCATAATTCAAGCACATTGGGGGTTTATGCAAATGTCACTCACTGCTAAAGCTAAATATATGGCTCAACTTAAAAATATTCCTTTAAATTTGCAAGTAAGAATACTTAAGGGTTGAATATGGAAATACAGGGGAAGAGGCCAGGTCATGCATCAGGACTATACACCGAAGTGCATGGAAAGCTGCTTACCTTCCCACTGAAGTGGTACCTATTTATCTATTTGCATTTACATGCTTTCGAACTGCTGGGCTGAGGAAGGGAGCTCACCCTGTCTTGCAGTACTTGGGTCTTAACCCATTGATCTGCCAATCTTCAGATGGGCAGGCACAGAGCCTTTAACCGCTAGGCCACTGGGGACCCTTAGCAATAATATAGCACATAGCAATAATGTAGCACAACAGTGGAAAGAGGAGGGTTGCTTACACACTAGAATTAGTATTATAATGCCAGGGTGGCCAAAAATGACACAGCATTAAGTGGGGCAGATGGAATCTCCAGGAATAGCCTTCTAATAGGGACCTGCATTTTGTTGCAACTCCCACATATCACAACAGCAACAGCAACTACCTAAGTACCCCTACTGACACAGAGGAATTTTACTGGAACACTGACGTGCACATGGATTTCTGTCTTTTTTTCTGGCATACGATCTGTGCCACACAGACATTCAACATGCATAACCTTCTGGAGATAGGTGCATGTTCTGGAATTCTACACGCAACACAAGCTGCTAAAGACATGGCACTTTTGCAAAAAAAAAAAGAGAAGTAGCTTGCGCAAACTGCTCATCTATTTAATCCACCTAAAAAAAATACAGTCCATGTGGCAGAACCTCTTGTCCTGGGATAGATACAATTTTAAAAGCTCAGTGTAATATAATTCGCTGAGTATGCAAAGGATATATGGCTGCAGTATTTTTATTCATCTCTGATTCTGCCTGATACTGTTTATTTAGCTACCAAATGGAATTAATGTGTAACCTTACAAACACTGAGGACTGCTGATTAAAGTGAAAAGTCTCCAAATGATTTCAGGTAATGGAAGTCTCAGAAAAGTGTTGATGTTAATGCCATGCAAATAATTGCTAACGAAATCAGAAACGCGTGTGATACAGACTGTATAAAACAAGATTAGAATTGAAACTGCATTGCAATTAACTCTCAAATCAGCTGTCAAGAGGTCTGAGTGCCATTATTTGAGCTTCTCTCAAGAAGTTAACAACAGCCTTTTTAAGAGTTTATCATTTCTGCTGACAGATCCAGAAGCTCATTTGCTTTTGCATTAACGTGGCAGAATTAGGTACACAACAGCATCACAGCCCACTTATATGTATTGTCTGGTGATACGGTTCCTCTAAATGAATTATTAAGGTTTGTATCATTATATTTGGGGTCTACAGGTAAGTAAGCATAATGAAGAATGTGAGATACCACGCTGTTTCTGGAGAACAAAGCTTTAACAGCTGAGAGCTGCATGCTCTTTCCCTATTATTACATTTCCATGGCAAAAGGTACTCCTCCAATTTCAGGCTAGTTTTGGAAAAGCTCTCCTGTATATATAATGAGCTGTTGAGTTACTCCAACAATGCCAGAAGTATTTTGAGAACTACTGATAAGAAACACAAGGATGCAAGAAGAAACAATTTCCAAATATTGAAGAATTTAATAAAGTCTCTTACAAAGTAGTTTTAGCATTCCTGTATTCCTCAACCACCAACACAGATCACAGGTGCTTTGCCTCTTAAACGTTTTGCCTCTTAAAACTTACTTTCAACAGTTGTTATTATTCTAGCAGAAGCATGCATTTATGGACAAAGATACATATGCTTAATTTTTGTAGGTTGAGCCTTTGTTGCCATTATCAAGCTGCAGCATGATTGAAAAGGTTGTGCCAACCTAATCTAGGTGGAGATCCCAAAACTCCCTTTTCTATTCCTGTTCTGCCCCTTTTCTATTTCTGCTCTGCCTGTAAGTTTCATCTTCAAATCTGTGTCACAGTCAATTTGCCTTCTTTAGTCCTTAGCTGGCGATGCGGGAGGGGGTTGTCCTCTGAACCAACAGTCTGCTGTAGCTGCCACTGGATTCTGTACATTATTCATGATACGCTTCCATTCTTTACAATTGATGGTGATGTTTTTAGTCCCACCAGTGATCAATTGCAGGTTCTTTAGGTCATTCTCATCCTTAGGTTTGAGCCATGTCTTTTTTGGTGCTGTTTGTTGAACTTTCCAGTGGAAAGGTCGCTCTTGCCAAAGGAGCTGATGTGACAGCCAGTTGGTGTTCATTCAGTTTGTCTTACTGGAATAACACATGAATCAAAGTCACGGGATATATGCTATGGGTGGCCCAAGTCTACATTTACCTGGTACAGCATGGATGCAGCCTTTCATTATGTCCTCCCAAGAAGGTGGAAAGGAACGTGAGTGATCTCTTTGGCTATGTCAGGACTGTTAAACTGAAGGCAGATTCAGAATGCAATGCAAAGCTAGCCTTAGGCAGGCACAGCCCTCCTGTGCCAGCCCAGGACTGTCATGAATATGTCGTAAAGCATGTTGCTACTACTCAAGCTAACTAGGCTATCACAGAGGCCCACACCAACTCCCAGAGGTTGGATCTAGTCCCAGATTTAGGATTTGATGTAGTCTGTCAGGGCTGGTCTCATCACTATCCTTGGCCTGAACCACTTCCTTGACCCTTCACCCACCCCAAACATCCCCACTTTCCAGCCCCCACACTGTCTCACCTCCCTCTCTCACCCTGTGCTCAAGTACTTTGTGTGCATATGCTTGGAAAGGGGATAATGGGGGCTGGAAGAGGCATTTTATGTTGGGGGAACTCCCATCCTGGCACAAGCAACCTTGCAAGGACTGCTCAGATATGAAGCAGCAATTTTGCTGGTCAGGATCCAGGTAGTCATATAGGGTTGGCTGGGGCATTACTCAAGCTAAGGTGGAAAATACACGTTGAACCTCCCCATTCGTGACATTTGGTTTCAAAAACCTCTATGAATACCTATTTTCACATTATATAAAGGCATAATAGTAACAACTAACAAGTCATGCAATGTAACAAGGTAGGCAATGAATCAAGATGAATCAAGGTAGGCAATGAATCAAGTTCTCTTTCAAGTAGCTTCAAATGCTTTGTTTCAGCCCAGAGGCAGCAATTAGAAGTTATTATCTCTTGGGGAAAGGTAAAAGCTCTGCCTCCCTTCTGTAACCTGACCTCAAAGCTGAACTTTATGAACTTTTGTCATCAAGCTGAATTGCCTGCCATGCTGCCATAGTAAGCAACATACCTGTAAGCCATTAACAGCTACTCAAGGGATGGTTGCCTTTCAATTTAAAGAGCCAACCTAATTTTCTTTGAGACAAAATCACATATAAATAAATGGCATACAATTAGGTTACACCTGTATCAGCCCAGTTGCCCACCAGCCACCTCCTCATCTGTTGCTAGATACAGCATGTGTCAGTTGACTTGTCTGTTTCAGCACAGGATAGAACTGGGCTGCTCATTTTCTTTCTTAGGGGCTGCAAATCTAGAATATGCTTTTGGATCACTAGTTCAGTGATCTACAGTAATAATCCAAATTCTGGTAAAATTGTGACAGGTCAAATTCTGGGGAAGGTGTAGGATTCCAAGGTGACTGAAATCTTCTTTTTTGTCTGAACCAAAAGATTAGCAGGTGGATCGTTCCTTGAAAGTGGACCTTTTCTGGCCTATTTGTATTTGTGGGATAGCTATTTTTCAAACCTTTCATATCTTGTGTGTGTGGGTGTTTGTCCCTTTACAAAAAATAGTCATAATTGCCTTGCTCAGTGTTTCCCCATTTCTGCTTGTGTCATTTTCTCCACTGAAAATACCCTGTCCCTTATGTTGTAATTTCCCCTCTTTGGCAACTTAGGCAACTAAGGAACACCCCACCCCACTATGGTACCATCTCAATTGCCTGATTTGTGAAAAACAGCTGCTGCTTCAAATTAATAATGTATCCTGATATCCTGATAGTCTGATGTAGGGATAAGAGGAGAAGTGCTTCTTCCAGTTAAACAGTTCTGTTTAAACAGTTCTGTCTTCAGTTCTGGGCACCTCACTTTAAAAAAGATGCAGCCAAACTGGAGAGTCCAGAGGAGAGCAACAAGAATGATCAGTGGGATGGAAGGGAAGCCCTAGGAGGAAAGGTTGGGGTGTTTAGCCTAGAGAAGAGAAGGCTGAGCAGAGACCAGATTGCCCTCTTCAGATACCTGAAGGGCTGTCATATGGAGGAAGGGACTCATTTGTTCTTAGCTGCTTCTGAAAGCAGAACTAGAACCAATGGGTACAAATTGCAAGAAAGGAGATTCCGGTTGGTTATCCAAAAAAAATTCCTGACGGTGAGGGCGGTTCGGCAGTGGAACAGATTGCCAAGGGAGGTGGTGGACTCTCCCTCACTGGGGATCTTCAAGCAGAGGCTCAACGAGCACCTGTCGGGGATGCTCTCGTAGAATTTCCTGCTACAGGGAATGTTGGACAGGAGGTTGGACTAGATGACCTACTAGGTCCCTTCCAACTCTAAGATTCTATGATTCTATGATCAGACTCCTTGCTGGAAAGACACTTTACCCATGCCTGAAATACATCCCCATCTCCACCCCTTGCACAATATTTATTCTGGTTTCACTACTGTGTTTTCTGGTGTACTGTGGTGAGGGAAAGAGACCCTGTTCTATTCCTCTTTTCCTTGCTTGTGCTGAATGTCCTCCAAACCTGACCCACTAAAACTTACATGCATTGATAGCAATCAGTGCAGCATGGACTGTACACATACAATAGGACCAGGTGCAAGGATGCCATATATACTCATCTAGATCATTGCCGCTCAGTTGAGGCAATGTAGGGAGGAAGCAGAAGACTGAATGCATTTAGAAGGAAGCTCAACAACCTCAGACAAGCAATGCTTTAAATCTTTATTGTTCACTAATAAAACCCTAATCACAGAGTCAGTTGGTCCCCAAGCAGAATATTTGCTGACCATCCTCTAACCTCAGCTCTGACCCTGCTCATCCCATTTCATTTAGCATCTTAAAACTGACTTCTAAAATGCCATGACTGTGGGCATTGATAATCATGACTCCAATCACTAATGTATCTGGCTGTGCTACTGTGTTGTTTTGGCCTATTATGCTACTAGAGGAGCCTTTTTATGAACCTGATGGAGAGATTATGTGTTAAATTTAATAAACCCCCTGGCTCTTTTCCCCATTGTGCTCAGCTTCAGGTCTCATCTGATTCCAATGCAGAATCTTTTTCTCATTCTCTAGTGGGCAGCTTTCCAGATATATCAACTGCCCCCTCCTCTATCATTTGATGTCATTTGCATGGATTGACAGGTTTAAAGCTAAATGGCCTTAATGAATTTCTGCTTGGCTAGAGCAGACAAGACAATCTAGTTAAGAAAGTGTGGGGGTCAGTATCTGTAGAAATAGGAGAAGGAAAAAACCCACTTAAGCCAGGCAGCAAAAGAGAAAAAACAAAAAGGTGTAAAGATGACAAAAACAGTTTTTTTATTGTTATTATTATCCCACAATAATCGTTTTAGTTCTGCTACTGGTTCCTTTGAGAAGACTGGGAGAGCAATCCTAGCTCTCCAGGTCACTGCATCTCCTGGCCTAAGTCTGAATAGACCAGTTGGTGCTGCTCTAGCTGTGGGTGGCGCAAGTGGCTAAGACGCTGTGCCTGTTAACCAGCAGGCCAGGGTTTGAGACCCAGGTCGGCCCCACAAGACAGGGTGAGCTCCTGTCCTTAGCCCAGCTCTGCGACGCCAGCTGGATCCAATTGTATTGGCTCTGCCTTTCCATTGGACTAATTCAGTGGTGTGGAGAGGGGCGATTTGCTGTTTGGGTAACAGCCTATCCTCCATAACAATCCAACCCAGGCTTTCCTACTTCGCATGCAGCATATGCGCGTTGAGCACGATACCATAGTCTTTCAAGACTGACGGAGGCCTGCTGCTTTTAAGCCCTACAGCATGTAAAGGGACAAGCTTCCCGCTGCCCATGGTAGTGCATAACTCCATAACTGAGGGTGCAATCCTAAAGACACTTACCTGGAAATAAGACATATTGAACACAATGCGGCTTACTTTTGAGTAGACATGGTTAGGATTGTGCTCTTATTACTCAGATCTGCACCTAGCAAGTAGGTTGGGATATGGCAGATGCTTCTTCCACCATTCCTGCCCCCTTCCAGGTCTGCTGTACCCCAGTTCTGCCCTTTCTCACCCCATTCCACCCTTCCCTTTCCCCATTCCACCCTCTGCAACCCTTACAAGTGCTTGTGGTCTTGGATTCAACACTGACAGGACAGCATATGTCTTCCTGTCAGTGTTGCTTTCTCCAGCACCAGTGCAAGCAACCCATAGGATTGGGAAGTTTCCTCTTATCAATAGATTGTACTTCTCTTGGTAGTACAAGGTTAGTGGGTGGAATGTCCCTTGAAAGAGGACCTTCTCTGGCCTACTTTGTATAATAGTTACTTGTCAAACCTTTGTTTTCTTGTGTGTTTGTCCTTTATAGGGAAAAAGTCACAATTGTCCTGCTCAGTGTTTTCTTTGTGTCATTTTCTCCACTCAAAATCCCTGTGACTGTGCTATAAGACTGGCCCTTTGAAAATGGTAATTACATCTTATTGTGCATACATGCAAAATGGCAGCAAAACTAGTTCAACTTTTTTTCCTGGCTCTAAATCCTCCGGTTCTGACAGCCATCTTAAAGGGTAAAAAATGAACAAGCTAGTAAAATCCTAGTGAGGTGTACTCCAGAGGACAGAATGCAGATTATAATGTGAACAATGTCATGTGTTGGGAAGCTGAATATTCAAGAAACCAGAATATGATTTAAGATAAAATACTGAACATTTATATAAAATGTATGCTATCATTGAACAGGAAATGTAGATCTTGTATCTATGAGAACATTTTGCAAATGTCAACCAAAATTAATCAATCATCACAAAAGTACTAGGAAAGACTCATTGGTGACCTTGTGGGTAACTCAGACCAGCATGATTTCCTTAAGAACATACTTATAAGGATTACAGAGGTTAGAGCTTAAGGTCAACCAAAACACTCCAGGCTTGGTGCAGAGTGAGTTATGTGAAGGGGAAAAATATTAGTGAAACCTGGTTGGTATTTCAAAAGCTAAATGGGAAAGGCAACAGTGGTTTTAAATCTGAAATAATAGCTAACTCATAAATCAGTGGTAAGGGATGTATAAAGTAGGAAAGTGGTTTGCTCATGCTGAAATTAAATACAACTAAACAAAAAATAATCCATGGATTGCTTTGGAGCAAAATGAATTCAATTTATTTTATGTTTTTTTAGGCAAACTATTGTAATATCTCCTTATCCCAGTGGAGTAGCCAAGAGAGTGTAGGGATAGCAACTGCTCTGGATAACAAGCTTTAAGGGGGCAACAAGAATTGTGAAGAACAGGGTAGGTACCTTCATGCTATATACCATTTGAAATTTAATTTAATGAGGAATGAAATGAAACAAAATGAATTGGAACATCTATATTTGATCAAAAGTATGGCAAATTAACCAGAAAATGCAAACACAAGTGCCTTGTGGAACAAAAAGATTTTCTACTTATCTCAAGACAAACTCATTGATCTGAGAATCATTGATAAAGTGGCATAGCTAGAAGGGGCAGAGGGAGCGCCCATAGAGATACTCTGGGGGATGACCAGCATCATAACAACATGAAGGACTGGAGCAACCCCATTACATCATATACTGTTGGATTTGTATTGAAGAGCAAAATCCAGTGCAAAAAATCCATTCTTGAATATATCTGTCCTATCAAAAGTTATTGCCAAAAAACTAAAAATAAAAAATGCATGAAGCTCTATGGGAAAATGAAAGTGCCCCACATCGTGGCTTTACCTTCAAGTAGGTGAATGTGTCATAAGCTGCAATCCTAAAGACAGTTTCCTGGGAGTAAGACTCATTGAACACAATAGGGCTTACTTTTGAGTAGACATGGTTAGGATTGTGCTCATAGTCTATCGGAAAGGGCAAGGTGAGAGGTATCAGAAGATGTCTCTTTTAATTGCATTGTCCCTATATAAATTGAAATAGATTGTGCCTTTACTTGTGAGTAGGCCAACTTGCCTTAAATCAGGCTATAGGGAATCAGGTCCTGAACCAATGAATGCAGCCCCACCATTCAGCTCAGAAGGAAGTCCCTGCTCCAGGCTCCACTGCATTGAACTCTAAGGAAAGTGGACGTAAACTGCACAGCCATGTTTACATGCAAGTAAGCAACCATGCCTGGCCTCCAGTTCTGGTCAGCCTCAGAGGAATGCAAGCACCCCAGCATGGTCCTGATTCAACAAAAGTGGAACTCAGCCAGTACTCCAGAAGGAAACCTCACTCCTGAACCTCCAGCCCCATCCCCCAAAAGGCTTGAGTGTTAATGGGAGAGGTGAAAAGCTTATTGGATTTTTTTTGTATTTGTAGAGGGTGTTGTTGCAGGCAGGCTATAAGACAGAATTCATTTGGTGAAGGGTGACCACATGTCCTCTTTTTCCAGAACATGTCCTCTTTTTTAGCCTTGTGACCTGAAAAAACACCCAAAATGTCTTCCTTTTCCTCTTCCAGGCAAGAATACCTGGGCTTCAGATACTGGGGCAGTAGATCACTGAGTACTCATATAAATCATAGAATCCTAGAGTTGGAAGGGACCCAGAAGGTAATCTAGTCTAACCCCCTGCCTGTAGCAGGAAATCCTCCTAGAGCATCCCGGACAGGTGCTTGTTGAGTCTCTGCTTGAATATCCCCAGTGACAGAGAGACCACTACCTCCCTTGGCAGTCTGTTCCACTGCCGAATCACACTCACCGTCAGGAATTTTTTTCGGATATCCAACCAGAATCTCCTTTCTTGCAGTTTGTACCCGTTGGTTCTAGTTCTGCTTTCAGAAGCAGCTATGAACAAATGAGCCCCTTCTTCCATATGACAGCCCTTCAGGTATCTGAAGAGGGCAATCATGTCTCCTCTCAGCCTTCTCTTCTCCAGGCTGAATATCCCAACTCCCCCCAACCTTTCCTCGTAGGGCTTCCCTTCCATCCCACTGATCGTTCTTGTTGCTCTCCTCTGGGCTTGCTCCAGTTTGGCTGCATCTTTCTTAAAGTGAGGTGCCCATAACTTATCACAGTACTCAAGGTGAGGTCTAACCAATGTAGAATAAAGAGGAAGTAGAACTTCTTGCGACTTGGAAGCTACAGTCCTCTTAATGCAGCCTAATATGGCATTTGCCTCCTTTGCAGACAAATTACACTGCTGACTCATGTTCAGCTTGTGATCCATGGCAACTCCAAGATCCCGCTCTCATGTTGTGCTGCCAAACCAAATTCCCCATTTTATACATGTGTTTTTGGTTTTAATTGCCTAAGTGCAGAACCTTGCACTTCTCTCTGTTGAAATTCATTCTATTGTTACAGCCCAGTTTTCTAGTTTATCCAGATTCTCCTGGAGGTTTCTCCTATCTTCTGATGTGTTTGCTACTCCTCCCAGCTTGGTGTCATCTGCAAATGACACTATGTGCACAGGAGTGATTTCAGGAGAGTATACTGACATTCACCCACTGCTTGCGAGGAAATATTCACTGCATATATTTTCTGGTCATTATTATTATTAATTTCATGTCGAACACTATTATCTTTCAGCCTCACCTATGTCACATTGTTGTTGAAAGGACAAAAAAGGGGAAGAATGACATATATTACCCGAGTAGTGATGGTGTAAAAATATGGTGTAAAAAAAGGTGGTGTAAAAATATGAAAGTATTAATATCTTATTAAGTAATTGATACTGATAATAATTAAATAATCTTTGTTGTAAGGAGGTCTAAAAAAATTATGGGCCCCAAGTGTCAGATGACCTAGCCACGCCATTGCATTGATATATTATTAAGGAACCAATATGTAGTTAATATGAATCAATTTCATAATACAATTACTTCTGCTAATTGGGTTAATACCGTCTTTCTCTGATAATAAGACACTGTCTTACTATTTTTGTTAAAAACACCATAGGTCTTATTTTCAGGGTAGGCCTTATTTTAATTAACATTGACAGCAAAATGTAGGACAATAAAGCAAAAATGTAGGACACCCAGACAGGAGACTAAAAATCGAGACAAATTCTGGTCATATGGTCACCCTGGGCGCAGAAGTAAGTCCCATCCATCCCCACCACACTCAAAGGGCTTACTCCCAGGAAGGTCTGGCTGAAAGATCCCTATTCTGTGTGTGTGTGCTCAGAAGGGTTGGGCTTTGAGGTTGCTATCCTGTCCACACTTGCCTGGGAGTAAGTCCCGCTGACTATAATAGGACTCACTTCTGAGTAGCAATTCAATGATCATGCTCTGAGACTGCTATCCTAACCACACTTTCCTGGGAGTAAGTCCCACTGACTACGTATAATGGGGCTTACTTCTGAGTAGCAGTAGAACCAGGCTACAAAAGAGGACATGTCCTGGAAAAAAGACATATGATCACCCAGTACCCTAAGAAAAGCCAAAGCCAAGGGAAGGGAGAGGGGTCTCCAGAGAACACCATGTCCTGGAAAAAGAGGACACCCTGTTCCCTAAGGGAAGGCAAAGCCAAGGGAAGGGGGGACTCCAGAGGACATTTCCTGGAAAAAGAGGACATATGGTCATCCTGTGCCATAGCCAAGGGAAGGGAGGGGGGACTCCAGAGAATACCATATCCTGGAAAAAGAGGACCCACTGTTCCCTAAGGAAAGCCAAAGTCAAGTGAAGGAAAGGGAGGGCTGCAGAAGACATGTCCTGGAAAAAGAGGACATATGTTAACCCTGTACCAAAGACAAGGGAAGGGGGGCTCCGCCTGGTGAGGGGGTGAAGCCCCCCAAGCTGGGGGACGAAAGGAGATTCTCTCCAGTGCAGCTGCCAGGGAACAGGGAGGCAGGAGAGATGGACATACCAGCAGGGTGACCAGATGCCAAACTTAAAATTCCTGAACCCCGAGGCCAAAATTCCTAATCCCAGTCCAAAATTCCTACCCGCTGAAAAAAATTGCCAAAAAATGTATTTGTTTTGTTTTGGTTTTCCGTTTTTTTGACCATAACTTTTGATAGGAAGACGATATCACAAAACTGATTTTTACATTGGATTCTGCTCTTCAATATGAATCCAACAACATATGGCATGATGGGGTACTGTGCACTATCACAAAGTTTTAAAATGAAGCCAAAATGTAGGACACCCGGACAGGAGGCTAAAAATCCGGACAAATCTGGGTTTTTCTGGTCATCTGGTCACCCCGGTCCCGCCTTAGAGCAGGCCAAGAGCAAAACACCAGCAGTGTCTTGGGCTTCCAGCAGCAGCAGGCTCTGAGACTCCTATCCACACTTGCCTTGGGCAAGTCCCACTGACTATAATGAAGCTTACTTCTGAGTAGCAATGCCTCATTGTCAGGAGGGGAAAGGGGCCTGTGAGGGGGCAGGAAGGGAGGGGCTTTTCAGCTTGTGCCCTTTTATTAATTACCTGTCCCTCTCCAGGCCAGCCACAGCTGCAGCAGAAGAACCACAGGGGCAGCAGAGGCAGAGTGGCAACAGCTGCTCCCCCATTCTTCCGGAGGTTGGCGGAGGAGCTCTCATCCAGATAAAGGGTTGGGCTTTTGCCTGGGAGTAAGTCCCCCTGACTATAATGGGGCTTACTTCTGAGTAGCAATTCAATGATCATGCTCTGAGACTGCTATCCCAACCACAATTGCCTGGAAGTAAGTCCCACTGACTATAATGGGGCTTACTTCTGAGTAGACCCACATAGGCTTTGATGCTGCTATGCGGAAGTGGGATTTTAGTAGGTCATATTTTCAGGGTAGATCTTTAGACCTCAAGGCAAAAGTCCAGGTGGGTCTTATTTTCTGATTAGGTCTTATTATAGGGGAAACACGGTAACTGTGAAACCTGATAAGCCTGATTGTCCAACGGATTAAGGCTGAAATCCTATCCACACTTTCCTGGGAGTAAGTCCTATTCATTTTTGAGTAGACATGCATAGGATTGGGCTCTAAGCTCTTTCCAGTCTTCCAAGGTATATCCAATGAAAGGAGATTAGGTGAGCTGTCAATTATAATAATTTGAGAGTCTATTATCACAAATGATTCCTCTGTGATTGGCACTTCTCTGATCTCCTTAAAGTCAGGATGTACAGCTCAGACAGATACTCTGAAGTCTTAATACTTAAAAGATATATGATCAGAGAAGAGAGAGAGAGAGAGAGAGAGAGAGAGAGAGAGAGAGAGAGAGAGAGAGAGAGAGAGAGTTTTGTGTTATAAACGGAGAAGAGAGAGTTTTGAGCATGAAGAAAGAGGTAGCAATATGCAGGTGTTACACGCATGAAAATGAAGTCTTTTTGTCAGTGCAATTCTGTGCATATCTATAAGTCCCATTTTATTCAGTTTCTTTGTGGGGGTTCTACTGATTTTCATCTGTTTACTGTTTACTTTACATTTTGTTGGATTCACTGCAAAATCCTATGCGTATCAACTCAGAAGTAAATTCCATTACAATCAATGGAACTTACTCCCAGGAAAAGAGTGGATAGGATAGCAATTTCAGTGAACAAACACATGATTCTGTTATATGCTCCTGTATTGCCTTTGACTGCTGCTATAAAAAATTGTTCACAGTCTTTTACTATATCAGTTACTGGCCATCATGACCTAGCTATTAAACTACAACTAACTGAGGTCAGATGGCATGTGCTACAAATAGCCAGCTGATGTGTGCTACCATCAGTTGATTACCCATTAGTAATTCAGGAACATTAGTGAAGGAGAAAGGGACAAATTAATTCCAGCATTTAAAATAAGAGAATTCTCTTTTAACAGAACATTTGAAGAAAAAATAAAAGAAAGTATAGAGTTAGCATTTGGATGTATTTATGAAGAAAAAAACTCATTTCCCTTTCCAATTGCTCTTTGAAAGAAAATGCTTGAAAATTTTTTGTGGCTTTTTAAAAAGTAGTGGCAGTACAGAGGAGATGGTGTGTTGTTGTCCTCTGTGTTTTCTGGATTTTTTTCCCTTTAAAAAGCCAGATTTATCAGTTTCAGGTCTAACTTTGCCTCTCAAGGACACAGTCTAAAAGATTTCTGAGAAATATTGCACTGACTGTTAATATTGCACAGAATCCAGTGAGGAGTGTCCTAGCTGGGCTGCCCCAACTATTCTGAATCCAGAGCAGAAAATTATGCTGGATCCACAGAGTCAGGAAGCCTGGGCTGCCCTACCTGCTCCATAGCATGCTCAGTAGGCACAAAGTCAGTGACAGCGGGGAAGGACTTGCTCCTTAGGAGACCCCACCTCAGATCACACTGAACAAGAAACAGCTATGGTGCCTACCTTATAAGGAAACTCAGAAGTTCCTGACAACCAGTAACAGCCACAGCCTGAGACGCCAGTACAGCAAACTTCTAGTGGAGGATGGATGTAAAGGACTTGTTGGAGTGGCCTGCTGTATCCCAAGATTAGAGGGCTGCTGTAGTTCATCCATATCCTGAGGCTGAGAGGCAGGAGTTGCAGCTAGGCTGGCCAAGTATTCACTAAACATGCCCTCAACATGCCTCTCCTGAACTGCCTAGGCTGGCACAGTTAGAGTAGTCCAGGTCCACATGTCTTGAGGCAGCCTATGAGGCTTTCCCAAGCTTTTTCCAGAGTAATTAGGGTGGAGCATCTTGCAATTGGGCCAGCCCACTGATAGAGCAGCCCAAGTGCACTTCTGGATTGTGCCCTAAGACTGCATATACATACAGTATTTTGATCAGCATGTAAACTGATGATCAGGGTATATTTTGGCCAATTCAGGAATGCTCAAGTCTCTGCCCACTCATGTCAGGATTGATTCTGTAACAGTAACAGGGTGGGCTCATAGGAAGCTTTTAAGAAGTCTGCGCCAAGCAAACCATCTCTTTGTACATGCTAATACTCCTCTGCCTCTGAAGCCGTCTGAATGCTGCTAGTCATTGATTGGGGCATGTAAAAATTTTTGGCTGTCCACCATAATTGGCCATTGGTGAATAGTTTTTTTGCCTAACTTAGACTGTGAAGGGCTGGTGTTTTTTTAATGGGCCAACCACCATCGGTCGCTTTGTGCCAGCAGGTTAGAAGTGTATTGACATCTTGGATAATGGTGTTCTGGTCAAATATATCCTGGTCATTGGCATCACTGAACATTGACTCAGCCCCAGCTGGTGACTAGTCAAATTAGGACTGCTCCAGTGGTGGAATTTGCTGGTGTCAGTAATTGTGCCCATGTACGCAGGAGAAAGTTCTCATTGTGCTGGTGTTTTAATAACCCTCTTCAGGTCCACCCAAATACCCTCTTTCCCTAATCTCTCGCAATGGGTGAGGGGCTGTAAGTGTTCAAGTCCAGCCAAAAAAAATCCTGATCACATGATTTACATACTGTGATTGGCAGAACAAATTATTGGCCTTCACTGCCTGGAACCTTTAATTATAATGAGGTGTTGGATTGGCTGTGTAGGGTTCCTGAGGTGAGATTTCTACTGAAAAGCATTGCTGTGTTTTAGTTACATGAAAGAAAAATCTTAGAAACAACTTGTTAGTGTAATTGTTTTAATTTTCTGGTGCAGCAAGATGTTGGAGGTGATGATACAGTAATTACCAACTGCAGTGCACGTTAAGAGATGGCATAATTCAGAATGGCTTCATTGTTCAAAGGCTGACATGAAGAGGCAAAATAGTCCCTGTTTGATTTTAAAGAGCAGAAACATGGGTAAGATTCACTTCTGCTAGATTCTGCTAGATTTGGAGTCAAAGTAGCTCAATAACCTTCAGTGCTACATGCAGCTAACGCCTCCTTTCACCCTTGGTTACTGACTGCATTTCTTGGATACCTGGCTCTGGATTGATGTTTTTGTTTTTTCCCCCCCACAAACTGATATGTGTTCACTTTGAGAGAATTGCATTTCACTTTTAACAATATGTAAAAGAGCACCTAAGGGCATCAGAGGCAAGGTTTTCAAGCAAATGTGCTCATTTAGGTGCTCTCAAAATCCTGAGAGCTCCTCATTTAGGTACTCTCAAAATGTGCTCTCAAAATCCAAGAGCCAACAGTGTCAAAACAGTGTGACAGCACATAGATCAAAGGAGAATCCTGCTAAACAAGTCTCATGGTCAGTTTCAAGTGTCTTCAGTTAAAAGGTTCCCAGGTGGCTCTGCAATAGAACTGAAAGTAAAGTACTTCTACCTATTACCCTCGAGAGCTTTTGACAGTAGGCAGGAGGTGAACTGATGAAACCAATGCAGCACAAACAATTCTCACATTCTCCTTTGAACATATGGTATTGGTATGAAGGTATCTCCAAGGAACTGCTCAGTCAAGCTTCCCTATGTGTAGTCCCAATACTAGCAAGAGCAGAGATACTGATGGTCTTGAATAAGTTATAAATACAGTAGAGATTGAACTGAGGCAACTTTATATGTTCAAATAATATCCAAGCCTGAAAAACAGAGTAAACATGAGCAAGGTGAGAACAGAAGAGCAACTGGCAAAACAACAGTGATTATGTAAGTTAGGGTTAAAGCAAGTGATGGGATTCAAAAAAATTAACAACCGGTTATATGCCCATCTGGGTAGCCACTTTTAAATGGTTATTTTTAAACTTTATATGTCCTATCTCTCATTAACAACTGGTTCTATAGAGTAGGTGCGAACCTGCTGGAGCCCACCACTGAAGCCTGCCATGTGTCACAAACAGGGTTCTGTATGAACTCTTAATGGAAAACTGAAGAAAATGCTGAGTTCAGCACTGATATTACCCCATAGCTATGAGTCTCCTTTCCTTCCTTCCTTCACAAAATATAGCAGCATAATATAAAATTCACAAATATAAAGTACAGTATATTAGCACAGACTAGGTGTCTGGGCCTATGGAACTCCTGGGAATCATTGCTTTCCTGGGACAGTTTTCCCCAGGCCCTCCAATGTCTGGTCTCTTTCGCATGGGATGGTGGCAATGGATAAAATCTGCCAAGGGATTTTCCCATTCAACTGATGGTCTTTTAAAGAGAAAGTACGAAGCCAGAAAGCGTGTGAGCATATTATGTTATTTATTTGATTTAAACCTTACCTTTCTACCTAAAAATGATACTCAAGGTGGCTAACAGCAATTAAAAACAACACAGAATAAGATACTATTAAAAACTAATAAGGACAATAAAAACAGACAATAAAATACCAGCATTGGCATCCCTCAGTCTTGAAAGACTATGGTATCGTGCTCAATGCTGTATGCAAAGCACAAAGGCCTAATTAGATTAATATGGAGGAAAGGCTGTTACCCAAGCAGCAAATCCATGCCATGGAAATAGTCCAGTGGAATGGCAGAGCTGATACAATTGGTTCCAGCTGTGTCACAGAGCTGGGCTAAGGACAGGAGCTCACCCTGTCTTATGGGGACTGGGGTCTCGAACCCTGGCCTTCTGGTTTACAGGCACAGTGTCTTAACTACTTGTGCCACCCACAGCCCAATAAAATACCATTAAAACTATATTAAAAAGTTTTTAAAAAAAAAACCAAAGTTAAAAAGACCATTTAAAAACAGGCAGACAGCAATTTAGGAACAGCCATATTTACAACTCATGCCAGCACCCCCTCTCTCAAATACAAATTTATTACACTCTCTGTCCACTTGGCCAGTCCATCCTGGGCAGATCTAATCAGCCATACTGGGCATGGATGTGGCGGGCAGGCCAATAGACTCACACTCCAAAGGATCCTGTCCACATCCTCAGGTTCTACAAGCTAAAAAGAATCCCACAAGTTGGAACTGACAGGTGACATCACTAGACATTTTCAATGTGGAGTCTGTGTGAGTCTGAGCAATTTTATCTTCAAAGATTAACAATTAGATGCTACTCCTTTTAGTCAGTGCGCCTTCTCTGGGACTTCCTTACTTTGACAACTTCATAGTGTTCTACTGAAAATTCAAAACATTACATGTCCTGTTGAAGAAAATAATTATTTGGAGGTGGAAACATGTATAAGTAAAAGCTATTGCTGTTCTAAAATTCCCTTTCCTTTCTCCCATCCTCCATGTGCACCATTATCATCCTCCTCCTTGTAAGAATTGTCTTTCTTTCTTCTTACCTTTGATCCATGCAGACAAACAGAGCTGGAAAAAGGGGTTAGGATTTGGCCAGTTGTGCAGGCTTGCAGGTTTTTGTTTCACCTTCAAACATTTCTTAGTACTAATAGCCAGTCATGACTTGGTTGTATTTATAGTAAAAGAAACACAAACCCTATTCATTCACAACAGAATAGTTCTTGAACAGACTGAAGTTCTTCCCAGAAGGCTGTGTCCTTATAAGACACTTCCCATATTCAGTCTGAAAATATCTTCTTTTTTCTATTGGAAATGAGTGTGTGAGCATGCACCCCTACTTAAAAGAACGTTTGTCCCTTTAGTGTCACCTTTAGAGGACAGTATAGTGGTGTCTTGTAAGACAAACTTAATTTGTTCCAGAAGCATGTTTGTTTTACAAAGCGTTCTTTATACAAAGTGGGTTTTCCCATAGGAAATAATGGAAAATTAGACGATTGGTTCCACAACCCAAAAATATTCATATAATAATATTAACTCTATGTAATGCTGCAAGCCCCTTAATGGGCTTGCCCACTTTGCCCTCCCCGGTGGAATGGTCCAGCCGGAGGGAGATGCTTGCAGCCGATTGGTTGCTGAGGGCCAGGGGGTGGTGACTGAGGGCTTTAGTGGGCATGCTCTCCCACTGGCCCCTCAGTCGGTGCAAAAAAGTGTGTCATGCTGGAGTAGGCAGGATAGGCCCTTGGTGATTGTCTGAGACAGCAAGGGTCAGTGCGATGCATAGCGGGCTTGCTGGGTCCCAAGCCGGACGTAAGCCTAGGCGGCTAGCCCTGCACCCGGGATTTAGGCAAAGTCAACTGGGCAACTGGTTGACCGAGCACCCAGCTGTCTCGACCTTCGGGTTGGTGATGATGGGCACCTTCTGTGTGAGGGTGTGACCTGAGCCAGGCTTTCGCCCGTCCCTATTTTTGTAGCTACCAGCACGACTTTATTAGCAGTCCCCTGTGGTTTTAAATAGTTGTCAGTGATTTAATAAAGTGGCCCTTAAATCCAGCATCTGTCTCTGGCTCTTCATTCTCGCCGTGGGGGGTAAAAACTATGATAAAAAACTGTAATTGAATTCAAAACACTGTAATATAATACAGAACACAATAACTGTAATTTTAATAAAACACTGTAATGTACTGTTTAGTAAAACAGAAAAGAAAAACCATTACGGCCAAAGATGACTAATTTTCACTAAAAGAGTCACTGGTGTCTTTTTGAGCAACTTTAACAAGGAACCTCCCTATTGATACTTGCTTTTGTCTCCTTTTGAGGATTTCACATAAATGTCATTAAACAGATTCATCGCTCACACTGCTACAGCCTTATCTGGGCACTGGTTTTCTACAAAATTTTGCACCATTTCCCAATGTTTACAAGTGTCCTTAATCTCATTTGATGTGAGGGATTCTTCTTCCTTATTCTCCTTCTCTGCAGATGAGATCTCCTCCATAACCTCTTGCTGTTGCTCACGATGCAGATCCATCAATTCGATCATTTTACAATGAATTTTCATTTTAAAACTGTTTGTCTTACAAGGCAGAATTCCTTAGAAATTTTAGTTTGTCATACAAAGCATTATTTCTCTTACAAGGTACCACTCTAGTTTTTTCCCCTTACATTAAGGCTACGTTAAACCTGCTTTGGCACTAAAAAGATGGCTTGGATTGGGTTCTGAACTAGGGTTTTTCCTGATCAACTGCATTCCTACCTACATCTGCAAAACTCTGGCATATCAGTAGTCTCCTGTAGCCATGCTACTGGCAGAATTTCATGAGGCATAAGAGCTGCAGTTAACATCAGCAGCTCAAATTATTTCAAGATATAAGCTCTAAGCAATGCACATTAACTGCCTAATTAGGGGGCCATTATGTTTCATATATTACTCCAACGTGTTCGCAACTCTTGTTTTCGTGTGTCATTGTCCTCAATGGACCTGACAAATGATGAATGCTTGAATAACAACTTACTGTAATTGTGCACTTGACAATGGTATATGTCAAGCAGCTTGTTCAAGAAATTGTACAGTATTAGTGGAGTGTCATTAGTGGGCTTTTATTATTTCTCTGTCGCAGTGGTATCTAACAACAAACATTGTCTTAAAGCCCCACATCAGATCTTTTATAATGTGAGTATTATCTTCATTACTGTAGGAAACAGAAACTGGATGCCAGACAGGAAATAGCTTTCTTCCTCAACAAATAAGACAATAAGATTTGGGTCATAACCCTCAGTTTAAAAAAGAAAAAAGAAAAATAGTATGAGGCTAAGGATGTAGCAAAGGTTTCTTTAATTGAGCCTTGTTTATCTTCCTTTGGACATTTTCAGACATTTCTCCATGGGTAGAATTCTGAAACCTGCTTTGAATTTTATTTTCCGCCAGCCAAAACACCAGGTTTCCTTGCAAATAAAATCATGAGAGTTCCTAGCATTAAATTATCTTCCCCCATCCCTGCCCTTACTTACCTATACTAGCTTTTTGTGCATATCTTGATGAACAAAATAGAATATAAGGCCATTTGTAAAGAACTTCAGTTTCTGGTTGCCTTAAGATGATGGCCTCAAAACTATTTTTGGTTGCAGTTTATAATGTTAGTTTATTTATCTGTTTATTTATTACATAGTATTATGGGCGGTGGGTGGCGCAAGTGGTTAAGACACTGTGCCTGTTAACCAGCAGGCCAGGGCTTGAGACCCAGGTCGATCCCCACAAGGCAGGGTGAGCTCCTGTCCTTAGCCCAGCTCTGCGATGCAGCTAGATCCAATTGTATTGGCTCTGCCTTTCCATTGGACTAATTCAGTGGTGGGGAGAGGGGGAATTTGGGTAACAGCCTATCCTCATATCAATCTAACCCAGGCCTTTGTGCTTCGCATGCAGCATATACAGTGCCGAGCATGATACCATAGTCTTTCAAGATTGACAGATTTCATTCCGCCTTTCTCCCCCAAGGGCACTCAAGGCGGCTCAGGATGTGGTAAGTGGCAATTTAGAAGATTGGCTTATGAGTGTAGTGGATCAGCTAGGGAAACTCAAAAAAATATATGTTGCATGTCAGAAACAGATTATTTTTGTATGGAGGACTAAGGCCCATATCCAAAAGTCAAATTAAGCCCTTTGCTCCGGAGCAGTTAAGGTGACTTTCCATAAGATAACACTAGAGGGTGATGTAACTGTGTGGATTAGTAACTGCTCTGGATTTTGCCCATAGACAGTTTGGGGGCCTTACTTATCTGACAGAAAGCTACAACCAAATTTCATTGCTAAGTTTCATGTGTAGGGTGTGTTTAGAAGGGGTACACTTCATTGGGCAGAGGGACCAATGTGGCCTGCAGGTTGGTTAATATGGTGAGGGTGATCTAACTTGTTCATGAATTATTTCTCTGCATTCATTTGAATTTTTTAGGTCAAATGTGGTAATGTGGATATTTTAAGATCAAATCAGAAGCAGAACAGAAGAGGCAAAACAATCTAAACCAGGGACTCTCTTCATCAGAGCACCAATGTTAGTATTCATGGTGTGTACATTTCATACATGTAGCCGGAAGAGATATCATTAAGCAGAAAGTGACATCAGTTAACATATGATAATAAAAAAGAAGCACTTTGTTCTCACAAACTAGAAATAACAGTAGTGTAAATGTATAAATCATATTTTTCAGGATATGAAAACATGTCTTCATGGAGACATGTGACAGTCAGGAGAAAAAGGGGCAGGAGTAGTCGAGAACCACTGGAGCTATACAACCGTTTCCAGAGTCTCTCAGATTCCACCATGCTGGCAGAAGTTCCTCTTGCTAGCACACCTACACCGGATCCTGGCATTGCCCATACTGGCATGCCTACAGATCCCCCTCATAGACAGAAGCCACAACCAGTTAGTGTGGGGGAAGCTAGACACAGAAGGAGAACACGGAGGAGGGTGGTGGTGATTGGAGATTCTCTCCTGAGGGGCATGGAAGCTGTATGCCGACCAGACCCGTTTTCCCATGAGGTGTGCTGCCTCCCTGGTGCTAGGATACGGGATATCACGGAGAGGCTACCGAGGATGATCACACCTGCTGATCGTCACCCGTTCTTACTCATCCACGTAGGAACAAACGATACTTCTCGGGAAACTTTCCAAAAGATAGTTGGGGATTATGAAGCTCTGGGGAGGAAGATTAAGGACCTGGGGGATACCCAGGTGGTATTCTCATCCATCCTCCCAGTAACTGGCAAAGGTCCTCAGAGAGATAGCAAGATTTTTCAGGTCAATAGCTGGCTTCAAAAATGGGAAGGATTTGGATTCTGGGATCACAGGATGAACTTCCTTGAGGAAGGACTCCTAGCAAAGGATGGACTACATCTTACGGGTTGGGGGAAGAGTGTCTTCAGACGGGAGATGGCCAACCTTATCAGGAGGGCTTTAAACTAAATAAGAAGGGGGTGGGTTACGTCCAAAGGGAACCTAGGAATGAGGAAAATGCTCTGGATGGAAATTGCCAGGGCACAGCTGTAACTCAAAAATCTTTAGAGGGGCCTGGCCTTACAAAAAAGGAGGGAAATGCATTGAGTTGCAACCTCCAGGGCTTAAGTTGCATTTACACAAATGCACAGAGCCTGGGAAATAAACAAGATGAGCTGGAGCTTTTAGCAAGTGAAGGGAAATTTGATTTGATAGGAATAACTGAAACTTGGTGGGACTCTCATGACTGGAACACACAACTGGAAGGCTATCAGCTGTTCCGGAGGAACAGAAGTGGCAAAAGGGGAGGTGGAGTAGCATTATATGTCAAGAACATATATACTTGCTCTGAAATCCAGGAGAGTGGTCTGGATATCCCTGTGGAGTGTGTTTGGGTAAAAGTAAGGGGGAAAAATAAGAAACAAAACATTGTGGTGGGCGTCTACTATAGACCGCCAGGCCAAGGAGAAGGAGTAGACGATGTCTTCTTGGAGCAACTGGCAGGCATTGCAAGAAATATGAGGTAGTAGTAATGGGGGACTTTAACTACCCAGACATTTGCTGGGAGACAAACTCAGCCAAACATGGAAGCTCCAGTAGATTCCTGATGGGCCTGGAAGATAACTTCATGGTCCAGAAAGTGGAGGAAACGACAAGGGGAGGGGCCATCCTTGACCTGATCTTAACAAATCGTGAAGAACTGGTTGATCAGGTCAACATAGTGGGAACTTTAGGGGAAAGCGATCATGAGCTGCTGGAATTTAGAATAATGTGGGAAATAAAAAGAGTGCAGAGTGAAACTTATATGTTGGATTTCAGGAAAGCTGATTTCAACAGGCATAGAGGAGTCATAGGCGGAATCCCATGGGTTGATGATCTAATGGGGAAAGGGGCCCAAGATGGGTGGGAGCTCCTTAAGAGGCAGCTTCTGCAAGCACAGTCAGAAACAATTCCAATAAAAAAGAAAGGGGGGAAAATGCTGAAAAAACCAGGTTGGCTCCACAAGCAACTTGGGGATCAGCTGAAGTTAAAGAAAGAGAAGTATAGGGAGTGGAAGACTGGAAAGATCACCAGGGAGGAGTACAGGCAGGTAGCCCAGTCCTGTAGGGAGGGGGTCAGGGATGCTAAAGCTCAGTATGAGCTGAGGCTGGCCAGGGGAGTCAAAGATAACAAAAAGAGCTTCTTTAGATATGCCCAAAGGAACAGGAGGAGAGACGAGGGGGTGGGGCTGCTCTTGGACAAGGATGGACAACAGGTGTCTGGAAACCAGCAGAAGGCGGAGCTGCTCAACTCCTACTTTGCATCCGTCTATTCACAGAAGGAGGGCTGTGCAAATGGGGGTGCGGGATCATTGACTGATTCGGGGATGTGTTTACATCCCCTAAGAGGTAATGAAAACATGGATGGTGCAGAACAGCAGATTAAGATTGACAGAGAACTGGTTCAAAACCACTTAACTGGTCTAAATGAATTCAAGTCATTTGGACCGGATGAACTGCATCCTCGAGTTCTGAAGGAACTCACAGATGTCCTTGCAAAGCCTCTTTCGATCATCTTTGAGAAATCCTTGAGGAGTGGAGAAGTGCCACTGGACTGGAAGAGGGCAAATGTAGTCCCAATTTTTAAGAAAGGGAAAAAAGAAGACCTGGGAAATTATAGACCAGTCAGTTTGTCTTCAATCCCGGGCAAGATATTAGAGCAAATCATAAAACACACAATTTGTGCACATCTAGACAAGTACTCGGTGATCAAAACAACCCAGCATGGATTTACCAAGAATAAATCTTGCCAGACAAATCTGATCTCCTTTTTTGATCAGGTTACGAGCTTACTGGACAGTGGCAATGCTGTGGATGTCATTTATCTTGACTTCAGCAAAGCATTTGACAAAGTCCCACATGACATTTTAATTAGGAAGTTGGAAAAATATGGGCTAGACAGGGCAATTGTAAGGTGGATCTGCAACTGGCTCGATGGCCGCACTCAAAGGGTTTTAGTAAATGGTTCTGTGTCAACCTGGAGGTCAGTTTCTAGTGGGGTCCCCCAAGGCTCTGTCTTGGGACCGTTTCTCTTTAACATTTTCATCAATGACTTGGAGGAAGGGATACGGGGGAGCCTGATCAAATTTGCAGATGACACCAAACTGGGAGGAGTAGCAAACACATCAGAAGATAGGAGAAACCTCCAGGAGGATCTGGATAAACTGGAATCCTGGGCTGTAACAAACAGAATGAATTTCAGCAGGGAGAAGTGCAAGGTTCTGCACTTGGGCAATAAAAACCAAAAACATAGGTATAAAATGGGGGGTACTTGGCTTGGCAGCACAACATGTGAGCGGGATCTTGGAGTCGCCGTGGATCACAAGCTGAACATGAGTCAGCAGTGTGATGTGTCTGCAAAGAAGGCAAATGCCATTTTAGGTTGCATTAAGAGGACTGTAGCTTCCAAGTCACGAGAAGTTCTAGTTCCTCTTTATTCTGCATTGGTGAGACCTCACCTTGAGTACTGTGTTCAGTTCTGGGCACCTCACTTGAAGAAAGATGCAGCCAAACTGGAGCAAGTCCAGAGGAGAGCGACAAGAATGATCAGTGGGATGGAAGGGAAGCCCTACGAGGAAAGGTTGGGGGAACTTGGGATGTTCAGCCTGGAGAAGAGGCGGCTGAGGGGAGACATGATTGCCCTCTTCAGATACCTGAAGGGCTGTCATATGGAGGAAGGGGCCAATTTGTTCATAGCTGCTTCTGAAAGCAGAACTAGAACCAATGGGTACAAACTGCAAGAAAGGAGATTTCGGCTGGAAATCCGGAAAAAATTCCTGATGGTGAGGGCGGTTCGGCAGTGGAACAGATTGCCAAGGGAGGTGGTGGACTCTCCCTCGCTGGGGATCTTCAAGCAGAGGCTCGATGAGCACCTTTTGGAGATGCTCCAGGGGGAATTCCTGCTGCAGGCAGGGGGTTGGACTAGATGACCTACTAGGTCCCTTCCAACTCTATGATTCTATGATTCTATGCGAGAGTCCCATCAAGCTGGGAGAGTCCAATGATGATGGGGGATAGATAAATTGTTTCCAGGGTTCACATTCAGCCTGCCAGCCTTAGGTTTTACACCCCTAGTATAAAAAATAAAGATGTAGGGGTGGGCAGGAGAAAGAGACCTTATATAGAAAACTTGAAATTCATGTGCCATAGAGCAGTGTACCTCCTTTAGTAGCATGCTGACTCATGGACTACAAGTCCCAGAGATCTTGACATTTCCAGCATATAGGCAGGAGATGCCAACAGATTTTTGACAGCAAGTTAAAGGAATAACAACTGAAGCCTTTGAGATTCCAGGGTGAATGAGAACAAGTGCTGCTGAAATAATTTATTGGTATAATAATTTATAAGCGCTTAGAATCACTGACACTAGATCCCAGGGACAGGGAAAAGTGGCTAAAGGGGCATTTGTCAATCCTGTATAATTAATGCACATACATACTATATTACTATATCTGGCTGAAACTGCAAGCTGTCAGAAATGCAAACAGCTTAAAAAATGAGAACAAAGCTAAAGGATACCAATCAATCCTTGACTTTTTTTTAAAGGAAAGGATTATGAAGAGAGGGCACACTGCAGATTTGTAGTAGGAGCAGAGATATCATCCCTGGGCTGCACTCCTTCCATGATTGTTCAACACCTGCTCACTCCCCGCTGTATGTATGAAATGATTGCGCTGTAAAGCACTGGACTCAATCCAGTGCTTGTTACTCATAACTCCTTCAATATGAAGATGCACAGTCTCATCATCATCAAAAGGCAAACCCACTTAGTTCAGAGGGAAATGCATGAGCAATGCCATGCAATGCAGAACGGATATCTATCCCATCTGCCTGTAGTTTGTGATGCAACCTTGATGCATTAATGACACAAACAACATAAATCAGCAACATGCTGGATAAAGACAATCTGGAGTGATAACTTATTTAGATTTTTTACTCAGATGGCTTATTTGCACATGCAAGTCACCAGTTACCACAGGTATAATCAAGAGGAAACTTAGGTGTGAATCAGTCATGTGTTTGATGGCTTTCTAGAGATTAACAGGGTGCCGGGGAATGAGAGAACCCGATCCTGAGATCTATACCACATAGTAGAAGTATACTTCCTATGTCGGGTGTCATAAATGTTTATGGTACCCTGCAGAGGGAAGAGCTCTGAGCAACAGTAAGATTTCTGTGGGACACATGCTGGGGTGGGAGAGGCCTGCCAGTCAGGGAAAGAAAACAGGGCAAAAGGGCAGTGGGACCAGTGCAGCCATGTTCTGCTGAATCCAATGCTAACATATTGGGCTTCTTCAGTTTGTGCCATTAAAAGGACTGGAGGAGAGGGGGAACATATGTCTTTTCAAGGAGACTCCAAAAATGGCCACAGTGCCCATAAGATGTAGTGGTAGCAACTTTGGCATCACTCCTCCTCTAGACACCAGGCATCTCATTGGGCTGTGAGAGAGCATAATGGAGTTGGATATAGTGGCATAGTAACAGAGGTGCAGGAGGTAGCAGTTGCACTGGGTAGCAAGCAGGGAGAGGGGCAACAAACTGAGCTTGACAGTAGTGGTTAAATTGTGAAAAATGGGGTATGTGTGAATAATAATGCTATCAAGTTATATATCATTGGAAAGATAATTTGATGCAGAATGCAGTGAAATAAACTGCGTTGGAATATCTGTTTTCTATCAAAGGTTACGGCCAGTTAACCAGAAAATGAAAATGCCAACTATCTATTTGAAAAAGTGGATTTTCTTCATTCAAAACTGACCTATGAGAATGATTGCTCTGAGATCCAATGAGATGTAATTATGATACAGCATGGAAGGTGTTCCTATGAACATAATCCTAAACACATTTTCCTGGAAGCAAGACCCACTGAACACAATGGAGCTTACTTCTGAGCAGACATTGTCAGGATTGTGTTGGAAGAGACCTAATGTTGCATGTCCACTCTAACGTAAGCCCTACTATAATCAGTAGGCCTCACTCCTGTGTAGGGGACAGATTGCAGCCTAAGAGACCTGAGAGACTAAGCTTGCAATCCTAAAAAAGCTTTCCTTGGAGTAAGCCGCATTAATATAATGGGACCTACTTTGAGTAGACAGGCATCGGATTGCACCCTATGTGCAGGTTAATTTGTTTTATTTTTCTTTATATTTGTATTTTCTTTATTATTTTGTATTCTATTACTATTAATCATTTTAATATGAATATTTTTGGGTTGTGGAAAAAATCGTCTAAATTTCCATTATTTCTTATGTGAAAATTCACTTTGATATACAAACGTTGTGGATTACAAGCATGCTTCTGTAATGAATTATGCTTGTAAACCAAGCTACCATTGTACATGCAAATTTTTCCCAGTTTTCTTTTTCTAAACTCCAGATATGACATCAGTTCTGGCTGTGACAGTTCTTCCAGGGTAACATTTTAGTTTTGCACTGGGCTAAATGATCATTAGCTGTGCCACTGGTTGGATAGAAATGGCGAGGAAGTTACTAGAGAGCTTTTCTACTTGCTCTGTTTACAGCACAGGGGATACCCATGGTAATTGATTCATGTAAGAATGGCAGATTTCAAATATTTCATAGCTAAGTTACATTTGGAATGGAAGATACTCTAATGATTGCCGAGAAGCTTGTATTTCTCAAAGGTACAGAAGATTCAGGTCTGAGTGTTCCCATGGAACATCTGAAACTGACGAATGAATTTCATCTTTAACGAGGTCAAAAGTGTGTTCCACAATAAAATGCCTACATTTAAAAGTATTTTACCTCCTACTGTGGTAAAGCTCCATTCAGCTGCATGAGTCACTTCAGGAAATGTGAGCAATAAATCCTTGAAAATGTATAAAGATTTCTTGAAAGCTGCAGAAGTGCAGGGCAAGTTGTTTTAAAAATGAAATTCGAAATCATAAGATAAGAGGCAGCCTCTAATTAATATGCCCTGCTTTAGCATTTAAGTATTGTGTGTCTTAGGACACAAACGATGGGATTGCACAAATAAAACACATGCACTAAAAATTGCTGAGAGCAGAAGAGATGCAGAGTTTAAGCCATTTTTTGCTTTTAATTTTAATGACTTTGTCATAATTTCAGTTTAAGGGCGATGCTTTCTTCTGTCCCCCCATCCTTCTCCTCCCAAGTGTCTCCAAAAGCCAAGCACAATTTCTGCTGACTAAACATGCAGCGGATGAGGTTTTTAAATGAAGAATTACAAGCACAGTAGCATGCAGAGAGAGAGAGAGAGAGAGAGAGGACTTATTAAAGCTGGTGCACAGTCAGTTTGAAAAGGTGGCAGTGTTTGCTCACACAAAACACTAGCCTTATGAGAGAGACTACAGGAAGGCACCTTAAACTACAGCTGCATTGGACATCCCCTGGGCTAATATGCAGGGTGACTATATGTCATCACTGGAAAAAAGGACAAGGTCACTATAAAAATATAGGGCACATAAAAATGTAGGACATGACAAAATAAAAGCTAAAACACTCATATATTGCTTTCATGTTGTTAATTTAAACATTATATTAAAGTAAATTTAAAGTTATTACAGTAAATTTATTAAATTTATTAATTTCAAGAAGGCTACATGCTACCTGTTCACAAGGAAAAGAATTTTTCCCAGGACAAATTGGTAAAAAAGGACATGTTCTGGAAATATGGTCACCTTGATAATATGCCATTTCTTAAAAAAATTGAGTTCCCTAAATAGTGGTGTGTAAACTGGGGGTCAGGAACCCTTTGAGTGGTCATGACCTTGGATCAGGGGATTTTGAGAAGGTGGGAGTCACCATCTTGGAATCTAGCACTGGGCTTTCCTGGGAGTAAGTCCCATTGAACACAATGGGCTTTTCTTACAACTAGGATCTCTCGCATCACAGTGATGGCACATCTCAGGATCTCTCGCTTCACAGTGATGGCACTTTGACAAGAGATCCTGGGCAGATTTTTAAATTTGGAAGGGGGTCCTGAGCTGAAATGTCCAAGTACGACTGCCCTAAAACACTGAAGTTGCATGAACGCTCAACTTTTATGGATTGTGTTTGACATCACTCATTTTCTTGGCAGTTCCTGCTTCGTAAAGTACAGTAGTTATATAGTACGAGGTAGTTACAATCGTAACCGAGTCTACTCAAAAGTAAGCCCCATTGTTTTCATTAGGTCTTACACCCAGGAAAGTGTCTTTAGGATTGCATATCATGAGTGGTGTATCACAATGCCAAGTCCTCCTGTCTGCCTCCACCACACCAACTGATGTAAAAGTCTCCACTCTTCTTACTCTCTAATGTTGTTCACCCTCCTCCACCTTTCCTCTTGCTCACTGTCTCCCACTTGTATAGCTGGAAGGGGGTCCACAGGGATGGTATGATCCCAGCTGGCACTCTATGGGGCAACAGTCTCTGAGGTTCTTTCCCCCTCACTCTCCCTAAGTGCCACTCTTGAGTGGCAACAACAATACTGAAAGTATTGAAACAATACTGAAAGTGACTGTGGTCAGGCAGGTTCTCCATTCTAGGCATGGTAACTTTCAGAACCAACAACTTTCACTTCAGGGACTAGCTGCAGGGTGCCCTCCCCTGGCAATCATTCTTGGCATACTCTCTTGGAGCGACTCCAGCTGCTTTTTCCCAAGTGGCTGACCTGGCTCAAGCTTTCTGGTAGTAAATGCAATTATATCACCATGTCACCACAATTACCTCCAAAGTCATGGAGGCTGTGGTGGACTGAGTGGCAGGATGGCTGGCATGCTGATCTGCTCTGCCACTGCTGTTCTTTTTTTCTCTATTCCAATGAGTCGAAGAAGGCAAAGAACTCATGGAGACCAAGTAGGTGGACAGAGATGGTTTCCCCCCCACCACCAAATGTTGCCTGATCCAGAGCTACAGAGCCAATCAGATTTGATTTCATTATAACACTATAATTGTGAGTATAATATTATTCAGGGAATTTCCAGGTCACCTGCCAATTTCTCACTGCAAATGCCTCTCCCAATCTTTGGAGCAATATATAATACTATATATAAGGACAAATACAGAGTCGGGAGACATGTGCGGTTCTCATAAATGTTTAGTGTGTTACCCTTATTTCATTGTGGGGAGGGCAGGCTTTATGCTGGGACATGGTGCATTGCCTAGAAAGTTCATGGTAGACATGAGTATTTATCAGGGTTTTTTTTAATTAAACTGGAGTCTCTCAGACTTATACATCACTAAGGTATGGTTCTAACTATGGTTATTGCTGTCATTTTTTTCAATATATAAACATGGCTGCCCTTCTAAAAGAAATTAAGATGATGAACCCATAAATCTATTTCAAAATAATGTATGAAATATATTCAGAAAAATCCCAGCCTCTGGGTACATAGGAAATAATTTGAGCATATTTTGAATCAACTTTTGCTTTAAGCTCCTTTGGAAATTTGAATTTCATCACCCGCAGCAGTGGTTTGGGTAAAAAAAAATCTTGTGGGTTATTATTTTATCAATGAGATTACTACAAACTATTCTGGCTGGGACATTATTAGTGCTGGCATCAAACGAAAGGACAAAAAAAATGAAGTGCCCAGAAAAGCATTAGCTCATAAGCACATCTTTAGAGAGAACACTCCCCTCTGGGCTTGCCAATCATGGCAATAAATTGCAATTCTAGCTCTAAGAGCAATTGCTGTACACATATCCAAACAGGGTAGATTTCTCCCATTCATCCTGTACACACTTCTGCTTTCATTAGAGATTGTCCCACCTATAGTAGTGGAGTGCTTATGGAGTGCCCCAAATATATTTTTAAAATCTGTTTATTTAAAGTGAGGCTGCTGGTGGCCAGGCTTACTGAGGAAAATTATTAACTTGTGTCATGTGGCAGCTGCTTCAATGGGGCTACTCTGTGCAACAGAATGGTGTAATGCTGGACTACTTGGAAGAGAGGGGTTAGGATCCAGCCTAAGTACTGGAACCTGATCCTATCCCCCTAGGTTTGGTCCTCTTCATGGCCTGTCCACCTCCTGCCATCCCCCTGCCTCAGAACACTTTTGTTCTTCCTTCCCCCCCACCCTCCCTGCACTGGGTATCCTTGACCAGTGTAACTTACCAGCTGATGTCTGGGAAGCGGTGCAGGGAGGCTGACATACCTCCTTGCACAAGCCTCCCGAACTCTCAAGGAGCCAGTGCAAGGGACTTCACCAGTTCAAGGGTCACCCAGGATTTTGTCCTTAATAATATTGCATGTTACCTATTAGTATGTTTTTGAGGGAAAATTTAATTTTTTGATTGTATTTTACTGAATGTTGTATGCCACCTTTGGGTGGGAGTTCAATTATTGGGGTGGAGAGGGCAGAGGACAAGGATTCTAGGATTCTTTAAGGACCCTACCCTGTCCAATTTTCTAGCACCCATGCAGCCACAATGTATCTACCAAGTAAGGAAACAAATGTTCCCTATCTCAAGGAGGTCCCCCATCACAGAATCCAGTGCACACTCTATGTGCATGATGGCATCAGTGCATGAACATTGGAAAGGATTGTGACCTTACTAATGAAGACATTTGTTCCAATACCTAGGGCTGCATTATGGTCTGTTATAGCTGGAAATTTTGACACAATTTGACCCTATGACATTTTAATTGCTATTTGTCTGTTTTTGATCATTGGCATAATGTGGTAATTAATTTCTGATTGTGAAGAGACAAAGGGTAAAGGACAACATCATAGGTTTGTTCTTGAGATGCTAACAAAGGAACTGAACAGGAAAAGCTAATACTGGCAGTGGTACTAAAAGTGGGGGGAGGGTTTCTTGAAAGAATGGGATCTGTGATCTTGGAATCTGGCAATGGGCTTTCCTGGGAGTAAGGCTGCAATCCTAAAGACACTTTCCTGGGAGTGAGACCCACTGAACACAATGGGGCTTACTTCTGAATAGACATGGTTAGGATTGTGCTTACTCAATGGGACTTATTTCCAAGTAGGCATGGAGGAGCTCTGACATCACAGTGATGTCACATCCTGATAAGTCAGTAGGTTCCTGGACAGATTCACCCAATTCACGCAGGCTAGGGGTTGTTGTAATTCTCTTCCACAAAATCAGGACAGCACCCTTTAGATTGTCCCTGTTTTTCAGGACATATGGCAATCCTAACCTATGCCTGAGTACCAGTGCTATAAAGGAACTAAGCAAAATAAGAGACACACAGTCATGAATAACATATTTCATATATTATCCCTGTTGATATGCAATCTGGTCATTAAGTGAACATTCAGCCCAATCTAATGCCTTTGATAGGTAAAGAAGCATTCCTTACCAGACATTGTGTGGCTGAGCAGGCTACTGGAGACTGATTGCCCTTTTTTGCATTAAGAAAATCTTTGTTGTCACAGACACTCTGCTGTTACATGGGGGAGAGACCTGAAGATTGCCTCATAAAAAAGTGTTTTGGCCACTGAGGTATAAGGGGTCTGTCATTATGCAGAAGGTTGTTGAGTGGACCCCTTACAACTATTCTTGATGAAAGCCCTCAAAGCAGTGCTGGCTAATCTAGTATTTAATAGCAGAAATGCAATGTGTTTTAGGTTTTTGTTTTTTTTTTGGTTTGACACTAGGTGGTGATTGGCCTGCAGCAATGCTTCGTATTTCACTGTATTTGACAGGGTGACATGCATATATGTTCCTTCTCTGGCAGGATTTGTTATACAACCTGCAGTGGCAACACAGAATTGCATGCTTGATGCTTATCAAATTAACCATAAGTCCAAGGCTGCAGTCCCATGATGTCCATTGGAAGTAACCCCAAATGAATTCAATAGGGCTTCCAAGGAAGCATGAACAAATTTAAGCTGCATTAACTCTCAAATGTTGGGGGGTAAGGACTACATAGAAATGTGGATTCCAATGCTTTAATTTGGAAGTTCTCATTCAACATGTGAAAGTGGAACTGGTTGTTTTTTTTCTCTCTCTCTCTCTTTTACCCCTAACAGTCTCATGTCTCTGAATGGCCGAACCCCCCAAACCCTGCCCCCCCCCCCCGGACTGATCTAACATCAGACTGGTGCCTGGGATTATGCTGATCTAACTGGGGCTTAGGATGGAAGCCTCTCTCTCTCTCTCTCTCTCTCTGGTGTTTGTGCAGGACTATATGTTACAAAGCAGTGTTCTTGCTCAGGAATCTGACTTCTGGACCAGGATGGTGGATGTACATCTCCCAGGGAGCTCTAAGAAGACAGACTGGTGTGAAACAGGGGAAAAAAGTCTGCAGAGTCATGTAAAATAATGCATTCTGGAGCTGCAACAGACAAGGGCACCAAGGAGAGCAGACACATTTGACAAAGCAGAGAGTAAAAGACTCCCTGGGCAGGAGAGGGGGTGGGTTGAACAGTTAAGTGCAAATTACTCTGTGGCTACAATACTAGAAATGGATGGGAGCCCCAATGTAATGAAGACTCCAAGAAGTGGGGATTTCCACAATGTGTTTTCCTTCCATCACTGATGTAACCGACAGAGGTGTGCCAGGTCACCCCCTTGGCTCACAGATGGGAGGAGGAGAGAGGAAGGGGCTGAAGAAATAAATACCTCTGCAATAAATAAATATTGGAGCCTGTTCACTGAGGCGCCAATCCTGTGCACACTTTCCAGAGAGTAGGCTCCATTGAAGACAACAGGACTTACTTCTGAGTAGAGAGGCATAGGATTGTGCACTAAGCCCCTCTTCTTCCACCGCCTTAAAATTCTGCCCACTTTCAACTTCTTTAAAAAGATGCCTATTTAAAAAGATGCCCATTGAGGGAAGCCCCTCTCAAACCAGCAAAGGCTTCTAGACCTTACCTTCAAAGACTCTCTCTCTCTCTCTCTCTCTTTCTCTCTCTCTCTCTCTCTCTCTCTCTGTGTGTGTGTGTGTGTGTGAGAGAGAGAGAGAGATGTAAATGCTTGTGTGCGTGAGAGAGAGAGGGATGGATATGTGTTTGTGTGTGTGACACTGGCAGAGAGAGATGGGTATGGGTGTGTGTCTGTGATAAAGATGGATATATGTGAACATGTGTGTGTGTGTGAGAGAGAGAGAGAGAGAGGTGGATGTGTATGTGGGAAAGAGATGGATATGTTTGTGTGTGTGTGAGAGAGACAGATGTGTGTGTGTGAAAGAGATGTATATGTGAATGTGTGTGTGAGTGAGAGAGATAAATGTGTGTGTGTGTGTGTGTGAGAGAGAGAGAGAGAGAGAGTGCAGACCACCCATCCACCCACCCACAGACCGGGCAGGTGCCTGTGGTTGCCAATGCCTATTGGCATTGGCTGGGATGCAGCAGCAGGGCTGGGATGTTGCTGGGATCCTTGCCTGGTGGTGCATCAGGAGTACGAAATTGTGTCTTGTGACGTCACGTGTGTGTGTTGTGTTGTGTTGAGATGGAGAGGATGGAAGCTGCGAGTCTCCCCCCTCCGATGCCATGAAGCCCCCTCCCATTTCCAGGAAGACACGCAGAGGGGGCAGCACTGAGGCTCTAGCCCGGGTCACGGGGGGGGGGGGGGCGGGCAGCAGCCAGATCCTCCAGGCAGGCAGGCTGGCTGGCATCTGCCACCCTCCCCCGTCTGCCTCTGCCAGCTGTTTCCTCCTTTGGGAGCTGGGAGCAGAAGCCCCCTCCCCGCCTTACCACAAACACACCGAATAGGGAAGGGGTGGTAGTTGGCTCCTGCCCCCTGTCCGTGCCCTGCTGGTGCCCACCAGTGGAGGCTTTCCTGGAATTCCCAGGATTTGCCCATTGCAAAAGTTGGCACCAAGCCTTGGTAGTCAGTGGTAGCATAGCTGGGAGGGGGGGTCGGAGCAGCCAGTCTTGGAGGGAGCCTAACCCTTTCGGAGCCGTTACAGGCACAGGGAGAACAGAGCTATATGGGGTTGAAGCTCCCCCCAAGACTGACTGCTCCAACCGGGTGGCATAGCTGGGGGGGGGGGGGCCCAGCTATGCCACCACTGACTGCCAAGGCCCAGGGTGACCATATGTCATAACCAAAAAAAGAGGACATGTCTGTCCAAAATGTAGGGAGCCCAAGAAAAATGTAGGACATGACAATGTAAAAGCTAAAAATACTCATGTATGAATGTGTGTATTTGAGATAGATATCTGATTGTGTGTGAGAGAGAAATAGATATGTGTATCTATGTAAATGTGCATGTCTGAGAATGTGTATGTGTATGTGTGTATATATATATACACACACTATATATACTCTGTGTGTGTATATATATATATACACACACACTGTGTGTATACATATATAAAACACCACCCATATAGTTTAGTATGTCTTTCATGTATGTCTTGCATTAATTCATAAATTAATGCAATAAATTACATATAATAGTTGGAAATTGGCTAATAAGTGATATAGACTTTAAATTAACCACTCACACACACACACACACACACACACACACATACACACACATGTGTGTGTGGTTAATTTAAAGTCTTTATCACTTATTAGCCAATTTCCAACTATTATATGTAATTTATTGCATTAATTTATGAATTGGAAGAAGGCTGCATTCTGCCAGCTCAAAAGGAAATGGAGATTCTTTTCCAAGACACAGAACTAGAATCCAGGGCATGTTCTGGAAAAAGAGGACATAGGGACATCCTGGTTGCAACCCCCTCCTAGCTACGCCACTGGGACTCATCTCCTTGGAGAGGAGGGGAAAAGAAGGGAAAGGAAAGGTGGGAAGGAAGAGGCTGCCTGCTCGCCTTCCCCCTCCTCTCCTGGCATCGGATTGGATCCTCCCCCCGCGGCTCCTTAAATCAGCTCCAGCGCTATATCTATCAGGATGAGTGGAGGCTCCCTCCCTAGTTCTCTTCCTCTGCACTCCATTCTCCTTGTCACCGCCTGGCTCTCTCCATCAGGGGCTCCTACCCAGCCGGCTTCTCTCCTGCGCTTTCCTGGGTGAACCTGAGCAGCCCCCGCCAGAGGATCTGCCCACCTGCCTGCTTGCGGGACACCCACTGCTCAATCTGGGCTCCTTGATCAGTTTCCCTTGATCAGGCTACGGCTGGTAGTATCTTTGTCCAGCCTTCGGGTGGCTTCTGCTGGCGGACACGCAGACAAGACAGACACACACAAAACACATACAGCAGATAAAACACACACACACACCAGAAACAAAATACATTGAACTCAATAGACACACAACACACACACCAGAAACAAAACAAATACACACAACAGATACACAAAACACAGCCACAACACACACACACCAGAAACAAAACACAAGACACAACACAACAACATAAAACACAGACACAAAACACAGACACAATAGGCACACAACACACACACACACACAAGTGTCCACGCGATTTTGCAAAGGGCTCTTATAACTTGGTGTAAGTTGCTGGTATCCCACCTTGAGCTGCATCCTCCACCCCTTGTCTTTCCTTGCCTTGGAACTACCACCATGGACTGCCCGGTCGCCTCCCGAAGCCCTCCGATGCCCAGGCAGCTCGCCTCCTGAAGCCCCTCCGCCCGGTGAGTAAGATCAACTCGGGGTCAAGGTCTGCTTCTTACGCCTGGGTGCTGGGGAGGAGTAGCAGCCCCTTCCCTCTCCCCAGGTCACACGTGCTCAGCCAGGACACGCATGCACACGTTCTCATGCACACATCACCATGTGGATCGTGTGTGTGTGTGTGTGTGTGTGTGTGTGTGAGAGAGAGAGAGAGAGATGTTAGTATGCGTGCTACACATGCCCCAAGTCACACATTCCCATGCATACGTCTCTTACATGCACACATCACTATGTGTATGTGTGTGTGAGAGAGGTTTAACACATGCACATATTCTCATGCTCACGTCTCTCACATGCACACAAGTGTGTGTGTGTGTGTGTGAGTGTGAGAGAGGGGGGTATGTGTTTGTGTGTCACACATGACCTAGATGACACATGTGAACATCCCCCTGGACACATGCATGCATACATCTCACAGGTCAACACATGCCCCAGGTCAAGTCACACATGTACACATCTCCCCAGGTCACACAGTGATCACCATTTCAAGACTTTTTGGGGAGACGACGACAACACATTATCATCCTTAGTACTTGTATTTTACTACACTTGTGTTGAGGAAATAACAGAGGAACTTCCCTTCTTAACCCTTTCCCTGCACTGTTGCACCGCTCACTGCCTTGAGAGCCCTGCGGGAGAGCCTTGTCCTGGCTGGTGAGGGCTCCTGACTGCCTGGAACATCATCACCTGGATGCCTGTGTGTTAACCAGCCAGGAGGTTGAGCCGGGGGTGATGAGGGGGTAGATCAGGGAAGGGGGTGGTCTGGATGACCTCGAGCCCCTTTTCTCCAGACTGCATTACACCAGAGGAGATGCTCTTGTTCCAGGGGAGGAGAGAGGCTTTCTTGTTGTAGAAGCTCCTAGTTGTAGGCACATCTCTCTCTGCTACAATGGTGCTTATTGGATTACTACAGCTGGCTATATTGGTGAATGCGCAAGAATAGGCGAAACAACTGAGCGTATATCCCTTTCCAAACACACATGTATGTGTGTGTTGCGTGTATTTTCAGAACGGGTACACGTGCTTAGGTGTTCATACGTTACCTGGTGGTAGCAAAACTGGGACTCCCAGTCAACAGGGAGCTGCTACCAGCGAACTCCACTGCAGCTTCCCTGTATGCTAGAGCGGGTGCAAACACGCATCTTTCTTCACATGGGAACCGACCTCTTAAGAGGAACATCAGCTTGGATAGGTGGGCCTTAGAGAAGCTCAGCTGGAAGGGATCGTGGTAAGAATCTATTATTATTATTATTATTATTATTATTATTATTATTATTATTATTATTATTATAGTAGGGCTTTAGCATGATGCAAGAGGAGTCGTGTTCATGTGCTCCATTCAGAGACTCTCAGGCGGGCTGGACACACAGCCCAATCCTGAATGTTTATTCAGTTGTAAGTACCATTGTAGTCAATGGGGCTTACTCCTATGTAAGTGTGGATAGAATTGCAGGCGGGATCTCTTGTTTCCTAAGGTGCGGCAAGTAGATCCACAAGGGTGGGGGTGAGTGACTGCAACTAACAGCCCAGTCCTCTGCAGGTCTTCTCAGAAGTAAGTCCTATTATATTCATCGGTGCTTACTCCATTGAGTAAGTGTAAATGAGATTTCAGTTTGCAGTTTACAGCTGCAGCCATCCGTGGAAGTGGGGGCAAATCCTCCGTCCTACTCAGTAGGGTGACTATTGGCATACCCAAAAAACAGGACCAGACCCCCAAATGTAGGACACCCACAAAAATGTAGGACACGACAAAGTGAAAGCTAAAACACTCATATATCATGTTACATCTTTCATGTGCTTAATTTAAGCACTATGACTAAAATTAAAATTATTAATTACAAGAAGGCTCCATTCTGCCTGCTCAGAAGGAAAAGGAGGACAGTGAAGATTCCCCCCCCCCCCCCCAGGAATACACAAGGCTAAAAAAGAGGACATGTCTTGGAGAAAGAGTCGGATCCAGTGGAGAGGTTAGAGGGAGTCAGCCTTAAGGATCATCCTAAGATGAAGACCCCTCACCAGTTGTTCAGGGGATGAAGTCCCAGAGTAAGTCCCCCCCAGGGGCCTTGCTCCTCATCTTTACTTAGAGAGGGTCAGCATCCCAGTGGAGAGGCATCCCAAAGACCTGACTCTCATTGATTCAAGCTGGGCTGCTTCCCTTCTCCACCTGGTTACAGAGAGTTGCTCCAGATCAGTAAAACCAGAGCAGTGGCTGTTCCATCTCCTGGGTCCTTTGGAGCTCTTGTGCCATCCAAGGGAGCCAGGGAAGGAGAGTCACCTTGCCCAAGCAGACAGTCGCAGGGTGACTTATAGGTCCTCCTTTTCCAGATGTCCTCTTTTTAGCCCCATGAGGATGACCAGGGTGACCAGATGCCATAAAAGAGGACAAAGCCCTCCACCCTCCCAAAAAATGTATAACGCCCAAGGAAAATGTAGGACATGACAAAATAAATGCTAAACACACTCACATATATTCTTTCATGTGGTTAATTTAAACACTATATGACTTATTAAGTTTAAAACAATTACATGTAAATTTATTAATTCCAAGAAGACTCCACATTGCCTGCTCACAAGGAAAAGGAGGACAAGGGAGATTTTTTTCCAGGACAAGGCTAAAAAAGAGGACATGTCCTCATGGGGCTAAAAAGAGGACATCTGGAAAAGGAGGACCTATAAGTCACCCTGTGCCTGCCTGCTTGACCAAGGTGATACCAGCAAGCCTCTTCATCCTTTTTGAGTGCGGTGGCGTAGCTAGAGGGGGCGCAGCAGTCAGTTTTGGGGGGAGTCTCCCCTTCTAAACCAAGAGCAAGGGAGCCTATCCAGCTGGGGGGGAGCCAAGGGAAGCCCTTGCAGTCACCCTCCAATACTGACTCCTCAGCCTCCCCTCTAGCTACTCCACTGCCCTGGAGAGCTGCTTCCCTCCCTCTCCCTTGTCGTCGCTGTTAGCAGTTGCCTCCCCCCTCCACCCCCTCAGACAGAACTTGTGTAATTAACCAAATCCCAATCGGGGCGAGTCAATTACACTTCGGAGGAGGAGGCTACCGCAGCAGCTGCAGACCCTGCTCGCCTCCGCTGATGGGGATCCGGGCGAAAGAGTAACTTTGATGCCATCAGATTCACTTCGGAGAGCTCCAGGCAAGGAGGAAACCACCTCGGTAAGGGGAGTCTGCTTACTAACAGATTACTAATAGGTTACTAGCAGGTTACTAATAGGTTACTAGCAGTTTACTAAGAGGGGGAGGAGTTTACTTTTTGGGGAGGGGGAGGATACTAGGATAATATGATACTAGCAGGTTACTAGCATTTTTATGCATCGATTGGGAGAATGATAGATTTGATAGAATTATGCTAAAAGGTGCTAAAAGAGGTCCTGGAGGGAGGAAGGACTGGGTGCTAGTGATGAGATGGCAACAGGAGATCTAGGTATTTTTGGGCGTCAGAACTGGAAAAGGAGGAGGCTGCCCACACTTAGCAAAGGAAGGAGAAACCAGTAAACATTCTCCTACACGTCCCTTGCAAATGAATCAATGCAATTAATGGGGTCTTAATGAGCATTTTCAGGCAGCAGGCATCCCAGAAAAAATCCCCATTAGTGTTAATGTTTCATTTCTTGCTCAATACTCTTTTTGGGGAGGGGGAGGAAAAGAGACACCCTCACAGATGCCACCCCAACCGGCAGAAAATGACTCAGGGAAAATGAGTAAAATATCCAAGGCTCCTCTGGCAGCTTCTAATATTTTGCACTGGTGTGGCTTGCGGTGAAGGAGTGTTAACAGTTATCCAAGGTTGGAGTGAGGGATGGAAGAAGGAGGTGAGTGATTCAGGTCAGAAATACTGATGTAGTCACAATGTTTTTTCCTTCCCTAAAGTGGGCCAAGAGAGATTGTGATCACTTCTGTAAGTTCTGCCCCATTATGTGTGTATATGTTTGTAGGTGTGTTACAAGTTTAGAATGGAGGAATGACAGAAAAGCTAGGCTGACTTGAATTCATCCCCATGCAATGTAGAATAGCCTGTCATGATCCAACTCAGATTATTTGGGAGTTTCCTCTGTTCTGCACTGTGAGATTCTTTAAAATGCAGATCAGAATAAAAGCAATAGTTCCATAGTAGTAGTTTCGTCCTAGCTGATGCAGGCTACATGTAATCTGCTCAGGGGAAAGTGGTGACCATTGCTTAGCAAAGAAAAGTGGTAAGGGGACTAATGAGGTTGTCTTCCATAATCACCTGTATACAAGTTGATCCTGACTGCACATTCAGAATATGTGCAGTATAATCAATTGATAAGCTAGATGTCTGGCTTATTAGCTAGTTATCTAGATGCTGTGCCAGAGACAAGGAACATTTTACAACATAAGCACAGACCTGGTCAATTTCTCCTGCAGGACATAAACTGATCAGTATTCTCAGCTACTTTATACTGAATCAGAGCATTGGGTCATCCAGCTGGTGTTGATTGTCTGAGGTTCTCCAGGGCTTCAGACATGTCTTTCCCTTTCCCTTTTCCAGCCCAACTTGGAGATGCTGTGGGAGTGTAGATCAGATTCTTCAAGCATGACTCTTCAGATCAGACCTTCTGCATGCAGAGCCTGTGCTTTACCACTAAACCCTTTTCTGGTTGCATGCACACCATGGCAAGTTAGCACTTGAACCACAGCTATCTGTATTCATCACATGTTGCCTGTAGTTATTGATACAATGCCATCATTATCCTTAGTGCTTTACAACTGAAGAGAAAGGTTCCTTCCCCAGGGGGCTTGCAATCTAAGATAGCAGAGGAGGGAAACAGCAGAAGTAACAGGGATGATGGGAATACAGGGAAAATAAGTGATTTCAGATACTTGTCCTTAGATTTAATTGCAGGAAATTAAAAAGGACTAAGGGGTACTTTGAGTCTTTGTGAAAAAGTTGGTCTTGGAGGAGGGATTTGAAGGAAGCAAGTGAAGGGGCATCTCACATGTAGGTTGTTCTAGGCATAGGGGGCAGCAATAGGAAAAGGGTAAAGCCATCAGAGGGAGGAGTAGGCCTTTGGCATCTGAGGTTGGTGGAGCCAGAGGTGTAAAGGCCTCAGTGACAGGGTCACTGTCGGATTAAAGAGCAGAGAGAAGGGCCAAGCCATGAAGGATTCTGAAGGTAAGGACTAAAAGCTAGACCTAGATCTTGATGAGGGCAGGAAATGAGTGAAAGAATTTAAGATGTGATCCAAGTGCTAAAAGAGGTCAAAGATTTTGATGGCTGAATGCTGGACTAAAGTGAAAAGGGAGTGCTGAGGTGAGACCAAGAACCCTAGAGTGACATCAATACCAAGGTATGAACTAGTGTTTTTGCTAAGGCAATAAGAAAAGAAAGGAATGCATTTTTATGATGTTGTAAAGCAGTGGTCTTCAAAGTGGGGGTTGGGACCCCCTTGCAGGGTCATGACTTCATTTTAGGATTGGGGGAGCGTCATGAGAAGCTGGGTGCAGCCATCTTGGAATCTGGCACCTTTATGTCATTTTCAGCCATGACATCATTTCGGAGGGGTTCAGGACAGATTGTCATTCTCAGAAGGGGTCCCAGGATGAAGTGCTTGGGTACCACTGTTGTAAAGGGAGAAGTAACACAATTTTGCAATAGACTGGATACAGGAAAATGAAGAAAAGAGAGGTGCCAATGATAAAGCCAAGGCTTTGAGCCTGCTCAACATGGTAGATAGTGACTGTCAATGAAGAAGGAGAGATTACAAGGTGAGCAGGGCTAGGAGGGGAAGACAAAAAGTTCGGTGTTTGAGAATGAATCCGCATTCAAGCAGTTGTATATCAGACAGATAGAAACATGGGGTTCAGCTATGATGGTACGACAGTAGAGCAGGGTGTCATCAGTGTACAGTTGATTCTGAAGCCACTGGAGTTTGATGAGATCATTTAGGATCAGCAAGAAGAGAGAGAAGAACATATCCTTGAGAGGAGAAGCAGGAGAAGAGATTTCCCCATGGAAGCCTTGAAAAACATTTTGGAAGATACAAATACAACCATTTGTGGATAAATCGCAGATCTTTATGGCATGAGATTCAAGTACACTGTTCCAATTTAAGAAAGAAACATCTTGGGGAGACAGCAAGAGGATGTAATCAAATATGTTAGCAGGTGCTGAAGATTTGTAGAATTACTGAGGATCATGGGACTATAAAAGTGCTGTTTTGTCAGACATAAGGTAGAGGATGAATACGTAATGCATGTTGTCGGGTGTTCTTTTCCAAAAGCATCTAGTTGCAGGAAAGCATGAATGGAGATATCTGATGGATGGAAAGAGAGCTGGAAATGGGAAATATGGATGAATTTTTTGTGGGAAAATATGTCCAGAACCGTACACCAGAACAGGGAGCAGACAGAAGTAAGGAAAGTAATGCTTTTGAAAAAAAAGTGGATCAAGGGATTTGCAGGTCATGGAGGTTCTGGGAAGTCTAGAGGAAGGATTATATCCAATGTTGAAGGAGATTACGGTAAGTGGTGATCAGAAAGGGAATATCCTCCCTCAGAGAGGCCAGAGATAGAGCAGTATGGGAGTGACCACACAGTGTGAAGTCAATCATGCACTAAAATGGAGGCCTGAGCAAGACCCACTCTTAGAGAAGACGCTGGTGATGATGAAGTGGAGAATATGAACTCTCTATACAAAAGCAGCAGAAACTTGCAGGGCGTGCGCTCTCTCTTATTTTTATTTTAAAAATTTGTCTCATTTCTCATGCCAAAGCCCAAGGCAGCTACCAAGTTCATCATAAATTTACAATATATCTCAACTAGTAAAAAGAAACATTAAAACAGAAAAGAAGCATTAAAACATTAATTTTAGCATTAAACACTAAAATATTCAAAAATTGGACAAAACAAAAACACAACACGTATTGTTGAGCCATGGAGTGGAGGGAACAAATTAATTCAGGGAAGCCGCAGTAATATAGCAGGGCAAATATTTGCCTGGTAGACAAATGTCATCAAGTAGGTTCCATCAAGCAGGCACACCTACCTGAGAAGCCTTCAAGCTTTTAAGCTTCAAATTATTTTTAAAACTCTTAGAATAAGATAGATTTATATATAAAATCTATAAACCAGCAGAACTGGTTCAAACATCTATATTCATTATTTTCTTACATTTGGTTGATATATACTGTGGTCTGACTTGTTAGTGTGGCAGCTGAATGTGATAACTGACTTCACTGGAAATAATTATATCTGAAGTGGTGTGAGGATGATACGTACTCTTCTGTGATGCTGGTGACCAAATGGTGAGCCATTTCCACACAGAAAGACGTCTAATGGAGAATACGTATACGTGAAGTACAGTGGTCCTTAGTTCTGTGTAATGTTCACATTCCCTCTGGATCCTTATGTAGCTTTGAGTAAATCAACAGTTTCTCCTTTGCAAAGCTTCTGTGAGAGCAAACTCAATGACACATTTGAAATGCTCTGCACGTTTTAAAGTAGATTGTAAATTATCAAGGGTAGGGAGCAGAAATCTTCCTAAACATTGTTAAACACTGCTAGTTTCACATTCTGTTGGCGTGGTTGAGAGAGAGAGGCTGGAAAATTGCTTCTTTCCACCAATACAGGTATTAGGAGTACTCACGGAGGAATGTCTTACTTTTGCAGCCAGATGGTAGCAGACTCCAGAAATCTCAAATGGTTTGAGTCAATTGCCAACTTTGTCTCTAAGCCTTAGAGGGACACAGAAGGACTCCACTATTGCTCCACTTTGTCGAGCAAAAATCAACTTGTGAGTCAGTCACCCAGTAGTCTTTCTACTTTGCCAGAGAAGATGAGCATTTACTGATCTCTGAAATTACTTGCCAAACTACGCATGGGTAGGAAAGCCACCAGACTTAACCAAATCTGTTCATTCAAGGGATTTCCTGTCGTCTTTGTTTTGGAAGGAGATGTCTAAGTAATATCTCCAATTTCTTAACAGCCCTTTCACAGGCAAGAGATGAGAACTGGCTGGAAAATGGATGAAAGGAAATGCTAAATAGTTGTAATGGATTGAGGGGTTTAGCCCTGGATTTTTTGTTCCAAGGGTGGAGTATGAGGCATTTATTAGCCCTGTCCAGTGCCTTCTTGCTGTTTTTCCATGTACATTTCCCATACAAATGTCATTAAGTGTTAACTTGCATCCTTTGGTGAATGACTCCATCACACAGCATATCTTGGAATAATTTCATGTTCAGTTAACTGCAGCACAAAATGAGACTTCTTCAACAAAAGGAAGTAGGAAGAGTGACACCAATATGAGATATAATCACATGTGCATTCTTTAAATTGTGAGATTTAAGTATGGACCACTTTTTTTGCTCTATCTACTTATGAGGAAGAGAATGTGAATCTTTGGGAAACACATTCCTAAATATGTGCACAAAATGTTGTGCACATAATGTTGCTAATTTTTAAGACTAAAATACTTTAATTACAGGAAAGCAAACCCCTTTGAACACAATGACTTTATGAGTAAACTGGATTGAATTGACCCCAAGTATTAAACATGCATAAGGTTACAGCCTGGTGGGAAAACTGGCCCTGCAGAATTTCTAAAAGCACCATACATCCCAGTTTTCTGCGTAAGTAAATATGCCTAAGGTTAATGTTCCTTCTCCTGTGGTACAGCAGAAAATCAGAATTCCAGTCCTGTAATAATTGTAGAAGCAATGTTTGTATGTGTAGATGGAGCAAAAGTGGGCATATTTATGAACAACACTTTTTAATGTGTTAAATGAAGTTTGGTCATAAGGAGCAATTTTCAGGGGATTCCATTCTTGATTTTTAGTGGATGACCAGATTTGTATGGAAGGGAGAGATTGGGAAAATCCAAATTCAGTTTAATATGTTGAAGGTCAGCTTTAAAATATTCAGTGTTTTCAAAGACCATCTGCTGTGAGAATTTTGTTTTGTATATGTTGCAATAATTATAGCAGCACTATCCCCACAGAACTATCACCCTTTTAAAGGGAAGAGCAAACATAAATGGAGATGTACCTTTAGCACTGCATATCCAAAACATTGGGCCATTTCAGTCCGTGAACCAGTGAACTGACTTGGGACACAATCCTAATCAGTTTAGTCTAGCACAACTTGTGCATCTCCCTATGTCTACAGTGACATGGGGAGGCCAGCACATGCCTGTGCACTAGCCTAATCCCCCAGGAGTGGTACACAAGTGCTTTATGGCATTTTTGCAACATTCCCACACAGTGTAAAGGATTTGTGCTCACCTAACCAGGTCTTAAGATTACACTGTCAGAGCTTTAAGTGCGCCTGAAGACTAATTATGTGATAGTCTGAATACTACCACCTTTTGGTGGACTAAACATGTCATGGTGGACTAATATCCCTAAGCTTAATTCCATGGGCGCAGTGCTGGTCTGATCCCAAAGCCTCTTGGGCACTGAAATGCACTGAGAGAGGAAGGAAGAACTCACCCCCTCTCGAGCCACAGCAGCTTCTGTTTAGTTCCATTGTGCTTGCATTGGCTGGTAGCTCAGGCCTTAAGGAGGAGCTGGTGTCCAATATAGGAAATCTTAGCATACCCAGTAAAGATATTTATTGTTTGTCCACCTAGTATTTTGCAGATGCCTTCTACTAGTGTCTGCAGACCTATCTCTTTGTGTTAGAATCCCAACTTTTGTTATCTCATCTTTCATATGGAAGTTCTTATATATGTCTGAGTGAAGAACAATATAAAGTACAACAATTTAGCACCCAACACATAATATTTCAGTTAAGACAACACATTAGTCCAAGAAGGGTTACTCTCACCAGCAAAGACATAAGCAAATTCTTATTAATATCAAAAGTATTACAACGTAAATGTTAGGCAACGTTGACTTCTAGTGCACATCAATGTTTAGAGGGTAACATGTTAAACATAAACATCCAAATAGAGCAAAGAAGTTGTATAAACCCTGGATTGGGACTTAAAAGTTACTAGGTGTGAGTTTACTCACTATTAGGCATAACATTCCCTTATAATATGGCCTTTATAATATCTTAGTGATATTGTAAGGATTCCATCAAGATAATACATATGAAACACCTTGCACAAGTTCAGAAATCCACTGGATTGCTAAACTATTATTGCTATTACACCAGTTCCTCACACTGAGCAAACAATTCCTTTGGAAAAAAACTGTAGAGGCCAATGACTAATTACTGTATGCCCTTCAAATGAAAGTCCTTCATTTTGGAAGGATATTTCCACCCTCTTCCATATTTGCTAGTGATTTAGCTGGCTATATTCCATAATGGCTTGGTTTATTTGCTGAAGGCTACAGTCCTGTCCACACTGATTTGGGAACTCTGTGGGACTTCTTCCTAAAGAGGTGAATTACACTGGGCTGTACATGTAAAATCTGTGTACATGCTGTAATTCTCAGTGGCTTTCTACTTGTGACATATGATATTACAGGTTAAATGAAGTGTGTATGTGTGTTCTTATGTGAGTCATAGTGTTGCATACTGGTCTTAATAACTTCTAGTAAACTCTAGTTACATACATTTCTTAGGGGGAAAGAAGATAGTGTATGATTATCAGAAAGAACATGTTCTCTGAAAGTAGATGTCCTGAAACATTATTTGGTAGACGTTCTTTGGATTTAATAGAATCTCACATAGCCATTCTTCACTTGGTGACAAAACGGGTGCTCTTCTAAAATAAGCCATAATGGACTGAACAATAAAACTGAAATTGGAATCTTGCGGGGAAAGACCATTATGGTATAATTTCAGGAGAATAACCTGAGTTCAGGAAAGGTACTAGATGCTCTGAGTGCAGCATGTTTCTAATATTTAAAGGGAGAAAAATGATCCCCCAGGCATAACGTGCCGGGAAGATGCCTTGAGAGAACAAGATGGGTAAATTGCACCAATATAGTCTAGTAACTGGAACAGTCATCGTAACGTTCAGTTGCTAAGCTAGCCAAGTTTCATAGCTGTTATAATGCCATAGACTGGAGAGAAAACCTGAACCATTTTTGCAGAGAATCTTATTTTAGCTTGGGGAAAAAAATCTGATTTCCTGTAGCCTTTTATTACCATTTTGGCATATGCTTAGTAAAAGAGTGTTTCATGCTTCGGGTGTTCACTGATGAAATGCCGGAGCTCCAAGAAAAGAAATCTATACACAAACAAGCAGCTGAAGATTTCTCCCTGCAGAAGGCAGAGTTGGTACAACAAAAATCAAACCTAAATGCAGTAAATCTGAGGAGCCACCAGCTTCTTCTGTTTCCCAAGTTTTTTTTTTAAATATGGACCACACCAAACCTAAGGTAATATAAGCCAGAAACTGTAATAGCTGATTTTTTTTAGGATCATCTATCACTTTATTACTACGTTCATTATAGTATATGTTATACTTCAGTGGATCTCAAACACACCAGGATCCACATTTTAGAATGTCTATCAGTTGGGACCCCCTGGATGTGACATCATCAAGTAGAAAAACTAACACCTCTATGCAACAAAATCCAAGTAAATAGAAGTTTACAATAAATGTAAGTTAAATATTTATTTAAAATAAAAACCTCCCAACCTTTCCAAGCAGTTGCTGATCTGTTTTTTTAAATTCCCCAATCATCCCAAGCCCTCTGAACTTATCCCCACTGACTTACAAGTAAGCCTCATTTGTGCTGTGGAACCAATCTGAGTTTCCATTATTTTTTATGGGAAATCTGTTTTGGATTACAAGTGTTTTAGATTACAAGCACGCTTCCAGAATGAGTTGTGCTCCCGGAACGAGTTGTGCTCATAAACCAAGGTACCACTCTATACTACTTTTCACATTATGCTACATTTCAGATCAGTAGCTCAGACAGATCAGACTTTATTCCTCAGAGGAAAGTATTGTATTTTCTATAAGTAGCGTTCATTTTGTTCATTTTCTTAGTATGGTGTGGATTCAAATATGGCTCAGTTTTCGATGTGTCTTGAAATGCATGCACACCACATGGAAAATTGAGCCATATCAGAATCCATTCAGTTTAATTTTCACTTATCATGAAACAAACACCTATGGGGCACAAATATCCTGAACAATGGATGGCTGTATTGAGTCCTATTTATTTTCATGATTAAAAGGTGGTGGTAGTTGTATTCAAAGTGAAAAATATGTCAGATATCCTACTAGGGTCTGCTTTCCTGCAGCTACCATGCTTGCACCCAGCTGCCTTATTCCAATATTCTGGGCTTTATAGAAAGAAGCTAAAGTACAGCAATGAGACATACACTAGGAGAAGCACTGAGTCTTGCTTTATACTTAGAGAGCAATTTTGGGGTGGAGGTGAGAAAGCTTGCTGGTTTGCTGTGTTCCAAAGCAAGCACCATACCTCCCTTCACTGTGAAAACTAATAGTAGAATTAATGACAAAAGAGGCATACTGTTTATGATGCATGATAACACAAATGGGGAATCCAACAATGAAAATTATTGAATATGGGGGACACAGAAAATCTTAAAACACCTCTATAGTGTGCTCATGTTACAAATAAGGAGAAACTTGTGGATCTCTTTTTTCATTCCATATCACCTTTGAGGCAAAATGCCAACAGAAGATGGGGTACCAGAGCAAGCAGAGAATTCCTTAGCCAGGAAGCATTTAGATTCCATGCATCCTATGGAATCGTTGGGCAAAATCAGCCAACTGGAGAAGCAATTGGAAGTGCATGACCCTCACATCAGCAAGTCAGGCAAAATTGCCTGGCCAGTGGCTGAGCATGAGTTTTGTACTCCAACTGCTTGCTGAGTGAGAAACAGCTGGAATATGTGCATGTTAATGATGTCATTTTGCGATGTCATGATGCTGTGTTATAACACAACAGCATTGCCCTGAGCAACAAATGTCCTGCATATGCCTTTGTATTTTGAACTGGGTCAGGCATTCACAGAGGTCCCTCCAGGGTAAAGGAATATTTGATAAAGGTAAAGGAACATTTGTTCCTTTACCGGTGGTGGCGGTGCATTAATGCTGGAAAGTAAAATAGGATTAGGCTCACTTTCTATTAATGTCTTTTTTTGGGAGTGGAGCACCTCTATTCTATTTACCACTATTACCTTCCTTGCGATGGATCTGATATCATGAACCATATATATTATTGTATCTTTTCCCCCCTTTGAATCCTCTCAAAGGAAAAAAAATGCATTATTTTTTTCTCAAAGGAAAAAATGCATTATTAACTTCTATGTATGCAATTGAGGGCACAATTATCAAAAAACAAAACCCAACCACAATGTAGTCCAATAATATTTTAAAGGGGAGAGAAAGTCCTAACCTAACATGATATACTGTTTTAGCTAAATTAAGGCAATAATCCTATACACATTTTCTTAGAAATAGGTATCATGGAACTCACTGGGGCTCAGTGGTGTAGCCAGGGGGTGCAGTTACACCATGCCACAAGCTTTAGGGGGGCTACAAGCTAAGCTTGACAATAGTAACTAAAATTGTGAAAAATGGGGTATGTATGAATGATAATACCATCCTCTATATATATAAAACTGAAAAGTCACTGATTGACTAATCAATGGCCAGCCAAAACTGCTGGACCTAGAAGCATGAAATTTAGGGAGGGTATTCCTTCTGTGATGGAGGCACCCACTAAGACCCAGTGTTTGGAAATTCCAGCTGGAAGGCAGTGAAAAGGGGTGCAATGCATTTTCCTCCCTATACTTTCCATTGAAGAATCCCTGGCTGAAGGACTCTCTGCCCCATCCCTCAGACGCAGAGCACAATCCTGATCATATCTACTCAAAAGTAAGACCCATTGTGTTCAATGGGTCTTATTCCCAGGAAAGTGTCTTTAGGATTGCAGTCCTAGAAGCAAGGAAGAGTGTTCCTTATGTGGCATTAACATCCATGAAGAACAGATACTGAGAAATTTAACCTTTAAGGGGCTGAAAATGGGTGCAATGTGTTTTTGTCCTATACTTAACACTGAAGACACCAACATCTGCTGATGCACAGAGAGGGAGGGCGCGCATGGGGGATGTTGTATGGGGATATTGCGCATGGGGGAGGATGCGCATGGGGGAGGGTGCACAGGAGGGGATGTTGTACAGAGGCATTGCACGTTGGGGGACAGTGCACATGGAGGGACAATGTGCAATCGGGGGTGGCTTGCCGGGGGGAATTTTACTCCTGCAACATGGGTACGTTTTCACTAGTGATATGTATAGTTGGAAAGATAATTCTATGCAGAATGTAATGAAACAAACTGCATTGGAATATTTGTGTTCTATGAAAGTTATGGCCAATTAACCAGAAAATGGAATCATAAAAGCCTATGGAACAAAAGTTGATTTTCTGAACTCAACTTTCCCATGTTAACTGATGGCTCTCAGAGCCAATGAGATGTACTTCTGATACTGTCTGGAACTAATAAGGTGTTAATATGAATTGGCTGTCAGTACATATATCGTATACAGTACATAAATCATGAAACAGTTATCCCATGCGAACTGGATATACAGGCAGTTCTAAGTTGTGCTCCTCTTACGTTTAGCAGGGAGAGAACAACTACTTCTCTTTGTCCTACCACCGTTTCCCTAATCAATAAGGGACAGAATTTTCATTTTTTTTACTTAATTAAAATTGATTTTGTTGTTGTTGTGGGGGTAGGGGGGGAATCTTCTTTGCCTCTAGATAGCAAATTGGTCTGCTAGTGGCAGAGCTAAAGAAACTTACAGGTGGTGAACTGATGAGGAGGAGGAGGTAGGTTTTCCCCATTTTTTTTAAATACCTGGGGAGGATGTCACTTCTTGTTGTTAACATCACATTCGAAGCTACATTCTGAGCTTTTCACCAAGCTACGAGCGTTAGGTACACCACTGCTGTAGATATGCATAAATTTGTTCATAATCATAAGATTAATAAACAGTGATTTCTCTTGGAACATGTGAGTACTTATAGCATTATGACCAGACAGCGTTGGTCCAACCCTTCACTTTATTGTAATGTAAATGCTCTTCATTTTTACAGAACACACTTGCTGTCAAACTGCTGAGTTACTCATTTTCCAAGAGAGAACCATTCCCCCCTTTTGTCTGACAGATCTGCCACTTTGTAAAAAAGTATTCAGTCCCAGCCAGTTTAGCACTTAAAACATTTTTTTATGATCACAAAATAAATCTGTTCTGTAGTGTAAATATCCCAGATCAATTAATGGCTGTTTCATTAGAATTACAATGTATATGGGAGCATTTGCTAACAGCTTACATTACAAGCCTCTTGGAAGTCAAACCAAGGAATATTGGAATTAATCCATAAGTATTGCCTAGTGAGCTTGGCTTTTCAAATCTTGATTTGTTTAAGGGACAGCATAATTTAGTAGATAGAAAATTGGATGGAGGTTACTTGGGTTTAAATCCCTCTATGAGATATCATGGATGTGTGGTCTACCATTGTATTGCCAAATTCCCAAGCTTCCTATAGAGAACTACTGCCTACTTTAAGCTAATTAGTTCCCCCTTTACTTAAAATAACTAATTCTCTAAAAGGCATTGCTGGAGACCACTGCCAGGGTAGCTTGACTGTTATTCCTTCCTCCCCAATCTTGTCAGACACTTCTCCTGTCATGGCAGCAACACCTGTATTCTTTGCAGGTTTGGGGCATGGGAGCCACACACCCGTCTCTGTTCTTTCAGTCCTCAGAAGTCTGGTTACCCATCGATCCCTCAGTCAACTCAGTCAGCATGTAATCTATTCATCAGCCAATCTATTAATCAGTTCACTAGTCCTCTGTACTCCATGTTCCTTCTGCTCTGTGTCTCCAAACTCCTTCCTTGTATATACACCTTTTTCCTTCTTCCAGATGCTGCTTTTATTCCTTTTTGGCCTTGTTACCTCCAAGTGGCTGCCACTGTGCAGCACACTCGCTGCAGTTTAAGGCCCACCTGTTGACCCCATGTTTGCTTGTTTGCACGAGGAGCCACTATTGCATGCATGAACAAACTCTGTCACTCCCCATGAGCTCTAAATGAGCCTAACTGGCCACTTTTAGAAAAGTGTTCCAGCTGTTGTTTGCACCTATTCTAACACTCTTAAAGTGATCAGTGACGTTCATTAGGAAATCTGATTCAAAAACCTCATTTAGTAACTTTAAGCAAATAAACAAAAAAATACTGAAATTTGTCTGACAAGGAGGGTCGAAACATGCCAAATAAGTCAATTGCTTGCAATGTTATCAAGAAGGAGTGCCTGACTATCCCAGATGAAACCTCTAGTAAATTCATATAAATTCGGAGGTTTTCCCTGATGGAAAAAACACCTTGTTGGTTAAATTTTAATACTCCATTTATTCTTTACAAACTGGACTCAAGACTGCTGTAAAAGCGTACTGGATTAGTCACAGTTCAGGATGCAGCAAAAGTGCCCTGTGGAATCTGTCATACCCCCATTACCTCTTGTAGCACAACACCTTCAGTTTGCTTAATAACTGCTAAGTGTCCAGCTAATTAGCCATTGATAAGGAACATCTCTGTTTGGGTGGATAATTATTCCATTCCTGCCTCATTTGTTTTTTTCAGTAATTAACAAAATGATTGAAAGCATGGGCTTCAAAGCTCATTTTCCCCAGCCACTCATCACAAATGTACAAGTGACATTAAGCATCATTGGCCAAGGGTTACCAAACTGAATATTGCCTCAAAAAATTTCACCTTTTTGAAAAGAAACTTTTTTTCTGGTGAGAGGAAGGAGCTATTAATTCTAGACAAATGACATTCATCATGTTTCATAAATATATTTGAGACTTTGCCAAATCTTAGCATCATAAATTTCTAAGATTTGGAATTTGAGAGTGAGATGATTGCTATTGTTTGATTATCTTTTCTGCATAGCCTGTATCTGTTGCTGCTTCCATTGGTTTTCACTGACCAGTAAAATGCCTGGGAAGTGTTAAATGCTTTAAATCAGTGTAGTCAATAAGATCAATACTTATCCTAAAATTTAGATTACTGACAGCTCATAATTTACATGCAGCGATGTGGCAATACCTGCATGGGCTATGCTGCATCCTGTGGACAATTTTTGGATGCTTAAAAGTCTTGGGGCATTTGTTACCTTTTTCAAGGGTATGTCCTAGCAATTGCAATGGTTCAACTTGAACCTGTCAGTGACATTGCTGGTGCAAGTCTACATGGATCCATGCAGAAAAATCAGAGCTGGGAAAAGGGGTTAGGATTTGGCACCGTTGTGCAGGGTTAAACAACTGTTTCTGTTTCACCTTCTCTTCTAACATTTCTTAGTACAGTGGCACCTCGCTTAATGAGTGCCTCGCATAGCGAGTGTTCCACTTAAAGAGCAAAAATTTCTGTGCAGTTTCTCTTCGCTTAAAGAGCAATTTTCGCATAACGAGTGCCCATTGGCTGGGCCCCCTGTCCTCCCTGTCTCTCCCCAGCATTGGCTGAGCTGAGGGAGTGAGGTGGGACTTTCTCCCCCCTGCAGTACATGGAAGAGACCAGCAGAGGGGGCAGAAGAGCCTCTTCATCAGGGGAACACAGATGGCTGCTCTTCTCCTACAGCCAGAGAACTTGGTCAGCCCAGCCTATGCACTCTCCATAAGGTAGGAGGGAATATTGTCATGCACCCCCTCTACAGCCCCCTCAGACCCCTTGCCCCCAAGGTAGACTCCCTGCCTAGACCCCAGTACAGCCACCCCTCTGCCCCCCACTATCTTCCCTGCCTGCAATTTTCCCTTCCTGTGAGTAAGCCCCAGTGTATTCAATGGGGCTTGATTCTGAGTAAACAGCATAGAATCTTACCCTTCTGATGTTGCTGCTGCAGCTTGCATGCAAACAGCAGCTGTTGATGGAGTTTGCTGGAGCATGCAAATTGCAGCCTACACACTTTCCTGTGAGCAAGCCCCAGTGGATTTAATGGGGTTTGATTCTGATTAAACAGCATAGGATCTGGCCCCTTTGCTGTTGCAGCCTGCCTATCTAGTTTGCATAGATAGATCTCACACACAAAGAGAGGTTCCTTGTGAAAGTTGCTCAGAAAGACACCAGTGATTCTTAGTGAAAATCAGTCATCCTTGCCCATAAAGGTTTTTCTTTTCTTTTTTTACTGTACAGGATATTAGTGTTTTATTACAGTAATTGTGGTCTGTATTATATTATAGTGTTTTGAATTCAATTCCAGTGTTTTGTCATCATTTTTACATGCAGTTAATATTTTTATATGAATATTTTGGGGGTTGTGGAATCAATCATCTGAGTTTCCATTGTTTCCTATGGGAAAATCCGCTTCACTTAAAGAGCATTTCACTTTCATGCCTCTGGAACAAATTAAGCTCTTTAAGTGAGGCACCACTGTACTAATAGCCAGTCATGACTTGGTTTGCATTTATAGTAAAACAAACACAAACCCCTATTCATTCACATTAGAATGGCTTGTGGTCTAAATAGATTGAAGTTCTTCCCAGAAGGCTGTGTCCTTATAAGACACTTCCCATATTCAGTCTGAAAATATCTTCTTTTTTCTATTAGAAATGAGTGTGTGAGCATGCACCCTTACTTAAAAGAATGTTTGTCCCTTTAGCGTCACCTTCAGAGGACAGTACAGTGGTGCCTTGTAAGACAAATATAATTCGTTCCGGAAGCATGTTTGTCTTCAAGGCGTTCTTTATACAAAGAAGATTTTCCCATAGGAAATAATGGAAACTCAGACAATTGGTTCCACACCCAAAAATATTCATATATTTAAAAACTGTATGTAAAAACTATGATAAAACACTGTAACTGAATTCAAAACATTGTAATATAATACAGAACACAATAACTGTAATATTAATAAAAACATTGTAATCTACTGATTAGTAAAACAGAAAAAAAAACCATTATGGCCAAAGATGACTAATTTTCATTAAAAGAGTCATTGGTGTCTTTTTGAGCAACTTTAACAAGGAACCTCTCTAATGACACTTGCTTTTGTCTCCTTTTGAGGATTTGATAGAAATGTGACATTGCATTTGTCATTAAACAGATTCATCACGCACACTACTACAGCCTTATTTGACAGTGCTTTTCTACAGAATTTTGCACCATTTCCCATTGTTTACAAATGTCCTTAATCTCATTTGATGTGAGGGATTCCTCCTCCTTATTTTCCTCTGCAGATGAGAACTCCATAACTTCTTGCTGTTCCTCATGACAGAGATCCATCAATTCGTTCATTTTACAACAAATTTTTCTTGTAAAACTGTCTTACAAGGCACTGTTTGTCTTGCAAGACAGAATTCCTTAGATGTTTTAGAACACAATCCTAACCATGTCTATTCAGAAGTAAATCCCATTGTGTTCAATGGGTCTTACTCCCAGGAAAGTGTCTTTAGGATTATAGCCTTAGTTGTCTTACAAAGCATTCTTCTTACAAGTTATTTGTCTTACAAGGTACCACTGCATATGCATATATTCAGACATGATTTTTAGGCGAGTGTTTGTGTGTGTGAGAGAGTGAGAGAGAGATGTTTTTATTCACATAATTTTATTTTGCACATATGATGTGCTGTGTATCTTATGCAGAAGGATGAGGTAAAAATTAACACACTAAACATAAAACAGAGCATCAGGGAATATCAGAAATCACAGTCTGCAGATAGTCTAATCTGCAGTTATCACTACCAAATTGAGTTGTGTTTATAGTTTTCTGGGGATGTAATTATAGAATATGGATATAGTATAAGATATAGATTATCTTATGGAACAATGAATATTTGCTTGGTGAGTTTTAAAGTACTGCTATCCAGACTTTAATAAAATGATTATAATTAGAATTTTTAAAGGGTCTGGGCACATATTGTTTAAAGAGTCTAGGAACATCAGTTGTTGGACTTTTCAAAAATAGTATCTTGCTAAATAATATTTCTGTAAAAATATTAGCCACTGGATTAAACATGTCTTGCTGTGTTTCAACATTAATCGATTGGTCCAATATTTGTCTGTAGTAGGGAGTGGTGTAAATGTAGCAAGAGGTAAGACGCAGTGATGGGATTAAAAAAAATTAACAACTGGTTCTATGCCCATCTGGCAGCCACTTTTAAATGGCTATTTTTAAACTTTATATGTCATATCTCTCATTAACAACCGGTTCTATAGAGTAGGTGCGAACCTGCTGGAGCCCACCACTGGTAAGATGTAATCTGAAGGAAGACTTCACTGCCTTATTGTATCTGCATGATTCACTGGCAGATCCCAGAGGCTGCCATCACTGTAACCACTCTGCTGCTCACTGTTAATGGTTTAGTAGCTGTTAAGCCCTGTTGTGGTGGGCAAACTGACCAGACATTGGTGCATGTAAGATGGCTGCAGGGGCAGATTAGGCTGGGTGAGGGACAGTTTGAGAGGGGCTGATCTTAGTGGTGGCAGCATCCACAATCCTATCCTGTGCCTAACATGCCTTTTTTACTCTGTTGTATAGACCAGAGGTCCCAAAATTATGTTCCGCTTTAGGTTCTACCTGGTGCATGAAAGAAAAGACAGCAGAAACAGTGAAAAGGAAAAATGAACATAAGCAGATTAATGCCAAGAAGCATGTGTGTGGTCAGTTCTTGTTAAAAAAAACTCTTCTCAGCTGTAAGTCACATTCCTTCTCTATGTGATGTTATGTTAGAACCAGGCTTATCATTCCTCCAGAGCTTGTTATTTTATTCACTACTGGCGAAAAGCATACCCGCATTGCAGGAGTAAAATTCCCCCGTATGCCATCCCCCCATGCGCATCAACCCCCCCATGTGCAACTTCCCCCATGCGCACCAACCCCCCATGCGCAGCATCCTCCACAGTGCAACCTGTTCCTCCAAACAACATCCCCTCAGTGCACCAGGCACTGAGCACCAAATTGGCTGGATGTTGGTCAGTCTCCCATGTTAAGTATAGGACAAAAACACATTGCACCCCTTTTCAGCCCGTTAAAGGTTAAATTTCTCAGCATCTGTTCTTGGTGGGTGTTCATGTGACAGAAGGAACTCCCTCCCCAAATTTCATGCTTCTAGGTCGGGGGGGGGGGGGGTTGGGGCGGAATGTTGATGAGTCATCAATTCTCGAATGCAAAGTATAGGGAGGAATACGTGTTGCGCCCCTTTTCACCCCCTTCTGGTTGGAACTTCGGAAAACCTGTTCTTAGTGCACCCTCCGTCACGGAAGGAACACCCACCCCAAATTTCATGCTTCTAGGCCTAGCAGTTTTGGCAGGGCGGTGATGAGTTAGTCAGTGAGTCAGCCAGTCAGTCAGTGACTTTTCTCTTTTATATATATTGATTATAGTTGCATTAGGAAGTTTGCATATTTCTTTCTTTCAGCACAGAGTGTGTGTTAGCTTTTTATTTTGTTTCCCACTCCAAGATGCCAGTTTAATTCTGATTGATGCTTGCAACAGTTTAAAAGGCTTCCCTGATTAGTGTTAACTCCTATGTCAGCTTTCAAGGTTTCCCTGATCTTCCTTTGCTTATCAGGGTGCAAGGGTTGCGAGATGAAACAGCTGCCTCTTGTTTGTTCATCTTCAAAGTCTGAGGCTCTTGAGTTAATTTATTATGATTCTTTGCACCTTGATTCATAGCAATACAATTGTATTACAAATAAAGTTAGTTGACAATTAAAAATGTAAGAATTAAAGGAATTAAAAGAATCAAAAGGGTTGTTTTAAACTTAAAAGATACACTTTAAACTCTATTCAGGCTCCTATATCAATCCTAACAGATATACATTAGAAAAGGAGCTGGTTAGATCTGATTATATTCCAAGGGGAAGAGGGAGCAACAGAAAAAATAAATAAAAATTATCCTCTCAACCAATACACTGCTGTAGGTTTTGCTGGATTTCATGCTTCATTCACGAAATGGCTGGACATAGAATCAATGAATCCTAGAATCCTAGAGTTGGAAGTGATTTAGTAGGTCATCTAGTCCAACCCCCTGCCTGCAGCAGGAAATCAGCCTAGAGCATCCCCAACAGGTGTTCATTGAGCCTCTGCTTGAAGATCCCCGGTGAGGGTGAGTCCACCACCTCCCTTGGCAATCTTTTCCACTGCCGAACCGCCCTCACCGTCAGGAATTTTTTCTGGATATCCAACTGGAATCTCCTTTCTTGCAGTTTGTACCTATTGGTTCTAATTCTGCTTTCAGAAGCAGCTATGCGCAAATGAGCCCCTTCCTCCCTATGACAGCCCTTCAGGTATCTGAAGAGGGCAATCATATTTCCTCTCAGCTTTCTCTTCTTAAGGCTGAACATCCCAAGTTCCCCCAACCTTTCTTCATAGGGCTTCCCTTCCATCCCACTGATCATTCTTGTTGCTCTCCTCTGGACTTGCTCCAATTTTGCTGCATCTTTCTTAAAATGAGGTGCCCAGAACTGAACACAGTACTTAAGATGAGGTACTCAAGTAGATCTCAGTATTCAAGTACATCACATTAGTCAAGTACATCACTTGAGCATGTCAGTGATTGCCAGATATCATGTAAGTGCAGGTAATGTGGTGGAAATTTTCAAAATCACAAATGGTCATGAATGATTGTGATCACTGTTCCCACAGAAAGATTAATCTCTTGTGTAATTTCATGACAGATTATGTGTCAATTAGCCAAGATCACGTTTTCCATATGCTGAATGCACACACATAACCTCTGATGCTTGCCATCTTGATTAACAGTGTCTGAACTGGCCCATGACATATGGGCACTGGCTATTGGTAATAGGACACACTTGCCATTACTGTGTGTTTGTAACATTCTTTTATATACCTGTTTATCACCACAGGCATATATACAGCATTGCCATTGTAGCATCCCTGTACATACCTATAAAAAGTTCCAGTTTGACTTGAATGCCCCTTGAAATATTGCATATTAAAGTGTAAAATAGCTGTATGTATTACAACTTGAAAACCCAAAAACTGTGAGCAGTTGATAGTATCTTGATTCGAGTTGAGGGGGGCTGCCCCCTATCACTCAACAAATACTGTAGCTGCCTGATAGTAGTTACTACAAGTAAATGACACTGAATCAGTGCTATAACTTAAGCCTTTCTCTTACCATGAAACTAAATGAAACTAAACTAAACTAAATGCAGATCTGACTCAATTTTAGGCTCCTGGGATGGGTTTCATAAGCAAAAACATGGAAGTAACTCCTTCATCATATGCCCAGAGGAGTTCATTGGTTTGACTAACCATTGATTCCACTTAGAGTAAGTGTGTTGGAGATTGCCACTTGAAGAAGGCAGACTGACCTTTAAGACAACTGGGATTCATGCAAAATTGCACATGAAGTGAGAGTATATCCTCCTACTCAAGTGACTGTAATGCACTGAGCATTCAAGAATCAGATTTTCTTCATGAATAAATACACCCAGAGACATAAAACGTTGGCTTGCATGTATACAGGGATATCACTTCCAACATTCATTACTGCCAAAGAGAAAAGCTGCTTTTAATAATGAACTGTTTTTTCAACTGCCAAGCTTGTTCTTTCGGCTTGCTTCATTAGCAGTGGGAAGACCTGTGGCAAACCACAGCAAACAAATATACTGTATGTGGATGGCCCTTTTCTGGTCTTGCTTTGTGCACACCTTTTCATATACACCGGCTCCACTGTTTGAAAGGCATTACCAACCAACCAAACATCTTCCACTCATGCAGGGTGCGGCAAAAGCACCATAAAGCATTGCAGCATAAAGCACTCTGCAGAATTGCAGTGAGACCATAGCAAGCTAAACATCGGTGAGGATCCTCTCTCTCTCTCTCTGCATGTGTGTGTGTGTGTGTGTGTGTGTGTGTGTGTGTGTGTGTAGAAGAAAGGGAGGAAGGATATCACAAAGTACTACCTAAAGCCAAATTTGAGGCAAATTTCAAGGCACCTCCAGCATTTCCTCCAAGCTGGAATTTCAAAAGTTGCTAAAACAGTTTTGATAAGATCAACAACATTTTTAGTGGAAGGTCCTACATCCTCACAGACTGCAACAAACTTTTTAAGAGATTGTACACAAACAAGACATGAATTGTAATATTGGAGTATAAGGATAAGAGACAGTGGGGCTTCTTGAATAATTTCAGGATGGGCTGTCATGAGTTAATAGCTGTCATGCAAAAATTAATCTTATGACTGTTAAGCGTGTGTGGCTGACTTGGCTTTCTTCCTAAAGCAAGAGAAGGCCTGGGCTGCCATTATTTTCACTCTTCATTACATCAGGAACATTGTTCACACTTTAACAAACCTCTCTTTTATCTATAGCTGAAAAGATTTCTCCCCTGAGTTTGCCTCTGTCTCCAAAGGGAGAAAATTTTTAAGCGGGAAGGTCATCCTCAGTAAATGGAATAAAAATAACATTTTATTGGCTTCACTAAATTCACAGAAGAAGGGTGTTTCCGATATTAAATTAGCAATCTTGTGGCTGCAAACATTTCCATTCTTCCCAATTAGTAGACATGTATAATTCTACTATATTTAATTTTTAAGAGTAAGTCCCATTCTTCCCAATTAGTACACATGTATAATTCTACTATAATATATTTAATTTTTAAGAAACTGCTGAGCAAGGAATAGAAATATCTTTATTTTACCTAACAAGGAAAAAAAGGGAAAAAAGGTTTGATGTGTTAATTGTCTTTATCTGACCAAGATCCAAAACATTTGCCATAGTAATAAGCACATAGAATCATAGAATTGGAAGGAATCATAGAATTGGAAGGAATCTAATATGTCATCTAGACCTGGGGTCTCTAAACCCAGTCCCGGGGCCAGATGTTACCCTCAGAGAGCCCCCATCTGACCCTTTGCAAGGCCCCTCCATCTAGTCCAGGAAGCCTGTAATCCTCCAGAGGTGAGGGAAGCTCTACTCTCCACACTTTGGGAAGGGATTTTTGAAGTCTAGGGAAGCTAGCCCTCTCTACATGACAGTGCTTATGAACCTCCTCCCCACTCTGTATATGAAAGTGCTTATGAGCTAGTTGGAAGATCACCCTCTCTGTGTATATTGGAAAATGTTTATCAATCGAATTTCATTCATTCATTCATTCATTCATTTATTCATTCATTCATTTATTCATTCATGTCAGGTTGTTGACTGATAGATGTCCTGTGACTGTTTATGTGCTGCAAGAGTGAAGACATATGCAGCAGAATAGTTTTCTATTAACTACAATTCAGAGTAGTTAAAGACAATCCAGGTCATACATGTAAATTCAAGACTTCAGTCTAAAACCCGTCAGAGCTTAACAGTACTACAGAACTTCACAGCTTTCCTCTGCTCTGACCGACGTCTGAGCTCCCACTGACAACTCCAACTAACAGTTCCAACTGACAAAATCAAACTGTCAGTTTAAATTCTGAAAGTTCTAATCAGCCCACAACTAACCCAGAATCAATAGTTAAGTTCAGAAATCCAGCAATTCATTCTTTCATAAATTCCATCACAAATATATTCATTCATGGAATTTTATACAAATTTTATATGTTAACAGGCTTTTTCTTCCGATGCCCAACACAGTATCAGAAAGATCATGAGACCCTCCTGCCCAAAAATATAGACCCCATTCTAGTCTAACTCCCTACCTATAGCAGGAGCTGTAACGTTTTTGCACCTCTGGAAACAATTTGATCATCATAAAGAATTGTTCACATTTTGAGCAACTGTTTAAATTTTGGTCTGTGATGTCAATGAAATTGTATTTGATGTAATATTGTAACTTGTATGTAAGATCCTTGATTATTGTTAGTTTTGCTCTGGGTTGTCCTATGTATAAAGGAGAGGAGAGTGATGGACTCCAGCATTGGAGCCCCTATAAGCCATCACTCTCCTCTCCTCCATCTTGGACTCCAGCCTCCCCTTCCTTTTCTAATCTGGGAATTAGAATAGTGGAAACATGTGGATAGATAAAAGCAGGAAGGACCCACCAATATGCTTCCTGAAGTGAGCATTTCAGTTGGCTTCATTGATGGACTGATCCTTCTTTTTCCAATAGATCTATGTTGGGAAACATTGTTTATTCTGCCAGATTGACCTATATACGGTGGTGCCTCACTTAAAGAGCTTAATTCGTTCCGGAGGCATGCTCTTTAAGCAAAACGCTCTTTAAGTGAAGCAGATTTTCCCATAGGAAACAATGGAAACTCAGATGATTGGTTTCACAACCCCCAAAATATTCATATAAAAATATTAACTGGATGTAAAAATGATGACGAAACACTGGAATTGAATTCAAAACACTATAATATAATACAGACCACAATTACTGTAATGAAATACTGTAATATTCTATACAGTAAAAAAGAAAAGAAAAATCTTTATGGGCAAGGATGACTGATTTTCACTAAGAGTCACTGGTGTCTTTCTGAGCAACTTTCACAAGGAACCTCTCTCTGTGTGAGATCTATGAAAACTAGATAGGCAGTCTGCAACAGTAAAGGGGCCAGATCCTATGCTGTTTACTCAGTATCAAGCCCCATTAAATTCACTGGGGCTTACTCACAGGAAAGTGTGTAGGCTGCATTTTGCACGCACAGCAACATCAGAAGGGCAAGATTCTATGCTGTCTATTCAGAATCAAGCCCCATTGAATAGACTGGGGCTTACTCACAGGAAAGGAAAAGTGCAGGCAGGGAAGGTAGTGGGGGGCAGAGGGTGGTTGTAATGGAGTCCAGCAGGGGGTCTTCCTTGGGGCAAGGGGTCTGTTTGAGGGGGCTGCAGAGGGGGTGCAGGAGAGTATTCCCTCCTACCTTATGGAGGCTACATAGGCTGGGCTGACCAAGTTCTCTGGCTGCAGGAGATGAGCTGCCTCTTTGTTCCCCTGATGAAGAGGCTTTTCTGCTCTTCTGCCCCCTCTGCTGGTCTCTTCCATGTACTGCAGGGGGGAGAAAGTCCCACCTCACTCCCTCAGCCCAGCCAATGCTGGGGACAGACAGGGAGAAGGACAGGGAGCCCAGCCAATTATGCAAAAATATGCTCTTTAAGCAAAGTGAAACCACACAGAAATTTTTTCTCTTTATGCAAAAAGTGCTCTTTAAGCAAAGCGAAACCACACAAATTTTTGCTCTTTAATTGGAACGCTCTCTATGCAAAGAGCTCTTTAAGCAAGGTACCACTGTATGTTCATACTGTAACTGAAGTATGCATGAATGAGCCATGATGAATACATGTAAAAGCTTTCGTATGATCTCATATAAACGCAATGCTTTTAGGGGACTAAAGTTTGTAAAGTCAATTGTCAGAGAGTGACATTTCATTACAGTTATCGTGCAGACCATTGAGTAGTAATTATTTTCTTGCAACAATTCTTCAAACTGCTTTCTGAACTTGTGAAAGTATTTATGGAAATGTAAGAATAAAGTGATCGTGACCTGAAAAGGGAACTTGAGAAAATTATTCATGGCTGCCTTTGGAATCGCAGACCTTCTCTGGCTCCAAATGCATAACTAGTACTATTTGGAATCATATGACACTTGCATTTCCACATGATTGATGTATCAAATTGTGGTAGAGAGATTTTTTAAACAACAACACTGTGTCTTGATGTTTTTTAATAGAGATCAATAACAAATAGAGCTTAGGAAATTATTTTGTATTCAGATATGGACTTAAATTTAAGCACATGGCAAGAAAATAGATTAGGGATTTTTAAGAACAATGCTTTCAATAACCTGTTCAAATGACACTACGGCTGCAATCCAGAGCAAATTTAGCCTGCTCTGACCTAACTGCACTCTAACTATTCTGTATCCAGAGCAGAAAGTTATGCTGAATCCAGAGAGTCAGGAAGCCTGGGCTGCCCTAACTGCTCCAGAGCATGCTAAGTAATTGACACAAGGGGAAGACTTGCTCCTGAGGAGACACCCCTCAGATCACACTGAACAAGGAACAGCTGTGGTGCCTACAGTGGTGACATGACTCTGCACATCACCTGGTGCGGAAGTCTGTGCGTCATCCCTGGGATGCGCGCCCCCCCCCCCCTGGACTGCACAGTCACCAAAGTTGGCGCCTGCGCAGTTGTTTCTAAAGCCAACTGGCTTCAGAAAGAGTACTGCGCAGGCACCATCTCTGACACCTGTGCAGTACTCTTTCTGAAGCCATTCGGCTGCCGCTCCGCCTCCTGAGTGAGGCCGAATGGCTGTGCAGAGGCGCGGACTTTCTCTGCTCTAAGGAAGTCTCCTCTGAAGCTGTTCGGCATGCTCAGTGTGTTTCTGCGCAGTGCACCTCAGATGGCCGTTCAAGCCAGCTCCTCAGACAAGTGTCAGCTTCTGGCTGATTCTCCGCCTTGGAGCAGGCCTGAATGGGTGTGCTGACGCCCGGGGCCTGCCAAAGGACAGTCACACTCCTCCGGCACATCACCCCATATGGAGCGCATCCCCAATGCAGCCCACACCAGCCGCACCAGTCTGGTGACGCCACTGGGTTCCTGCCTTATAAGGAGTCCCTGATGAGATGCCAGTACATTCTACAGTGAATACAAGGGGCTTCTTGGAGTGGCCTGCTGTATCCTGAGGTTTGTGGGCAGCCTTAGTTTGTTCCATATCCTGAGGTTGAGAGGCAGGGGTTGTAGCTAGGCTGGCCAAGAACTCAGATTTTTGGTCAGCACTGCCATTCTTTCTCGGGCCTTATCATGGACCCCTGTGGGTCTACTCATTACTATACCTGCTCCTGAGGTGGTATAACTCTGAGGGCTGGAAGAGGGCATTTCTGCCTTGGAAACAGGCTCTGGATTCAGAGTAACTGCTCTGCCCTAGGCAATGCTAAAATGCCTCTCCTGAGCTGCTTAGGCTGCCCCAGTTAGGGCAGAGCAGGTCCACCTCTCATAGGGCACCCTATCTTGCCTTGCTCTGCCCTAAGCCTCCTTCAGAGTAACTGGGCTGGAGCATCTTGCAGTTGCTCCAACCTAGTGTTAGATAGGGCAACCTAAGGGCTCTTATGTGGACAGATTAGTTGCTCTGGATTGGGCTGCCTGTTAAAAAAAACCATAATCTTGACTCTCTTATAAACATTATGTTTATGTAATATACTCCTTTTTAAATTTATAGTTTATTTTCACTATAGATCACACTCCTTTCTTCCTATTCTTCCTATCTAAATTTTTTATTTATTATCTATGAAATAGTGTTAGATTTTTTTATTTATTATCTATGAAATAGTGTTGGAGTCTGTGGGTGGCGCACGTGGTTAAGACACTGTGCCTGTTAACCAGCAGGCCAGGGTTTGAGACCCGGGTCGGCCCCACAAGACAGGGTGAGCTCCTGTCCTTAGCCCAGCTCTGCGACGCCAGCTGGATCCAATTGTATTGGCTCTGCCTTTCCATTGGACTAATTCAGTGGCGTGGAGAGGGGGGATTTGCTGCTTGGGTAACAGCCTATCCTCCATAACAATCCAACCCAGGCTTTTGTGCTTCGCATGCAGTGTATGCAGCGCCGAGCACAATACCATAGTTTTTCAAGACTGAAGGAGGCCTGCTATCAGGTTGTGGCCAAGTTTGCATTACTTTGCATTACTCATTCAGAGTGTTGGAAAGTTGTGGAAAAATGCTGCAAACACAAAGTAATCAGTTTTCTGGTGTTGACTCTATGGATTTGAACTAAAAAGAGACCCATTAGTCATCATTACAATTTAATAGCCTGGAAGATTTTGAGTCAATAAATGCACAGTAGAGTAAACGCTGCCTATTATTGTACTGTTGTAATTTAGAAAGTGACATGATCTTTTCATGAAAAGTTAATTTAAAAAGTTTAGTGTTTCAGGTTTGAGAGAAGGCATACACTTCCCAGTGAATGCTACCATAACATGTTGGGTTTTGATGTTCTTTTCTACTGGTATGCATAGGTATACAGTTAACCAGCAGTTTTCATCCAGTGTACCATGGCACACAGATGTGCCGCAAATGGCCTGCAGGAATGCCACAGAAGTTTGAGGGAAGGATCATTTTTAGTGATCCCAAAAGGGGTGTGAGCCCCCCTCCAGTGCCTTGTCAATTGTCAAAAAACTGATGGTTTGTTGTGACAATTTTAGCACCTTGTCAGCATATCATGAGATGAAAAAGATTGAAAATCACTGTGGTAAGCTTTAGATTTAAAAAAGGGATAGGAAAAAAAATATCTTTAATGGTAATATTTCTTAGGAGTGCAAAGGAGTTTCTAGTATTATGGAAATGCTGAAATTTACAAGTTGTAATTATCAGTTCACATCAGCAAAAGACACATCTAGTAATGTCTTGCAACTTCTCCAATCTCTGTGTCAGGTATATTGCTTCTTCCTGAATTCAACAGTTTCCAGAACCAAATCCAAAAACTCTGAATTAGCCATAACTTGTTCACAGTGGAGCTTTGACCTCCAGCTATCTGTAATGTCTGCCCTAGGAAAAACCGCAAGGACGTCTGTGGGCCAAATCGTATTCAGCACAGGAGTAGCAGTTCCAAAATGTCACTATCAGGTCCCAAAAGGATCTTTTTTGGTGCTGAAAAGTTAAAAGAAGTACAGTGGTACCTTGAGTAAAGAGCATCTTGAATAAAGAGCATTTGTTCTAAAGAGCAAAATTTTCTCAGAAATTTTGACTTGCTTAAAAAGCACTTTCTTGAATAAAGAGCACTTCTGAGGAAGTTTGGAACTGGCTTCCATGGCAGGGGAACTCATTGGCGGGACAAGGAGACTAGTTTGTGCTACAGTGGGGCCCTGGGCAAAGTTTGGAATAGGCTTCCATTGCCAGGGAACTCATGGGATGTTTGCAGGGAGCAGCCTGAGTCAGGTCTGTATGTGGGATCAGTGTGTGGCAGTGTGGAAGGTGTGCCTTATCAATGTTCTAGTGCTGCTCCCCGTCAGCAGCTTGGGAATGTTAAAGTTGCACAAAAAGACAGTAGATTCAACTGAGCCAGTGGATAGCAGTGACTCCATTAGTGATTGTGAAAGAGCACAATCCTAACCATGTCTACTCAGATGTAAGCCCCATTGTGTCCAATGGGTCTTACTCCCAGGAAAATGTCTTTAGGATTGCAGCCAAAGTCATCCCCTCTCTGTAACCTTCACACCAGCCATGAAGGTTTTCAAAGGTACAGTTCAGTACTGTACAGTATTTTCTTTATTGCAGTGTTGTGTGTTACTGTATATTACAGTGCTTTGTACAGTGTTATATTGCAGTGTTTTGTAATAATTTTTATAAACAGTTAATATTTTTATATGAATTTTTTTTGGGTTGTAGAACCAATCGTCTGAGTTTCCATTATTTCCTATGGGAAAATCTGCTTCACTTAAAGAGCGTTTCACTTAAAGAGCATGCCTCCGGAACGAATTAAGCTCTTTAAGTGAGGCGCCACTGTATCTACAAATAGATAATTGTATGCCAGTTTTCCTAAAAAAACAAACAGAACCCCCAAACGTACCTACCATTATTAATCTATATCATTATTAATCTATTCTTGTGATATCTATTGTTCCTTTGACTTGTGCATGTCTAGTTATAGTCTATGGGGCTTACTATCAGTTGGTGATGATAGGCTGCAAATTAGGCTGGCTTATTGGAGAATTAATGGTCCATCAGTGTTGGGTGCTGTAAGGCAATTGTAAAATCCACTCTGGCACTGGATGTTGCTGGATTGCCATCAGGAAAGCCAGAGCATGCATGCATTGTTGCTGTGATGGATACCTGCGCAGAAGCCAGGAGTGGTAGGGGAGTGTTGAAACGGGGCATGGAGGAGTGAAACTGGACAGGGAGGGGGAGGAACTGGGGCCAGGATTTTGAAGAAAGGGTGGTCCTAGGCAGTGCTGATCTGTGATTAATGTGAACTGCAGCCTTCCATCCCATTCTCTCTTCCAACTTGAACTGGCAAAATCACTGGTGCAGGTTTGAGAAAACCCATGGTGGAGCAGGAGGCTTACAAAAGGGATAGGAAATTTAAATCGCCTTCCCTTCCAATGACCTCTGCATCCGTCCATTTGTCTCTCCCCCATCTTACTAGATATACTACATGCCTTTTTGATACAGTTGTATTGGTGGGAAAAGGGTAGGATTGGGCCATGAGACTGCAGCTGCAGTCCTAATCCTCAGTTCAGCCAACACAAGTCCTGATACAATTCCTGTACTGTAAATGCTGTAAAGCACATCTGCACCTCTCCTGGAGGGACTGGCCCAGTGCACAGAAATGTGCCGTCCTCCTCCACCCCACCATGGGAACCAGAAGATCAGTAAGTTGCATGCTGAGCTAAATTGGTTAGGATTGTACTCTACAATCCTATGCACCTTTTACTGGGAAGCCTGATTTAATGCAGTGGAACCTACATTATAATATACTTGTTGAGGGATGTTCTGTAACCCTCTAGCTCTATTTCCAGAACTTCACACATGTATTCAGATTTTATAATAAGTCTAGCTCATATGAACCATGGACCCCTGTTGGGGTTTTAATCAGTTTCCTGCAGCCATTTTATCCCCAGGACTTTTTTATTAATATACTATCCAGAGGAAGTGCAATAAACCTATTTATTGAGAGGCAGTACAATTCTTTTTATACCAGAGAAATAATCAGGAAATATGTAGCTATGGAATAGCAATCACATCTGTAAAAAAAATAGTTCTGTTTAGAAATGTGTGTAAATAAAGGTGGTGATGTCAAAAAATAAACTGTGCAGTTAAGTTACAGTTCACAATGGATGCTTGGCAGAAATTATTGTAATTGGTGGTCACTTGTATAAGTGTGAATTAGTAGAACAGAATTTCTTGAATAGGTTCAGCAGAGGAAAGGTTATGAATCCACCAGACTTCATTAAATCAATGCCACGGTGTTCCAATTTCAAGTTAATAATAACAACTGCATTTTGGCAATATAGTAAGTGCCTAGTCCTGCTGAGCCCCTGTGCCTCTGGATTCCTGGAATTCATGTTCCAATTGTGTTTTACAGCAATTGCACAATGAGACCTACTATTCTGCAGAGTTGGGCCACTTGTGCCCAGATGACAGCTGACTTGTAGGAGCCCCTCAGGGCAGAAAGGCAGCAGTGGGGTGGACCGTGGGCAGGGAAGGTGAAGGGTGGGAGGATTTGGGGAGTTTCTATGTTGAGAGAAATTGGGGGCAGGGAAAGAAGGGATGGATCTAGCAGAAATGGCACTTGCCATAATTTTTCTCCTTTTTTTAAAAACCTATGCAATCTAAATCGGTGGTGCAAATCCAAGAAGAACCACTGTCATTCAGGCAGCCTTGCAAGATAGTTTTCACTTTCAATTCTTACACTTTCTCCCAAGATAGGGTGCAGCATGTTCCTTTTTGGTGTTGCCACACCAGTACTGATTGTGTAGGATAAGACTGGACTGTAAAGAACTTCTGTTCCTTTCATTGCTACAATATTGCAATGCATTGTGTAATGCCTTCAAGGTGCTTATCAACAGAACCACCTATGCATCATTGCTCAATTGCAAATAAGGTCCAAATCATGTCATTTTAGATTGGCATCCTGAGAGCACTCTGGGAAAGCTAACATTCACAGCCAGTGTTTGCAGATTTTCTTCATTTGTCTTCATATGCATTTCTGGAGACAAATTTCTGAACAAACTAATATCAAGATGTTTAGAAAATATTTTATATAAGTAAAAATTGTTTTACCTACAAAATGAATCAAAAAATGCACATAAAAGTGATCTATATCTACACTTGCACAGGTAAACAGCTATGCTCACCAGATGACTGTTCTAGTAGAATGGTTTGCAGTGCCAGCTCATGAAATGTCAGTCTGTGTGAGGAAGGAAGGACAGTCACAAGATGCATTCTTATGGGATGCATTCTTAACCTTCACTCACAATACATTTTGGAGCTGTTATGTAAATAGTGCTTAAAACCACTAAGAACGCTACTAAAAAATAAAAGCAAAACTGGCTTGCCCACAAGCTATTATTGGACAGTGGTCTCTAAATGTTTTGGTCAAAGGGCCTCATCAAATATAGACACAGTGTTGAGGACCAGAAAAAAACTGTAATTATGAAATTTAAATGAGCAGACTACAATTAGAACTGAAATTAATTAAAAAATTGGCTCAAATTTCCAGGATTTCTGCAAGCACCAACACACAGCAGAGAAATAAAGCACACACTTAAATGAGCCTCTGTTTACCCCACCCCACCACCACAGCTCCTGTTGTGTTTGGACAACTTCGTAAGAGGCTCTTAGGGGACCAGAGGCTGACTGCAGGCCAGTTTGAGGCTTGCCATGGGCTGCATCTGGACACTGGGATAGGGTATGGAGACCCCTGCTCTAGGACTAGATGCCTCTGATAGGTTTTGAAACTCGCTTGTAGGAAACTCTGATAGGTTTTGAAACTAGCTAGATAAGCTTTCATGATTCACCATTCTCTCAGTGACTACACTGAGACTTTGCTTCAGAATCAGGGTGTCCAGACACCCGGAAACCCCCGGACAGGTCCGGAATTTAGCTTCCTGTCTGGCCTGTCCGGGCATGGGGGGATCTTGTCCGGGGTTTGGGAAGGTCGTGTCGTGCTTTGCGCCACATTAAAGGCTGCTCGGAGCAGCTCGCAACCAAGTGCAGCCGTCCGAGCAGCCAGCTGCCTGAGGTGAGAGGGAAGGTCCCTTGCATTCTCCCTCTCAGGGCGACAGTGGAGGCTGTCGACAGTGGAGACAGTGGAGACAGTGGAGAGGGACCTTCCCTCTCACCTCAGGCAGCCGCAGAGGCAGCTTAAAGCGGAGCACTCTGCACAGGACCCCGCAGAGCGCTCTCTTGAATCAGACCGGGCAGTCTGATACTGAAGCATTGAGAGGCTGTGCGCATGCGCACAGCTTAAAAAAAAACCCGACAGGGATAGAGGCTGTGTTCATGCGCACAGCCTCTCATTCACACACTGGCTGCTCGGACGGCCGCACTTGGTTGTGAGCTGCCTTTAATGTGGCGCAAAGCACGACACGACCCCCCTCAATCCCACAGAGCCCAAAAGGTAAGACCCTCCTGGAGTTGTTTGACAAAATGTAGGGCAAAATGTAGGATGTCCTACATTTTGTCCTACATTTTAAAAATTATTTTTTTAAAAAATAATATTTTAAAAGATATTATTCATTTTAAAAAATGTAGGACAAGCTCCTCCAAAAGTCCGGATTTTCAACTGAAAATCTGAGCTTTTTGGGACCCTTGTCCTACATTTCGAGGTTGACCATATGGTCACCCTGTTCAGAATGAGTTCATACAGATTAAAACTAAGTTTCAAGCATTTAGAATACTCACTGTATGAAATTATTTTGGCTGAGCCCATTTCAAGCCTGGGAGTAGAAGCTATTTTTATTAAAGTTATTATGAGTATATCTGCAAACCTGGGGCAACTTTATGCAGTACAGGATAGAGAGCCTGGGTTATTCCTCAAGGCAGATCTTAACAGGAAGGAACAACCAATCCTGGCTCCTTGTTGAGCATATCTGTGTAATAAATATTTTCTGTCTCATGTTGGTCACATTCATGTGCTACCTTTTGGGGAGTCCAAGAGGGAACAGGTACATTTTATTGGCACCTGGAAATCAAGTGGGACAAACAGACTGAGGGCACAATCCAGAGTAATAGACTGAGGGCACAATCCATAATGTCACATAAGAGACATTATGTGCACCTGTAGTTACTGCAACACCTAGTGAAAATCTATGGGAAATTCATATTGCAATCCAGAGTAACTTGTTCTTACTCCGGAGCAAGGACTCCCCATAGTTACTCTGGATTTCACCTTTAGTGGGACACACAGAGCCACATTATGATCTTTTTGAAACTTTCAGGGAAACAAAATTAGGTTAGATGTGGAGTATGCTTGAAAATATTCATGCAAATCTTCCTCCCTCAATCCTCTCTCTCTCTCTCTCTCTCTCTCTCTCTCTCTCTCTCTGTGTGTGTGTGTGTGTGTGTGTGTGTGTGTGTTTGTATCACATGTAAGATTTGCTACAGCCAGTCAGAAGCAGATCTGAACAAGCAATATTCATTAGCTGCTGACCCTCCCCCTAGGTTAAGTCATATACACCATGCTTGAAGTTAGTGGAAAGAGCAGAGTGTGGGAGAAAGGGAACAATTTTTCATCACATTTTTCTTCACTTTTCTGCAAATTTTTCTGCATTTTTCTGCCTTAACACCTCCCTTGCTTATTATCTCTTCAGTGGGTTGGGGAGAGAAAGGGAAAAATCCTATCACTGCATAGGCATGAGAGAATGTTGATCTAATTCCCTGTGTGTTTTGTCTAGGTGTTAAGGGACAGCTAAGAGAATGAAGACTCTAAGTCCCCAGTGGAAGCATGATATGGCGATGCAGTGCTGGTGCTGAATTGTTCTCTCTGATGGCTCTATGGGAGTGGATAGCCCTGAGTCTTCATTGCTGGGTTTTCGCGGTCACCGCTGCTTCGGATCAGCATGCCACAAGCCCCTTCGACTGGCTCCTCTCTGACAAGGGACCCTTCCATCGTTCCCCAGAATATACAGATTTTGTGGACAGAAGCCAACAGGGATTTACCACAAGATACAAGATCTACAGGTATGAAGCAAAAGTAAAATTATTCTCCTTGGGAGCTGTATGTATAAAAATAACAGGAGCGCTTATTAACGACAGTCACAGCTGTAGGAAGCTATATATGTCCTTTAGAATTGTGAGTTCTTGTGGATTTTTTCTACTACATGTTGGAATATGAATGCTGATGTTTGTTAAGGAGTTTGCTGACAGTGACCAACTTTTGTTAATCATGTTGAATATTTATTAAAGCAATTATTAAAGCTAATAGTAAGAACTAGGGTTATCCTGATAATCTTTTGCTTCTCTTTCTAAATTGTAAGAGACTAATGATGTAGGGAAACAGCCATACAGCCCAATTCAGAGTAGCACTTGGGTTGCCCTATCAGTGGAGCAAATGCAAGGTGCTCCACCCTAGTTACTCTGGAAAAGGCTTGGGGCAGAGCAAGGCAACATAGGGTGCCCCAAAAGAGGTGGACCTGCTCTGCCCTAACCGGGGCAGCCTAGGCAGTTCAGGAGAGGCAGCTGAGGGCATGTTTAGCTTTGCCTAGGGCAGAGCAGTTACTCTTTGTCCAGAGCTTGTTTCCAAGGCAGAAATTCCCTCTTCCAGCTTCTCAGAGTTATATCACCTTAGGAGCAGGTATAGTAATGAGTAGACCCATAGGGGTCCATATTAAGGCCTGAATAAGAATGGCAGTGTTGACCAAAAATCTGAGTTCTTGGCCAGCCTAGCTGCAACGCTGCCTCTCAGCCTCACGATATGGAACAACTTTGGCAGCTCACTAACCTCAGGATACAGCAGGCCACTCCAAGCATCTATACTACACTAGAGGAACTGTAGCTGTAACTGGTTGTCAGGAACTGCTGGGCTTCCTTATAAGGCAAGCACCACAGCTTTTTTTTGTTCAATGTGATGCGAAGGGGGTTTCCTCAGGAGCAAACCCTCCCAAGGTACCACTGACGTACCATGCTCTGGAGCAGTTAGGGCAACCCAGGCTTCCTGACTCTCTGGATGGTGCATAACTTTTTGCTGTGGATACAGAACAGTTGGAGCAGCCCAGCTAGGGCTTTCCTCACTGCCCTTACTCTGGACTGTGCCCATAGCGGACCAAGTAGTTAGGATGTTCCAGATTCAGATCCTGAAGTATTTCAGCCCCAAAAAGCAAGGCTGAAAAGTTCTATGCCTTTAATAAGTACATGTCAAGCAGAAATTGAACCTAAATCTTCATAGCACAGAAATGCATTCACTCACTCTCTTTCTTTCTCACTCACTCACAGCTGGGGAGAGAGAGAGGGAGAGAGAGAGGAGAATATTACTGTTGTACCCACTAGTGACACTAAACTGTGGTGAGAATAAACAAGATGGAGCACTTTGTGAATTAATGATACAGTATACATAATTATTAATAATAAATGTACAAAACCACAGACCATCTCTGAAGTTAAGAAGAAAAGAGAAAAGATAACAAAGAGCATGTTTACCTTTGTGTTTTTAAATATTGAGTCTGATACTTTTTTACTCTAGTCTCATCAAAGAATCTGCAACTCTGGAGAGTAAAACAAATGGATAAGTGATAGAAATAGCCAAGTTTATGACCACGAAATCATTTGCAAAAATGGTGAAAACTCTGCTTCTGATTGTTTTGCTGTAGTTTCTGGCTTTCTGATCTTCTGAGTCCCAAGTTTTTTTGTCTTAGCTGCATTTATGTGTGTTGCAAATCCTTACTGACTAGTTTAGAAGCAGGTTTTGTAGTGTGGATTGCATTGTGAAGACTTACATAGTTTTCCTTTGCTTTTTTTCCCGATGCACCAGAGGGCACTGTTTTGCAGGTCAATATTGCATTAGAATCTTATGCCATAGGCAGAGGTATGAAGAGGTCTGTTGCACATTAACTGCGATTCTGAAACATATATTAGGGTGTTGAACAAGCACAGAAGATCTTTAAAGTCCACCATGGTTTATTGGACTTTAAAAGCTATCTGTCAGTGCCAATAAAGTGAAATGAATAATATGAAGCCTGAAACCATATATTTTGATCCCCTTTATTTTATATTAGAACAAAAGAAATTTCTCCATAGAAAAATGCAATAATATTGATAAGCAATGTTTCAGCTTTCATTAAGAGTAACTTTGGACATAAGATTCCAAAGTCCACATGTGGTATTTCAAAAGTACACAGGCTTCTGCCTATTATTACAACATCTCATAACCATCCAAAAGTTGCTTCAGATTGTTGAAAGGTCCTCTGTAGCAACATTCAATTGAAGAACAAATATTATAGATGGAAGGGAAATCTGAGAGAGACATACCCTGCACAGTGAGCAAAATACTCATGTATGCAGCATTTTGGATCTTGGTCAAAGCACCATGTTTATACACTGAAAATATCTGGACATGTATTTTTCTGTTGCAAAAAATGTTTTCAAAAGTGATGTGATTGTAATCCAGTGGTTCTCAAAGTGGGGTTCAGTTTATGGAGGTTGCTAAAAGCTGGATTCCGCCATCCTGGAATCTAGCACATGGAGCCACCATCTGAGAAGGGAGCATTCAGGCTGCTTTCCTGGGAGAAAGTCTTAGTGAACACAATGGGACTTGCTTCAGAGTAGACATGCAGGAGCTCCAGCATCACAGTGGTTGGATGTCCTATTCCAGCCATGAATCACTTCCAAGAGAAGTGGAGTCCTGGTCAGATTGTTATAATCAAAAGGGTGTCCTGGGTTGAAATTCTCAAGAACCAAGATGTAATCCATCCTGTTCAATTTATTTGACCCTGGATGGATTAATGGTTCCTGTGCTGACGCTTATATGTTAACATAGTGTGAACATGTGCAGTTCACATAATGTGAACTGTAATTTAACTATAAATATTAATTGCAATCTCATACATTCTTGTAATGGCTGTTTGTAGTAACCCACTGTCACCCGTTTTACAATAAGTAAAACTGAAGATAAGTTTGCCAAGCTTTGATTGGCAAAACTGAAACTGATAAGTCAAAAACAGAGTTAGGACAGAACCATAAAGTCAAATTTGAAGTCAAGATGAAAGTTGATTGGATCCACTGACTAGACCCTGTCAGAATCAGTGATGGAAAAATCACCTAAATGATAAGTTACGTTACCAAATAAATGGACAATTAGCAACATACAGCACAATCCTAAACCCTTGTTAAAGCAGCACTAGTCCTGGCACCAGTCCTGGGCTGGCCTAAGAGTTCCACAAAAGTACCATAAGCGGGGGCGGGGGGAGGGGTGGGGGACGGACTTTAGGCCAGTGCACAGAGGGAATGGGAGATGAATGAGTTGCACTGCCTTATATTAGGATTTCATCCATAATACTTCAAAATATTCCTACAAGTGTCTGTGAATATATTTTCAGAGCCACAGAAAACTGAATGAAGTAATAGGAGATGGTGCTTTGTACAAATCTCACTAGTGTTATGATAAAAAGAATGCTACCTCAGAAATGTTTTTGCAGAATTAAAAAAAAAACAACCTCATTAGCAAGCAATCTGGCATGTTAAAAAATCAAGTATTCAAAACAAATCTATTTGTAGAATAAAAGAGGTACAGTCTGAAAGCACCACCCTGTGCTCTGGAAGCCCTGCTAATATCCTTCATCCTTTTGTTCTTTCTTCACAGATGCAATTTGTAGCTCATAAGGTTTCCAATTTCAAATGTCTCAAATAATAGTTAAAATTGCCAAATTATAAATGATTTATTGAGAGAGATCCTCTTGAGTTGCTGATATTGTACTCAGGATGTGCTGAAAGGGTATTTCTGAGCTCTTGTAGGCAGTCATGAGAAGCATAAACAATTTTCTTTCCAAATGCTATCACGGAATGTCAGCCATGGGTGACATGGTCATAAGAATAATGATAGGAAGACATAGCACCACCCTGCGAATTGTTATCCTTGTGAATATGGGACATAGACAGGGGGAGTTATCCAGGGTGATTTTCTCTACGTTTCTTTTAGTAACAGTCTGTCCTGTGTTTCAGTTTTACTATATTCTGGTGTAACTAGATGAGTTTCTAAAAACAAATTCTGGAATTAGAACAATTTTCTGCAGCTTTCCCTTCTGTTGCGTGTAAATTACCAATATGTGTGTATGCCTAGATAAAAACTGTCTTAATGTATTGTTGGACCAAGACCAGAATGGAAGCACCTTCTGCCACTGGCTAGAAGACTAAGGACTGATGGGTGTCCCCTGGCTCACAGGAAAAGATCAGTCTCACCTAAATAAATAAAATACAAAATACAAAGAAAAATAAAACAAATTAACCTGCACTTGCGGTGCAATCCTAACCAATTTTTGAGCACTGGCATAGCTGTGCCGGTACAGTTGGGGAGCAATCACAGAGGCCTCCTCAAGGTAAGGCAACACTTTTTTCCCTTACATTGGTGTTGCTTTGCCCTTATGCCAGTACTGGAAATTTGGTTAGGATTGCACCCTTGGTCTCTCAGGCTGCAATCTGCTACCATACACAGGAGTAAGCCCCATTTTATTTTATAAAATAATAGGGCTTATTTTGGAGTAGACTTGCATAGGGTGGTCTCTCTGGAGAGGCTGAGCAGATGCTAGTGGAATGCAAAGACCAGCCACATCCCAACCAACATTAATTTTTTATTTATCAAGTCATAGCCTGTATATCAAGTCAAAATTCATTAGAAATGTTTGCTTGTCTTGCAAAACACTCTCAAACCAAGTTACGCTCAACCCAAGTTTTTACTGTACTGTAAAGCAGCAGTCTCCAAATTGAGTGCCAAAAATGTTGTGTGCCAAAAATGGTTCATTCCCCGCAGCACAACAAAGGCCAAAATCCACTCTGCAGGGGAGCTGGGAATCTCCTGTCCTGATCTCCCAAATGTGTCAACATGGGTGCACAGTCAGCTGGGGCAACACAACATGGCTGACAAGAGGTTTAGGGGATATTGGGTTGGGAAATTTCACAGCTACTTCAAGGAATAGTTTGCTTCGGTTACATGTGTGAGGTTACATGTGTGATACAAACATGTATCATATTTGACTCTCAAGTGCAGCTTGATCTGCCCTTCTGTAAAACTTGGACAACATCCTTGCAGTGTAAAGGAGAAAGAATGGGACAGCAACCTTACCTGCACACTGACGTGCTTCTGTAGCCCTCCTTCCATATTTTCCCATGGGAATGCTCTCCATGGGAAGAGATCCTTCCCATGATTATGACCACTAGAACATCATGGAAGGTCTTGCTAGTACAATCTTGCTCCTTTCTATTGCACAGCTGTTGTCCATGTTCTGTAGCATCTGAGGAGGGTTACAACCTCAACTAGACTGCTTTTATGTCTTGTTTTCAATGCATCTGTAAGTAGCGGTAATGTCAAGGTGTAATGACAAATGGAGGGTAATGTCTGGTAGTTGCTCTGGGTCACTCAGTCAAAAGAACGGATTTAGAACAAAAATAGCATTAATATTTTTCACACCCTCCATTTTTATATTTCAGAGAGTACATTACAGATGGTAGTATTCTGGCATGAAGCTTAGAAGGACAGATAATGGTAAATAATCATGCTTGAAAAATTAATAGGGAGTTAGAAAATGCTACTGAGAGAAGAAGGAATAAAATCACTGCTATAGACGTAACAGGGAGAGTGAACTCTGCACAGAACTATGCATTGTAAAGAGCCCTGTTAATGTTAATGTACTTTAGGCTGCCCTGGAAAACCACTAACTTCTCTTGTGGCTGATTTTGCCTTGCACTCCATTTATGGGTCCACCTCAGGAGTCAAGATTATAAATGTGCTTAAACAGAAACCTGTTTAGCTTTCACCAGAGTTTCTTCAGTTAGGTAATAAATACCAAAACATGGAGAAACCAAGGGGTTAAAAAAATCTACATCTGTTTCATTGACTATACAAAAACCTTTGATCGTGTGTATCACAACAAATTGTGGCAAGTTCTTGAAGAGATAGGAGTACCAGATTATCTGATTGATCTCCTGAGAAACCTGTGACTCAAGAAGCAATAGTTAAAACCAAATATGGAACAATTGAGAGTTTTAAAATTTGGAAAGGAGAACAGCAAGGCTGTATCAATTGTCACCTTGTTTATTTAATTTATATGGAGAGATAATACATTATGTGAAAGCCTGGGCTGGATAAATCACAAGCCAGATTTAAGATCACTGGGAGAAATATCACTAACCTCAGATATGCAGACAATACTATTCTAATGGCAGAAAATGAGGAGGAACTAAGTAACCTCTTGATGAGGGTGAAAGAAGAAAGTGCAAAATTTGACGTAAAGCTGAAAATAAAAAAAAAAACCAAGATCATGGCTTCTGATCCCATCAATTCATGGCAAATAGAAAGGGGAAAAAAGGAAGTCATGACAGACATGACTAGTCAACAACAATCAGAATTTGTTTTTGTGGACAAAAGGTAATACAGTAATACATCACTGTTGAAAGTAAGATCCTGCTGAATGCATAATGCCTTTATTTCAAATAGGTTCTGTCACACATTGGAATACATAGAAACTCATTCTCCAGAAAGCTTGCAAAGAATGTTGACAGCCCAGGCCCCCTTGCAGCCTGGCTCCTTCCTGATCCACAGAGATAGAGTTGGAAACCCTGGTTCAAATGGGAGTTATCCATAACATAGCTTCTTCATAGTATCAGTGGAAACATGGTTTCCTCCCAGAAACCAGGGCAATACTGGTGTGGTAATGGGTGCAACTTTGGATGAAATGTGATTTGTTTATTATCCCTGTACTTCACTTTTCTTCCAGATTTGGTTAGATATGTTACTCAAATTGTTTCCCATCTGGGCAGTCCTCTTAGGACTTAGCAGCCAGAATCATATGTCTTCACAACCATTCCTCTGGCTATGCTGGAGAATATCTAAGTGTCTGTTATCATGGACAATCCAAGGAGGAGGAACTGATGGCAGCCCCCAAACATAAGTACATCTCTGCTTCCTACTACTATGTGCAGTGTGGTGAACATAGACACAACAGTTTCTGATGCATCACCATGAATAACTTCATAATAAGCCTCAGACCAAGATCTAATGCGTCCATCACCACACACACACATGCAGAGAAAGGGAGAAACAGCACAATCTTAACAATGTCTATTCAATGGGTATTCAATGGGTCTGACTCCCAGGAAAGAGTGTTTAGGATTGCAGCCAAAGTGATGTCTGTAATCGTAACTCTAAATGTCCTAAGAACATGTTCTAAATATGCTAAGACAATGGATTTCACTTCTTTTAAACATGCTTAAGGGTATGCTTCCTGACTGGTTAAGGCAGTGAAGTTAATTGAACACCTCTAACTTGTCTTATCTATATTCTTTCAGAGGTTATTGTTATCTTTTCATTATAAAAATAGTTCAACCCTTCCTAGGACAAGGCAGAATAAATCTTTGAAAAATACTATATCCAAAAATGTAAGAAGGATAATTTTTATCAAACTAATTGTTTTTCCTTCAACTGATGATCATTATTATGATGTGTTCAGTGTCATCAACTGCTTTTACAATGTTTATTTAGTACCAGTTTTAAGTTTCCCCCCCACTATAATCTGAGATAACTGCAAGGCTGGCAGAAGTGAAAAGCAACTATTCTTTAGGGATTTAGGGATTCCCTTCTTTAAGGATTTTATGCTTGTCTTTGGTCTTGTACCTGTTCTGTTTTCATTTCCAATTACCTATCTTTCCAATCTCCTATCTGATCTATCATTTAAAATTCAAAATGGAGTTTTATAATGGCAGTTGCTGTCTGAAGAGGGAACTAATGTTTATATCTTAATATATGCTATAGAGTACTTTTCACTTTTGTAGCAGACTCTTAATTCTGGATTCATTTTAACTGATGCAGTTATGTGTTTTTATGCAGTTATGGAACCAGCCAAAAAGCATTGTAGGGGTGGTGACATTTTGCCTCACCCCCATAGCCTGAGGCAAGTAGTAAGATGGCAGCTAAGTGGTATTTGCTGGAAATTGTGTTCTGGCCAGTTCCCCATTTGCTGATGTCTTCCTGGGTATCTTTCTCACAGTCTGCAGTCCTCAGCAAAGATTTCTTTCCTCCCACCAACAAACTCAGTCCAGGATTAGCTGGTTGTGCATAGGAGTCTAAGAGCACAATCCTAACCATGTCTACTCAGAAATAATCCCCATTGTGTTCAATGGGTCTTACTCCCAGGAAAGTGACTTTAGGATTGCAGCCTTTGCAGGAATGTTTTGCACTCTTTCCTGATTTGCCTGGGCATAGTAGTTTTTATTTCTTGCTGACTTTGGACTGGCCAAATGGATTTGTGGTTTTGTTTTAATAAGGTGAAATATATGGTATGAGTAAGGATTGTTTCCAGGGATTGGTGAGATCTCAGGGAAATGACAAGCACTTTGGAGACATCTTAGCTTGGGGGTGCTAGCTGAGAACACAATGTCTGTGGATTGTAAAGGGAGGTATATTAGCAGTATAGATAGGACTGATGCAAAATATATATTTCAATTAAACTGTGGCCTATTTAATCCAAAACACTGCTTGCCAACCTCCCTACATCAACCACAGAAAAATATGTCATGTGAGTTAGGCCAGCCTAAATTTCTTAGGATTGCACTGTCAATCACCTACCTTCTAACTTTACCTGGCTCTTTTGTACAATAAGAACAAGCAACTTTGTAGCCAGGCCACGTGTGCATCAATCAGTGTCATTCATTGCTCAAGGTCAAGAGACTAAGCAGAACAAAGAAAGCCAAAGATCCAGGTGCCATAGCCATTGTAGACACACATGAGAAAGGGTACAGGGATTTTCATAGAGTAAAAAGACAGAGGGAAGAAGCCAATATAAAGTGCTGTGATAGAAGGATGTATAGTAATCCAGTACTTTTCATATGTATTTTAAGGAGTTGTGGTGTGGCGCGAGCGATTAAGACGCTGTGTAACCAGCAGGCTAGGGTTCGAGACCCGGGTGGGCCCCACAAGACTGGGTGAGCTCCTGTCCTTAGCCCAGCTCTGCGATGCCAGCTGGATCCAATCGTATTGGCGCTGCCTTTCCATTGGACTAATTCAGTGGCGTGGAGAGGGGGGATTTGCTGTTTGGGTAACAGCCTATCCTCCATAACAATCTAACCCAGGCTTTCATGCTTCGCATGCAGCATATGCAGCGCTGAGCACGATACCATAGTCTTCCAAGACTGACGGAGGCCTGCTTTCTTTCTAGTAATCTAGTGAAATGAGTGAGGTTGCAATCCTAATTCCTGTTAGGTTACAGGAATGTGGCCTAACTCCTGGCACAAGTTTAGAGTGACTACATAAGGCACTTCTGCACCAGTCATAGGAGTGTTAGGCCAATGCACAGACATGTGCCAGCTTCCCCTCCCCCAACACACACACCACCCAGTGATGGGCCCACTTCCCCGGAAGTGGGCGGGGCCATGCTGGGTTGGGGGCGGGGCCAGGGAGAATTTTAAAGGGGAATTTTTTTTTTTAATCTAAAAATCTAAGTTTTTGTTAGTGCCCCCCCAGCAACCCTAACCACACTTTCCTGGGAGTAAGTCCCATTGACTGTCATGGGACTTACTTCAGAGTAGTCAGCATAGGATTGATCTCTCAGGCAGCATAAGATTGATCTCTCAGGCCAGTCACACTTTCCTGGAGTAAGTCCCATTGACTGTCATGGGACTTACTTCTGAGTAAACTCAGGATTGGGCTCTCAGGCTGCATTGTTTTTAATGGGGCTTACTTCTGAGTAGGGATGCATAGGATTGGCCTCTCAGGCTGCAATCCTAGCCAGTTTACCTGGGAGTAAGACCCACCTGGCAGGCAGCGGTTGGTGGGCAACAGGATGGCTGGCGGGCAGCAGCTGGTGGACTGGCTGGTGGGCAGCATGCATGCTAGGCTGGAGGGAAGCACCTCTGCGTGCCTGGGGGAGAGCTCCCCCAGGGTCCTGGTGGGTCCCTGGTGTCCTGGTGGGTCCCTGGTGTCCTGGTGGCACCGGTAGCTGCACGTGGGAGAGCGGCACAAGGTGCATGGGGCAGCCTCAAGCCCTTGCCAGCTGGGGTGGCCGCAGAAGAGGCGCGGGAGGCGCACATGCCAGCCTCAAGCCCCTAGTGGCTGGCGGAGCTAAACACGTGAAACTTAACTTTAAAATTTAAAGGGCTAGCACTGAAGCTGCCTGAATTGGAGGGGAGTTCTGGCAAGCCTGGTGCCAGTGGCAGAACCGGTCAGCACGGTTCTGGGGGCCCCCCGCCACTATTGGTAGCGGTGGGGAGATTGGAATACCCAGTCCCCCAGAACCGGACCAAACCAGCCTGGGCCCACCTTTGACACCACCCCAGGAACATTGACCAGGTGAGTTGTGCTAGCCTAAATTGGTTAGGATTGCATCCTCAAGAGGGTGGGACACCAAAGGAAGATGAAAGAGCACTGACGACCTGCCTCCATTTGCTGTGGCTGTTTGCCATGGGCTTTTTGGTCCTATTAAAATGTGTTTGAGGCCATCTTCATTTGGCCCCTCTGTCATAGGATATAGCATGAGGGGGATGAAACTACATGTTAGTAAGAACGTGATAGATAGTTTGACTGACACTCCCTTTTTAGAACTCAAAACCCTGCAAACTCCCTGCTTTTGGACAGTAAGGGCAGCAGTCAAAACATCTTGCAATTCCATTTTCCTTCATGTCTTTGTCATTTCCTCCTGGCATAATTGATTTTAAGGCACTGGTCAATGCCTCATAATCTAAATCTTTGTTATCTTCCCTGGTTTTGATTGATTTCTAGGGAAGGCACATAGATGTTATGCTGGTCACGGGCTGTTCGTGTCTAGCTCCTAGCACATTAGTAATACTATTAACGGACAAGCCAAATTCCTTCCAGTCAGGGCCTTTGCAAAGTAATAAATAAATAAATTCCTCACTAATTGCTGAGATTCCCAGTGTGCTTCTTACCAACGGAAACAGTGGCCTGCCAGAAACAGCTGGGGTACATCAGCTCTTTTTGCTTCCCGATAACATCCAGTTTTGCACTGTTTGCAAAGATGTTTTCACCACCAGTTCTCCCTTGCTGAATTTTAAACAGTTAGGCTGCCAATCCTGAATGGAAATGGAGTAGACAGGGAAGTAGATCAACTATGAACTCACATAGTGGTCTTGGAGAAGGCACTTTCTTTCTCTCCCAACCACCCCCATTCCTATCCACAAAGCAATAGCACTAACCAATAGCACAAAGCCATGCACTAACCAAGGCTGTTCCCCCTTCAAACTAGCTGCAAAGCTCAGTCTGCTAATATGGAAAATAAATAAAGTGTGATGGTTCCTAAAGCATTTGAAAGAACTGATAAGTACCTTTATTCATTGTGATATTCAGATTACCTATGGAAGCTACAAAATGTTATGTGGAATCTATGCCAAATAGGAGGTGCTGTGATACATGCCCTTTCCGAAATTCCTGTTCCCTCTTGTCACAACCCCATGATGCAGGAGATCTGAGTGGCTGTTGCTTCAGCATTTGTTCATTCAGCACAAATGAATGCCCAAAAAGGGCTAATATCCTTTCCAAGAGGCACTTTTAAAAATGTTACTCACTTTACATTTTGGATGAGAACACCATAATTTTCCCTATACCACCATTATCTTCCCAATACCACAATTTTTTTCTAGTGAATGATTCCTGGGTTTTTTCTTCTTCACTGTGAATCCTTTTTGGGATAAGAAACCAATTATTTACTTGTTTTGCTATGTAAATTGCTTCGTGAATTGTTTTTTCTTGATAAATAAGGTTGCCATATGCCCCTCCCCCCCAAAAAACTGGGACTGCATTTTTGGGGACTGGCACATTTGATAGGGGGTCCTGTCCCGATTTTATGGAAGACAATTATGGCAACCCTATTGATAAGGAGTATATCCTTTTTCATTCTCCTAATTACCATGTCTTCAGATCAAGGTTCTGAGAAGCATACAGCTGACAAGCAAAAAAACAAAAACAAAAACCAGTGGATACCAAATCAGTGGAAAAAGAAGACCCACTTTTAGGTTTCTTGCTCCTTCATTGTTGCCCCTAGAATGCAGTGTTGTGTATATGCCAATATTCAGCCACTAGATGTGAATAGTTGAATGAAATTATAAGTAAAAGCACGAAGGTAGGAAATTGGATTTTGGTGCTTTTTTCCATTACAAAGCATTTAAAGGTGGACCTGTGTATCACATCAGTAAATACCAAATCAGTGGATACCAAGTTCCTACCTGTATACTCTCCCCAGGACTTTATGGATTATTGAGTATGTGTATGGTGGGCATCAGTGAAGAAATGGAACTCTGAAGGTGGAAAGGAAAAGAAATACAAATAGAGAGCAAGAAAGAGATATGAAATTGGCTTGGTCAAGTTTCTTATAGTGAGTTAATAGAGGTAAAGTTTGTGATGACAGGATACATGCCATGAGGTTAAAAAAAACTCCCTCCCCAATAATGTGCAGGGATATTTCAGGATGAAAGCACAAGGGACACCTTTCTCCCTTTCCTACTCTCCAGAACTAGGGAATGTGATGGATTTGATAAAAGCAGATAGGATTCTGGTGCATGCTGATGCCACAGGGAAGTCCCCTCTTCATTCCTCTCCCTTGTCTTCCACTTTCCCTGCCACAAAACTTCCCCTGCCCTCCATTTCCTTGCCTACAGTGACTCCCACACTGACTCATCAAGCTCTGTTCACTGTTAGTGGTGCAGCATTTGCACCATTGCTGTTCCTTATACAACAGCAGAACTCTGTTCCTATGTCATAAAAGGTTCCACATAATTGGGTTGTATTTTCACTAGATACCTCAATCACACCTTCTTGCTTTGGGCCTTGGGAGACACTGCAATATTTTTGTTGCATGTCTCTTTATTAGCAAGCTAGAATAAAAATAATTTTGACAGTTCAGTAGCATTGACAGTTTAGCAAAAATGAAGGTGGCAAAAAAGATTTGTGTTGTTCTTTTCCTCACTAACTTGAAGATCTGCACTTGACAGCACACAATCAGAACAGATCTCTTGGGTAAGAGGTGCCATTGAAGCATAGTCTGTTTTCAGAATATCTGTGTGCAAGAGAATATCTGTTCTGTGTCAAACATGGAAGGTGGGTTCACCTCAAACTGTGAGTGATTTTTCACAATGAAACCCTGAAGCCGTATGAAATTCACATTTTTTTTTGCTAATGTTGGAGAAAATAGTCTGAAATCCACCAACTAAAGAACACATTTCAAAAGATGCAGTTCTAGTAGACAGCATCCTTTCATGCCCACCTACAAGAAAAAGATGGTTGCAAAACTCTATAAGACTTTTTATCATAAAAGCTTAGAAGGAAAACAGTAGTTAAAACAATATGTGTTATAATAATTTGTTATAACAGTATGTTTCGTGGATTAAGAACATTGTTATCCACAATTAATTCAGATTATTATAACTAGCAAAACAAATGTCAGAGGAGAATGAATACATCTGTAAATAGAGAAATACGGGATCCTGGATTGGACCAGTTCTGGTTCCCTCATGGCTGCAGGGTGTGTAAGTTATATATAGAGGCATGATGGAGCAATGACTTGTGCTGCCACATCATATATCCTGCAAAGCCTACTCATATAAATTTTTAAATGCATAGGCCCTGCACCTACAATCTATATTTTTTAACTGCTCAGGTTCCTTGGCCAAGGGTACTGATGTACAGTTTCACTTCTTAAGAACCAACATCTAGTAGACAACAGACAGAAGCATGAACCTCATTCTTTAACACCGACATGTCCTGAACATGCACACTAGAGCACGTGTTAATTTTCCACATTGCTATATTGCCCTTCCTCCACATTTCCTTTCTCCATGAAACTCAGGATATTTTATCTGGTTCCTTCCCTCCATTTTTACTCACAAGGACCCTGTGAGGTAGGTTATTGTGAGAGACATTGACTGGCTGAAGGTCACCCAAAAGTTTCCTGGGTTAGTAGGGATTTGAATCTTGATCTCCAAGGTCAAAGTCCAACTCCTGACCTTACTCTACCATCCTGGATCTCAGGAATATTATAATGAGTAAAATCTACTCTCATAGTGAGTAGAATTTCTCTGGGTTGGCTAGCAGTCTCTATCTCTCTGGATGTGTCACCAAAAGCAGACATTAAGATAGTTCGTGCCCCAAATATAATCATGAAAAAGAAAATTTTGAATTCTGAGAAAGTCAAGGGGATAGCTTATGGCAAATAGGGAACCCCAGGAGAGTCATGAACACAAAGTCTCAACTTTTCAGCTTTCTCCACCTATGATAATAAGGCACAGCAGTAGACTTTCTAAAGCAGCTCTGAGCCCTCCCATATCTGTGGAGCATACCATTACAAAATGATGCTGCCTTATATTTTCTCCTGTGGGTTCTCTGGGCATGCTTCCTAAGCTCAGAAGAAATATATGCTTTTTCAAGCTGAATGGCTCACTTATGGCATAAGTACTAATCTTAAATTCTTAATACTGTGGCCTCCTCTGTGTGCATATTAACACTCATCTTGTCCTTAAAGTTTGGTGCAGGCTCCTGGAGAGAGCAGGAAAAAAGATAATAAAAATGTGCAGAAAAGAGAGAATTCCTGAGAATACTATTCTGAGATTCATTACAGCCTGTCATGGAGAGATGCTGTAAATATCTGTGATTTTTTTCTTCTAGTCTGAAAAACACTCACTTGCTCTTGTGGACTTGAACGGACTTCAGTTTTAAGGATATATCGTGGAAGGTATCAAGAAGGCACAGGGGATGTGTACAGTGGGTAGGATGACAGTGTCAGTATCCTTCCCAATCTATATGTGTACTTTAGAACATGTTTAGAGAACCCATGTGCATAAGGTGCATATGGGGTGCCCCATTTAAAAATCAGGAGATGTACATGGCGCTGTTATTGACCAGCATCTATTAATTCAACTTTGAACTCCTGGAAAGAGTTATCATTATAACCTGATCCATTCAGTGAAAGGATGTACAACTAGCTTCTTGTGATGAAATGTAATTAACTCAGGGCGCAATCCTTATCTACAGTAAATTGCCAGCACAACCCACCATTTCATTTGTGGTGTGGGACAGCCGGGACATGTCTGTGCACTGGCCTGACACTTCCCCCTCCAGGAGTGGCACAGAAGTGCCTTGTGGCATTTTTGAACACCTCCCCCAAGCCAAATTATATATAAGCTGCAAAGGTGTGGCTTTTAAGACTCATTAGAGCTATGTATTTTTTGAGATAGACCACAAGAGATAAATTAGGGATGGTCCTGATACTTGGGTGCAGTGGGAAGAGAGGTTGTTGGGTGCCCTGCTGTCATGATGTCCCTTGCCTCTGTTATGGTACATTGGGCATTATGACTGTCACTAGTATTAAGATTTCCACAATCAGCCTCAACATAGATAAGGATAAGTCATAGATAAGTCAGTGCCTAATCTTGCCAAATCTGGAAGCTCTAAATTCTAGAAAGTAGAAGATAATATAAGCACAGAAGTATCTTTGCACACTTTCAGTATTAGTAAAGAATCCTGTAGAAATACTGGTAACTAAGGGAAAATTATGTTGTTTTTTGCTGACAGTGTTTGACAGAGAGTATATCCAGCAAAAAAGGGAGGAGGGTGTAAAAAAGAAATAGAAGATAGAATAACTGGTAAGATAATGCCATTTTGCTGGCTGAAATAATAGAAATATGAAGCTGTGATTTGCTGCAAATAAGCAGGACTGCCAATTTGGCAGAAAAAGGCAACAAAACCTCAAGCTGAGTTCTAGTGCAGCTGCTTAGCATATCTGCAGTGTAAGCGACATGGTGTCTTTCTTTACCACTTCAAAGTGTCTTTTATACTCCATTTTATTAAAAGCAGTATATCTGGCTACTGACTGCATATTGCACCCATCAGGCACTCATGCATTTAGACCTGGCAATTGCAACATAAGTCACAGTGTATAACTATTGAGAAAAAGGAAAAAATAGATTATATTTGTAGTATCCAGTCTTCTTGATAACAACCTTCTAACGTAGGCTGGCATTTTTGAAGCTACAGCCCAAATCTAACTTGCAGTTATTGCAGTAGAATAGAGGGTGCAAATTTTTGAATGAATTTGTTTGTATTAACAAGAATTTCAAAAAAAGGAATTCCACATGTCTCTGTGTATCCAGCTCATCGAGATCCATGTCCTTGCCATATATGATTTTTCTGACTATGCCTAGGATGACGATGGTGGTCCTGAAATGCCCAGGAGGAAAGGAATGGCTTTTATATTCATTGCAACTATAGTTATCTTCTGAGGTATCTTGACAAGATTTTGGTTCTTTCCTTTTTTCATTTTTGTTTGCTACAACCATTTGTCTCCTCAGGATGTAAATGCAAGTTGACATAAAAATTGTCCAACATGGTGTTTTGCCTACAAAGGACAGACAGAGGAGCATTGTTTAGCTAGTGTCGCTCCCTTAATGAAAGAGAGTGGAGGTGCCCTCTGAGCAGTCTTGCAGTAATGGCCTCTGCCTCTTGTTTGGGGCAGTTGGTTGCCAACAGGAGTCTCATTTGCATGAGCTTTGAAATTGAGGTCTTGACCACTTGAGTCCATTAGAGATTCTGTGACATTGTTTGAAAGAGTGGAGGTGCTAGCCCTTACATCCTGGCTCCACTCCAATTACGCCATTAGTTTCTCCTCCCTTGTCTTTCTCCTGAGTTGTAAATACAGCACAATATTCTTTTCCCTCCCCATCTCTTCATGAAAATGTGATATTATGTGAAACTACCACTGCAGTTGGTCTTGGATGGAGTTATTGATTCCACTTGTATTCAGTCAGCATACACAGAGAACAATAAGATGTTGGAGATCTATGGCATCTCATCTGATGTGCTCAGCAAAATGTTGGACAAAATGATTGCTGCCAATTTTCCTACTTCATCATCTCCTTTTCTATGGAGGCAAGCAGCATAGACTTTAACCTACAATTTTGTTCTTCATGTTAGCAAAAACTTCTTTGAACAAGCAAGCAAAATTTCCAGTGGGTAGAAATGTTTGTTTTCTAGTGAGTAAAATGAGATTACAGCCCAAGTCCTACTGAATAGAATGAGCTTCCTTCTGAGTCCAATTAATAACATTAGCTTCAAACACCTCTATTTCTGGGATATTTAGCATTTTTTAAAAAATGAGGTCTCTTACAGAATTTGGCTATAATTTTGCTTCTTTCTGTAGATATGTGGAATATTTTATTGATCTTCTCAATCCTTAACATTGATTGAGGAAGATGCAAGCCCCTGCCCTAGAAAGTGTGTGATTCCAAAACAACAAAAGAGGGTTTTTAAAAGAATTCCTTGGATAGAGGAAACTTTCAGGTTTTTGTAAAAAAAATCCTCATTTGATGACATGATGGCAATTTTAATTGGAACCACAGACTTATGTTTCCTAATGATTATCCACTTAGAACTAGCTATCTAGTTAGGATGAACTGAAATTCATTTTGGGGATTCCTGTTTATCTAAGGCGGGATACAGTGGCTCAGTGATTAAAGATGCTATTCCTGTCAACATGAAGTTTGGCAGGTCAGTGGTCTGAGACCTGAGCCCTGGACTTGAGCCCTGGACCTGAGTGAGTTCTCATTACTTGCCCATCTCCTGCCACCCTAGCAGTTTGAAAACATGTAAAAGCAAGTAGTTAAATAAATACCACCAGTGGGAAGGTAACAGCCTTCCATGTGCCTTTGGCATTTAGGGCAAAATCCAGAGTAACTATGGAGAGTCCTTGCTCTGGTATAAGAACAACTTACTCTGGATTCCAATATGAATTTCCCATAGGTTTTCACTAAAGTCTCTTACGTACTCCCGTAGTTACTCTGGAGGTTAGTCATGTTGGCCACATGACCACAGAGATGTCTTCAGCCTCAGCTCTTCAGCCTTGAAACAGGAATGAGTTCCATCCTTAAGAGTCAGTCCTGACTAGGAGAGTAACCTGCAGGGGATGCCTTTACCTTTACTTATTTAATCAAAGCTTAAATGTTGCAGGCTTCCTCATTGGTCTCTGTGGCCTTTTGTTTGAGATAAGCCTGCAGCAAATATGCAATGCTCTCTCACTCTCACTCTGTTCTCTTTACTAAGAATGCACACCTGAACCAATGGTGTAGATTAAGTTTAACCATGCATGTCCTTGCACAAGCCACAAATCTCTGAACAGAGCTGGTAGGAAAAAAACAGAAGTATCTTGCAGATGTGCCAAACAGTAGATACTGTGCCAGGGAACAGACTTGGCAAAAACAAAAACAAAAACTAGCAGATGGTAGAAGGAGCAAAACTGATGATCTGGAATCTGATTATACCTGTGCAATGTACATAGCCTTGTAAACTGAACTGAAACTGAACTTTCCCATGGCTTGGGAACATTGTACAAGAGCTGTACCTTTGTGTAGTTCCATTGAAAATTATATTGAGTTAGATGCCATAGTGTCGACAGTACCTATCCAAAGCAAAATTCATTTATTTATTGCTGCAGAAGTGCTCTGGGCAGGCAGCAAGTTAAAAACACTGTTTTTGAATCTTGGAGAAGAAGGAAAGGATAACTGCACAAGATGAAGCTACTTGCGTATGCAGTGTGTAACAGTCAATGAGATCTACATTATGCTACTTATAGAAAGGTCAGCACTTTTGATGTGGAACAGGAAGTACAATGTAAACATTGCAGTCAATATGCATGTGATTTAGGGCGCAATCCTATCTTAGGCTGGCACAACTCTTCCCATTCCTGTGGTGATGTAGGGCAGGCAAGTGCATGTCTGTGCACTGGCCGAACTCTCCCCCAGGATTGGTGCAGAAAGTGCCTTTATAGCACTTTTGTGACACCCCCCAGTACAGGATTTATGCTGGGGTTTAGGCTGTGGGTGGCGCAAGTGGCTAAGACACGGTGCCTGTTAACCAGCAGGCCAGGGTTCGAGACCCGGGTCAGCCCCACAAAACAGGGTGAGCTCCTGTCCTTAGCCCAGCTCTGCAACGCCAGCTGGATCCAATTGTATTGGCTCTGCCTTTCCATTGAAGTAATTCAGTGGCATGGAGAGGGGGGATTTGCTTCCTGGGTAACAGCCTATCCTCCATAACAATCTAACCCAGGCTTTCGTGCTTCACGTATGCAGTGCCAAGCACGATACCATAGTCTTCCAAGTCTGATGGAGGCCTGCTTTAGGCCAGTTGAACTGGAGTTTAGGATTGCAGCCTAAAATTCTTTAATCTGTTTACAGTCTTACTTTATCTAACAAGCTGCAAGATGCAATGCCTTTATCACATCATAGAAGATCATGATGGTGCATAGAACTGGATATAGTAGCAATCAGCTGTAATATCCCCATTAATGGAGATATTGCCCGCCTGCAAATTTATTCACTCATCTCTGCCCAGAAAGCAAGATGTATTGGCTCCCCAATAAAATGTACACTGTTAGAGAGGAAAGTTTTATCGCTGTCATTTCTATTTTTTGGCTATTTACCTTGGATAAAGTTGCCAGCAAAGGTAGTTTTTTGTGGTCCTAATTTTAAGGTGTCTCTGGGGTCATGATGGTTTTGGATCAAAGTACGAGTATATGGGATTTTACTTTGGAGCCCCCCACTTCTTTTTTTTTTCAGATAAGGCCATTGTAACAATATGGAATAACCAGAAAATTGGACATGGCCCCTAAAATGTAGGACACCCAAGAAATATATCACATGACTTGCCTGCTCACAAGGAAATGGAAGACAATAAATATTTTTTCCAGAAGGCTAAAAAAGAGAACATGTCTTGAAAAAAGAGGACATAAGGACCCTGGATAAGGCACATTCCTTTTTGCCATGATTGTGTTTTAGCATTACGACTCAAAGATATGTCACAGAATACCCCTTAAAGCAACATTTGAGACAAATTTAGGCTTTCTTGCTTGGTAAAGTATTTGAGATAAAAAATAGCAAACTCCTTGGCTGGATGCGAAGAATTTGGGTCTCTATTTTTTATTCTTTCTTATAAGAAAAACCTGCCTTATCCTTGCAGGGAGAATAATTAAAATACATAGGAAAAATTTTTGAAGTTCTCAAAAAGCTGTGATCTTTCAAGGCTTTCAATCCATCTTGTTAGATGTTTGGACTTTCCAAGGTCATGATGCTGGGCTGTAGATTTAGAATTGGCATCAGCTGTGTTTGTCAGGTTTGGCGGTGGTGAGAACCAGTTAAATCACCCTCCCAGACTGTTCATGGCTCATAGGCTTCTGACAGGTGGGGATTAGGAGAGCTAAAAGTATAAAGCATTAGCTGCTTCTTATTCACTGGGTTTAACATGGTAGTTAGCACTATCTGGAAATCTGTGTAAGCTTTGAAATTGATGCTTCAGAAGGTGAAGCCTGCTAAGTTTAGCTAGGAGAATTAGAATACGTTTGAATAATCTTAAACTTGCTGCTATCCTTTTGAAGCATTTCTATAGTCTACCTCATTGCAATGGTTGAACCTAGTTCCAGTCTTGACAACATAAATAATATTTTGCTGGAACTGGGAAAAGAGGAGGCTTGGAACTTGCTAGGCTTTTGTGGTACTTTGACACCAGGAGGTCCTTGGCTTCCCCTACCTGAGGAACTGGCTGAAAGAGTTGGAGAGAAGTCTAAACAACAGGGTTGGTGTTAGGCTGGGATTTTGGTCAGTTTCAAGCTAATAAACATCTGAATGCTGGTGGAAAGGGAAGCAGTTTCTCCTTCTCAATAACATCAAGCTATCATCTCATCTTCCCTTAGGGAGATGGAGAAGATCTTGCATAGTGAAATTGGCATGAATTTGAGAACTGTTGCACTGGGAATATCCAGTGGCAGGATTCAAATAAATTAACAACAGGTTCTATGTCCTAATAACCTAAATTAACAACAGGTTCTATGTCCCATTAGTAATTGGTTTTCAGAACCAGGCACGCATTAGCAAAGTGTTCTGTAGAACCTGTGAGAATCCCCTGAAGCCCACAACTGGGAGCATTCCACTTCTAGGTTAGACAAGTTTAATGTCTCTTACTTGCAAGGCTTGGGAGCTTCCCAGAGCTTTATCCTGTGAACCAACTCGGGGATTGCATCATTTCCTAGAAGTCTGAAAAAGTTTTGGGAGGCTTTTGTGTTGCTGTATGTGAGCTGCAATTAGTTTCCAGGAAATGAATGAAAATCAGATAACATTTTGCAGGGGAACTTGAAAGTACACCAAAAAGAAAAAGGAGCTGCTTTTTTATTGTAACAAAATTGAAAACAACTGATTGGTATTGGCCCATTTAATTTATGTCTATTCCAACAAGGTTTCTAGAACATCTGGGAACTGGGTGTTTATCATGCATGGTTCTTTAAATGGCTGCTTACCACATGTTCCATAACGCTTTCATTCTGTGATGCATTATACACCGATGTAATTATCTGCGTTTGTTATATCATTAGTATTAAGTCTCTAAATAACAAGGCAATGAATATTAGGAGAAAAGGAGAGAGGATGATTACAGTGAAAGGGAAATATGATGTAGAAATGAGTGTTTGCACCTGTGTAACAGATAAAACCTCTTCCAAAGTTTCCTATAGTGAAAAAATACCTTAAGCAACAACATGACAACAGAAGCTGTTTGAAATGCGTAGTTTATGTAAGATCCTTTGCATGAGAACAGTTTGCAATTGTGATACTAAAGGCACCATTCTATAACCTCCCTATGTGCATGTTTACTTCAAAGTCAGTTCTAGTACCTTCAGATGTAAAGGTGTCCCATTTAAATCGCCTTGCTAATCATGACCAACTATGCCTCGCAAGCCATGCTAGCCATGACCAACTAGCCATGAGGGCAGTGCTCATATTCTTTATGAGAATTGGTATTTTCTGAATATGTCTCCAAGATCATGACTAAACACCAAAGATGCATGGGATGCTGTTACCTTCTTCCTGAAATGTTAGCTATTTATCTACATGACTTTACATGCTTTCAAACTGCTAGAAGGGCAATGGAGCACACTCTGTCATGAAGTACTTGGGTTTTGAACCCTCAGCCTTCAGGCTGGCAAGCACACTGTCTTTCTCCACTGAACCACTGCAGTCCAAAGTCAGTGAGACTTGTAAATGTACATATGATTCCAGGCTTAGAGCACAATCCTAACTATGTCTACTCGAAAGTAAGCCCCATTGTGTTCAATGGGTCTTATCACAGGAAAGTGACTTTAGGACTGCAGCCTTAAAGAAATAGCAAGTTCTAACTCTTTTTTTCAACCAATGAGTCTTTCCTATAATATCATCCATAGTACTTTGAAGAAGAATTTTAAATATTTATGAAATCCCAAGAATCAGATCTAAAGCCTTCACTCAAATGATACTCAAATGGCGCCTTTCAAAGAATGCAAACATTTTTACCATCGCCAAAATTCGTCCCTTCAGAGCCTACCAATTCTCCTGTATGGATCAGAAACATGGACTGCTCAAATCAGATAGAAAACAAGCTTAAGGTCTTCCAAATGTCAGATCCTGAATGTGTCTCTTCATGACTTCCAGCACAATGAGGCATTACAGAAAAGGCAGTGGCATAGCTAAGAGGGTGCAGTCACAACAGGCAATGAGTTGAACTTGACATTGTGAAATTGTGAAAATTGTGAAAAACATGGTATGTATGAATGATAATACCATCATGTATTGTTGGAAAGGTAATTTAATGCAGAATACAATGAAACTGCATTGGAATATCTATATTCTATCAAAAGCTATGGCCAATTAACTAGGAAATGAAAACTAGTTATGGCCAATTAACTAAAAAATGAAGCCTCTGGAACAAAAAGTGGATTTTCTTAACTCAAAACTTTCCCATGATACTGATTGCTCTGAGAGCCTAAGATTCTGATAATGTATGGATAATTCTGATAACATTTTGATAATGTATGGAACTAATAAGGTGTGAATATGAATCAGCTCTCATTTGCATATACATATAGAATCATAGAATCCTAGAGTTGGAAGGGACCTAGTAGGTCATCTAGTCCAACCCCCTGCCTGCAGCAGGAAATCCTCCTAGAGCATCCCCGACAGGTGCTCGTCGAGCCTCTGCTTGAAGACCCCAGTGAGGGAGAGTCCACCACCTCCCTTGGCACTCTGTTCCACTGCCAAACTCCCTCACCATCAAGAAATTTTCCTGATATCCAACCAGAATCTCCTTTCTTGCAGTTTGTACCCATTGGTTCTAGTTCTGCTTTCAGAGGCAGCTAAGAACAAATGAGCCCCTTCCTCCATATGACAGCCCTTCAGGTATCTGAAGAGGGCAATCATGTCTCCCCTCAGCCTCCATATAGAATACAGTTATCCCCCACAAACTGGGTTTACTGTACAGACACTTCTAAGTAGAGCTCCTCTTATATTTAGCAGGGAAGGAATAATCATTCCTCTTTGCCCCAGCGCAGTTTCCCATTAAGGGACACAATTTTCATTATTTTACTTACAGCGCAATCCTATTTGTATCTACTCAGAAGTAATTTCCATTGAATTCAATGGGTTTTACTCCCAGGAAAGTGCTTGTAGGATTGCAGCCTTAATTAAATTTGATTTTGTTGTTGCAGTGGGGAGCGTGCAACCAAATCTTCGAGTCTGGAAAGCAAATAGGTGCTTTAGCTATGCCACCAGGAGAGCAAATGTGTGGTGAACTGCTGAGAAGGAGCAGGCAAGATTTTTCCTCAATTTTCTTTTTAGAAATACCCAGGGATGACATTACTTCCAGTTGTGACATCACTTCCGGGGCAACATTTTGAGCTTTGCACCAGGCTACATGATCATTAGCTATGCCACTGGGAAAAGGTGTGACCATTGACCATGGTCGATGTGATCATTTGTTGAAAAACAAATTCAAAAATGCAGACTGGATTGGCCACATCTGTAGAATGGACACCAATCGGCTATCATATAAGCTCTTCTGGTGAGAGTGACCTATCCATTGGAGGAAGACTTAAAGAATCAGTGACTGACCGCTGATGAGGCTAGAAACATTGCAACCAATCACTAAGTTTGGAAGTGTATGACACTTGTGAATGACACTTGAAATCCAGTGGCACCTACAGCTTCATATTAGTTGAGAGGGTGACCTGCTTAGTAATTGCCAGCTAAGAGTTCTAAGACGAATTCATGAGCTTATTACCAGAATTCATGAGCTTATTATCTGCTCCGCAGGCTATTAAATGTTCTAGGATTAAAAATTTTTAAAAAGTATTTTTTTTGTTTTGCCTTTTGGGTGACTCTGGAGCCTGTTTGTCGGCACATATGGTCACTGTGGGCTTCAGAAAGCACCGCCTCCCCAGGTAGGTTCAGGTGAAGCTGAGTCTGGCTCAACATCAGGGGGACCCTCTTTGAGCCAGATTTGAAAATATAAAATTGTGTGATGGGAAATTCAACCGATATGAATGTCTCCCACTCTTCCCCACTTTGTAAATGAAAAGCAATCAATGGAAGTTGCCAGGCTGAAAGGAAGAACTTACTAGGAGAGAGAGTGTGCATACACGTGCATATGTTTGTTTGTGGGTGTGTATACAAAAAGAAAGTTTCTTTTTTGACCTTATTTCCACTTATAATCAAGCCCCTTAAGGGCTCACTCCTAACCAAATTTATAGCACTGGCATAATTGTACCTATAGGACATGTGCTGCATCCAGGAATTGGGAGGCAGTCAATTGGTTAGGGTTATATCCTTAGTTGCTTTTCTATTTGTGAGGAGCAATTCATTTTTCATTTTAATACCTGTTCATTTTCCCCTCCCCGATGGAAAATAGCTTCCTGTTGTCTTTGTTCTGCTTTGTACGCTTTTCTTTTGCTCTGAACAGAAAGAACAGGAAACTGATGTTTGTACTCCATAGAGAGTTTCCATCTCTGTGTTGGTTGTTTCCAATAAGAGTCAAGCACAGTCTTCCTCCCATCTTTTAATACCTAACGTGGTACATAAGAACAGTTAGATGCCTAGGGTTGGGTACTGTAGTATGTAATACCACAAATCATTGAAATTCAGCTCGAAATTGTATTGCAAAGATTCCCTTTCTCCACCATGGAGGTTGTTTTACATTCAGCAGACCAAAGTGCCATGAATAATTCCTTTGGAGGATTCGCCTGAATGCTTAAGGGATGGCAGGAAATTGTGCCACCATAACTGTTCTGTTTGAATAGCCTGATTCAGAGCTGATTCAGAGTGTCTTGACTGCTGGCCAGCAATTCATGGGCTTTGCAGTACTGAGGTAGAGAGGCTCTGAGCCTAGCAGAAGAAGAACAAAGCAGTGCTTAGGGGACTCTCTCCTCAAAGCTGCTGGCCCCCATCCATCAGTTAATAAGTATGCAAATGTAAGCCCTCCTCTCTTCCGAATCACCTGACAAAGCCCATAAAATTGGCATACCAACTTAAATTTCAATTTGGACTTTGAAATCTTGCTGTGGCCATCAGCCTCTAGGACAAAAGATAACAATTGTTGGTGGAAACTAGCGCTCTTAATTCTCTGTTTAGTTTCTTTCCTTTGTCCTTTCCTCCTGTTTCCTATGTTTGAAAACAGCTTTTGTTAGACCAAAAAGCAGCTATTGGGAATTGGCAGTGCTCTGCCACATAAGTGGAAATAAATATACAGATAAACTAGAACATTTGTAGTTAAAGATGCTGCCTGAGTTTTCCATTCACCCCCCAACAGCAAACAAGCCTAATGTTGTTTCTCCATATATTAGTCTACTTATTTATCCTTGCACTGTTTCTTCTCTCTCTCTCTCTCTTTTTTTAGAAAAGCTTGATAAATGCAGCACCAAACTAATCATTAAATAAACACAAACAAAAATCTAGAAGTCCCCAATCATAAATGCATTAACTGGGAAATAGGTTTTTACTGAAAGCAGCTGTATTGCCAAGTAATTTGTTTTGAATCAGAATAAAACTCCTTAAAATGCATGGACGCACACATGCAAACAAATACAATCCTTCCAAGTTTTTGGTTTTTTTTAAACAAATTTTTAAAATTAGCTATGTCTCATTTGGTGTACAGGGGTACACATGCACATTTACATCATTTTCCATGCATTTTAAAGTCATCACCTTATGATTCAAGTAATCCTTCATTGTTTTGTGTTAGGGGTCCTTTTCCCTCTACAATCTGCCGGTGGCATCGATAGGCCCAGTGGTATCCAGGACCCCCAACTTTCTATCCAGGTGTCCCCTGTGTCAGGTGCCCCCTATCCGGGTGCCCCCTCCTCACCCAGCAGCGTACAGACAGAGAATCTACCTTCAACCCACCCACTTCCTAAGCATACTCTGGGGAGGGCTGGGGGAAGGCCCACAGGTGGACCCTCTGTCATCCAACATCACAGCCTTCGTGAACCAGTTGTGAACGTTTCCACCCTTTTCTAAAGGGGACTGCAAAATCACTGACAACCAGAGACACTTTCAGGGTGGAGGGGGAAGAGCATGGATTCACAGCTAATGTTCTGCCCCCCTCCCTATTTTAGATCTACACTACTTTTGAAAGCATTTATTGTGATTACTTTTTATGCTTGTTGCCATTGCCCTTCCTAACTGGCATGCCTAACTGGCATCTTGGGGTGGCCTAAGTCTGAGCAGATGGGAGCATCTAGAGGTGAGATTTGGAGACCCATCTCCTGCCCCCAACACTCCCACCCCAGGCCAGCTCTCCGCCTGCCCTCTCCATATAGTTTTGAAATTGGAGAGGTAAGTAGCCTGCAAAGGAATGGTCACAAAGTAATTTCCATTTTACAGGGACAAGGACTATCAGAAATAGCTTGATGGGAATGGAATGTCTCCCAGATATTTTTCATCCTCTTTGTGGAAAGGGTCCCAGGGGTGGAGCATTGAAAGTGACAGGTTTTGCCCTTAGAGTAGGATGGCAGACATCCACAGGGGTGAGGTGTACTTCTGGTATGGATGAAAATGTCCAAATTTCCTAACAGTTCACTCCTGTGCATGTCTACTCAGAAATAAGTTCAACGGTGCTCAATGAGACTACAGGTCAAATCTAGTTATACATAGATGTTTTTATACACCAATTTGACTGAAGATGAATGGTCACTGCAAATCAGTTTTAAAAACGGCTTTTCTACTGTTGTAGATAGGTAGCAATCATGCCATTTTTCAGTCCCAGAATCAATCCCCTGCAGATATTGAGGCACCACCTTACTCAATCTGATGCAACAGAGGAGCAAGAAACCTGAAGTGGGTCTTTAAACCTATTTTTTCATTATTTTCTTTAAACATGGATTTTATATCCATAGGAGGTTCAGGAATAGAACTCTGCTGGATAATAAGGGACATCTATAGTTCTCATGTAAGCCTGTATAGGCTGCAACTTGAATTCTGTATTGCATACGCATAATTCCTGTAATTCTAGCATTCCATCAGTGAAGCCTATTAATGGCAATCTCCATTGGAAAATCCACCCTGCTTCAAAAGATTTGCAGACTTCCTTAATCATTAGAGCAAAAACACTCAGCAGCCAGAATACTTTCCCTGAAGGATAATGCATTTCTCCAATCACTTCCTATTCTTATAAAGTGCTGGTACCCAGCCACTAATAGTGACCATATATTACGTTTGAGGTGGTTCCACTTCAGTGAAGGGTGAAGTGATTCATCTCCACAGCTTGTACATAAATTTAGGTTTATAAAAGAGCTTTGTGAGGCTGTAAAATAAAGGGGGCAGAAAGCTGTATAAATGTACAGTATTATTTATTATTAATCAAAGTTAAGCTGTTTACTTACTCAGCACGGATGCTTTATTCATGCAAAGTCAAGCGTCTGTGTCTATTAAACAATGGCTTTGTTGAGTTAAAACATCCGCTCGTGGTTCCAAGAGATTCTTCATCCTGCCCGTAGATCACCTTGGTGGCTGGTACAATGAAATGACCCTGCTTTATAAAATGTTTCCTCAAGAATGCTTAATTCAAGCAGGTCACAGGGTACTTTATTTTCCAGGAAATTGCCCTCTGCGGTTTACTGTTTCTTTGAAGAAGCGACTTTAAGATTTTGAAATTATATATTAAGAGTTGACCTCAGTGAAAGAAATTTCTTTGTTCCATGCAGGAAAAACAATGTGGCAAACTGAACTTAAACATATATGTATGTTTAACACACACACACACACACACATATATATATGTGTATATGTATATGTATATATGTATATGTATATATGTATATGTATATGTATATATGTATGTTTATATACTTACACATATCCAGTGGCGCCTCACTTAAAGAGCTTAATTTGTTCCGGAGGCATGCTCTTTAAGTGAAACACTCTTTAAGTGAAGCAGATTTTCCCATAGGAAATAACGGAAACTCAGATGATTGGTTCCACAACCCAAAAAAATTATATAAAAATATTAACTGTTTATAAAAATGATTACAAAACAATGCAATATAACACTGTACAAAGCACTGTAATATACAGTAACACACAACACTGTAATAAAGAAAATACTGTACAGTACTGAATTGTACTGTACCTTTGAAAACCTTCATGGCTGGTGTGAGGGTTACAGAGAGGGGATGACTTTCACAATCACTAATGGAGTCACTGCTATCCATTGGCTCAATGGAATCTATTGTCTTTTTGTGCAACCTTAACATTCCCAAGCTGCTGACAGGGAGCAGCACTAGAACACTGATAAGGCACACCTTTCACACTGCCACACACTGATCCCACACACAGACCTGACTCAGGCTGTTCCCCCCGGACGTCCATGAGTTCCCTGGCAATGGAAGCCTATTCCAAACTTTGCCCAGGGCCCCACTGTAGCTCAAGCTAGTCTCCTCGTCCCACCTGTGAGTTCCCTTGCCATGGAAGCTTGTTCCAAACTTCCTCAGAAGTGCTCTTTATTCAAGACAGTGCTCTTTAAGCAAGTCAAAATTTCTGAGAAAATTTTGCTCTTTATACAAAACGCTGTTTATTGAAGACGCTCTTTATTCAAGGTATCACTGTATATATATAAAACATATATATATCTATATCTGTATAAATATGTATGTATGTGTATATGTATATGTATATGTGTATGTGTATATATGTATGTGTGTGTGTGTGTATATATATATACACACACACACAGTGGTGCCTCACATAAAGAGCTTAATTCGTCCAGAGGCATGCTCTTTAAGTGAAATGCTCTTTAAGTGAAGCAGATTTTTCCCTAGGAAACAATGGAAACTCAGATGATTGGTTCCACAACCCCCAAAATATTCATATAAAAATATTAACTGGATGTAAAAATGATGACAAAATACTCTGTAATTGAATTCAAAACATGCATTCAATGTGCATGATCCTATAAAGTCTACTTAGGCTGCAATCCTAAAGACGCTTTCCTGGAAGTAAGCCCCATTTAACACAATGGGGCTTACTTCTGGGTAGACAGTTAGGAGACTGCAAAGACATTTTCCTGGGAGGCTTACCTGGGCTGCTGCTGGAGGTTCAAGGTGGTCAGTGGGGGCACTTGGGGGCAGTTAGGGGCAGCTGCCTCTGGCACCTCCATGCAACTACCCCCAAGTTTGGAGCAGTTAGAGGCAGCAGCGCTGGCCAGCAACCCTTTTAAAGACCCTCCATGTGCAGTGTCAGGGCTCATAAGTGCTTGATAAGTGAAGCGGAACTTGTTATGTGAAGCCAAATTTCTTGGAAATCCCTGATGAGATTGTTCCTTCCGTGACTGAGGGCTGCTCTAAGAACTGGTTTTTGGAAATTCCAACCAGAAGGGGTTAAAATGGGGCACAAAACGTTTTCCTCCCTGAACTGTATTTTACATTGAAAAATTGGTAAGTGGGGGATGCTCTGCCTCAACCCCCAGACCTAGAAGTGAGAAATTCGGGGTGGGTGTTCCTTATGTCCCATGAACACCCACTCAGAACCGATGTGGAGGAATTTAACCCTTAAGGAACTGAAAAGAGGTGCGATGTGTATTTGTCCTATACGTAACATGGAAGACTGACCAACAACCAGCCAATTTGGTGCTTGGTGCCTAATGCACGGGGGGATGTTGTTCAGAGGAGGGGTTGCTCTGGGGAGGATGCTGCACACAGGGCCATTGCGCATGGGGTGTTGCACATGGGGAGATGATGCACATGGGAAATGATGGGGTGATGCACATTGGGGGATGATGCACATGGGGGTTAATGCGCATGGGGACTGATGCGCATGGGGGATGATGCGCATGGAGTGTTGATGTGCATGGGGGCTGATGCACACGGGGGCGTTCATATGCAAATGGGGTGGATGAAAATGGGGTTGGATGTGCATGGGGTGGATGCATGTTGGGGATTGATGCTCAGGGGGGATGATGCGCATAGGGGGATGAACATGGGGATGTTGTGCATAGGGTTGGATGCACATGGGGGGTTGATGTGCATGGGCAGTTGAAGCACAGTACTCCTGCAATATGGGTACACTTTCGCTTGTATGTAATAAATTATGTGTAGTGACTTTCAAAAGGTGAGGTTATTTTTCCTGACAAACGAAAAATACCCTCAACTTTTACAGGTCCCTACTTATATATATATAAGTATATATATATAAGTAGGGTGACAAGACAGGGTGAGCTCCTGTCCTTAGCCCAGCTCTGTGAAGCCAGCTGGATCCAATTGTATTGGCTCTGCCTTTCCATTGGACTAATTCAGTGGCGTGGAGAGGGGGATTTGCTGCTTGGGTAACAGCCTATCCTCCATAACAATCCAACCCAGGCTTTAATGCTTTGCATGCAGCATATGCAGCGCTGAGAACGATACTATAGTCTTTCAAGGCCTGCTTTTTTTTAACCACCTGAAAGATGCATACACACACACGTGTTTTTAGCTTTTATTTTTTCATGTCCTACATTTCTTGGGTGTCCTACATTTGGGGGGCCTTGTCCTCTTTTGGCAGGACATATGATATATGGTCACCCTGAACTATCAGCACAATCCAGAGCAACTAATCTGTCCACATAAGAGCCCTTGGGTTGCCCTATCTATCACTAGGGTGGAACTACTGCAAGATGCTCCAGCCCAGTTACTCTGAAAGAGGCTTAGGGCAGAGCAAGGCAACATAGGGTGCCCTAAGAGAGGTGGACCTGCTCTGCCCTAACTGGGGCAGCCTAAGCAGCTCAGGAGAGGCATTTTAGCATTGCCTAGGGCAGAGCAGTTACTCTGAATCCAGAGCCTGTTTCCAAGGCAGAAATGCCCTCTTCCAGCCCTCAGAGTTATACCACCTCAGGAGCAGGTATAGTAATGAGTAGACCCATAGGGCTCCATGACAAGGCCCGAGTGAGAATGGCAGTGTTGACCAAAAATCTGAGTTCTTGGCCAGCCTAGCTGCAACCCCTGCCTCTTAATGGAACAAACTCCGGCTGCCCTCAAACCTCAGGATACAGAGGCCACTCCAAGAAGCCCCTTGTATTCACTGTAGAATGTACTGGCATCTCATCAGGGATTCCTTATAAGGCAGGCACCCAGTGGCGTCACCAGACTGGTGCGGCTGGTGTGGGCTGCATTGGGTGATGCGCTCCGTATGGAGTGATGCACCGGAGGAGTATGACTATCCTTTGGCAGGCCCCAGGCATCAGCACGCCAATTCAGGCCTGCTCCAAGGCAGAGCAGCAGCCAGAAGCTGCCACTTGTCCTCGGAGCTTGCCCAAACGGCCAGCTGAGATGCACTGTGCAGAAACGCACTGAGCATGCCGAACAGCTTTGGAGGAGACTTCCTTAGAGCGGAGGAAGTCTGCACCTCTGCACGGCCATTCGGCCTCACTCAGGAGGCGGAGTGGCAGCCGAATGGCTTCAGAAAGAGTACTGCATAGGCACCAACTCTGACACCTGCACAGCCTCTTCTGAAGCCGAAAGACTTCAGAAAAGTACCACACAGGCGTCAGAGATGGTACCTGCGCAGTACTCTTTCTGAAGCCAGTTGGCTTCAGAAACAACTGCGCAGGCGCCAACTTTGGAAACTGCACAGTCCAGATGTGGGGGTGCGCGCATCCCAGGGGTGACGCACAGACTTCCGCACTGGGTGATGCACAGAGTCGTGTCACTACTGTAGGCACCACAGCTGTTCCTTGTTCAGTGTGTTCTGAGGGGTGTCTCCTCAGGAGCAAGCCCTCCCCATGTGTCAATTACTTAGCATGCTCTGGAGCAGTTAGGGCAGCCCAGGCTTCTTGACTCTCTGGATGCAGCATAACTTTCTGCTCTGGATTGAGAATAGTTAGGAGAGATCAGTTAGGGCAGAGCAAGCTGAACTTGCTCTGGATTGTGCCCTATGACTGCTACTAGAGGTTAAGTTTAGTCTAGTTAGGATGGAATTCAGAGTAACTATGGAGAGTCCTTGCTCCGGTGTAAGAACAATTTACTCTGGATTGCAATATGAATTTCTCATAGGTTTTCACTAGGTGGTGCAGTAAGTTAGTTACTCTGGATTGTAGGGTTAGATAGGCTCCGTGGTTAGCATGGCCATCTGGTCACTGCTTCACTTGGCTCGTGCATGATGCTATCTCTGAATGCAGCAGTAAATGGGGAAAATTGTTCTTGTTGCAGGAATGACTATGCATTGAGCTGTCTAATCTTGTACAGAGCAGCTGTTATTGCAAGCAGTGATGGCTGCAAAAAAAATTGCAAAAAACAAAACAAGGTTGAAAAAGTCTGATAAGAGACATACTGGCCTAGATGAGTAATAGGCAAGTTCCTCAGTTCCTATTCTATTCCCTGCTGGCATGTACAGATATTAATTGTGGTTCATTGACATCAGAAAGAGAAATGCTATATCCTCTAACATATAATCGTTTCTGTATCTTTCTGCTCAGATAACACTTATTTGTTATGTGTGACCAGACAAGTGGCCATTTAAAAGCTCATGCTATTCCTTTTTTAATTCTCAAGTCTAGTCCACCATTTTATTCTCTTCTTTTTGTCTAAGGAAAATGGAAATCACTGTAGCTGAAAAATCTAAAACCAAATCATACAGGATGATGGAGACAATTTTCCCCCCACTCTTGACTTTGATTTAGATTATACCATTAAAATAACTGGAAAGCACATCTCTCCCTTTACAAGTGCAATAAAATCACCATGTGTATTATAGGACATCATATCTGTTGTCTGAGGAGTGATCGCTGTGACGAAAGCTTATAATTTTATGGCACACATGGATCTGCAAGGTGATAGATTTGTACTGAAACAGTACACTTTATGAAGAAAGGAAATGCAGAAGGGAAGCAGTTCCTCAACTGATGTAAATAATTGAGAATGTTTGCGGCAGCTTGGACAAGGTATTTGATTTTGAACCTGAAGACTGGTTGACTGCATAAAGTGCAGTTCTGGTAGCTTGAGCTCTCAAAGTAGGGGGGGGTCTGCATTTATACATATATTTTCTATTCATACTACACTGGAGGATCTGCTTGGACTCCTCACATGGATGGCATAAGTCCAACTCAACTTGAATATTCTAGCTTTGCATTTCAAAAGTGACTTATAGCCTATTGAAGCAGATTTTCTGCCAAACATGCAAGGGCTTATTGTTTATGTAGTTAACATTTATACTTCCTAGAGATATTATTTGCTATAGAGAGATTGTCACCTGTTTTTGCCGAGGTTCTGGTGTACAAAAACTAACGAACCTGAAAAAATGACCCCTTGGGTTATGCAGTGATTTGGAGTAAGAGAATATCTGGGTTAAACATAAACCAAAGCTATGATTTGTGCTGAACATAGTTAAGAATCCACAACATGCCTGAACTTTCAGATGAACAGCAGGCAAATCTTGTTTCACATCTTCTTGACAGTTTTTTTTCACATACTCAGGTTGCAATTATATAACACTTTCCTGAAAGTAAGTCTCATTGACAATGATGTTTATTTAATTGTGCAGTTGTGTGAGTTTTTAAAATGAGAGGTGGTCCAAGGGCTATATAGCAAATATATGGGCAAATTTGCAGCAGTGGGGGAAAGAGCTTTAGCAGTTCTCCGCTATTTTACAATAGCACCTGAGTGATGTCCAAGATACACCACTTTTTTTTGCATTTTCCAAGTGTTGTCATGTCTGTGACATGTTGGTTGGTGGGTGAACTTCTACACTGACTTGGCACCCTGTTTCACTGGCATATACATTAATGTACATGCCAAGTTACAGTAAAGCCATTGGTGCTATGGCTTAAAAGTTAACCGTTAAATGATGCACCCACATAATGGTTTCTTGCTAAATGCAGTATCTTTCTTTTTTATTTATTTTGTCCTTTGCACTTAACACAGTAAGAGTTGACATAGGTAAGATTGTGCTCTTGTAGTCTGTAGAGAAGCATAAAAAACTAGGTCATAGTTGGATTCCATTTTGTGCAGTGGCCTCCATTTTGAGGAAAATGCTGAGACCTGCTAAATGTCCTGCAAAGAGGTCGGGAAGGTCCAAGGACACCATAAACAAAAGTGTTTCATCCAGCTGAGGATGGGACATCATGCAATCAAGAAGATTCTATTGAGGTGACAATCCACCTGCTGATCACCCAAGTAACCACTTGGGCTAAATGGTTTGATCTTTCTAGGTGACTTCAAGAAATTACAATACCCCTCTCCTGATTTGTTGGTCAGTCGGGTTATACACACTCATCATTTAGAAGACCAGAACATTCTTTGGACACTTTGGATAGAATGAACTAGCCTTACTATTAAGAGCTAACTACCATTTAAGTGATAGTCTTATTAGGAGTATACCTTTATTGTTTTAAATCTATATATATAAAAGAGAAAAGTAAGTCACTGACTCGCTGACTGACTCACTGACTGACTCATCACCGCCCTGCCAAAACCACTGGACCTAGAAGCATGAAATTTGGGGGGGGGGTGTTCCTTCCATGACGGAGGAGTGCACTAAGAACTGGTTTTCAGAAATTCCAACCGGAAGGAGGTGAAAAGGGGTGCAACGCGTTTTCCTCCCTATACTTTGCATTGAGAATTGCTGACTCATCAACATTCCGCCCCAACTGCTGGGCCTGAAGCATGGAATTCTGGGAGTTCCTTCTGTCACCTGAACTCCCACCAAGAACCATCTGGAGAAATTAACCCTTCAGGGGCTGAAAAGGGGGCAATGTGTTTTTGTCCTATATTTAACATGGGAGACCGACCAACATCCAGCCAATTTGGTGCTCTCTGCCTGGTGCACTGGGGGATGTTGTTCAGAGGAAGAGGTTGCACTGGCGAGGATGCTGAACATGGGGGGAAGTTGCGCATGAGGGAGGTTGCACATGGGGGAAAGTTGCGCATGGGGAAGTTGCTCATGGGGGAAGTTGCACATGGAGGGATTATGTGCATGGGGAAGTTGCGCATGGGGAAGTTGAGCATGGAGGGATTATGTGCATGGAGGGATTATGTGCATGGGGAAGTTGTGCATGGAGGGAAGTTGTGCATGGGGGAAGTTGTGCATGAGGGGAAGTTGCGCATGGGAGTTGATGTGCATGGGGGAAGTTGTGCATGGGGGTTGATGCGCATGGGGATTGATGCGCATGGGAGAAGTTGCACCTGGAGGAAGTTGCGCATGGGGGGTTGATGCCCATAGGGGGTTGATGCGCATGGGGGGTTGATGTGTATGGGGGAAGTTGCGCATGAGGGGTTGATGCACATGGGGGTTGATGCACATGGGGGTTGATGCACATGTGGGGAAGTTGTGCATGGGGGGTTGATCCATATGGGGGGATGGCATATGGGAGAATTTTACTCCCGCAATGCGGGTACGCTTTTTGCTAGTTTGTTATAACTGTTAAATCTTTATTTGTCTTTGAGAAAGGGATGCAACCATAATTGTAAATTCTAAATGAATATCCTTTAGCTTTAAGCTTGTATTCTTTGTTTTTGGGAACTGTTATAATTCTAAATCCAGTCTTCCAACTTGTTTTGGATTAAGTAGTACAGGTTTTACTAGGTCCCTGATGTTAGTGCCAGTATTGTATGTCCAGCTGGACAAAGCTTGAGGCTGTAGTGCCAACCCCCAGTTAGGCCAGCACAAGTCCTGTGGCCTGGAGATGTCCCAAAAGTGCCATTAGGTACTTCGGCACTACTCCTGGAAGGGTTAGACTAGTGCACAGAATGTGCTGGCGTCCCCACACCACCATGGGAACAGGAGATGGGTTGGCCTAAATTGGTTAGGATTGTGGCCTGAAAGACCATCCTATTCTCTCCTAGGAGACTGCTTGGGTCTACCTGTGTTTTTAGACTGGTACTAAGTTTTACAATCCTGTGATTTTACATAGCCCAATCCTATCAAGGATTTGTGCTGTCAGAATACGTGTTCAGGTGAGTGCGTACCACCTGCCAGAAGGTTTGGACACTCCTGTTGTATAGCAATCAATATAGATTGATGTTGAGCATGTACATGTGAATAATCTCCTAATTCTGAAACAAACCCTCTTATTTCATTACACTGAAAACAAATCAGAAGCTTTCTATTTTGGCATGTGTGTGCATATTCAGGGTGAAGGAGAATTAGCAATTTGAAAAACCGTCTCAGGGACCTATTACTAGCTGAAAAGAGTGTTATTGAAATTAATGATGTTTTAATTGTACTCTGCTTAATCAGCCTTTTTTACTGCAACAAAAGAAATTATATTCTGTGTGAAGAATTCACATTAAGAGGAAGCACTAAATTAGCTCAACTTTTTGGAGTGAATTATTGTGATGACAATTGCCTTTTGGGATTCAGTCTTTCCAAAAAAAGCTAAGAGAGATTACTGGATCAAGATTTTAAAATTAACACCTGTTCATATTCTTCATAATGTGTAGATGGCGGATTGAAGTAGATACAACCTGGACTGTACCACACCTACAGCAAATGGGATGTATTATTCTTCTTAAATCTTCTTAAATTCTTCTTCTTCTTCTTTTAGAAAAAGCCTCCTGCATATAAGAAACGAGCATGCATGACATGCAATGTAAGCGTCCCTTCCTACTATCAGTTTTCAACATGAAATAATTTTTTTTTAAAGTGGGAGGGAGCATTATAAATGTAGATTGCAACTTATAGTACATTCTGAAGTGGAAAAGTCCAAAAAAAGTGTTGTATTTCTGAGCACCTTGGAAGCCCCAAATCACGGCAGCCCAAAATCTCAGGACATCTGAAGGAGGTTGCCAAATGCTGCCACTCCTACGCAATGATGGGTAGAATGACACTGCCATTTTAGTTAATATCCACCCTCAAAATGCCCTGTGCTGGGCCTGATCCTTGCATTGATCCTCCCTACAATGCCCCTTTCACCAGGTACTGAAGTCATTTGCAAACACCTAGGACTACGTTGGCAGTGGCCTGGGCACTGCATTGATGGAGCACAAATTCTGTCAATGGAAAGCTTGGTAAGGGTTGGGCTATCAGTGACGGATTAGTAATTGCTATTGCCATTTCATTGCCATCTACCACAGTATTTATATATTGCTTTTCAACTAAAAATTTCACAAAGCTGTTTACAAAGAAAATGAAAATAATTAATGGTTAATGGGTCCCTTTCCCAAAAGGGGTCACAATCTAAAATGGTAAAGAACATCAGCAGAAGCCACGATTACTGATATAGCTGGGGTTAGGAGGGCCAGTTACTCTTCCCTAGCTAAATAAAAGAACACCCACATGAAAAAATGCCTCTTGCCCAGTTAGCAGAGGAGGCCATTCATTTATCACTATTGCCATTCATTGCCATTTTCAGTAGAGTAACAAAAACTATAATTTATTTCTTAAATGATACACAGTTTAAATGATAGGAAAGGTTTGGCTTAATGGGTGACAGTATTAATACGTATTATTGTGGGTAACTACTGTCCTGATGAAATGGGTATGTACTTCAGCAGAGGAAAGGTGAGGTAGAAAACTTTTAAAATAAGTATAAAGATAAGTACAAAATAAGTTAAAGAATAATAATTTAATAATATACCTTAAACTATTTTTCAAAAGTAGTGATGATTAACCTTCATCTATTTTAGAGTATTTCAATTCCAAGTTAAATTACTATCAGAGCTGCAGAGCTGAAATGAGACTATTGATTCTAAAGGAGTAATTCCATGATGTGAGGAAAGAACTGGATCTGTAATCTGAAATATATTATATCCTCCTGTGCCGGGCCAATTGGCGTTTTCAGAAATCAAATTAAGGGATATCTCGAACATTATTTTGAAAGCAGGGAGAATGGCTTGAAGCTGTCTGGTATTGGTTTGTATTTTAATCTGGCAAATTATGGACAGTTCAGTCATTCATTGTGTCGATTGAACAAAATTAGTAGGATGTTCTGTAAACACAGTATCATAATATGCATTTATTGACATTTGAAGAATTAAATACAGACTCTGGCAGCAGGTCGCTAGTGTGTAACTGTCCCTTATTGCTGTAGACATCAATTTCCATTTTCAGGCAATGATAAACATTCCTACAAAGTATTGGTATTTTTTCTCCTCTTTTTCAAACCATTATATTGCTTTCTTATTTCCTTAAAGCGTTTTTCAGCTGGGATAGAAGAAAATTTTTTCGAGGAGGGGCAGATCTAACAAGGTACATGGGCACACTCTTGGATAGAAATGAGGTTTAATTTTTAAAAAAAGTTCTTTTGAAGAACATTGCTTGCATTCATAGTGCAGTTTATGCCTTTATAGGCTGGTGTTCCTCAGGAGTAATTGCACGTAGGCTGCAATCCTAAAGACACTTTCCTGGGAGTCAGACCCATTGAACACAATGTGGCTTACTTTTGAGTAGACATGGTTAAGATTGTGTTTGCAGTCTGAAACAGGCTGACCATATGTCCGGAATTGCCCGGACAGGTCCGGTAATTAGCACTTGGTCCAGGCAGGGGGAAATTAAGAGGCTCCATCTGGAAAAATAGCCATTTGGGAGCCATTTTGTAGAGCGGAACCTTTTTTCTTGGTCTTGTTTCCCAGGGGGACCCTTATCAGGGATGGACAAGTGCATCGCTTTATAGGTTCCCCCATAGTCCCGCCACTGCCTGCTCTGTATTGGTCGTTTCCTGCCTTCATCTGATTGGCCCTTTCCTCTGCAGCTCAGCATGTAGATCTTCCAATACAGAGCAGGCGGAGGCGGGACTATGTGGGATAAGCCCGGACAAGCTCTCCACAGCCCAGTCTCCACGTGGCTGGCGACCGGCTAGCCTGAGCCTCTGCAACCTCCACTCACCAAATGGCTCCACACACACCTCCAAGCAATGTAGGGAAAGCAGCCAGAGAACCCAATCCTAAGCATTCCTCCTCAGAAGTAAGTGCCAGTGTTCAAGGAGGGTTTCTCCCAGGAAAGTGTATTAGGTTTGCAGCCAAGCCTCCCTACTCAGAAGTAAGCCCTTAGCCTGCAATGGGACCTACTCCCAGGAAAGTGTATTAGGTTTGCAGCCAAGCCTCCCTACTCAGAAGTCAGCCCTTAGCCTGCAATGGGACCTACACCCAGGAAAGTGTATTAGGTTTGCAGCCAAGCCTCCCTACTCAGAAGTCAGCCCTTAGCCTGCAGTGGGACCTACTCCCAGGAAACTGTATTAGGTTTGTAGCCAAGCCTCCCTACTCAGAAGTAAGCCCTTAGCCTGCAATGGGAGCTACTCACAGGAAAATGTATTAGGTTTGCAGTGTATTAGGTTTGCAGCCAAGCCCTCCACCCCCCAGAAACTCCCCCACTAGCCCTGCCAGTATCTACCACCCCCCAGAAATCCCTTACAAGTGTTTTTAGCTTATTTTAAAATGTCCTACATTCTGTCCTACATTTCAGCTTCGCGGAGTAGGAATTTTGGCCTTGGGCTAGGAATTTTGGCGTTGGGGTTCAGGGAATTCTGGGTTTGGCGTCTGGTCACCCTGGTCTGAAATGAGAAGAGGAGCACAGCTTCATCTGCCTGCTCTAAATGGGTCTAATTTAGGTGATATTGTGCCAAACTGGCCCAGCTCTATGCAATGAGTACCCCGTCATGATAATGCACAACCTTCCCCTCTTCTGCAATGCCGGGGAGAAGTTATCTAATTTTTTGTGGGTTGACTGACCAGCCCCTCTAGCTGCAGTTTAAATGCTACAATAAGAGGACCCTGTATCCATGGATCACATATCCATGAAGTCACTTATCTGAGGTTTGTGGGGCCTCCCACATGTGCTCCCAAGAGGTGAGGAGAGGCCCACCCCCAGAAGGTCTTCTGAGACCAGAAGAGGCTATGCAAGTCCATCCATGATCTCAGCCTGGTTCAGATTCAATCTTACTGTTTAAAAAGTCACCTCTGGTTTGATGAAAAACCATAAGTGACTTTTTGTCTGTATGACTTTGTCTAAGCCTGGCAGAGGCTATGGATCACCTCTGAAGGGTGGAGGGGCATACCCTGCTATTCACAGTTTCTGCCCCTCTGGCTTGCCTGATTTCCTGGGATGACCGATGGCAGGTGCTTCAAACTTCCAAGGCTTTTCCCTGGTAAGCTTTGTGTCCAAAGCAAGGAAGACAGGGAACACTATAGGTGTGTCTGAAACACTGGGCACTGATCATTGGCATCCTGGATCCTGACAAAGATTTTTTGCATGGACAGCCTTGTGCATTATCAGTAATTCCTAAACTATTTGTTATGAGCACAATTCAAACCATGTTCACTCAAAAGTAAGACTCATTATCTTCAGGTCTTATTCCCAGGAAAGTATCTTTTGGATTGCACCCTAAGGCATGTTACTATCCTGTGAGTGTAACCGTGACAAAAATGTCTTTGTAGTAAGTGCAGAGAGGGGTTGAAATTTGTCTTCGGCTGCAATCCTAAAGACAGTTTCCTGGGAGTAAGACCATTTGAACACAATGGGGCTTATGTTTGAGTAGACATGGTTAGGATTTTGTTCTTCATACATGAAGCTACCCTGTTGGCTGCATCCACAACACTTGGTTTATCAAGATGAAAAACCCATGTAGCATTGATCCCTCTTTGCAAAAATATGAGCTGTGATATCATCCCGCAGGAGGGAATCAGACCCTACAATCCAAAGTAACCACGGAACACATAAGAGACATTACATACACCTGTAGTTATGGCACCACCTAGTGAAAACCTGTGGGAAATTCATATTGCAGTCTAAAGTAAATTGTTCTTACACTGGAGCAATGACTCCCCATCGTTACTCTGGGTTGCACCCAGAGTGCATTTTAGTTGATGCTAGGATACCAGATCTATCACAGTCCCCCACTCCTCTACAAAAAAATATCTTCCTGCAGCACTGATGGGCAACAGGAGGTTAGGAGACTCCTCAGAAAAAAAACAAGTAAACCTACATGTCACAAGTTTTTTTTTCTTAATATCCAACTCTTCTAATTAAAAATGTACTCTGTAGGTTTAATTGGAGTATTCAGCATTTGTACAGAAAACATCTACCATTGTTCTGGGATTTGACTGATAAAACGTCATTGTCGCTAATGAAAGTGTGAGGTCAACCTCAAATTTTATGCTATTGAATATCTACCTTTCAGTTTCAAACAGTTTACTGCATTAGATGCAGTGACCAAGGAATTTTTGAGAATTCCTTGTTTTAGAGATATGAGTCCCTTATCCCTTACCCTTCAGAGAATTAAAGGCAATTAAGCTATGAAAAGAGAAATTCTTTGATGATTTTTAAATTATTTTCCTGTATTAGCTTCCATGAAGGTCTTTCCAGTTTTCACATCAATACATTGACATCTTTGCACTGCTGATTTTAGAAGTCAATTCACTAATTTAAATGGCATACAAGTAAAATTAGTATCTAATGTGAATTCTCAATTAGCTGTGACAAAATAGTGATCCAAGACTATTGTGGAAGTGGAAAGGTGGTCTGAAATCATTGTGTGGCAGTCAGTACTCTGTTCTCATTTCCATAATTTCACAATTATGTTAGGCAAAAAGTGGTTTCAAATCATTATGACAGTTATTTTCCAAAAGATTGGCTGCAGTCTAAAGGATGTATGGGAAGTGTTTTCACAGCACCCATATATATGATATATGGTAAAACATTGAATTGAAAGTAACTTGGATTGAGAGCTTTTTGCAACACAAGCATACATCTATACAGTGGCACCTCGCTTAACAAGTGCCTCACTTAACAAGCGTTTCACACAACAAGTAAAATTTTTAAGAAATCTTGCTTCACATAACAAGTTCCGCTTCACTTAACAAGCTAGCGTGCTATGGGCATGCGTGCTATACAGCCCTAACGCTTCGCATGGAGGCTTTTTAAAAAGGCTGCTGGCCAGCGCTGCTACCTCCAACTGCCCCCACTTGGGGGCAGTTGCCTGGAGGTACCAGAGGCAGCTGCCCCTAACTCCCCCCAAATGCCCTCACTGACCACCTTGAACCTCCAGCAGCAGCCCAGGAAAGCCTCCCAGGAAAGTGTCTTTGCAGCCTCTAACCATGTCTACTCAGAAGTAAGCCCCATTGTGTTAAATGGGGCTTACTCCCAGGAAAGTGTCTTTGATTGTAGTCTCCTAACTATGTCTACCCAGAAGTAAGCCCCATTGTGTTAAATGGGGCTTACTCCCAGGAAAGTATCTTTTGGATTGCAGCCTAAGTAGACTTCATAGGATCATGCACACTGAATGCATGTTTTGAATTAAATTCCAGTGTTTCATCATCATTTTTGCATCCAGGTAATATTTTTATATGAATGTTTTGGGGGTTTTGGAACCAATTGTCTGAGTTTCCGTTATTTCCTATGGGAAAATCCGCTTCACTTAAAGAACGTTTCACTTAAAGAGCATGTCCCTGGAACGAATTAAGTTCTTTATGTGAGGCACCACTGTATATATAAAACTGAAAAGACACTCGCTGACTCTCTGTGCTTTGGAGCCTGCAGAAGCTCTACAAAAGTAACGGAGTGGAAACCATATTACAAAAGCTGCTAACACCCTCTTCCAAACCTGAAAGAGACGTTGAGTCATCACTACCCCAGCTTGCCCTACTCCTGGACACCCCTCTGATTCTGTATCACCTCTGGGTGGTAAATATGAAACATCTTCAGTTTTTTTCAGCAAAGCAGATTTTTTTCTTTTTTCTTTCCCATGTACTGTATGCATATAAAAGGGGCTGCATTTCATTTCCCTCTCATCCTATTTGCACCATAAATTCTCAAACTATCACATTTTGTGGAGATGAAAATCTTCAAGCTACTTTCAATATGCTGAGCCCTCATAAGCTTTTGTTTTTACATTTACAGCTCTAATAGACCTAGTTTTATGGTAGACATGAGGTTTTTCATTTTTACATCTATAGCTAGGCAGGTTTATATTCAAAAATAAGGCATTTTACTTGGTCCTCAGTGTCTTCAAAAAATCCAAAAATTTTCTGTACAAAAGTAAGTAAAGTTTAAAGGAAGACATAGGTAAGTCAAAATACAGTATCTCCATCTGAAAGACAACTTTTATTTTAATGGACTCTGCAGAGATTTCACTGTAATACATCCAAAGCTCTGAAAATAGCTTCCAAGGGACATTCAGCATCATGTTTCCTCGTTAAGGGAGTGGTTTTGTAAAAACGTATTTATAAAAAAGGGTAATTTTATAGGTGCAGACATAACCAAGGTGCAAACATAACCAAGGCTGACACAACTCAATCTTCCCAGTAACATAGCTAATGATCATTAGCTAAGCTCAAAGCTCAAAATGTTGTCCCAGAAGTGATGTCATAACTTGATGTGATGTCAAGTTATTTTAAAAAATGTCATTTAAAAATTTTTTTTTAAAAAAAAAAATTTACCCCTGCTTATTGGTCAAGAGACACTCTTTCAAGTGGGTGTTCCTCTTTTCTTTAGCAGGGGCAGAGTAACTGGCCCTCCACACCCCAGCAATGTCTGTTCTAGTGGCTTCTGCTGGTGTTCTTTTTGCTCTTTAGATTGTGAGCCTTTTTGGGACAGGGACCCATTAGCTTTAATTAGCTATTAATTTTTTCATTTTCTTGTAAACCGCTTTGTGAACTTTTCAGTTGAAAAGCGGTATATAAATACTGTAGATGTAGATGTCAGTGATGTCAGAGTATTTTTAAAAAATTAATTTTCCCTTGCAACAACAAAATTACTTACTTTAATTAAGTAAAAAAAAATGAAAATTGTGTCCTTTATTGGTTAGGGAAACCATGCTAAAATAAAGAGGAATGGTTCTTTCCCTGCTAAATATTAGGAGCACCACTCGGAAGTGCCTGTACACCCAGTTAGCTGTGACTGTTGGGTAACTGTATTATGGTATATGTACAGTATATGGAAATGAAAGCAGATTCATATTAACATCTTAATGGTTCCATACAGTATCAGAATTGCATCTTATTGGCTCTCAGAGCACTCAGTATCACGGGAACGTTTGAGTTTTAAAAATCCACTTTTTGTTCCATAGGCTTTGGTGTTTTCATTTTCTGATTAATTGGCCATAACCTTGGATAAAATATAGGTATTCCAGTGCAGTTTGTTTCATTGTATTCTGCATTGAATTACCTTTCCAATGATATAACATGATGGTATTATCCATATATATAAAAATGAAAAGTCACTGACTGACTGACTGACTGACTGACTGACTGACTGACTCACTCACTCACTCACTCACTCACTCACTCACTCACTCATCAATGGCCAGCTGAAACCACTTGACCTAGAAGCATAAAATTAGGGGAGGGTGTTCCTTCTGTGACAGAGGGAGTCACTAAGAACCGGTTATTGGAAATTCCAACTGGAAGTGGGTGAAAAGGGGCACAATGCATTTTCCTCCCTATACCTTCCATTGAAGAATCCCTGACTGAGGGACTCTGCCCCAACCCCCAGACCTAGAAGCATGAAATTCATGGAGGGTGTTCCTTCTGATATCAACACCTACAAAGAACCGATGTTAAATTTAACCCTTAAGGGGCTGAAAAGGGATGCAATGTGTTTTTGTCCTATACTTAACATTGACGATTGATTAACATTCAACAATGTGGTGCCTGGTGCCTGAAGCACTGGGAAGGAGGGTGCACTGGGGGGATGATGCACAAGAGAGGATATTGCGCTTGGGGTTCATGCGCATGGGAGATGTTGCGCATGAGAGGATGTTGCGCATGGGAGATGGTGACCGTTAGGGATGTTGCACATGAGGGGATGTTGTGCATGGGGATTGATGCACATGGGCGATGATGAGCATGAAGGATGTTGTGCATGGGGGATGTTGCACATGGCATGTTGGGAGTTGCACATAGGTGGATTGATGTGCATGGGGGTGTTGTGCATGGAGTGTTGATGTGCATGGGAGAGTGTTCCGCATGGGAGGGTGCATGGGAGGGTGTTGCACATGGGTGTTGATGCGCATGGGAGGGTGCTGCGCAGTGGGGGTTACTTCTACAATGCAGGTACATTTCACTAGTCATTCATATATCCTGTTTTTCACAATTTTAGCCACTGGTGACTTGCTCAGCTTGTAGCCTCCTAAAAATTGTAGCCCAGTGCAACTGCACCCCCTGCAATACCCTAGCTATGCCATTTCCCATTCCTGTGGTGATGTAGCAAGGGAAGTGCATATCTGTGCATTGGCCTAAGCTTCCTCCAGCAGTGGCACAGAAGTGCCTTATGGCACTTTTATTAAACACCTAGGTCAGCACAGGACTTATGCCAGGGCTTCAGCAAGCCTAAACGGAGGTTAGGATTGCCTTGATCTGCCCATTCATAAGAGACCAGAAATCCCCATGCAATACCAGTGATTTCTAAACTCCCATTTGTATATGTATCTGTCATACACTGCTGTCATGTTGTGATTAGTACTACTCCTGTGATGCAAAGGATCTTCATCAAATGAAGAGGGGCATATAGTTTCCCGGAAGAAAGAAAATGCTATGTGTTGAGGTTCTGAGACATTTAATCCTAGAATTGTTTTATCTGTTGGTGTACTTAAAATCTTTAACTTCTCACTATTTGAATGGATAGATAAAAATTTAGAGGATTTACTTGGTAAAATCTTAGTGCTCCTCCACCCTTGTCATTCTTTGAGCATCATCAAGGGTGTGTTTCTGTTTCTTTTGTTTTCAGTGTGTGAAAAAAATTCCTAAAGTTATGTTCCAAAGAAAGTTAGCAGTTTTAAGTGAATTATCTTTGTGGGTAATTCAAAGGCTGTATTCTACTGTCTGGTAGGGAACAGTCCCAAGTTAACACCTAGATTTTATATTGCTACTGCATGCCAGATTTTAATGCACCATAAACTTCCATAAAGTTCTCTATTCTTTTGTGGTTTTATGTCATCCTAATGGTTTCACAGTTCATCTTTTATTATAGTTGCTTCTCCAGTGGGTCGAAAAGCAACCAGCATTGAGTTATACAGTCTGGCATTTTCATTTAGTAAGGCTGCAATCCGACACATACTATACTTTCCTGGGAGTAAGCATCACTGAACACAGTATGACTTACTTTTAAGTAGACATTCATAGAATTGTTCTATTTTATGTGTCATATACCAAACTATATTATTAATGCAAGAAAGAGATGCTGTAGCAATGTCTAACACATGAATTTTGGATGGAGAATTAAAATCTTTTTTGTCACGTACAATGCTATTTCATGCATGTTTACTTGGAAGCAAATCCCACCAACATTATCAGCGTTCCAGTGCTGATGAAGTTGCAGTGCAGCTCAAAAGAGGATGCCATACACACCCCTTTGGCATGGCTGCATCAATGCTGGAAAGCTGGATTATTCCCAGGTATGTGTATATAGGAATGTTTTCATGCAGTGAAATCCTATGCATGTGAGAAGCAGACAGTTTTCAGTGAAGCTTACTTAATTTCTAGTATTCACTGGTCTTTTTCCAAAGTGGAATTGATGTATTAGAAATTCTCAAATTGTACAATTTGTTAAATATTTGAGGGTGCAATCCTAACCAATTTAGGCCAACAAAACTCACCTGCTCCCTATTCCTGTGAGGCCAGCACATGTCTGTGGACTGGCCTAACCCTCCCAGGAATAGGGCAGAATGCAGCACCCCCCAGGCCAACATAGGATTTGTACCAGAACTTATTCCAGCCTATCTAGCAGTTAGGATTGTAGCCTGAATTATGCACAAAACACTGTAAACACAGACAGCCCGGATGGTGTAGTGGCTAGGGAGTTGGATTAAGATCTGGAAGATGCTGATCTGGAAGGTTCAAATCCCTCCTTTGCCATGAAGCTTACTTGGTAACCTTGGCCAATCATTAATTCACAGTCTCAATTATCGTACACATTTATTGAGAGGACAGCTCAACAAAAGAACTAAGATCCCAATCCTGAGGGCTCTGTGTGGGGCCATGATGATGGCTAGGTGTTTCAGACATGCCGTAAAGCACACCTGCAAGTCCACTGCCAGGCCATAAGCAGAGGAAGCCAACTGCCAAGAGGCTTTGTCGTAGTGCTGGAGAAGTGTTCTTTACCAGTTGGTGGTCTATATGAACTACAGAGCAGTGGAGAGCTGAGGGGAGAACTCATGGGGAGAAATGGGGAGAATACGTTCTGTGCCAAGGGGAAGGAGGAAAGCAGAACCAGAAGGGTTCCATTCCTCTGGATCAGTGATTTTCAACTTTTTTCATCTCATGGCACACTTAACAAGGCACTGAAATTGTCAAGGCACATCATCAGTTGTTTTTACCATTGACAAGGCACACCAGACTGCTCAAATCCCTCATTTTTCCTATTAATGAATGTCAATCTCCGAATTCACACAGCACACCTGAGGACTATCCGCAGCATACCAGTGTGCCACGGCACATTGGTTGAAGATCACTGCTTTGGATTGAGAGCCTCCTTGGAGGGCTTTTTGCCCTTATACACAGACTTTGTTTCTGTACCAGCTCAAAAATAGCTGTAGTAGCTCCATTGCAAGACTGCTCAATTACATGGAAAAAGGGGATGAACATCTCCCTCCCCCAAGGAGTTGCAGATGGTAGACCTTTGGCCTACAGGATCCTGTGGCAGCAATTCTGTCACTGCTGGAGACTTGTAGCTTCTGGCAGATCAGGATTGGGTTATCATTGGCATTTGTGTTGGCTTGGGGAAAATGGGGTATAAGTCCATTGTATAAATAAATCCATCTGAAAGTTTATGGGCACAATCCAGAGTAAGGGCAGCGAGGAGAGCCCTAGCTGGGCTGCCCCAACTATTCTGTATCCAGAACAGAACGTTATGCTGGATCCAGAGCGTCAGGAAGCCAGGGCTGCCCTAGTAGCTCCAGAGCATGCTAAGTAGGCATCTAGTAAGTGACTTCTGGGGAGGGCTTCCTCGTGAGGAGGCTTCCTCGTGAGGAGACCCCCCTCAGATCACACTGAACAAGAAACGGCTTGGGTGCCTGCCATATAAGGAAGCCCCGAAGTTCCTGACAATCAGAAACAGCTGCAGCATGAGAATGCAGTACAGCAGTACCTCTACAGGAGGGTGGGTGCTTGGAGTGGCCTGCTGTATCACCAGGTTAGTGGGTTGCCATAGTTGTTCCATATCCTGAGGTGGAGAAGCAAGGGTTGCAGATAGGCTGGCCAAGAACTCAGATTTTTTGTCAACACTGTCATTCTTAATGTATCCCTAAGGGTCTACTCATTACTAAACCTGCTCCTGAGGTGGAATAAGTCTGTGGAGCTGGAAGAGGGAATTTCTGCCCTGGAAATACGCTCTAGATCTAGCATAACTACTCTGCCCTAGGCAATGCTGAACATGCCCTCAACATGCCTCTCCTGAACTGCCTAGACTGGAACAGGGCAGCCCAAGTCCACCTGCCTTAGGCTGTCCCAAGCCTTCTCTAGCATAACTGGGCTGCCACCACAGTGATAGGGTAACCCAAGTGCACTTTTGGATTGTGCCCTATGTTAATTTTCATCTCTATTTTTTATCTATGTTTCCAACATGCTTATAAATCAAACAAAATTATTTAAAGATGTACCTTTAAAAGGACTCTCTTTTGCTATTTGTGTTTTTTATGTATGTGATGTGAAAATATAGAAGGAACTTCAGACTGCAATTCTATGCACGCTTGCCTTGTTGTAAGTCCCATTAGGTACAGTGGAACTGATTTTTTATCTTATGTTCCTGGCATAATGCAGTTTTTCTCTTTAAGCATAAGGAGCAGTCGTTGTGTTAAAGAGAAAGTATATCTCATACGACTCATTTCTTTTACTGAGGCATATATGCCTCAAACGTGATCCCCTACCCATATTATCTACTACAAAAACAATCTCCTGTCTGAAGTGTACAGTTCCAGAAGAACTGTATCATATATTTTTTGGGTGTTTAATGTTTGGCTGTGCACTGCATCATTTAGTACACAGTGGTTAGAGGCACCTCTGGAGAATAGCATTACAGCAATCCACTAAGGAGATGTAGAAGAGAAAATATATGCAAATTGCTCAATTGGTAGTAAAGCTGACTAGGTTTCCACATAACAAGAAGGTGCCAAATAGAGCTGATGTATTTAACTTGTGAACGCTGAAACAGCAACCATTAGAAAACTTGGCTTGCTTTCTTTAGCTGAGCTCTGCTTCTTCATCTCCTTTTAGCTGTCATAACAGATGCTTCCACCACTGTCGGCAGCATTGCTGCAATCAGGTGGAAAAAAAGAGAAAAAACACAATGTTGTAACTACTGACATTCAAAAATCAACTCAGGAATATCCATCATGTCAAATTATAATTGATTAATTATCTCTTAATATCTCTATGCTTTGGTCCACCTGAAGGTCTGTGTCAATGTCTGTGTCCATCTATAGGTGGAAATAAGAAAAAATTCAGGAAGAATGCTAGATTAGAATTATTATCCCTCCAATTTTTCTGTTCAGTGCAGTTGTTCTTGGGGTGGGACAGCATACGAATATGCAGCTCCCAATCTGCAGTTTGAATGACATGATACTGGAAAATATTTACCATTTGATTATACTGATTTTACATTGTTCCATTGTTCAGAGGCAGCAAGCAAAGGAAACAGAATATCGGGGGAACAACTATAATGGTGAACTGATCCGTTTGAAATGTGCTTGCAATATCAAATCTTGCAGGGTTCTTAACTGGAATTCTTAAGAAGATCCATGAATTACTCCTGGTGCAAAACTTCATATTCACTGTTGCAAATAATTGTCTCCAACAGGCAGTGGTGTGTATGGGGAAAGTTATACCTGGGACACAAATGTTATGGAACTCTGTGCCATCATGTCGCATGCTGATGTTACTTCTGGACTCAGAGAGCAGTACTGCAATGTCCTTGTCCCTCCCTCCAGTTCCTTCTGCAGCAGCTTCCCAGCTGACTTCCGTCTTCTTCCGAGGTGCAGCAGACTTCTAAACAGTGCTGAGCTTGAAGATTTGCCTTGGCTTTGCAGAAGATAAAAGTCACCTGGGAAGCTGCTGCAGTGGTGCCACCCCTTCAAGTGACACCCCTTCAGGTGTCAGTACCTGTATACCCTAGATATGTCACTTGATAAGTTTGATAATATATTTGCCAGATCAGTCAAAAATAGTGGTGAAAAAATACACAATCTGTACACAAGATGATGTACAGAAAAGCCAGCTGGGGATGTTGGATATAGCCAGCTGGGGATATTGGACTTACAAAGTAGGTTCAGATCTGCTCTATACTGCTTTGAGAGAGGTATGTGGACTGTACTCTTGAATGGTGATCATGATATGTAATTTAGCCATCTGTATGTAGTGCACTTAATCTACACACGTGATTTAGGTCTGTATTACAAAAACTGAGAGTCCAGAGTATGGAATGCCACTATTTGAGGAGAAAGATCTGGTTCCACATCTGCTTTGTCCTTGAGACCTGACTTTGGCACTTTCTTACTGTCACATAGGGTTTCCAGTAGTAGCCTGTGTACAATTCATGCCTTGACAAGGAAATGGAAATGAAGGAGAATACTGATAAATACAGTGGCAATAAATTTTATAAAACACCATCAAGAGACTTGCCAAAAAATTAAAAACAGGCTCTATTGGCAGTAATGGGTTTCGTTTATTGGATATTTTATGTAATTGTATTGATTTCAGCCTTTCCCGTAACTCCAGTGATTTCTGTAGATAACTTGTATATGAAATATTTTTCCTTGCACTGATTGTATTTTAGATTTTGGTGGGCTTTCAAAGAAAAACTATAATAGGCAATTATATACTGTATTCTCAGTCTTCTAACAGATACAGGAAAATGTCACAATGATTTTCAACAAATAATATTCCAAAAATTGCTTAGGTTTCTAATTTCTTATAAGGAAATGGGACCACTCATTTAAAAAAGGGGAAATAATTCTGATCTCTCTAAGCTCTACAGTACTCTTCCTCTCCCCTTCTCTTTCATGCTATATCTCATGCCTTGGGAGATATCTTGCTGAGGTTCATCAAAATTAAAAAAAGCAGGCCTCCGTCAGTTTTGAAAGGCTATGGTATTGTGCTCGGCACTGCATACACTACATGCCAAGCACGAAAGCCAGGGTTGGATTGTTATGGAGGATAGGCTGTAACCCAAGCAGCAAATCCCCCCTCTCCATGCCACTGAATTAGTCCACTGGAAAGGCAGAGCCAATATGATTGGATCCAGCTGGCGTCACAGAGCTGGGCTAAGGACAGGAGCTCACCCTGTCTTGTGGGGCCGACCCGGGTCTTTAACCCTGGCCTGCTGGTTAATAGGCACAGCATCTTAACCGCTTAACAACAATTTCATGAAAAACCCCTACCCTCGATGCCCTGTATCAAGGATAATCATGAGCCAGGCAAAAATTATTAACTGTTGTAAGCAATTTTGAATGCACACTAGGGAGATAAAGTGGGATATAAATTTGTAAATAAATAAAAAAGTGTGTAATAATCTTGGGGTGTAAGACAGGAGGTGCTTGTTGCATCTTTTTGAAGCCCTTCAGAATTGGGTAGGGGATTCTGAATCAGATGCAGGGGCAGCCGTACCCTTCCTGTGTAGACCCTGAGGAACTTTGGCATGCAGTTGAGCCCTCCTTTTCTGAGTTACAATGGAAGACACTCCTCATTCCTTACAATGATGGGTATCATGGTGTTAGGACTGCATGCATCATGCTTCCTCAAGCATTCACAAGAAGAGGTTGAGGTCTGCCGTGGCAATGCATCTGCTCTAGCATAGTCCCTGAGGGATATGTGCTGCCACTAGAAAGGACTTCCAGCTACCAAGGGTTGGCCCCAGCTCCTCTGTATGCACACTCTCTGTGAATCTCTCAGTGCCCATGTAGCTTTGGGTCACTTGTGGCCTGTCAGAGAATGAGGAGGCAAGTAGGTCTGCCAGAGTGTTCCCATTTACTGCACTCTTAAAAGGGTTGTGAGTGGTGCAAGCGGTTAAGACACTGTGCCTGTTAACCAGCAGGCCAGGGTTTGAGACCTGGGTCGGCCCCACAAGACAGGGTGAGCTCCTGTCCTTAGCCCAGCTCTGCGACGCCAGCTGGATCCAATCGTATTGGCTCTGCCTTTCCATTGGACTAATTCAGTGACATGGAGAGGGGGGATTTGCTGCTTGCGTAACAGAATATCCTTTATAACAATCCAACCCGGGTTTTCATGCTTCGCATGCAGTGTATGCAGCGCCAAGCACGATACCGTAGTCTTTCAAGACTGACAGAGGCCTGCTTAAAAAAAACATGGAAAGATGGTTACATGATTTAAATTATGGAAATTATTTTTAATAATAATAATAATAATAATAATAATAATAATAATAATAATAATAATAATAATAATAATAATAATTGTTATTATTAGGTACATAATTAAAAAATAGAAACAGTGGGTGGGGGGGTGTGGCCTGAGCCCAAGCCGAGCAGCAGCATGAATCAGAGCTCCGCCATGCCCATTTATTATTTTCCACTTGTTTATCAGTCCAATTGTTTTTAAATCCTTTAGGAGTTCTCCCTTTTTGTTTTCATCCGTCGAACTGTGCTGTGTCTGAGTCATGGATGTTTTGCTGCACTATCTCTAAGCTTTTTCCCACCCAACTGCTGGACCGAGATTTTGACCGCCATTTCCTTGGAACTGTGAGTGGGAGCTTGCAATTTATCTGTTGTTTTTCTCATTCTGTATCCTCATGAGGAGGAAATGGGAACTCTCTTCTGAGAGCCAAGACCTTGGACCCAGGACCCCTAAACAATGCACACTCGAACATTTTTTTGGGCGTTCAAAGAGCCAGCCAATTCTTCAGAGGAGATTGACTACTCCCGACTCTCCCCTCTTACCAGAGCCCTGGTCAGAGATTTGATAGATGACCAGGAGAGGTCACTGTCAAGCGATGGGGATGCTCCGACAGACCGACACCTTTTAGAACTGATATTGCAGCAATCTTCTTCTACTGCCCAGACTGTTAAACAAATTCTTAACCTTTTAGAGCACTTCTTATCTGTCTTAAAGGGACAATACTTAGACTCCTCGAAGTTTTATCCAGCACATTCCAAGCCAAGCCTCGCTACCAAATTCTCTGAACTCCAAGCAACCTCTTCTAATTTCCAACCTGAAGTTCCTGCCTTTCCATCTTTTGGAAATTCTGTCACCAAGTTAATATACGACCCAAAAAGCATTGCCATTACAGTATTTCCCCATTCTGGACAATTTCCTGACTGGGCTAAAAAATGGAAGACCAAGAAATATTTGGCCAAATTGTTAAGGATAGACTTACTCAAGATTAACTTGTACAGAATTCAGAGACTGCCCTCTTCTCAACAACAGGAACGTGTTGTACTCCACTTTCACTCGCATCATGTACCAAGTTTGATATTCTCTCATTCACGAGAATTTAAGGATGCCAGTGTCTATCCTCATAGACATTTTAAAAATTTGACCATCACAAAGTTATTCCTGATTTCTACTGAGAACCCCAGCAGGGCAGTCATTGTGTTTCCTCCAACTCATAATACTCCTTCTGGGAGGAATTCCAGCTCCTCTCCACCCCTTTTGGATCTACCTGTTATATCTAATCTACCTCGCCCTCTGTCGATCCCAAACCCGGATCTTAATGACTTCTTCAGTGAACGATTAGAGTGTCCTCTTCGCCCTTCTTCCAGTATTTCTCCTTCTCCGGAGTCCTTAGGTCACAAGGTTTTGAAGCATCCAGCCTTGGCTACCTCTCCTTGTGATAACTTTGAGTTTCCTGATGGAAGTCTACCTACTTTGCAACCACCCTCATGTCCCTCCAGTGTGCTTTCACCATCTATTTGTGCAATGGACAGTAGTTTACAAAGTGATGCTCTTATTCTTACTGATGCTCAGACGCTACAAGTCTCCCCTTTAATTCTTGACTCTACTACTATTGTGAATAATCAGCCGAATGTCCCCTTGGAGATTCCTTCAACCACTCCCCTTGGGAGCTGTATCCTGGTCACTCCCTCCAAGCTGATGAACAAGCCTCTTGTGGCTGCAAAGCCGCATACGAATGGTTGTGTTCTCCACAGGTTTTCTCCAGATATTATGGCTGATGACTCTTTCCACTGACTATCAAATCCTCCTCTTCCTTTTCCAACCATGCCTCTCTTATAAGTAAATACTCTGGAATATCAAAGGAGCCTCCAAAGCACATCTCAGAGATCAAAGCAGATCCAGATCCATGCCCGATCCAGATTACAAGTGGACCTCCTTGACGAAGGCCCTTAAAACGGAATGAAGCTCTGTGAGCCTGGATTCCAAGGTCCTGTCTCCTCTCCCCGCGTTTGTATTCCATGTTCCCACCCGTTCTCCAGAGACACTCTCCCCTTCCTTTTTCATTATATGCACAGTAAACTAATTCTTGTATGGTAGCTACTTGTTAACTCCTCCATTGTTCATTTCCTTTATGGATCCTTTTCATCGCTAGGACAGTGATGCCGTCATTGGCCCCAGTGATATCCTTACCCTTCCAACAAGCCTTCCAACACTTTAAAGCCACAAGGAAAGCTTCATTCCAGCATCACACTGGTTCCTGCGTTTCACCTATTGCCTGTGTTTTGTAACTGATTCCCCCCCAGAATGGATTTTGGAATGTGGTCTCTTAGCTTATAATAGATCCTGGCCACTTAAATATTCTTAGGGATGGTGGCCACTCAGACCTGCTTCTTTTCTGGGTTGTTTTAGATTCTGTCTGTGATGAGACTCTGGAGTTGCTTGTGCCACTTATCAGACTTACAAGTAATAAATCATCTGATATTGGAAAAGATAAGTACCATGCCATCCAGATTGTAAGGCTCCGATTTTGTTGAGAAGGAGTATGTCAGTGAGTCGGACAGGATGGTTTTATTAACTATCCAACTTTTTCAAGCACATTAACAGTTTGTGATCTTATTTATGTACCTTTACACATCTACTTTGATGTCAATTGTATTGTTTTTGTATGCCAATAAAGGTTCAGTTGAGTTGAGTTGAGTAGAAACAGTGTATATCTTAAGGATGAATGCATCACTGCTTTGTAAGTAGTAAATAGGAAAGGCAAACTTGGGAGTGGAGTGTGAGATCCAGGTTGTCACCATGACATGGGGATTTGCAGTGAATGTCTGTGATTATTGATGCACTAGTGAAAAGCATACCCATGTTGTGGGAGTAACATTTCCCCATACACCATCCCCCCATGGCACATAAAAACCCCATGCGCCACTTCCCCCCACGTGCATCAACCCCCATGCGCCACTCCCCCATCTGCCACTACCTCATACGCATCATCCCCCATGCGCATCATCCCCATGCGCAAAATTTCCCCCATGCGCATCAACCCCCATGCGCAACATTCCCCCATGCGTAATTTTCCCCCATGCGCAACTTCAACCAGGTGCATCAACCCTCATGCGCATCATCCCCACACGTGCAACTTTCCCCCACGAGCATCATCCTCCCATGCATAACGTTTCCCTATGCGCAACTTTCCCCCATGCGCAACTTTCCCCCATGCGCATCAGCTGCCCATGCGCAACTTCCCCCCATGCGCATCATTCCCACACGCGCAACCTTCCCCCATGCACAACTTTCCCCCATGCACATCATACACCCATGCACATCATCCCCCCATGCGCAACTTCCCCATGCGGAACTTCCCCCATGTACAACTTCCCCCCATGTGCAACTTCCCCCCATTTGCATCATCCGTCCATGTACAACTTTTCCCCATGCACAACTTTCCCCATGCACAACTTCCCCATGTGCAACTTCCCCCAGGCACATCAACCCCCATGCGCATCATCCCCACATGCGCAACTTTCCCCATGCGCAATATTCCCCCATGCACAACTTTTCCCCATGTGCAACTTTTCCCCATGTGCATCATCCGCCCATGCACAACTTCCCCCCACGCGCAACTTTCCCCCATCTGCATCATCCGTCCATGTACAACTTTTCCCCGTGCACAACTTCCCCATGTGCAACTTCCCCCAGGCACATCAACCCCCATGCGCATCATCCCCACACGCGCAACTTTCCCCCATGCACAACTTTCCCCCATGCACATCATACACCATGCACAACTTTCCCCCATGCACATCATCCCCCCATGTGCAACTTCCCCATGCGGAACTTCCCCCATGTACAACTTCCCCCCATGTGCAACTTTCCCCCATCTGCATCATCCGTCCATGCGCAACTTCCCCCAATGCGCAACTTCCCCCATGCGCAACTTTTCCCATGCGCAACTTTTCCCATGCGTAAATTTTCCCATGCGCAACTTTTCCCATGTGCAACTTTCCCCATGTGCATCAACCCCCATGCGCAACTTCCCCCATATGCATCAACCCCCCATGTCCAACCTTCCCCATGCGCAGCATCCTCACCAGTGCAACCTCTTCCTCTGAACAATGTCCCTCCAGTGCACCAGGCAGAGAGCACCAAATTGGCTGGATGTTGTTCAGTCTCCCATGTTAAGTATAGGACAGAAACACGTTGCCCCCTTTTCAGCCCCTGAAGGGTTAACTTTCTCCAGATGGTTCTTGGTGGGAGTTCAGGTGACAGAAGGAACTCCCAGAATTCCATGCTTCAGGCCCAGCAGTTGGGGAGGAATGTTGATGAGTCAGCAATTCTCAATGCAAAGTATAGGGAGGAAAACCCGTTGCTCCCCTTTTCACCCCCTTCCGGTTGGAATTTCCGAAAACTGGTTCTTAGTGCACCCCTCAGTCACGGAAGGAACACACACCCCAAATTTCATACCCAGCGGTTTTGGCAGGGTGTTGATGAGTCAGTGAGTGAGTGAGTGAGTCAGTCAGTCAGTCAGTCAGTCAGTGACTTTTCTCTTTTATATATATAGATTTTGCCATTTGAACAGGTTTGTGAACTATATTTTGTGGAAAAGTGTTATATAAATAAATAATAGCTGCCTTGAATATCCTTTACAGGTAGAAAAGTTGGGTATAAAACAAATAAAAAATAAGAGGAGCATTCCTTCTAGGGCAAATAGCTGTGGGGAAAGTCTCAATCGCAATTGGTACCATGGTGTGGCAGAGTTAAAGTCCCCTTCCCACACAATGTGGTCCTGATCTGTATTGGGGCCTCCTGTGGCTGCTAGTGATAATAATAATTTTAGAAACCACGTATGCTTGTGCTAATGACTCGTTCAGTATCACATGTAGGCTTATTTATTATTTATCTCTTCAGAAGAGTTGTACATGGCCTTTCCCCAGGCTACAAGCTTAGTGCTCAAGGCAGTTTACCAGAAAATTAAAACATATGTAATTGAAAACATACCTTAAAAATAATTCATCAAATTAGATGGGCCTAAAAATTGTCTAATATAAAAAACATTAGGCAAAAAACATGAAAACTCTCTCAGGGTGGCCTTGCAAGAGTAAGCATTGCCACTTCTGGCTCTGCACTGCAAATGCCAGATGCAAAGACGTGGTAGAACCAAAGCAGCCCTACCAGTGGTTCTCTAGAAAGAGTAAAGGTCAAAATAGAACATCATGTGGCAAAGGAAGGGAACCTCTTCTAGGTGAATGGCTTTTCTTTAGGCTGATGAAAACATTTACTGTAAATAATTTTTCATGGGATACTAGTGCCCCTTCCAGCACATATTTGGGAATAACTGTTTTAATGATTATTGGCTTTCTGGTGTCTCTGTGGTTGGAGACACTGTGCTTGTTGACCTGAGTGCCAGTAGGTCAGTGGTTCAAGACCCAAGTACCACACAGCAGAGGGAGCTCCCATTACTTGCCTGGCTCCTGCCAACCTGGACATTTGAAAGCGTGTAAATCAAGTAAAGAGGCACCACTCTGGTGACAAGATAACTGCATTCCATGCACTTCGGTGCTTAGCTATGCTGGCCAAATGACCATCGAGGTGTCTTCAGAAAAGACACAGGTTTACAGGTTTGCCTGTAATGGCAATGAGCACTTGTACCCTAAAGTTGGTCAAGCATAGCAGTGCAACCTGCAAGGGTCTGCCTTTTACCTATTTTAATGATTCTCCTACCAGTATGTATAGCAATCATCTCTTAACCCCTTGCCAATCATTTGTAAAAGAAATCTGAGTATGCATTGTAATGTTATATCTCAGAATCTGTGTTTTCTGCAAGACTTGCAATATCCTGTCATTTTAATCAAATTGAAATAAGAGTTGTTTTTTAATTGCCTTTGATTTACAGTGGTAACATGTGGAACACCCCAAATATTGGAAGTCTCTGCTGCTTTGAAGCTTGTTCAACATCAGAGAATGATACTTTCACATCATTCTCTCTGCTACTGTGTTGGATTTCATCAAAGAAAATGTGGTTTCATATTGATTTGACAGGTTTTGATAATACCTATGAATATGTAAGTGAATGTCTGTTGTTTATCTGCCATGCATCTGTCTAATAAATGTGGTTAACCATTCCATTAAGAAAATCTTCTACTTGGGTGTCCCTGCTGCATGAAGATTCGACCCTGATCCAGTCAGAGAGAGCCACAAACAGAAGGAGAGCTGGAAATGGCAGAGTGCACTTGTTCATTTGCAGCCTTACCTCTGTGCTGATCTGTGCTTTGTTAATTTGGTTAGATGAGATGTGATGCAGATAGGAATGCACTAGTAAATAGGATGCAATCTTGTCCACTCTCTCCTGCGAGTAAGTTCCATTATTTCTGAGCAGAGCATAGGATTGGGCTCTTAGGGTGAAATCCAGAGTAACTACGGGGAGTCCTTGCTCCGGAGTAAGAACAAGATACTCTGGATTGCAGTATGAATTTCCCATAGGTTTTCACTAGGTGGTACAGTAACTATGGGTGCACGTAATGTCTCTTATGTGCTCCCGTAGTTACTCTGGATTGTGCCCTTAGTCTACAATCATATAGAAAGGGATTCCAGTTCAAAACACCATGATGAACCAGAAGGATAATGAGGGGGTACAGATAGGAAGGTAGTACTAATACATTGTGGTATGTACTGTAAATGTATCTTTTCCCTCATCCCACTTCCCTATGTGGAGTACATTGTGTTTGCTTCTTCTGGGGTGGGGTGTCCAAATCCTGGCCCAGGGACCTGATGCAAGCCTGTAGCAAGCCTCAATGCAGCCCCACAGCAAGACCCCTGCATCTGGCCCAAAGAATCTAACACTCTTATATTTAAATTTATGTAAATTTATTCAAATTTGAAATGTAATTCATTTTTCTGCCTCTTCCCAACACAGTGTCAGGGGGATGATGTCGCCCTCCTGCCAAAAGATTTGGCCATCCTTTCTAGTGAAATAGAAGTTCAAGTTTGGTGTTTGTGTGGGGAGTCCTTCTGAGACAGGGTCTCTGCAATAAAAATTTTGAGAAGAAAAGTATTAACCAAACATTAGGCCATACTTGTGATGATGATTGTGCAAAGTGCACAAGAAGCTAACCCTTCGTTGGACACAGTGGCTCAAACTGGTACAGCAAAGCTGTTATTGCTCCCCTCTCTGTACCAAGGTGGCACAGAAGCCTGTCCCTCCTAGTGCTATCCTATCTCTAGGTGCTGTTTGAAACCCCCCTACTCAGTTTTCCTGCAGCCTAAGTGGGATGCATCATGAATCACGCATTTTGAATCATATTTCGAATATTCTCTCTTTGTATGTCCTAATGAAGGTCACTGATCACTTTAAGCATGTTATAATTGAGTTAATTAAGAGCTAATGGCAGTTTTCTAACATGTGCCTGTCAGATGCACTGTGCCTTTGTAATTGTGCAAAGTGCACCCTTTGTATACCAAGGGCCCCTTTCCCTGGTTTTCCCATCACCAAAGTTTCTCTTTCAGAGATCAGAGGGGTGATGCCCAATCACCCTGTCTCCCTGTAGACTCCCTGTCTAGGGTTTAGTACTGGTGTTGCTGTACTGTGATTGGCTTCCAGATGTAATATGCATCCTATTTTTCACTGTAAGACAGTGGGTAGCATGAGAAGATTGTGGAGAGTTGCAATTTTCTGCTGTTTTTCGCCATTGTTTTTTATGAGGTTGGTCTTAATCTACCAAAGCCATTGGTAATTGTGTTTTTCTAGTATCAGGAACATGCCCATTTCCCCCTCTTTCATCTTTCTCACATCACACCCCAATGTCCTCCCCCATTTTGGTCTCTCTGATATGGAGTTATGATGGTGTCCATGTGCAGGGTGACCAGATTATTCCTGAACACCAGGGCAAAAATTCCTGACACCCCAGGGCCAAAAATTCCTAATCCCAAGCCAAAATTCCTACCTGCTTAAAAAAAACTGCCAAAAATGTATTTTTTGTTTTTGTTTTTTGTTTTGTTGACCATAGGAAGGAGATATCTTCAAACTGATTTTTGCATTGAATTCTGCTCTTCAATACAAATCCAACGACATATAGCATGATGGGGTACTGTGCACTATCGCAAAGTTTCAAAATGAAGCCAAAATGTAGGACACCTGGACAGGAGGCTAAAAATCCGGACAAATCCGGGTTTTTCTGGTCGTATGGTCACCCAGGTCCATCTGCCATCTGAGCTTACATCAGCATGATGTTTTCCTTTAGCACATAAAATTCTGTGTCTTAGCCATTCTACATTATTCATTTCCCAATACAGCATCAAGGAAACCATATTTTATCTTACTACACACTCTCAGAAATGATAAAAAAATAGGATCTCAGTCTGTGGAACCCACAAATAGCAAAAAAGGAATATACCTTTTTGTCTGGCTCTGAGATTCTTTATTTTAAGATAGTAAAACGTTTGACATTTGACAAGTCACACATAAGGAAACTGTACATTTAGGGAATTATCAACATTTTTGTGACATAAGAATCTCTGTTTGAGAACCCATCATTATCAACCAGGCATATTTCTCATCTAATTAGTTGATCATTTGTATGTTTAGATGGTTTATAGTTTTACAGAAGAAAAATTAATAATTTGAAAGAAGAGGTGACAGCAAATATTTGGAAATAGCCATATACAGGAATGCTGACTAAGCCTTTGCAAAATGAGATGCCAACGGAGCAAGGGGTGGCTGGAAGAATAGTTGAGCATTAATACACCATTCCTTATAGAGAGCGTGAAAGAAAATAATCTGTCATAAGGCTGTGATTGGAGCTCTGGAAGTCGAAAAGAATCTGTTTTCCAAGTCCACAGATACAATAAACTTACATTGCCAGGTTTTTTGTATGTTTTTTGCAAGTTATTCTGAATAAAGTGCTTCTGCTTCGTGCGAACCACTGATTAAGTAAAAAAACAACAAGAGAAGAGTCTGTTCTACCTGGTGTCATTTCTGATTTGTCTGCTAGACCAATTTCCCAAGGATAATGAGGTATGGATAGGCTCTCCTAATAGATCGGGATGATAGATCTGAGAGGGAAAACCAGTGGGAAATGAATCATGAAGATATGTCAGATAGATTTAACTCAAAGCAAAGATCTAGGACCCTGTCAAAGAATTGGTTAAAAGATTTTAAGAAAGCTTTTGAAAAGCAATAAATGACACCTTCAGTGGAAAAGCAAAATGGATAGAAACTCTTAGAAAGCTGTACACAATGGATATGAATTTTGCAATTTGCTAATTAAAATTGCAAGCAACTTCTGGTTTTCTGAGTTGTTTTATTACTAGACTTGCAGAATGAATCCACTGTTTCAGGAGAATGATTTCAAGAATATTTGTGGGCCCCAACAAAGGCACTAGCCAGTGGCCCAGGTGGCAGGCACTGGTGGGCATTGGCACCACTGGGTAAGTACAGGCATTGGGCACTGGAGGGTAGCGGCGAGCAGTAGCATGCACCACCAGGCATCCCCACCAGGAACCACTGGCCAGCACTGAGCACCACTGTGCAACAAGCAGTGGGCACCAGTGAGCAGGGGACAGCAGCAATCATCACCAGATACAACCGGAGAAAGGGTACCCTGCTGTGCACCACCAGGTACTACCTGGCAGCAGGCACCACTGGGCACCAGCAGACACTACCCCGCACCACTAAGTAGTGGGCACCAGTGGGCAGTGAGCATGGGCATCCCTACCAGGCATCCCTACGGGCACCACTGGACACCATTCGGCACTAGGTAACTTGCAGGACACCCCAACAGGCACTAGGCATCACCGGTTACCAGGCATGGGGCACCAGACACTGGGCGCCGGGCACCACTGGGCATTGTGCATCCCTAGAAGACACCAGGCACCACTGGGTGGCAGTGGGTAGCAGACAGCACTAGGCACCATTAGGCATCCTTACTGGGAAAGCAGGCACTGGGTACCAGCGGGCACCAGGTACCTGTAAGCAACACTAGGCTGCAGGTACCATTGAGCACCATTGGGCACAAAATTAGTGGGTGCTTATATCACAGAAGGAATAAACTCCCTAAATTTCATGCTTCTAGGTCCAGGGCTTGGGGCTGGATGTTGATCAGTCAGTCTTCAATGTTAAATATAGGACCAAAACGTATTGCATCCCTTTTTGCCTCCTTAGAGGTTAAATTTCTAAAACTTGGATCCTACTGGGTTCCTACATCACAGAAAGAAGACCCTCCCCAAATTTAATGCTTCTAGGTCTGGCTGTTTTGGTTGGGGGTTGATGAGTGAGTGTGAGTGAGCCTGTGAGTGAGTCAATGAATGAATCAGTCAGTGATTTTTCAGTTTTATATATATATAGAAGATTGAAGGCTGGAGATTTTTAACCAATTTGAGGTATATAACTGAAATTATGGAATGCATTGAATATATTCCTTGAATCCAGCATTGAATACATGCCTTGAATACTACTTAAAAAGTAGTATGCCCTGACTATGCCCTGATCTGACTATGCCCTGATCATCCCCAAGAACAACCCCTTTGCTAACCTACCTGCTCTGGCTGCATGGAATACATGTGGGGCTGCCAGAAAATTGTGCTGGCTGCTCCAGCTTGTGTATCGTGGTAGCTGTCTCACCAGTGGCCAATGTCTTATGCTTATGGAGTCAAGTTCTGTCAGCACAAGACCAGGATAGTATTGGGCTGTTGGATTGGTAGTAACTTATTTTCAAACCATTTCTAGTTTTTTGTAATTAGTTTATATGCTCTTAATGGATGTGTTCCATTTTCATAAATTTTGGTTTTGACCAGTATTTCAAGTATAGGCTAGAAAAGAATCAAACCTTTATGTGCAATCAACTGAAATAAATAGGACAGTTTCCAAAGTTGGGATTGGGACCCCCTTGGGTGGGTTAAAACTTCATGTGGGGGGGGGGGAGGTTGCAACAAGCTGGGTTCCTCCATCATGACATCTGTTGCTGCCATCTTGGAATGGGGCACTTAGGCTGCATTCCATACTCTCAATGAGACTTACTTCCAAGTAGAGAGGAGCTCCAGCATCACAATGATGTCACTTCCCATTTGATGTCACTTCTGGCTATTACATCATTTCCAGGTAGATGGCATCATTTTGGGGAGGGGGGTTGTCATACTCAAAAGAAGGTTCCAGGCTGAAATGCTCAGGAACTACTGAAATACTGAAACACATGATATACAGTAATCATTGGTTCTCTCCTGCTTAACAAATAAAAGTTACATATTTTTGGAGCGATATAGGCTGCAATCCTGTCCTCCACGTAGGCTGGCATATGCTGTGGCATAAGTCCTGTGATGACCGGGAGGGTGTCACAAAGTGCCGTAAGGTACTTTTGACCCATCCTGGGGAGCCTAGGCCAGTGCACCGGCATATACTGTATATGCTGACATTCCCACGCCATCATGGAAAGACATGCCAGGTGAGTTAGGCTGACCAAAATTAGTTAGGATTGTGCCCATAGTCACTTATTAGCTATTACTTCTGGAATTTTAGCTTTGAGTAAAAATAGAACCTTGGCACCCCATAATTCAATAGCTTTTGAACCTTAAAAGGAAAACTTTTATACTAAAACATCTGTTCATTCCTTTCTGGCAGGGAGTTGATACTGTACTATATTGAAACAACCTTTTCCAGTTTTGAACCAGTTCTAAAACTTAGTTAGCTGCTTATTTTTGGATAGGAAAGCTTTGATGTAGTACTTCCTAGCCATGATGCCCAGTTTTCAAAGACTCATGCATACATCAAACATATACTCTTACAATTCCATTAGCAAGATATTTTTATAGTGGTCTGAAGAAAGCTGTGCCTGAAATAATCTTCAACTGAACAACTGCTTTGTTGTAAAAGGAGGGAAAATAACTTTTTTTATTAACAAAGATGTTGTTTGGTGCTTGAAATGATCTGCGGTGAAAGTTCAGCATGGTTTTTCATTAAAATACAAAACGGAGGGAGCTGGGGGAAATAGGGGAAGATTCAGTTCTCAAGTTTGCTCTGTCTTTGAGAGGAAGATCCATTGACTCTTTCATACAAACATAGCCACTTGGATTATTTTCTTCAATTTTGTTCCCCCAGCATGATGCATTGTATCAGAAATTGATCAACCGGGGGTGGGGGGTAAAGATTCATGGGTCAAACTTGTTGTTTCTTCACTGCATGACTGGATCTAAGAACATTTTTCTTGATATATAAGAGCTGATTTGGGCCTCTTTGCAGTCCAGAGCTATGTTACAGATGGGAGGTGCTTTTTAAATCTCTGTATCTACCATAGTTCTGATCTGTCTTCTCCCCACACCCTTTATGCCTGTTTATACTGTACACCTTGTCTCCACAGTGTGGTCCTTATACAGCTGCTTTTCGCTGTATTAAAAAAAGGAATCTAGACCAATCCCCACACAGTTTATTTATTCATATAGGTAATTCCAATGTTTATGCTGTTTCTTCTTGCAAAATTTGTAAACTATGCCCGAGGTGCACCATGAGGATGATAGTCTAGAGATTGTACTACAGGCAGCTCAGAGAACTCTTCCTTTCATGGTGCGGTCATTACATCTGGCACCACCAGGAGCAGATTTCAGGTCATCCAAGACATAAACAGTGACATCTTTGGCTCTCTTATCCCATGACATCTTTGGCTCTCTTATCAGCTTTCAGTCCCCCATCCGGAAGATACTCAGGTCTTTTCCTAGTCTTTGTACACTTAGGGTGCAATCCTAAGTAATTTAGGCCAGCATAACTTGCCCATCTCCCTGTTCCTCCAGTGCATGTCCAGAGGGTGGCCTAATCTTCCCTTAGAGGAAGTGCAGTGCATGTCCAGAGGAAGGCCTAATCTTCCCTTAGAGTGGTGCATAAGTTTTATAACAGCACTTTTATAACACCCCCAGGCCAGAACAGGACTTGTGCCAGCCTAACCAGAGGTTAGGACTGTGTTGTCATGGTGCAATGTGTACATTGAGTTTTAAATCTGTCTATAACACACACTCACACTATCCAGATGCCTTGAATATCTCCATTCCATTTTTAAAGATACTTTTGCCCCATATCTTATTCCTAGGATGACTTTTCCTAGTCTCACAGTTTGTTAAAGAAGAGTAGGCTGACAGAAAGCAGCTTGCAGCATTCTCACATTCCATTGGACCGTCTCACCCGTTGCTACCACCTAGATTCCAGGAGACAGTTGCCGTGCTGTTCTCTTTAGAAGAAAGCATCTTTTTTTTTTTTTTTAAAGGGATTTTCTCTGTAGCCTCACCCTGGTGGCAATGGTAATTTCTATACAAAAGTGTGTTAAGTGGATTTCCAAAATGTCCTGTTAAATATATATTTCTCCTCCGTGAGTTTGTCTGAAGAATATAATGGGCCTTCACTTAACCTGTAGTTGGGTTCGCAGCTGAGTCTTCCATGGGTGGCCAGAGGTAAATCAATTGCTTCTACTGTTTGTCTTTCTATTTGATGTTTGAATAGCTGGACGTTCTTTGCCAGCAATGGATTTTGGGGACTTAACATCAATCTTTAACTTGTGTTCATTTTTTTTGCTTGTGTTGCTCTTTCAGTCACTGGTAAGGAATTCTACACAAGTGAGCCACAGTGTGCTTTTCTTCTTTCATTGAAAGGAGACAATATATGTCTATATGCTTTTGACAAACAAAATTAAGAAGTTATTATTCATTCATTCTGAGGTGCTGTGTAGTGCTGCCAATTTACCCTGTTTCCCCCCACCCTCCTTGAAACTATTTGGGTTACTCAAGACCAAAACCAATCTTTTCATTACTGAATAAAAGAAGTATTCAGGCCTGTAAAAGGCAAGTGCCAAAGCAATTGCAGCATTTTATTCTCTTTCCTCCCTCTGGGGGGTTAAAGGATTGCATTTATTTCAGCAAAACTGTATACATGCAATTTATATACATCAAAGTTAAAGGAAGGAAAAAAGGGATTGAATTTGAATCAATAAAGAACCTAGTCCCAGCCAGTATTTTTACTGGAATGAAAATAAAGCAAATAAACACCAGTGCAAGATTCAGAGCAATTTTGCATGAAAAATGCCCTTTGCTGTGAATTTTAGTACTGGACTACTTCAGCCCACTAATTTGTGGGTAAAGCAGGCCACTCCCAAGAAGCCCCTTGTATTCACTGCAGACAGTACAACCAGTGTGAGCATGTGTGCTCTTTTTTCTGGGACATATCCTGGACTTTAGCCTTCTGTCCTGGGAAAAAATTATTTTGTCCTCCATTTCCTTGTAATAAGCAGACAGCAAGTAGAGCTCATATAATTAATAAATTGTATGCAATAAATTATATGTAATAGTTTTAAATTTAATAATAAGTAATACAGTGCTTAAATTAACCAATGAAAGCAATATATAGTGGTACCTTGGAAGACAAATGCCCTATAAGATGAATGCTTTGAAAGACGAACTGAAATTTCTATGTGATTCTGACTTGTAATGAAAGTGCTTTGGCGGCTGAGGTGGGACTTCTCCTCCTGCCTGCAGTACCTGCACTTGGCCAGCAGAGGGACGCACAAGCAGCAGCATCCTCTGGGTCCCCAGCAAGCATTTCTGAGGCTGGAGCCCTTCCTTCCCCCACCCACCACCTTCCCTGCCTGGACCCCACTCCACCCCACTTTTGCATCCAGGCAGAAGCCATTGTTCCTGCTGCTGCTGTTGCAAACTTGCAAAGAATCAGGCTGATAACCTACACACTTTCCTGTGAGTAAGCCCCAGTGGATACAGTGGGACTTGATTCTGATTAGACAGGTTAGGATCTTGCCCCTTTTGCATTCAAGCACAAGCATTTGCTGCTGGTCCTGTTGCAAACTGCCTATCTGGTTTGCATAGATAGATCTCTCTCACGCACAGAGAGGTTTGCAGAGCTATTCATGGCTTCAAATGAATGAAGGTTCTCAGGCACAATTTGGTGCAGAAGGCTTCAATCACACCTGAGAACTTTCATTATTTCAAACCATGGAGAGCTCTGTCAATAATCTTCAGGCCTTCAGAAAATCACCCGCATTTCCCTGCAGGGGCATCATCCCAAGGATCATACCCTGCAGTGACTTAGGGAGTGAGTAAATTTCTCCATTACTTTGAGTACCACTGGGATGTACCTGATCCCCAAATGAGGACAACTTTGTGTTGTGCCAGAGTGGCTCAGATTCAGTCTGGATGGGGACTACATTCCCATGGTACAGTGATCATGAGTCAGAGTGAAGTTGCCCTAAAACAAAAATTTGTTCACTGGTCATCTGAGATGAAATTAAATTTATATCCTTTCTGCACCATTTACTAAACGTGAATATGACAAGCATGTGGTATGTGGGAGCAGTTTGTTTTCAATTCCTGTGGTATAATGACATATGAAAACCCTCTTGAAATTTCATGAAATACTCTTGAAATTCTTTTCAGTACAGTGGCACCTCACATAACAAGTTTAATTCATTCCAGAATTCGTTACATAAACGCTCTTTACGTGAAGCTGATTTTCCCATAGGGAATAATGGAAACTCAGACAATTGGTTCCACAACCCAAAAAATTCATATAAAAATATTAACTGTTTATAAAAATGATTACAAAACACTTTAATATAACGTAGTACAAAACACTGTAATATACAGTAACACACAACACTGTAATAAAGAAAATACTGTTCAGTACTGAACTGTACTGTACCTTTGAAAACCTTCATGCCTGGTGTGAGGGTTACAGAGAGGGGATGACTTTGGCTGCAATCCTAAAGACATTTTCCTGGCAGTAAGACCAGTGGTGGGCACCAGCAGGTTCGCACCTACTCTATAGAACCGGTTGTTAACGAGAGACAACACATATAAAGTTTAAAAATAGCCATTTAAAAGTGGCTGCCAGATGGGCAGAGAACCGGTTGTTAATTTCTTTGAAGCCCATCACTGAATAAGACCCATTGGACACAATGGGGCATACTTCTGAGTAGACATGGTCTACAATCACTAAAGGAATCACTGCTGTCCATTGGCTTAATGGAATCTTTGTCTTTTTGTGCAACTTTACCATTCCCAAGCTACTGATGGGGAGCAGCACTAGAACACTGATAAGGCACACCTTCCACACTGCGACACACAGATCCCACATACAAATTGTGGCTCAGGCTGCTCCCTCCGGACCCTCCATGAGTTCCCTGGCCTTGGAAGCCTATTCCAAACTTTGCCCAGGGCCTATAGCTCAAACTAATCCCTTCGTCCTGCCTGTGAGTTCCCTTGTCACGGAAACCTGTTCCAAACTTCCTCGGAAGTGCTTTTTACTCAAGACAGTGCTCTTTACGCAAGTCAAAATTTTTGAGACAGTTTTGCTCTTTACACAAAACACTCTTTATTCAAGTTGCTCTTTACTCAAGGTACCACTGTATTTCTATAGGTGTTTCACTTGAGAAGGAGCCTTTATATTCACCTTGAAATATATTTAGGTGAAATTGTATGACAACGTAAGAGATCTGTGGACCTTCTACCTTGAGATTTGCCCAATGCGCATTTTTTAAAAAGTGTCCTTGACATTCCCATAGTTTTCCTTTAAATTATTGCACATGTTCTATGATTATGACTCTCCACATTTGCTTTAGATTTTACTTCAAAATTAGTTGCCAATTCATGTCAGGCTTAGAGGTCATGGAATTATTGATTATTTCACGATGCCATTCTCAAATAAATAAAAGGTTTGCAATCCTAAACATGCTTTCCTGGGAGTAAGACTCATTGAACACAATGAGGCTTACTTCTGAGTAGATACGATTAGGACTGTGCTCTATATGCATTCGGTTTTCAGAACCTATTCTCTGAAGAATGGGGGAGGGAGAATGTAGAAAATTAGCTTCTCAGCATATAGGAGTAATTTTTTATCTCATTCTGTCATCTTGACATTGTAATGCAAGCACTTTAGGCTGTTAAAATGTCATCACAATGATAAATTGTTATGGCCAAATGATGTCATTTTATAAGTCTAGGGAGACTAAGCTATGGTGTCAAAAAGAAACAAAGCAATGTCAGCATGTGCCTATAGGGATTTAGGTGCAATCTAAAAATAATAGGGCAGGTGCAGTGCAAGTTAATGTAGGCCAAGTAACAACAATATTATCAAAGGTAGTGGTGCTCATGCTGAAAGAATAAACCAGGAATGATTTTGCTTTTAACAAATCACATGAAAATTGGAGGGATATCCAAAAGCAAACAGAACTAAAAAGCTGATGTGGCAGTGCCATTAGCTAAGCTTTGTTAGTTAAGGTATTAATGATCTCTCACACCATATGTTTCATTATCATAGTATCTTGCAAGCATGTCTGGCACAAATATCAGTTGCTAAATGAATTCTCTCATTTTAATAGCTGGACTGAGACACAAACCAAGAGAGTATGAACACATTTGTTATTCTTGACATGCACAGAAGTATCATTACTTGTTACGTTAAGGTGGTTTGTGAACTGGTTGGGTGAGGTGATATGATGTGTAACACCCTGAATTCACTCACTGCCTTCCCCCAATTTGCCACTTCTACAGATGTTGTCCCATCCAGTTCTTTCTTATTCAAACAAGAGGAAAATAGGATGAGGTCGCTTCCAAAAATTACATGAACAGTCCTGAAAATGGAAGTAATAGTTGCTATGATGCTATTGCCATTGTAAATCGTTGCCACCCCACCTCTGCAGCCACTGGTGCTTCTTCATACAAGGCAGGTGCAAAGACTTGAAAGCAAAAGAGGAATCTGTCCTGGTCCCAGGATCCTTCCTATCACTGAAGAAGAAGCAAAGGCAGAGATGGCAAGGAAATGGCAGTAGCAACCGAGCGCGGCCAGATTCCTGCACATGCATGCAGTGTGGGGGAAATAGAAGGATATAGTGTACAATGGGACTTACTTTTGAGTTGACATGGTTCGGATTGTGAGAACCACTGTTAAAGAGTGATTATTCAATTTCTCTTGGCTTGTGTTAAATCCTGAGTCACAGGAAACTTATGACACTCACTTCAGTCATTAATATTTAATGCAGTCAAGACTTGCTGATTCTTATCTTTATAACACATTGCTAGCAGAGATCTGGTATCAATTTCACTTTGGTGGGCAAAGGAGTATCTTGGGCGTCATTTCAGTTTGGCTCTTCCTCCAATTTCTTTCCTTTGTTCCCCCTTATTTTCAATGTAGTCTTATATTGAATGCCTATAGTCAGACCTCCCACCTTTTTCATTTCTAGTTTTACTTGAAGTGCTCAATAGTTGTAATAAGAGCTGAAGATTGTTGGGGTAGCTAGCTGTGATACCTGTGGCAGAAAGAAAAGACCAAGGTCTGTGACAACAACCAGCCCCCATCAGAAAGAGACAATCCTTCCTGAATGCTGATAGCTGGGAAAGAAAGAATACAGTTCCTAATGCCCATCAGATTAAGAGCATTTTCAGTCCTGGAAAATGTATTAGGAGATAACCAAGTCAGTACCCATGAAAATACTTAAAGATGGAAGCTGGTGTCTAATATCCTTTTGTTTTTTCCCCTCCTTGTGGCTTCCATGAAAATCATGAAGTTACTGAGAGTGACAATCTGAACAGTCTTTCCTAAGGCCTGTTATTTGAGAATTAGCATAATACCAATAGTTTCATCTTTGAGTTGTGGCAAAGGGGGTAGGTTACACTCCCGTGGCATGCCCGTGGCACGCATGATGCACACTCCCTCTGATCTCTTATGCAGAACACATGCACTCTACGTTTGTTGGGGATGTGTGCCTTTTAAAGGCAGGCAGGATTGCCAATTGTTGGGGTGGGGAGCTTTTCCAGGCAGCCATGGAGAGTAAATGTCTGCCCCAGCTACAGCGATGAGTCTGCCCTCAAAAGTCAGCTGGGAGCTTTCCTGGCCAACTGTGGAAGGCACATACAGCCCTTCAGCTGTGGTACGCATGTGCCCTTCGTGAAAGGCTTCTCTGGCTGGCCATGAAGGGTGAATGAATTCTTCAATGGGGAAGTTGGAGGAGTTGGTGGACATGCTTGCACCCACTTGTATAGTGCCCATGATACAAGACACCTTGTGCTTTATAAATAGACCAGTTTTTTTAAGTTCAGTTATCTGCTAATAAGTAGATATTCTGACAACATAACTGTAAATCATTTGCATGTGGCTTTTGCCTTGTGCAATTTCCTGGATTCCTTAATAAGGAGGTCACTTCATCTTTATCATTATTATTGTATTATCAAGTTGTTCAGAAACTGTAATTAAGTAACTAGAGCAACTGACTCAGCTATCCATTCTTTATTTATGCCAGTCTCTCCTAAAGTGGGATTGCCACAATTCCTCCATCACACTTCCTCCAGCTATCTTCTGATTTAAATACAGGTCACTCATGGTGTGTTTTAGGTAGCATCTCAGAGTAGCTCCTCTATAGAGCAAGACTACAATTTTTGTCCATAGGATCTGTTTACAAAAAATATGTTCCTTTGGTTTATTCTCTGTTTATACCTGCTGTGCCTAATTGACAAATCCTTCACACATGTGTGTAATCCCTTTTCAAATTAACTTGTGTGGTATCCTGAGGCCCTGGATAGGATGGACTCACAATGCAATATATAAAAAGGATTTATCTGTGTTGCCTACTTTTTGTATTTACTGAATGACAGAATAATTTATCACCATTCTCTTTCTATGCTACTGCAGTTTATGTTAGAGATCTGACCTTCGTAATGCTAGAGCCCACCATCATATTTCAAAAATTAGACACATGCACACCATACCTGTGTAAGTCCACATATTAAACCATTTTCCCCCTGTAGATTAAGTGTTTCTTGTTTACATATTTACTGGATGGGCTTGCTTGAAATAATACTGAAATTAAGATGGCCACATGGTGGGGATCAGGAGGGGGCATTTGGGGGGAGGGTGGATGGTAGTGGGCGAAGGCTGGCAGAGGGTAGGTCCATTGGCATGTGGTTAGGGGATAGGAGACAGTGATTGGAATTGGGGTTCAGATCCAGAAGTGGCTAAATCTGAGTAAACCCTTTGGGGCTACTATAGTCCTACACTGAGGAAAGGGGACAAGCTTCCCCTTCCCTGAAGTAGAATGGAAGCAGTCCCATAACTTGCACTGGATACAGTGTGGGTATTCCAGCCTGCCTATTCCAGTGCAAGTTAGGATTGTGCTGGGAATTGTTCCCGTTTTATGTTGTTAGCAAATTTAACTTCCTTGAATCTCCTAGCTTGAGAGAAAGGCAGGATATAAATTCTGCAAATAAATAAATTCAGGCAGTACTGTGAGGAACTTCTTTTTTCTTTACTTTCTTTTACTGCATTTTGGCAGAGTAATCAGCCATCGTTCCAGGCGATAAGTTTTACCAGGGGGAGGGGGAGCTGAACCTGTCACTAGTGGCCAAAATTGTGAAAACAGAGTCTGTCATCTACAGTATTTATATACCGCTTTTCAACTAAAAAGTTCACAAAGCGGTTTACAAAGAAAATGAAAAAATGGCTAATTAATAGCTAATGCATCCCTGTCCCAAAAGGGCTCACAATCGAAAATGCAAAAAATACACCAGCAGAAGACACTTGAACAGACATTGCTGGGGTGTGTAGGGCCCTGCTAAAGAAAGGAGGAGCACCCTCTTGAAAGAGTCCCTCTTGTCCAGTTAGCAGGAGTATATAAGAATAACAACCTTCATGTAATATGTCACTGGAAAGGTAATTTAATCCCGAATACAATGGAACAAACTACATGGGAATATTTGTATTATATCAAACATTATGCCAAAATTAACCAGAAAATAGAAATACAACTGCATTAGCGAACATTTGGGAGCATTGGAGAATTTAAAAAGTGGATTTTTAAAACTCCAAACTCCAAAGACTGATTGTTCTAAGAGCAAACAAGATCATCATAATGACACAGTGGAATCAGTAAGGAGTTAATATGTGTACGCTCTCATTTCCATGTATCATAATACAATTACCCCTGCTAAATGGGTAAAGAGGCACTTTTTCAAGTGGTGCTCCTCTTATTTTTAGAAGAGGAAGAATAACTGTTCCTCTTCAATCCAACACAGTGTTTCTAACCAATAAGAGGCACACTTTGTTTTTACAATATTTACTTAATTACCGTAAATCAATTGATTTATTTTATGTCATTAAATGCAATTTATAATTAAATTTGATTTTGTTAATGGGGGAGCTACAAAATCTTCTTTGACCCCAGGCAGCATGTAGATCTCACTGGCATCTATATATGCCACTGGTTGGGAGCAGGCAACAGAGCAAGTGAATGCCAAACTGTTGTGGGAGGAAACAGTTTTCCTCCCCAGTACACTTTTTTAAAAGCCAGGATGTGACACCACTTATGGTTGTGACATCACTTCCGAGGCAACATTTTGAGCTCATCACCTGGCTATATGATCATTTGTTATGTCACTGGTGAAATTTTTCCTTAGGTCTGTTCATGTAGTCCTGGGACCCCTTTCTGGGAATGACAATATGTATGGGACCTCCCAACATGATGTCACAGCCATCACTGTGATGTCAGAGCTCTTCTATGTGTTCATGTGAACTCATTGTGTTCATTGAGACTTACATCCAGGAAATCAGCATGAAATACTCATGCCAAGATGGTGTCGCCCAATGCCAAATTCCAAGATGGTGGCAGCTGGCTTTCTGTGACACCCCTGAAATGAAGTCATGACCCCTCTAAGGGGGTCCTGGCCCCCCACTTTGAGAATTTTTTATTTAGAATCTACAATTATGTAACATTCATAAATAATTTTTGTAAACTGACTGCTACACAGTGATGATATTTTGAAAGAGTAGCAGAATGCATTAATATTTTCTGTTTCTTTCAGAGCTTTTGCTACTCTGCCTCATAAAAATATGTGGAAACTAATTGTATTTGCTTGACCTTCACAAGGGTCACTATTTTAAAAAATACACATTCAAGAGGAAATGGCTGTGAGGGTGTCATTTGCCTTCAGAATGAAAATAAAATGAAAGACACTTGCATCTTCACTTCTTCCACTCTAGGGATGAAAGATGTAAGCTGAGAGTCAATGTAGTATCTGAAAACAGCTTTTTGGAAAGCAATTAGGATATTTCAGCTGACTCTTTAATTTTTTTTCCTCGAGCAGCCAGCTTTTCTGACTCACTTGTTTATAAATACTGGCTGATCTTTAGGCCTTTGGGTCTATTTTATCGATTACAGGCACATTTAAAAACGATTAACAGTCTGATGGGGAAAACCAGTAGTGTTCATTCAATCCCCAGATTAAATCTGAAAGTATGCTGCAATGCCAGTAGCAAAACTTTTTTCTCCCCGTCTTCATTTCTCAATTAAAATTCAGGGAATAGGGCCATGGTAAATGTCATTGGGAAGGATGCCAGTCTAAATAGATACTGGGAGATGCAGGAGAAATGAAAGACACTTCTAAACAATCACTTATTGTTTAGATACCATTGTATAAATGGTATACAGGGAGGCTTGTTATGAATCATTTGTAGATAAATTAACAGTAGGGAAACCATACAGAGAGCAGCAGAAGTGGAATTAAAAGGGGGTGGAGTGGTAAGTATAGCACACTCCTCAATGCACCATGTATGCGCTCGTCCCCTTTGGCATTGGAGCTATTCGGAGCCACAATTACAAAATGTGATCACTGCCCTGAATGGCTCTAATTCCAAGTGGTAAGGTGCTTATACCGCATATTGTGGAGTATGCCATACTTAACATACTGTATCCTCATCTCCACTTCTTGTTATTGGAACCCAAATCAGGCAGGATTGTATAAAGAAACATGAAGATAATACATACAGCCCCATATAAACACCTCAGTACAGCCCCATCATCCCTCCCTCCCTTCTTCTCCCCAATATGCTTGTTGATTCATAGATATTCTTAATACAGGTTGGGAGCAGGTTTCAATGTGAGTGGTGGAGCTGATCTTTGCACCGCACCAGGCAAGTTCAAACATGACTAGAAAAAAGCAAATATAGACCAGACGAGCAGAAAAAGTGTACTTAGAACTGAACTGGATACAAAAGAAATAAGTATTGCAATGTCATTTAAGGGATTTTCTCAAGTTCAGGGTAACAATATAGAATGGAGGGCAGAGGGCCTGTACCTTTAACCATTGCATGGAATATGGAATTTAGGCAGGTTTAGCATAACATAGAAGGATTTAAAAAGCAGCACTTGCCTAAATTCCCCTTCCATGCAATGGTTAAAGGTACTGGGATATGTCCTCCATTCCATCTGGTTAGCCTTCTCCAGTTGGATATGGAGAAGTGTAACTGAGGACCACAGCACACATTAGCTTGGAACTCCATGATGAGACTTTTCAACATAATGGTAATCAGAACACCGACGGCACCTGCAATCCTACACTTGTTTTCCCCAAAGACGTGCTCATACAAGATGTGAAAGAGACTGCATTTCTCGTGCATTGATGTAAACTCTTGTTCATGCTCCTGATAATGCTTTCTAATTTTAGCCAAGGATGGAAACAAATTAGGTTTTAAGATTGACATGTATCGAAAAGAGTATGTGCTTTAGAGCTGATTCAGTGCTTTGACCAACTAAAGTTGGTACAGATATGTGTGATCAATAAGTATCAGGAATGATGCTATAAAAAGAAAACTACAACATGTAACAATTTGGCATTTAATCTCCTTCAAAGTAGTCTTTTTCAGAAGCCATACACGTAATCCAGCACTGTTTCCATTGATGGAAGCATTCCTGGAACTCGTTTTCTGGGATAATGAGCAGCTGCCTCGTCACATTCACTTGGATTTCAATGACCTACGGAAATCTTTGTCCTTTCAATGGGATTTGATTTTTGGAAAGAGGAAAATGTCACAAGGGGCGAGATCTGGGGGATGTTTCATTTGGCCAAATACTGCTGCACAATCTGCGCTGAAGAGGCAGGTGCATTGTCATGGTGCAATTGCCACTCACTGGACGCATGCAATTCTGGCCTTTTCCAGTGAATAGCATCCTGCAAAAACTGCAACACGTCACAGTAGTACTCCTTATTTACTGTCTGACCGTGTGGATCATCCTCATGATGAACAATCCTCTTGTAGGGATCTGACTCATTCATGCTTTCTTTGGTTTTGGAGAGATTGGGGTCTTCCACTGTGAAGACTGAGCCTTGGTTTTGGGGTCATAACCATAGACCCACAATTCTTCATCCGTTTTGACCGTTTTAAAAAGGTTTTCATCGTTCTCAACACAATCAAGGAGATCTTGCGCAACTGAAACCCAAGTTTCTTTTTGGTTAGCTGAAAGTAGTTTTGACACAATCTTGATAGACACGCGTCACCTACCCAAATCTTCAGTGAGAATGGACTGGACTGAAACATAACTAACCTGAACATCCTCCGATAACTCAAGGATGGTGATTCAGTTATTTCTCCTCAGAGCTGCACGCACATCTGCAATGTTTTTCTCAGTTCTGCTGGTTGCGGGACTCCCAGGATGTTCGTCACTGTCAACATTTTGTCGGCCCTCTTGGAAACGTCTGAACCACTCTTACATTCATGGGTGGCTCATACACTCCTCTCCATACACTTTCTGCAACTTTGCGTAGGTCTCTGCGCATATATCACAAAGATTTTGGCAAAATTTGATGCAGATTCTCTTCTCAACTTTATCTGTCATGATCACTGCAACCATATGCTACACACATTCCTTCCAAGCACCTCCGTAGAGAGAGGAAGTGAGCTAGTACATTAAAACCTAGTGTGCATGCATGGTTGGGATCAAGGTCAATCTGTGCCAAGTGACTTCACTCTGCCTATTTTAGCTCCAGTCCTGATACTTATTGATCACACCTCATATACAACTAAAAATTGTATATGTATAAATAAAATGTATTTAGCACTAAGCCATTAACCCCAATACCTTTTGGGGAATACAGAATGGTTTTGTAGAATGGTTAATCTGTATGTCTCTCTCTCTCTCTCTCTCTCTCTCTCTCTCTCTCTCTCTCTCTCTCACACACACACACACACACACCCCAGAATTGTGGGTTTGCACTATGCAGAAATAGCTACTAAGCTATACTTTATGTGGCCAGTAAAGTGAAACTTTTATTATCATTGTTATTATTTAGTCATATAATGCAAAGCACATCTCCCAAAAGAGAATATTAGAACACTCTCCCAATGGAGATATATTCTATTTATTCTTCCAATAGAGATAAGCATATAAAGAAGTCCCACTGAATATAATGGGACTTCTGAATAGATAGGCATAAGGCCAAAGGTCCATCTAGTCCATCTTCTCAGAATGGTCTACCAGATGCCTCAGGGAGCACAGAAGACACCTCCATCAGGTGTCCTCCCCTGTACCAGGAAGAAGTTGCACATATACATCATGGCTTGTAATGGTCTTTTCCTCTAGAAATTTGTTGAATCCCTTGTCAAAGTCATTGAGGCAGGGAGTTCCACAGAATAATTACATGCTGGGTAAAGAAATATTTTCTTTTTGCCAAAGATTTTGGCTGCCGCAAGTTATAAAAAGCCTGACTAGGCAAAACTGCTGGATGAGGAAGAATTTAGTTTTCTTCCTGTTTTCAATGGACAGATGTGGAGCTCAGCTGATGTATTATGATAATTTTGTCCTCATGGGAGATATACAAATTGTAAGAGAACGACTTTGAATGCTGATGTAGTTAGAGCATGTCATCACCATTACTATTATGATTCTGCATCAGCATCATAATTATCTGAAGCGCCATCAACAAAGCTCATCATTTCATCTGAACATCTGGTGAGCTTCTCTCTTAATATTTCTTAGCATTCAATCAAAAATTCTTCTTGGTTTCATGGGAAACTAGATCATGGGCTGAGCAGTGGAGCTGCTGATTTGCATCCAGAAAGTTTCAGGTTCAGTCCCAAGGATCTCTGGTCAGTAGCTTTCTCAGAGGTGGGCAACGTAATACATTTTGCAAGGGACCTCAGTGTGCTGTGTAAGTTGTTTTCCCCCTCACCATTTCATGATGTAAGAGGAAGACAGAGGCATCTCAGGAAGAGTTTGGAATGCTGTTGGGTGCTTGTGAGGGAGGGAAGGAGGGGACATATATGTCATACAAACAAGTATTTTTTTCCTTATGTGGGGTTAATACTCCAGGGGTACCAGAGAGCCAGTAACACCCATACTGTAGGTTTTCACATACCTCCAAACTGCTATAAAAAGCAATACAGTCCATAATAAAAACCAGAAGTGATTTATTGTTCTATTTCAGTAGTTTGGAGGTGTGGGGAGGCTTGCAGAGGGGTCAAGGGCAACCCAAACCCTGCAGAAAATCAAAGCAATTCTCATATAAGGGGGGAAAAGTCCTTTGTCCCCAGCGGTAGTGTGACCAAGGTGACTGCTTTGTCACCATCACTATCACCCTGGCTGCATTGTCACCATCATTTCCCTGGCTAAGATGTTATGATGCCACAATTTGAGAACTTTTGCTGTATACTTATCAGAAGCATTTATACCTAAAATGTATTAGGAATGCCTGATAGGAGTCTTTATCCCTGCCTGTGATACTTTAATCAATCCCCATTCGCTATCCTTCCCTTGTTCAATATTTATCTTTAATATTCCTGGTGGCAATCACAAAGAATACCTCTTCTATGTTCATCGTGTATCACTGCATGCAAATGCTAATGCATGGAAAAGGGGACAATGGTACAATCCAGAGTAACTACACCGACGTAGTTATGATGCCATCTATGGGAAACCAATGGGAAATGCATAGAGCAATCCAGAGTAAGTACCTCTTATGTCTTCCCAGAGTTACTCTGGATTGTAGGGAATATCAGCAACTCATAAGTAGAGGTAAGGCTAACCAGGAACACATGAGGGCTAACTTCTGAATAGGGTTCTGAATTTGTTCTCAATGATGCTCAATGATGTTCCATTAACCTTGCATTTATGTATTTTTTCCTATATTACTAGCTATTTCTCTATTACTATATTCCCTGAATTTATGTTAACAAACTAATAAGTTGCCCATGTGCCACTACAGTGTGTTGCTTTCCGAGTCATATACATGTAGCCAGTGGGCATTCCAGGAAGTCTATTGCCAACTTTACCTTTGAGGCCCCCTTATTCACTTTGTAGGTTAAGTGCTTCTTATTTTTTTTATCCTGCAGTTGACATTTGTATTCTATATGTTTGGATGTGCACTTACCAAGTAATGGATCATAGTAGATCAGTGGTTCTCAATCTTCCTAATGCCGTGACCTCTTTATAAGTTCCTCATGTTGTGGGGACCCCCAACCATAAAATTATTTTCGTTGCTACTTTATAACTGTAATTTTGCTACTGTTATGAAACGTAATGTAAATATCCGATATGCAGGATGTATTTTCATTGTTACAAATGAAATGTGTGTTCTATGCACACACTGAACACAATGGGATTTATTTCAGAGGATTGGGCATAGGATTGGGCCCTGAGGCTGCAATCCTATCCATATTTACATGGGAGTAAAGGCCCACCTGACTATAAAGGGATTTATTTCAGAGTAGGCATGCATAGGATTGGGCCCTGAGGCTGTCAGTCAGCCCCAGTGTGCGCGCAGCTACAGCCAGAGGTCTGGCAAGCCTGACCTGGTCCCCTGCACCAGGGGTCTTTAGGCGACCCCCAGGAAACCTCTAGGCAACCCCCAAAGGGGTCCTGACCCCCACTTTGAGAAATGCTGTAGTAGATAGACATTACTGAGTCCTGGGCTACTCAGTAAGTAAAAGAAAGCTAAAGGAAAGCAAGCAAATGAGAATTCAAGAAGCTCAGATCAATGCACTTACATTTCAACATTAAAATAAATAACAGCAATTGTCTACATCCATGCTTTATTTTTGTGGTGAATGTCCTTACATCTTTCAGAGTTGTAATGATTTGCTTACTAAATGCTAAAATCTCTTTAGTAGCTTGAAACATATTTATTTAGTTTTCCCCCTTAGTGGATATATTTTCTTAACTTGATCTATATTTTCTCTACTGAAAAAGTTGCACCTCCATTTTTTAATTTATTTTCCATGCCAGTGTAATTTGGCCAGTGGCTATCAACAGCTATAAACCATAACAGCTAATGGAATATACAGAGAAAATATTGCTCTGAATAACAAATATTCAAGCAGGAATGAAAGTCTGGTTTCTCCATCCCTTGCTTGTGAACTTTCCAGAAGCATGTGGTCAACCACTGTTGGAAATAAGAGTAGATGAACCCTTAGGTGTGCTCATCAGAGCTCTTCTGTTCTCACTCACTGTGTGAAGATATTAAGCAGTTATTTGGAATCTGGCCAAGTAATTAGTATGTTCAAGGGACTTTGGACTTCTATATTTAAAAAGATCTCCATGATGCATTGACAGATTGCTTTTTAAACTGAGAGAAACATCATAAGCCGTTTGTGCAAAGGAATGATGGTGAGAAACAGTTGTTCAAAGACAAACAGTACTGTACTATATTTCACCTGAACTTCTTAAATTGTTGGAATAAAGGCAAAAAAATCTACTAAATGCATGTAACACTGTGCATATATTTGGAAGCCTCATGTAAGCAGGGTGACCAGATTATTCCTGAACTCCAGGGCCAAAATTCCTGAACCCCAGGGCCAAGGTTCCTAATTCCAGGCCAAAATTCCTACCCGCTTAAAAAAATTGCCAAAAAGTGTATTTTTTGTTTTGGTTTTTTGGTTTTTTGACCATAACTTTTGACAGGAAGGAGATAACTCAAAACTGATTTTTTGCATTGGATTCTGCTCTTCAATACAAATCCAACGACATATGGCATCGTGAAGTTTCAAAATGAAACCAAAATGTAGGACAATGAAGACAAAATGTAGGACACCCGGACAGGAGGCTAAAAATCTGGACAAATCCGGGTTTTTCTGGTCATATGGTCACCCTGCATGTAAGTGAATCAAACTGTTGAAAAGTCACCAGAGAATCAGGTTCAGCTCAGAGTTTATTATTTAGCTCAGAGTTTTAATGTACCATTGCATCTATACCAGCAGTTCGAAATCATGCAAATGTGAGTAGATTAATAGGTACCACTTGGTGGGAAATGCAACGCCCTGGTGACAGGCCCCTAAAAGAGGCCAGCCAAGTTTCCCCATGTCACATCAATCATCAAAATGGACCCTGCCATGAGTGAGAACAATGCTAAGAAAATGATCATGATCATGATCATCTATACCAGCAGGGGATAGTAGGTAGAGAGTGAAGACAACAAGATGTTTTGTTTTTTCCTGAGGCTTTTCAATCCTCAATTAATGAATGATCTTTGTTACCCAGAGTGTAATTCTCAGGCCTTTCTCTTATCTCTGAAAAGAAGAGATGCAGCCAGGAAGACTAGCTATATGAACCACATCCATCCTTTCCATCCACCTCAAACTTCATGTCTGTGTTTGAGGGTTTGTGATTCAAATACACAAACATTATTTCCTGGAAGCAATTTTCCCTTTTAAGTCAAACACTGCACCTTTTAGTGTTTATGAAACTTTAAGTACTAATGAAAGTTCTCATCTGCTCAAAAAAAATGCAGCCCACCTTAAATGACAGAGCAAAATCCTAACTAGCGTTCCAGCATTGACATTGCTGTGCCATTGGAGTATGTTCTGCACCCTACAGGTGGGAGGCAATCACAGATGCCTTTACACGGTAAGGTAATGTTCTTTCCCTTAACCTAGGAATTTCATTGGCCTTACCCAGCGCTGGAAAATTGCTTAGGATTTTGCCCTGAATGTTGGTTAGGTCATGGTTGGAAGAAAGCTAGGAACTGTATTTCTTTTCACACACCTGCTCTTAATCTGGAATTTAATCTGATACATTCCATCCTATTCAGATCCATAAGCTCCAAAACTTCATTTCAACGCAGAGATCTAATTTTCACATGAACTATTTAATGCATTATTTTTGAGAGCTGCAAAAGATTCCCCCACTTTGAAATGTTGCATATGAAAGCCTTGAAAGGTATCTTTATGTTTTGTTCTATTTTTTAAACGCAGTCTTGCACAGAACATGTCATGATCTGAGGTCGGCCAGATATCCTAGGGGAGAAGGCAGCAGATGTTTGGTTGAAGATCACTGCTTAACAGAAAAGTAGAATGATTTTTAAGTGCTCAATGTTTAGCTGGTTTGCTGGTTTGAAACTAGTCAGTGGCCCATATGGTCTCATCAACTGGAGTACAAAGGGGACTGGTTTGGATTTCATGAGAACAAAATTAAAAGAAAAGATCAGCCCTATAGATAACTCAGGCATCTCAACCATAAACACAGATATGTTGGAGTGAGCACCATGATTTCCATTCAGTTGCAATCCTAAGTACAGTTACGTGAGAGTAAGGCCACAGTGAGCCTTATTTCAGAGGAAATATGTATGGGATTGTACTGTCGAATTCCAAAGAAGCATCTTAGAACTGGGGTTTTAATTTGGCTACTTGCTAGCTAGCCAGAAATTGGCCGCTGCTCCACCATATTTCCTCAGTGCTGGTTAGAAATTGATGACTAGAGTCTTCAACTGGTCAAGCAGTCTTCCCACCTGTCAAAAGATACAGTATGAAAAAAGACTTCCCTTTGGTCAGAATGTTTTCTTGGTTCAACTTAACATGTGTCAGAGGGTCACACAGTTCAGATTTTATTTTTGTTTGGAGGGTATTTCTCTTGTCTGTGCATCCTTCTGCATGAACCTGTTATAGGATTGTCTCCTTTGGCTTGCTTGAGAGAGGGGAAGCAGACATAGCTAGGGGCTCTGTCTTATGCATGTAATTATGCAGCTGCTTCCAGTCTCTGGCTTTCTTGTCATGTTGATTCTCTTTTCTAGTGTAATCTCAGTGACGGGCGTTTTGATATAGGAAAATAGCGCCTGTGAAATCTGCAGCCTGATGCAAGCCAGCAAATCTCCATCCATTTTGGAACCTCCAGCTTCGATTGTTAATGCTTCATGGTGCTTTCATTGTTTGAGTTGCATGAAGTGTAAAAAAAATCCCCTCATGGCAGCTCTTGGTAACTCTGTTTAAATTAAACTCTGTAACCTCCTTGGTGCCAGTAATTCTGTTTAAACTGAACAAGACAGGTGCATTTACAAAGCAAAACCTACTGTGGTACACATTTAACCACTAGAGTTGCCACAAGCTTCAGCCTAAGTGGCAACTTAGAAGTGGTTTTTGGGATGCCTTCCTCAGTGAAATGTATGGAAGAACTGTGAGAGAAAAAAATATTGCTGCATAGGAAAGTGACTTATGCTGCAATCCTAAAGACACTTTCTTGAGAGTAAGACCCATTGAACACAATGGGTCTTACTTTCGAGTAGACATGCGTAGGATTGTTTTTATAGACCCAGCCAGGCTGACACAACTCATCAGTCTTCTAATTCACATGGTGATGTAAGGGAGACAAGCACATGTCTGTGCACCGGCCTCAGGGGATGCAAAGAAGTATCTCATGACACTTTTATGACACCCCAAGTCAGCACAGGGCTTGTTTTGGGCTTAGGCCGTCCTAACTGCAGGTTAGGATTGCAACCTTACACTGATATTTAACAACCATACTTTCAGTTACGTAGGTAGATGTACCCCCGAAGGTTGCCCTGCTAGTCACGACTGACTAGGTGCTCATCTCCAAAGATTACAAGGCAGAATGTCTCCATGGTTACATGGCTGGCATGACTCAATGCCAAAGTCACAATTATTTACCTTCCCACCAAAGTGGTGCCTATTTACCTTCTTGCACTGAACTACTTTCAAAATGCCAGTTTGGCAAAGAGCAGGACAAGGAACGGCATTTGGTATTTGGGTCTTGAACTGCTGACCTGCTGCTCTTCAGGTTGACAAGCACAGCATATTTAACCACTGAGCTCAGGGGGCATCTTGAGAGTCGTGCTACTGGTGCTGAGCACACCAGGGTGAGGCACTCTAGAGGTGACATGCCACAGGAGTTTGACGCTCCTCTGGTAGCCCCCTTGCCCTGCCTGCCTCCTCCTGGGCTGGGCTCTACCTCCAGGGCTCCCTTTACTTCCCCCCTGCCACCTGCCAGTCAGTCCTCAAACCCTCCTCCACCGCTCTCACTCCCCCCAGAGCATCCCTCCCTCTCTTTTGGTTATGAGATTTGGTCAACCTGCCTTTAGCCTGCTTGGAATTTATAAATTACAGGTATATGTATTAAATTTTCAGTGCAATCCTAAGCACGTCTTCTCAGAAGTAAATCCCATTGTTTTCAATAGTACTTACTTCCAGGAAAGTGCAATTAGGATTGCAGCCTTCATGTAATATTTTCAAATGTAATATTCAGTAATATAATCTTTGAGCACATTGAAGCAATATACACAAGGGTTTTGAGCTTTTATTGTATTTTGTTATGTTCTACATTTTTCTAGGGCTTTTCCTCTGTCCAATTATGACATATGGTCATAACATATAGTCAAAATCATACTGATTTTTTGACAGGGGTGGGGGTGGTGGAGGTTAAGGTTATTCACTTGTGATTTACTTTAATGTATTTACTATTTATTTTAATTTGCTTGATGGTGTCACTTCCATCCATGACATCACTTTTAATGGATCCTGGACAGAACGTCCCTCTAAAAAGTGGATCGCAAACTAAAAGTTTGAGAATCCCTGCAATAATTTGTTAGAAACTTAGGTGGCACATTTGAGGGGGGGGACACACCACTAGTGACCAAAATGGCTAAAAATCATTTTTTTAGGAATAATCCCATCATGTTATATACTGTTAAATATGTAATTTAATGTAATGGAACAAGCCACTTTGAAATATATTTATTCTATCAAAACATGTGGCCATAAAAAAATGGAGGTGGGGCAATGACACATAACCATGTCCACCATCCAGGTGGTGCCCCAACCACACGCTGGCCTCCCACACCGGGTGATGCGAACCCTAGTGACACCACTGACTGAGCTACTGCCAGCCCTACAAGTACATAAACTTTGACAAATGGTCACCATTGTATTATTCCTCGGGGGGGGGGGGGAGATTTGCTGCTTGGGTAACAGCCTATCCTCCATAACAATCCATGCAGCGTATGCAGCGCCGAGCACGATACCATAGTCTTTCAAGACTGACGAGGCCTGCTTTAATTATATGCTGAAATTGGATTCAACTCTGCTTCTTAAACTTTCAAAGCGGCTGTGCTGAATGCTGATGTAAGACAGTAGTATTTTTCCCTTCAGTTGGTGCTTATTAACTATTTAATAGCCCCATGATGAAAAATGTATGCCAACGCAACATATTCCTCCCAGCTTCTTTCCGTTCACATTCTTATCATTCATATATAGTAAAACTGGGGAATGGGATTTTTTCCCCAATAATGTTTCATAACATTAACAGGAAGGATTCTTGGATTACAACTATTTGCTGTTGACTTGTGATCTAAAACAGTTGTTCTCTGATTTTCAAGACCATTTTGGCCACAGCTTTATTCCCCACTCCTCAGAGCAAGCCATACTGAACATAACTGGGTGTTCTGACCAGATGTGCATGGGCAATGCCATACCAGTGTCATACTGATGCTGGTTCAACAAGAACCAAATGCCAAACCTGTTCTGTCAGAGCAAAGCAACTTTCCAATGACAGCCCCAGTATCCCTAGAAATAGTGACATGGCCTATTAATCGATGAGCAGCATCCTGAGAGCAGAACATTATTGCTGTGACATTGATGTAATTGATGTGACATTGGTACGTAAGCTCTGTGACATCTGTGTGCCATTGCCTTGGTCAATGCATCATCCACATGACATCAACCACATGATATTGTTGTGAGTGCATCATCCATATGTCAGTGATGTTGTGTCCAAGTAGCCAATTCATCCAGTCAGCCTGGCAGCCATAGGAAGCATCTCCATGTTGAACTGAATAGTAAGCAGAGGCAGATGATTGTCCAGCGCTAGTGGGGCACACCCCATCATCCACTTAGAACAACAGTCACAAGTACCACCTGAAACAGGTGTAGATGCCGCAAGGACACCTACAATTACTCATAACATGATGCAAGGATACTACAATGCCCCTCTCACCCCACAGGAGTCTCAGTGGTATCAGTAGCAAAGGGAAACTAGTAAAGAACTGATAAGAACCCCTCAATTTCAATGTTATGATGTGAGATTTAAATGGCTATTCACATGCCATCCCATTGTTGCAGTCATAAACATTATTCTCAACACATATGTGTGAAGTCATAACCATGTATATTTTTCCTTTGACATTCTGGATCAGGTTGCTTACAGGTATGATGGACTTCATTTCTGTCCACCTTGTTCTTAATAATCTACAAACATGTGGCTCAATCAGCTTAACCCTACAATCCAGAAGCACCTAAGGAGACATTTACATTGACGTCGTTGTGGAACAACCTAGTGTAAACCTATGGGAAATTCATATTGCAATCCAGAGTAAATTGTCCTTACGTTGGAGCTAGGACTCCCTGTAGGTACTCTGGATTGTACTCTTTGTTAACTTGCATCCCAAGCCTTAACTAACCCCCACTAGCTACTACAGTCTTGCCAATGGAGCATGGAGGCCTCTCTCTCATTCCTGCCATTCTTGGTGCTACCACAAAGTCTGCCCTTCCACACAACTTGTGTCCTTTACTAGCTTGTCAAAGAGTGCAGAAGGCAGGTTCAGTAGAGCTAGAATGTGCAGGGGAGTGAGAGGAGGTTACCTCCTCCCTCCCATCTTGAGTGTGCCCTGGTGTGTTGAGTTATAGTATGGCTAGGTGGAAAGACGGAGAGGCCATTTAAGCTATGGCACAATTGCAATTGTTTCTGGAAAAACTGTCTTTACCATACCATCCATCATTTCAGGAAGGGGGCTGATGAAAGGATAGGGGAAACTTCTCCCCATCTCTGTAAGCTGTTTCCACTGCTCCTGCCATTTCCACCATTTGATAGCTTTGTAAAAGGAAAGAGAAAAGGTGTTTTACAAGCCCTCCCTCCAGAAAATGATTATTAGCTTGATTCACGATAACATTGCTTGTAGATCTCATTGAGATATCTGAGGAATTTTGAGGCAAGCATGTAGAACTTTGACATGATGACAGTTAATGTGCCTTTGTATGCATTCATGCAAGCAAGTGCATCTCACCATCAGCAATACATCCCTAACACTTCATAAATTCTTAATCTGCCTCTGTCTGTAGTACAGCAGTTGAATTTATCTGAGAGAAGTAAGCATATAGAGAGGTATGTGGCCAAAAGTTTTCATCTCTGAATATGTCTGGTTCATTGATAGGATTCATTTCACCCAGGGAGGCTGAGGCACAGAAATATTTCTGTCCTTTATTGTGGGGAAACCAACTGTTGCAGAGCTGCTGGACCCCTGCTTTTTGCCAATACCCTGAGTAGCACCTTCAAAATCCTTAATGATGTGCTGCGACAATATATATGGTGGCAAATGTTTCTGTCAGTATGCAGTGTAACAGTTTTGATCAAAAGAGAAGCAGTATCTATCAGCCCCTTGCTGCACAAGATGAGAGAATCACAGCAAGACAAACATAATTTTCCTGAGAGAATATATCCTACCTGATTATTTGGAGTTTCATTTCATGCTTCCCTCTGGTTCTTATTAAATCCTGCATAATTTCAGTTGGCATTGGTTTTACTGCTCTAGTATGTCAGCATTTCCGCGTGAACCTGCTTTTAATGGGGAATATAGCTCATCACTATAATGTCTTTTCCAAGCAGAATATTGGCAAATACCGAAAAATAACGGAGTAATGGAGAAATAATATGTGCTTTCTTTTTTTCTTTTTTCTATTAGAACTAGTGTTGAAAGCATAAACAGCAAGAATGTTATTTTAATTTGTGGTGTTCCAATTGGTTTTTGTCAGTAATCATCCCATGCTTGTGCAGAAGAGAGGAAGCTCAAATATTAATGCAATATATTTAATATAGATCAGATATCGCTAGAATGACAGGTCCTGAAGCACAAATATTTTGGCCACATCATGAGGTCTCTTTAGAAAGGACCCTGATACTAGGAAAAACTGAATTGGGCTGAATTGAAGCAAAAGGAGAAAAAGACAGCAGAGGATGAGGTGATTAGATAGTGTGAGTATTTGGACAGACTTCGGAAGCTAGTGGAGAAAATGGTACCGTGGCGTATTGTAATTCGTGGAATCACAAAGAGTCAGACATGGCTTAACTAAACAACAGTGATAAATACAGGTCCAATCTTGTTATACATGAATTATTTATACACAGATTTGACTCAATACGAATGGTCACTGCAAATCACAGTTTTAAAAACTGCTTTTCTACAGTTGTAGATAGGCAGTTATGCAAGCAATATTCCATTCTTCAGCTGAGCCAGGTAAAGGCAGGGGCTCCTTTGCATTCCTAATTGCTGACTGCCTCTCTACAACAATAGGAGACTATAAGGAAAGCTGTTTTTAAGCGATTATAAAGAGACACACTTTTTGATTTTTTAAAACCACTTTTATTTAACACATTTTTTGTATCAGTGTGGAGTCCATGAATCAAACCTCTATAGATGTTGAGACACAACTTTATTCCATTAGCAGCAATGGAGGGGTAAGTGGGTCTTGGAGTAAGTGGGTCTTAAAATCTATTTTCCACTGTTTTTTTGAACCATGGATTTTAATATGTATAACAAGGGACTAAATAATATTTAATCTTGAAGGTAGGAGAAAACAAAACAAAACTCTTGCCTATCTCAAGAGCTGCTTAGTACTGAGTTCTAACTGCTGTTATGGATGGTTTATACTTAGTTCTTCCTTCACATTGACCCCATCATCTTGTGGAGGTTACTGTAGTATACCAAATTAAATCCTAGTGCATACCATAAACAGAATATACAGGAAAGCCAGCTAGGCCTCTTAATCTATCTTCTCATGACTGCAGTTCTCCAGGCAAGTGTCATGCCAGGTTTAGCTCCTCTGTGAAAGGATCTGGAACCAGCACAAAAGGCAAAACAAGATGGCAAAAAGATTTTTGTCCTGTACAAACTTTCATCTTTCTTGGAAGATGAGCAAGTGAATTGGGGAAAGATGGGGCATGCTATCAAGCCTCATCCCCCTGCAATCCTGTCTTCATGTCCACTTCATTTGCAGTGACAAATGCTGTATCTGTGAAAAGATCATCTCATGGTATGGAACACTGGCAAGACTGCCTTCATGCGCATGTAAATACACATGCACCTACCATTATACATATGCATATACATACAGGAATGGACTCTGGTCTGACTGGTCCAGAAATAAGATAAATTGGGAAATTTATAATATGAGGAATCAAAATACAGTGTATGGCTACTCCGGAATAATTGACTGGATAAAGGAAGGAAAAGCCTCTTTGTGCTTTTGATTATGTTAACAGTAACCAAGAGAAAGAACTTTCAAAAAGAAAAAAGAAAAAGCAATATTATTAAGTTCAGTTGCATAGTGGTTGTTGCATATTAAGAGCACAATCCTAACCATGTCTACTCAAACATAAGCCCCATTGTGTCCAATGGGTCTTACTCCCAGGAAGGTATCTTTAGGATTGCAGTCTAAGTGGTTGTGGATAAAATAATTGTAAACAGTTCCATTTGAACAGATACAGATTAATGAGATTTTCTATCACAAGTGCATTTATACTCTATTACCTTTTTGCAACATGGTCTGGGGACCTCCACAAATGGAAGTGGATATTTCAAACAATTTTAAGAAGTTCCCATAAACCTGAAATAAAATTGATGCATTTGGTAAACATCTATACAAGCACTACCCAAGGTGTTGAATATCATTTTCTATGGAAATCATGAAAAAACTGACCTTACCCCAGAAAATCTAAACAGCAACCATGGTTTGTTGGGATAAGAAGGTTTTCCGAGTACCAAGTTTTGCTGGTCAAGGAGCCTGCAGATGAAAGCCTCAGCTTGAAACTCCTGGAGTAAGATGTCTTTTATTTGAATACGTAGTATATTTTTCTTTAAGTGCAGAAACTACTAATTTGGTATTTTGCTGCTTTATACTGGACTAGTGAAAGCGTACCCGCATTGCAGGAGTAAAATTTCCTGTATGACACCCCCCACTGCACATCAAACCCCCATACGCATCGACCCCCCATGTGCATTGATCCCCATGTGCATTGACCCACCATGCGCATCATCCCTCCATGCGCAACTTATCCCCCATGCACAGCATCCTCCCCAGTGCAACCCCTCCCTCAAACCACATCCCCCCAGTGCACCAGGCACCAAGCACCAAATTGGCTGGATGTTGGTCAGTTTTCCGTGTTAAGTATAGGAGAAAAAGACGTTGTACCCCTTTTCAGTCCCTTAAGGGTTAAATTTCTCCACATTGGTTCCTGGAGGAGCATTTCCTGCTCACAGTCCCACTGAGTGCTCACCCTCCCTCCACCTCGAAATGCCTCCTGCCCATCTCCTTCCCATCCTCTGCTCATGCCCAGTCTCCTGTGCTGGCCAAGATTAGCCAGTACAGCTCACCAGCTCGCTAGACCTTTTCAGGTAGGGGAGAGAAAGATTCTTGGCTGAACCCCTAGAGAGTTATTCTCACCCAGTGTGTGCAAGTCTGTGCTAGATGGACCAATAATCTGATTCACCATAAGCAGGGTTCATACTGCAATTCAGTGACCAGTTTTCAGTAAGAAAATGACACTGAAATAAAGAGTAATATACTCTTATCTCTGCAGCAAGTTGATCTGCTTTGCTGCTGGTTTTTTTTAAACTTAAAAAAAGGTGAAACTAGACAGTGACACTATTCTTACCTCTTTCAGCTTGGCCATCAGTTGGTTCCTTATGTGGGTGACATGCCAACCTCTCAAGCTGACACTGTCCTAGAGTCTTCACTGCACAATAAGAATGGTGGAATCTTGCAGTGGTTACACCTTTGGTCTTGGGGTCCCAAAAGTTATCCAATGGAGCAAAGCCAGCATTTACCCTTTTGAGAATTTCTAGCCTCCGCTGTCATATTTGCTGCAGAAATCTTCCTGTTCTGTTTTGTATTCATTTTAAACAAATTTTCATTTGTAACTCACTCAACATTTTTTCCCTTGCACATGTCTTGAGGCACAACATCTGAGCTGCTCAAGAATAAGTACCTTGGTGATAGATTTAGTGGTTGCCCTGGCAAAAGCTCTGCTTCAGAGTGTCACTGATAAACAGCTTTCCTATGATTTGTAACTACCATTGGGTCATCACAGTGACTGACTGTTTTAAAAAAATAGACCCAAAAGCATTTCTTAAAAGTACAATAGTGTATATGGGGACGTTGGCTATAATCAAAAGAAAATGTTTTTCTCTTCTTAGGTTTCCCTCTTGAAGTAGGAAGGAGAAAATTTATGTTTTTTTTAATTCCAAGAGAAAATTGGAATATCATCTTCATCAGCATATGAACAGCTGAATTTATCAGAAAAAAGTAGGTCAGTCTCTATCCTACCGCTCCTGCTGGGTTTCAGGAAAGAATTATCTTATTTCTGATTATTTTTATTTCTTTTTTAATGTTAGTGAGAGTTTCATGGAATAATCAATAACCGGGAAATGCACTTAATTTTTATGTCCTCATGGAGACAGTGAGTCTGATCCAGCTAGAGGTCCCTGAGAGAATGGCTTGTGCTGTAGAGGTATAAGAAGAAGGCACCACCTAGCCAGTCTAGACATTTAATATTACCTGTCAGTCACTAGGCTTCATACTGTTAATCCATATATCCTTCTTGTTACCCCAAAGATGTCTCTGACAGCCAAGCACATTCGTTCCATGACACCTGGTAGGAAAGGACCCTGAGTTGAGATTCTGAAGCTCTTGAGTCAGCCACAGAATCCCTGCCATTGCTGTGCATGCACAGTTGCTTACCCATGAGGAAATGGGTTGGTTGGTGGAAGGAACTTCCTTCTCATCCCTTGTTCCTTGTTGTTTTTTTAGTTCCTTTATTCATTAGATCTGGACCATTCTGGTGGCCAAGTTCATCAAATCAGGACCATTCTTCTCAATCTGTTCTTTTTAATGGATAAAGGGATGCTTTATCCCCAGACATAGCTGGAAACCATCATGAGAGTGGCTGCAGGAGCAACGTCTGGTGCTGAATTTCCTTTGCAGCAATTTTGGGCTGCCCTTTCCTTCTTCTGGAGGAGGGATTTTTTTAAAAAGTGAAAGAGCTTACACCTTCTCTTACTTTACAAAGAAAAGTAAACAGCTGCCCCCAGGCAAGGCTGACTGTGGTGCCCCCAGACACAGGGTGACCGTATGACTGGAAATTTCTGGATTTGTCCTCTTTTTAAGCCTCCTGCTCTGGTGTCCTCCAAAAGGGCTTCAGGCATTTTTGGCTTCATTTTGGAATTTTGTAATCATGTGCAGTGCCCCATCATGTCATATGTCATTGGATTTGTATTGAAGAGCAGAATCCAATACAAAAATTGGTTTTGAAATATCTCCTTCCAATCAAAAGATATGGCCAAAAGGCTAAAAATAAAAAAAATATGCATTGAACTCTATGGGAAAGTGAATGTGCCCAATATCGCGGCTTTACTCGTGAGTAGGCAAATGTGCCAATGTCTGCCGGAAAAGCCAGACTGAGAGGAATCCAAGACCTTGTACTCTTTTTGAGGTTTGGGCATCTGGTCACCCTGCTATAAATGCCCAGGACATTTACCCCTCTTACCCTACTGGCTCATAAGTGCCACTGGCTCATGAGTGTAAGATCAGAAAAAATAGTGGGTGTAAGCTTCTACCAACTAAATGCCATAGTTCTTACTTCTGCCACTGAGGAGAAAATGAATGCTACCTCACCATACCACTAATGGAAGGATGGCATCCATCTGGCAGATGCATGTACCTATTAATCCCCTAGGGGGCCAAGATGGTGCTAGATGTGGATAACTAGTGCTCTTAGCAGTTTCATGAAGGTGCCCTCTTGTGACGCTTGTACCAGATCCAGCAGGATCCAGTTTCTTTTATTGTTGTCTCTCTCGGATGACAGCAAAAAAAGAAGTTTATAAAATCTTCCACTGACAAACTAACAACCTGCGCTCATGTTTGAAAGGAGGGTGAAATATTGTGCATATTTAAAATCTTTGAAGTCAGGTAAATCAATGAAGATGGAAAGCTTTGTTTAAAATGCTGACCTGGGGCAGAAGCATTTAGAGTACAAGCTCATCTAGTGTGATTTGAGATTAGTTTGAAAGGCTAACCTGGGGGTGGGGGAAAAGGGAACCCTATGCAAATCAGTCATACCAAGCAAGACAAATATATTTCTGCTTCTAGTGGACAAGCAGGAATTATACTACCTCAAGCATATGGCAAATTGATATACAGTGGCGCCTCACATAAAGATCACCTCACGTAAAGTATGTTTCACATAACAAACAAAAATTTCTCTAGGATTCTGCTTCACGCAACAAACTGTGCTTCATGTAAAGAACACATTCGTTGGCAGTTGGGGCAGACGCGCTGGCCAGCAGCCTGTTTAAAAACTAGCACACTAGTGCCTAGTGCTGCCTAGCAAACCTGCCCATAGTGAAAGCAACACTTCCATGCTGTTCCTCCTGTGGCCGGGTGTCCACTGGGCAGAGGGAGAGAAAAGCAGTGGAGAAGAGGGAAGAAGCTCAGGACTAGCCAGAAGGGAGCAGGGGAGAGAGAGGCTCAGGATGAAGAGAAGGAGAAAGTGGGGAGACACTTTGAAGATGTCTTGGATTGCAGCCTCCTAACCATGACTACCCAGAAGTGAGCCCCATTTTGTTAAATAGGTCTTACTCCCAGGAAAGTTTCTTTAGGACTGCAGCCTATGTAGACTTCATAAGATCATGCACATTGAATGCATATTTTGAATTCAATCCCAGTGTTCTGTCATTTTTTACATCCAGTTAATATTTTTATATGAATATTTTTGGGGTTGTGGAACCAATCGTCTGAGTTTCCATTATTTCCTATGGGAAAATCTGCTTCATGTAAAGAACATTTCACGTAACAAATATGCCTCCAGAATGAATTAAATTTGTTACGTGAGGCATCACTGCACATTGGGAGGATTTACTGATTAGGCAGCATATGCAACAGAAGGAACAGACGCTTCATTCAGGAAGTTGTCACTTTGTCAAAATGACTCAGTTTCTATAGGGTGTTAGATATCTTTTTCCCTAGATGGAAAGGCAGGAAAGGATAATTTGAGAAGTGCTCAGACCACTATGGGGACTTGTCCCTTTATTTTTGGTGACTGATCTCCTGATTTTGGTGACTGATCTTTTTAACAACTGGCAGACTCTTGACAATGCCTAGCCCTATGTTAAATCCATCCAAAATAGTCAGCCCTACATGTGTGCAGATATGAAATCAGGCCTAGTCAATTTGTCTCCCAGCAAGATCAGGGCATCCTTATCTTTGTCACTGGTGAAACAGTCATGTTGACAAACTGATTGGGGGTCCACACCCTTGTGGACCACACACTTGCACACTGTTTGCTCACACTTCTGAGCCACTTCTTCAGCCAACTGTCTCATCCTCTTCCTGCTTCTGAGAATGAGCAGAAACAGGAGTGAGATGACCACAGCCCAGAAAAGCTGCTGCTACAGCCACCACCTTGCTCTCCCCACCCACTTGAGGCTGCTTAGAAATGCAGCTGATGTGGCCAAGGAAAACATGGAAGAGCATGGTGATCCATAGCCTTTGTCTCTGCACTCATTCTGGTAAAAGTAAGGAAGAACAGAGCGTCCAGCATGTACCACTCTTCCTGTATATTTCAAATGAAACAGTGCCTATTCTTCAGAATGTCTCCTCCAGGTGTCTGGAAAACTCTTCTGGTTTTCTCAATAATAGGCCTTCTGAGATGCAGGGAGGCTATGCATGATCTTTCAATGTCTTAGAACAGTGATATTCAGGCATTTCATCTCTGAGACCCCCTTTCAGACATAAAAATATGTCAGGGGATCCTCTGTCAAATTTACTGGAATGTGATGCTAGAGGTCCTCCATGTCTATCTTGTGTTCAGTGAGATTTACTCTCAGGAAAGCTCAGTGCCAGATTCCCACCCTTTCACAACCCCTCTGGTCCAAAGTCAAACCCCCAAGGGGATCCTGACCTCCACTTTAGTACCACTACCTTAGGAAGCCTGCTGGAGCCTTCTGAAATGCACTTGTGGCTTTTCAGGCCAGGTTTTCTAGTACAGGGGTGTCCAACCTTTCAACTTGAGGACTCTTAGATCTTTAACAACTGTGTAAAGGAGGGAATTTCAGCAGGTGCAGCTTCTGATCTCACAAATCAGAAGCTGCACCTGCTGAAATTTCCTATTCTATACAATTGTTAAAGGTCCTAGAGCCCTGATGTTGAAAGGATGGACATCCCTGCTCTAGTAAAAGGAGTCTCTGCAGGGAGCTGCACCTTGTAACCAAATCCAGGCAGTGGGGTGAATGTTACTATAGCTAAAAGCCAGTGTTTGTCTGTAGACACTTCAGTGTTCATGTAGCTAACAAGGCTCTACTTTGCAGGCACAGAATGGGATGCTGAGCCTGACTGGTGCCTCATATAGACTACAGAGGCATCCTATAGTGTACCACATAGTATTCTCTAATGGACTGTATTGTGTAGCAGAAAAAGAACAGGTGTTCCTAGATAGGCTTTTCCTAAACAAGGAAAAGGTTTCCTGATGATCAGAAGCTTGAAAATCAAGTTTTAAATAAAAGTACAAATTCTATCCTGTAAAAAGAAAAAGAGGAAAAAAGTACCAAGTACAAAGGTGTTCTCATCCCTGAAATTGATCTGTGTGAAAAATAATCAATGTTGTAACTACTTTGGACTAGTTATGAACAGTTACTGTAATGCCTCTTAATTAGCCAAATTAGATCATGTTCCTTGTAAAGGGGTACAACTCTGGCAATTTTCCTGTTTGCCAGAAATCCACAAAGATCAATGGAATAATTAAAGTGTAATGCATCATAGCTAGCCAAAAACCATATAGCTAATTTTAGGAGGCTGCAGTCGATACCATCTGGACAGTTGGCTCCAGTAACTTTATAATGTCTCAGCTTTATGTTTTCCCTCTAGAGTACTTGAATATTGAATTTGTTAAAACAAAGCAACCCCAACTCTCCATTGTATATTGTAATCTTCTACTATTGAGCATTTATTCACCCAGGTTGAGCTGGCTCCAGTCTTGCACTGTCACCTATTTTAACACTGGACTCCCTGTGGTCCTCTAATGTGTGTTCAGTATACAAAAGAATAATGCACACTCAGTTAAAGTATAATTAATCCATGTTGGCTGTTCTTGAGCATTCATACTTTCTAAACAAAGCAAAAGAAGTTCCTTGCTCTTCTTGGGGAAATAGTCACTGCATTTATTTTCTGGCCATTATTAGAATTATTCATTTCATATCATAACTATTATTTTTCATAACTATTCTATTTTTCAGCCTCACCTACCAGAGGTTTGTTGTGAAAGCAAAAGAAGGGGAGGAACCACCTTGAACGCCTTAAAGAAAGGGTGGTATAAAAATATGAAAATAATAAATAATATTTTGTATTAGTTTTGTCATAATAGATGTGTCTAAAATTTAAGGGTACCGAGTGTCAAATGACCTAGCCACGCCATTGAGAAGATTGTTCTTCTGAACATTGTCTGAACATTGTTCCTGTCCAGTTTTTCCCCTTATTTAATATGCTATTTATGTTTTTAGGGGGAAAATCATGGGAGGAAGGGCAGCTCAGAGTCTATCATCTACCAATCCAGTGTCTGCTTTTACACAAACGGGTGCTTTTATGTGGAGTTAGAGCTGTGCTCGCGAAACCATGACTTCTGGGCAACATTGCATCCTTCCCCCATGTGAGCATTTATCATTCTGGTATGCTACCCACAAGAAACCCCACTATTTCTGTTGTGTGACCATCCAGGCAGTAATGTCTGCCTGTACATCACACTGTAAACATAGAGGTGTTTTTTAGCTCTCATCACAATGGTAAGCATTGGTCTGTATGGGAACCAATTTAGCACAGCAAAACAGTCATGAGTTTGGTGACTGCTGGGAGAGGGACACTTTTACAGTATGCATCCAGTTTTGCTTATTTTTGTCTCTGTAACTAGCCTTGCAGATTCATTCTGCGGCATTTTTGTTGGCACTCTCCGAGTCCACGCTTGTCCCAGCCTTGCCTGAGAAGTGGTGTGTTAACATAAGCTGAGTGATGGCAGGAAAGCTGCCACATTTGTTCTATGTAGCATGATATTCATACTACTTTTCTATTCCCTTTTGGCTGTACATATCATTTATGTCAGTGTCTCACACTTAAGAGGCATTTGTCACCGCTTCGCTGCTGTCAGCATCACATATCATCCTTGAGTTACAAGGAACATTTAAATTACAGAAGCGGCTGAAACAAGTGCTGATTGAATAAGAAATGTCTTACAAAACAGGAGATACCTTAGTTCAGGGAGAAAAAAAGTCTTATTATTTGCAACAGTAAGTGGCTCTTCCAAGTACTAAAAGTATTCTGGAGGGCAGTACGGTGACCCATAATGTAATTTATAACTGATTCATCATCACTGGGTCCGTATGCTATTAAACATGCATTGATAATTGTCCTGATACTTTCCTTGATGCCCTCCAAGACTAATGTTCTCTACATGGGACTATCTTGGAAGACCGTTCATTGCATATCATACTGATGCTAAAAGAATTGCACTGGCTTCTATTTTGCTTCTCAGTCTAAAGAAGAATCAGTAAGCTTTAAATACTTACTAAGGGCAATGGTTATACTCAGGGCAATGGTTCTGGTTCTCAACCTCTTTTCATGAAACTTTAGGCCAATTGTAATTTTTTTCACTATATACCTTGCTGGAATGTAGTGGACAATTTGGAAAATGCTGACTATGGGCAAAACCCATAGCAGTTACGGGTCCACGCAGCTATGTCACCCTCAAATGTTATCTTATGGAAAGTCATCTTAACTGCTCTGGAGCAAGGGGCTTAATTTCACTTTATGATATAGGCCTTAGAGAATTTATTTGTCACCTTTCCACAAACTTTATAAAGCAAATACGACAGCATGATATCAACATAATGTGAAAAACAGCATCAGTTCAAAAGCTTAAATGATTTTTGCCTGGTGCTAAATCAATAGCATCTAGATACATATTAGGCCTTATAGAATAATAGAATCCTAGAATCCTAGAGTTGGAAGGGACCTAGTAGGTCATCTAGTCCAACCCCCTGCTTGTAGCAGGAAATCCTCCTAGAGCATCTCCGACAGATGCTCGTTGAGCCTCTGCTTGAAGATCCCCTGTGAGGAAGAAATTCTGCAGATGGCAACAACAACCATAGGGATTATCACATTCTGTTTGTCGCCTGCCTCATCTCTGATAACAGGATGGAGCACCTCTGAAGTTGATCTTGTTGTTAAGGACAAGTTGATATGCACAATAGTCCAAAGCCATGTGTATTCTAGGGATGTTTGGGAGCATCTTCACCTCTATAGTTGACTCACAGCATTATGTGAGAAAGCTCCAACTCATATTTATCATGTTAACATTGAGTAATTTAAGTAGTAACATTAATTCTGTAAACGTGGGTCATCACAGTTCAATGGATACAACAAACAGGTCAGATAATACAGGTCAACATACATGGATACAACAAATGTACAATGGGCTCTCCAGGACTGCTCGTATGATCCACTGTGAATACCAAGATCCATGAATGTTCAAGCCTTGAATGTTCAAGCCTTGTCTGAAAGTGAAAGCCTTGTCTGAAAGTGCCAAGCAGCTACCTCCTCAGCTGGGGCACTGTGGTCTGGATGCACCCTTGGAGAGATCTTTGATCTCATTGGATAAAATCTCAGTGCTTGGTACATGCTGCTAGTGCTAAAAGCCCTTTGTCAGAGCTTCAGCCCATCAGCCTGACTTTCTCCGTCCAGGACAGAGAGACAAACTTGCCCTCAATCAACTAGTAGATGGAATATCTATGGTATGTAGTCAAATTGATGGTGTAGGTCATTCCAATCACTGCATCTTCATTAGGGATCTCCCTCTCAATGAAAATCTCAGTAGGCAAGCTATATTCTTATTTTCAAGAATAATTTTATGAAATCATTTTTATTTCACCAGATGTTCAGTTGCAGAATTTAATTGTGAATGGAGTTCCATTTGGGAAAAAAAGCATGTTACTGATATTGTTGACAGCCTTGTATTATATTATTTGCTGTTTTTAGGAATTTTTTTTGCTTTTTTTGGATTTTAATCTTAACTGATTCTGTTTTATTTCTTCCTAGTGGATTTATTTTGCTGGATATTTTTGTTGTTTTTGGATATTTTTTGAACTGCTTTATGAAGCCATGTGACAGAAAGGAAATGCCAGAATAAAGAAATAAAATGGTATAGTTCATCTAAGTCAGTTGGAAAACATCCGCAAACAAACATTTGTTCTATGCAAATGAAGGGATAGATGTTGGGCAAATAATAACTGGGAATTTTGTACTCCGGCATGTAAGCCAGGCATGTAACAATACCAAGTGATAAAAATCAACATGAATAGATTGCAAGCACACCATTCATTGCCAGGTCAGTGCTTGCCTGGAATCCAGCAGAGAGTGCACATATTGAGCAGAAAAAGGGTACGACTGGGTGGCATCTTTATACACATTTTGAACATTACTTGAAGATTATCCACATTAACTAAAACTGTGTAAAGCCCATGTATGTATTATTATTTTGTGAGCATTCTCTACGCTTGCATATGAATGTTCACAGTTGCCACTGTTTATGTGAACTGGGTATATACCGTAATGTACTTAATGCACATTTGTTATTTGAGTCACACATTCACACTATCCAAATTCTGAACCAAGGTGTTTCAAAGCCACTGGAAATCACTGAAACTTCAACTTCCTTTGACTTCTTAGATATATCCCCAGACTTTGTCTATTAGCTTTCAGGCTTATCTTTGCAGCCAGAAATTTGCTTTAAAAATTAATGTGTGTCTTCCTGCCTTGGGTGCTGAACAAACTGGTGCACAGTTGCACTGTGAATAGAATAGAGCAGAAGCTATAATACTTTTCTAGAAATAAGGGCCCAGTTCTAAACTCTGCTGGTACCATGAACATGCCATAAAGCATGTTCATGGCACTTGGTGAGTAAGGAGTGCTGGCTCTTTGCTGACAGAAGGAGCATGTGCTGTTGCCAGGGATGTGTGTGACTGCAGGGTGACAGTGTAGACTCTGGGGGTGGGGGAGAGCAAAACAGGGGAAGGGTCTAGAGTGCTTGGGGGTTGGGACAAAGCTCTGTTGAACCGTATACTGAATTTTGTGTTGGATTAGGAGGCAAACAGGCAGTGCAGATTTGAGAAGTCCCATTGTAGCACTTGGGACTTTCCCTGGGGATCAAAGTGCCCCTAAGGAGATCTCCAGCTGCCTCCTGGCATCCACTGGATCAAGTAGTAGCCATTTCCATGTCATTGCTGCTGTTGGTGCCCAGGATTGAACAGCTCGTCCCATCGAGTGCAATAGAATTTAAGTATTTCTGAGTAGCTATGTGTAGGATTGTGTTGTTGTTTTCTTGGTATTTATACACACTATATTTGTAAATATTATATTTGTGAGCACAATCTCAAGGTAGAATTATGAATTGCCATTTTGTACAAGGGATTCTCTATTATGGTTTGTATCTAGAAGCTAAGTACAGGTGCTGTATGTTCATTATGACTAGTCCTGCCAAGTGGTTGGGAATGAACGATTAGTGCCTTCTTTCATTTAGAGATGTGTTGCAATAACTGGAGATGTGCTCCAGTTATTGCTAAGGAGACTGTGTTGTTCTGGAGGCCTTTGCATCCACATCAAACGAGCACAATGGTGTACTAATGCTTAATCGAGTTCTGGATATTATATAGCTGAAAGAACTTGCTCAGCATTGAAACGCCTTCAGTGCTCATGGCATTGACATGTTTTCAAGCAGTCTCCTTCATTTAATATGAGCCATTATTAGAATGCTCTACTTCATTTAATAGGCATCTTTTTTCTTTATCCAGAGTGTCCTCCATCGTACAAAATACTTGTCATGAACTGTATATTGCTCAACGTTACAGCTATTGATTGCCTCCAAAACTCATTTTATTCTGAAACCATTATCAAGTGCAATTAATTCTCTTAAAGTCCTGCTCTTTTCCCAATCAATGGTAAACTTCATGGCATTGTAATTAAATTAACCAATAGTTTCTCTAGAGCTGTGACATATATTTCATTGAATATGTGGGTGATGGTTACAATAAGAAAACCTTTAATAGGAAAGATTTCTTTGGTTTAGTAACATACGTAATCTCCAGATTAAAGTATACTTAACCTCAGGTAGTGCAAAAGTAATTCCAATAGGTCTACTTGGATCTGAGCCACCACAGTAGATGGGACAGATCCAGATAGAGTAGAACTCCCTAAGGCTGTTCTGCCCAGGGAATAGGGTTTAGATGCAGCACAAGTGCCCTGCCTCCTACTCCCCTCTCACCTACCCCAGAGAACAGCCTCTACCCACACTTCTACCATCCCAAAAATTGCCCACCTCCTCTATGTCCACCCCCAAGATCCTTGTGCTGACCAAGATTAGCTACCAGAACTCACTAGCACATGGGGCCTATGGCAGCACAGTCAGTGCAACTCCCTGCACCACCCTCCCCTCCTCATAAGATGTCACAGATGTGATTTACAGAGTATTTTCATCAGCCTTGGGCCAGTGCAAGTGGTCCAAGGAGCTCCTTAGGGTTGCACTGTTGCTTATATCGAAAATCATCTTCCATTTTGCTGCCAATTCTCCCAGTTTGGGGAGATCCTTCTGGAGTTCTTCACAATCTCTTGTAGTCTTCATCACCTAGAAAAATTTCACTGTCATCTGTAAAGTTAGGCTAACCCATGTCTAACCTGGTGATGCTTTCAACTAGAACAGAAGTATATAAACCTTAAGGGAGGAGGGCTGCATCATCTCTGACACTGTGTTGGGGGGCCAGAAAAAATGGTTTACTGTACATTTCAAATTTGAATAAATTTACATATAAGAGTGTATTCAAGTCAGATTGGAGGATTTCAAGGCTTGCCTGAGGGCCAGATGGTGGGTTGTGCTACAGGCTGCACTGAGGCTCACCAAGGGCCACATCTGGCCCTTGGGTCAGGGTTTGAAGATTCCTGAACTAGGATGTGATGCTCATTTGGGTTCTGGAGGAGGTAGATGCACATACCTGAACAATTAATGCTAGCATAGCCGTTTCTCCCTCCACCCCCCTTAATTACTATTTTTCCTGCTGAGTTATTTTTGTATTCTATAAAATTGTAATCACCCAAAACCAACCACTGGCTTGTATGCACTTTGGAGTGCTTATGTAAAAAAATGACCAACTTATTTAACAACGTTTAGTTCATTAATCATCCTCTGTTAATTGATTAGTCATTGATTTTAATGTGCATATAACCTAAACCAGAATGTAGGTGCCTTTTAAAGGGAAAAAGGCAAATCAGTGTATTTCTGACTGTTCTTTCAAAATCTCTTGGCCTTCATAAACCTCTAGCAAACAAATTTCTCAGACAAAATCTGCTCCAAATCTGTTGATTAATATTGATACCAGTAAGCATTAATATCACTTTGCGGACATAATGAGGCTATTGCTAATGAGGTTTAGCACCTTTAATTAGATTTAGCACCTCTATTGCTAATGAGGTTTAGCACCACTAATTACGTAAATATCTTAATCTTCTGACAACAGACGCTAGCATTCTTTGTACAAGTTTTGTCTATGGACAAGAAGTGCATTACACATGAGCTAAAATCTTGGAGGAGAGGCAACAGAATGTTATTGTGGTCATTTGCAAGTTTAAAACTTGATCTGTCTTCTATGAAAGAAAGCAGCAAGGACAAGAAATGGTCTTCAGTTGCAAAATGCATTTCTTTGCACAGTGTCCTGGTAATAAGCCCCACTGAACACACTGATCTTACTACTGAGTGAACACATATAGGACTATACTGTTGGATCATGGGTTCAAAAGCAAATATGTTATACTTCAATAAACAATTTTAGTGGCACTTTGCCTTGTTGCTGTCAGAACAGTTTTATCTCAACTACATCTTCACCTTCTATGTAATGGAAGCAGATATTTTGTCATATTCTCAAAATCAATAGGTAGATAAATGCAGTCAGTCCAATAAATTCCAACAAATTTAGGCCAGGAAAAATTTGCCCACTGCCCATTCACATGGTGATGAGGGAAGGTCAGAGCACGTCTGTGTACTGGCCTAACCACTCTAGGAGTGGTGCACTTATGGCACTTTTGAGACACCCCCCCCAAGCCAACATGGGACTTGTGTGCCAGAACTTATGCCACACAAGGATTGGGATTGCAACATCAGTCATTAAACCGATGAGATGTCTTGATATGATAGAAATTATATGTACTGTAGTCTACACCTTTATTGGTATATCCCCAGGATCCCCAGTATCAAGCCCCTGCTGGGGAATGCAGGCTATTTTTAACCTTACTAGAGGAACTGCCTGGGTCTGGAAGGTTGTGGGGATCCCTCAAAAGTCCTTTGGATCACTTCCCCTAGGCTTAAAAGACTAAAAGTTGCAATTATGTTTAAACCAGAAGTATGAGTAAATTCCTTAAAGTTTGAGAGCCACTCCAGTCAGGTGTACTTCTGAGTAAACATGCACAAACTTGTTGCTTGTCAGTCTCTTAACCATACCAATTGTTTGTTTCTTTGTTTATCGTACTTGTATCCTACCTTTTGCCCACAGTTAGGGGACCCTTTGTGACTTTAATTCATAGTTAGAATTTGGTGAACATTTTATGTGACTTTAAAAGATTCCAGAATATGATAAAATATTACTCCAGGAAATTTCCAGGTATCTTCAAGATCCATCCTGAAGGAACTACAATGTATTCTTCAGAATTAATTATTTCCGTTTGTTTTATGTTTCATCTTCCTCTAATTTTCAGTATTTGACTTATAAAATTCTGTCTGCTGTTAACAGATTTACACCCACTCTGAAGTGTGTTTGTGTGTATGTGTGTCTGTGTGACATCCAAAAGTTCAGATAATCCAGAGTTATGAATGGTGTTAAAGTTAATTGATTAGTCATACTCAATAATACTGATTAGTTTCATACTCAATAATAGTTTATTGAGTTAATAGTTTATTGAGTTAAAAGTTAATTGATTAGTTTCATACTCAATAATACTGTTATTTTTTCACCAACAGAATTTTTAATAGAACTACATATTTTACTATTCCATCCAGTGATGGGCTTCAGGGATTCTCACAGGTTCTATGGAACCCTTTGCTAATGAGCGCCTGGTTCTGAGAACTGGTTACGAATGGGACATAGAACCTGCTGTTAATTTAGGTTATTAGGACATATAACCTGTTGTGAATTTATTTGAATCCCACCACTGATTCCATCATATATTTATGTAAAACATGCCCTATCTATATTATATTATCAACATGTGTTGGAAATGTTTCCACGCATTTTAACAATTATGCCTAGCATATTATATTATTGACATCACACTATATAGAAATTTTCTTTCAGAGTTGGGTCCAACAAGTATCTTGGTCTGACTCTACAAATGTCAGAGCAACCATATGTCACTTATTTTAACCCTAAAGAAAGACAAGGGCCCACACTTCAAAATGCCCAAGTAAAAGGACACCCAAGGAAAAGGACTTTTTTGACACCCCCAAGCCAACATGGGACTTGTGCCAGGACTTATGCCAGCCTATCTGGGGATTTGGATTGTAGCCTCAGTCATTAAGAAAATGAGATGTCTTGATATGTTAGAAATTATATGTACTGTAGTGTATACCTTTTTTGGCATATGTAAGAAATTATATGCTCTTCAGTCATTGGCCTTATGCGCATACTGTACTTTGTAGAGTTCCAGATCTAGGTTGTCCATTTCCAGGATATATAACATGTGTAATTATGCTATGTTAAAGGTTGGTACCAAATGCCCTCTAGTTCAGAATTAATGTTGTCAGTGTTTTTTATCTCTTGACATATAAAATGAAGATAATTAGCTTCTGCATATCCAGTTCTGTGGACTGTAACTTCCAACCTTGATTGCACTGAAATCTGCATGTATGACCCTCACTGATCATACCATGTAAGAAAGCTGCTTCACACACTGCATTGACACAGATAATTTGTAACAGAATATGTGAATGATAACTCACAAATTTTCAGCTATTTCAGAATTGTCAGGGGTACTGTTGAAGCTTGGCCTTGTCATGCAAAGGATGAAGACCCACACTCATAAAAGAGCTCACCTGATCAGGCTGATCATTGAACATTTAATACCACTGGCAGTAGTAGCACACCTGTGCCATTCAGGTGTCTGGACAGTTGCCATTGGTGAGTCCTAAGCAGTGTTTTTTCCCGCTAGGGTACCCAGCAGCTCTAGTGTCCACAATGATTTTTATTCCCTTAAGCTTCAAAACACAAAAAAGTGTGAGACCACAGATGTTGCTTCAAATGCGCTGACATATTCTGGTTACCATAGGGTTGAATGAATCTTACAATTAGAAAGGAATGGCTCCAGTGTAGGGCAAGAAATCTGCCCTGTTATCATATGTTGTCACAGTTAACATGGTGAAGTGCGTTAATTTCACTCATTTTCTTAATGACTGAGGCTACAATCCAAATTTCACAACCTCTGGGTCGGGGACTACTAGAGGTCCTTGGCGACTGCCCCATTGGTCCATGAGAGGAGAGGAGCTTCTGCCTCTTCTCTCAGCAGGGGACCAAAGGCTGTCCTCAGCATCTGCCTGAGCAGTCCACAAGAGGATTTGGCTGGCCTCAGGAGATCTCTGTCCAGCCCCACTAAGCGCCTTTCCCCTCCTCTCATCATTTGGGGGACGTCGACGAAGATGACAACTTCCACACATGTGTAGAGTTTCCCTGCCAGACCCCAGATGCAGGAGGATTGTGGCTAGCCAGCAAGGAGCCAGCTTGCAAAAGAGGTGGGGAATGTGATGCATCCCCTCATCCCAGCCAGAAAGAGGTGAAGCTGAGAGAGGGCAGGAGAAAGAGGGAATGACAGAGAGAGGAGAGAGAATGAGACACCATGATCCAAGCAAAGGGGGTTGAAGAGAAGAGGGGGAGAGAGAGAAAACCCAATGATCCTAGCCAAGATTAGCGGGGAGCTGTAGAGAAAGGGGTAGGAGACAGACAGACTGAGGCTGCAATCCTAAAGACAGTTCCTGAGAGTAAGACCCATTGCACACAATGGGGCTTATTTTGAGTTGACATGCATAGGCTTGCACCGTGAGAGACTGACAGACTGATAGAAACCCTCATGATCCTAGCCTTTGGTGACCATCTATCCTCTTTTTCCAGGACATGCCCTCTTTTTCACTCGCTTGCTCGCTTACTCACTCACTCATCAATGCCCAGCCGCTTTGGCTAGAAGCATGAAATTTGGAGTGGGTGTTCCTTCCGTGATGAAGGGAGTCACTAAGAACCAATTTTCAGAAATTCCAACTAGAAGGTGGTGGAATGGGGTGCAACCATTTTTCCTCCTTATACTTTGCATTGAAGAATCTCTGTCTCAGGAATGTTTTGCCCCAGCCCCAGGACCTAGAAGCATGAAATTTAGAGAGGGTGTTCCTTATGTTACATCAGGGGTCCTCAAACTTTTTAAACAGGGGGCCAGTTCCCTGTCTGTCAGACACTGTCGCGGGCCGGATAGAAAGAAAGTTAGATAGATAGAAAGTTAGTTAGATAGAAAGAAAGAGCACAATCCTAACCATGTCTACTCAAAAGTAGACTCAACCATGCACAATCCTAACCAAGCACAATCCTAACCATGTCTACTCAAAAGTAAAACCCATTATGTTCAATGGGTCTAACTCCTAGGAAAGTGTCTTTAGGATTGCTGCCTTAAGTTAGTTAGATAGAAAGAAAGATAGTTAGATAGAAAAAAGTTAGTTAAATAGAAAGATAGATAGAAAGATAGTTAGATAGAATGAAAGATAGAAAGAAAGATAGAAATAAAGTTAGATAGGAAGAAAGAGTTAGAAAGTTAGAAAGTTAGTTAGAAAGAAAGATAGTTAGAAAGATAGTTAGAAAGAAAGATAGATAGAAAGAAGATAGAAAGATAGATAGATAGATAGAAAGTTAGAAAGATAGAAAGATAGATAGAAAGAAAGTTAGAAAGACAGACAGACAGATAGATAGATAGATAAGGTGGTTGAAGGGACAATGGGAATCCTGGGTGGGTGAAGGGACAGGGGGGACCTTGGGCGGGTAAAAGGTAAGCAGGAAAGTAGATAAATGAAGGGAGGGAGAGAGGGGGGAGGGAGAGGGAGAGGAAGGGAAAACGAGATAGAGAGGGGGAGGGAGAGAAAGAGAGGAAGGGAGAAGCCAGCTGAAGGAGTCCTCCAGAAACGGAGGCAGGGAGGGGGAATAGAGGAGGGAGCAGCCAGGCCAGGAGAAGCTTGGAGTCTCATGGGGGGTGGCTGCCTGAGCTTCTCCTGGCCCAGGAGTGTCTTCAGGATTGCAGCCTTTGGCTGCACTTTCCTGGGAGACCCCAAGCTGAAGGCTGCAATCCTAAGTACACTTTCCTGGGTCAGGAGAAGCCCAGGCAGCCCCCCCCATGAGACTCCAAGCCTCTCCTGGCCTGGCTGCTCCCTCCACTATTCCCCCCTCCCTGCCTCTGTTTCTGGAGGACTCCTTCAGCCGGTGATCGGAGGAGGGGCCCCAGGGCAGGGAGAGAGCTGGCGGGGGGGGGGGGCTGCCTGGGCTTCTCCTGGCCCAGGAAAGTGTACTTAGGATTGCAGCCTTTGGCAGTTTACCTGTGAGTAAGCCTTGGTGGTTTGAGTGGTGCCTCAGCTCCTCCCTCGCCCAGGAGGAGCAGCCTCTCTTTCCCCTCCAGGCCAGGGAGGACGCTGAGCCCATCGGGGAGCCCCAGAGGGAGCAGGGCCAGCGGTTCTTCCGCTGGGTGGGTGGGTGGGCAGGCAGGCGAGTGAACAGGCAGGCAGCACCTCACCATGGTGGGCGCCTGCCTGCCCTGCGCTCTACTGAGATGGCTCCTCTCCTTCCCTGCTTGCTTTGCCTTCTCTCGCCTCGCAACCACTCAGCAACAGCGAGGCAGGGAGCGGGAGGAGCCACCCCCTCAGTATAGCCCAGCGCGCCGAATTGAAAATGGCGGCCGCCACCAAGCCTCTTTTCCCGGTGGTGGCCAGCAACCCTGGGGGGTGGTGGTGGGGTCTGTACAGACTGGTGGGCCGGATTGAGGACACTGGGGGGCTGGATCTGGCCCGCGGGCCATACTTTGAGGACCCCTGTGTTACATGAACACCCACCAAGAATCGATATTGAGAAATTTAACCCTTAAGGGGCTGAAAAGGGGTGCAACTTGTTTTTCTTCTCTACTTAACATGGAAGACTGACCAACATCCCAGTCAGTTTGGTGCTTGGTGCCTGGTGCACTGGGGGGAATGTTGTTCAGAGGGAGAGGTTGTGATTGTTAAGTTTCTGAACCAAATATTGGTTACAGGTGAGTTGTGGGCTGAGTAGAACTCTCAGGACTTGAAGTGGCAGTTGGCAGTGGGAGTGGACATTTGCACTATTTGCACTATTCAGCAGTGGGAGTGGTCATTAGACAGATGGAATCCGTTGGAGCTAAGCTTCTGATGAGGGCAGAAGCAAACTGTATATCTCTGCTGAAATGAGACTGAATGATTAAAGTGTGTGACCCGGATTGACTTGATTATTCTGTAATGTAAATAAATATTGCAGATACCGGTATCTCACTCCACTGTGTCTGTCATCACTCGGCAATCACAGGACATGGTAATCTAATTAGTCACCACACAGACTATATATAACTCTCTGATAAGGATGCACATTAGATTCAAGTAAATACACTAAATAGGAGTGAAATGAAATTTGACCGTCATATTCATAACAATATGAATGAATCTTACAATTAGAAAGGAATGGCTCCATTGGGAAGGAATGGCTCAAAATACCTTTATTGGAGCAGGGTTGCTTCACCAGGAGGATCTGGATAAACTAGAATACTGGGCTGTAACAAATAGAATGAATTTCAACAGGGAGAAATGCAAGGTTCTGCACTTGGGCACTTACTTTCCCCCTGCTAAGTGAAAGAGGAGCACCCACTTGAAAGAGTTATGTAAATATATTCAAATTTGAAATGTAAATTAATTTGCTGGCCCCAACGCAGTGCCAGAGAGACACATATGGCCCCCGCCCAAAATGTTTGTCCACTCTGGTTTACCCCAAATTAAGCAGCACAACTCTTTGGTATGCCTGAGAAAGTAAGGATTCAAATAACATTTTGAAGCAAAAATGGCCCCTTGATTAGATTTGAGGACAATGTGTCCTTTTCTTAATAACGCTTACTGTGTCTTAACTGGCAAGTAAATGAATAAAAGATGTGCTTATTACTGCTTAATTGATTTGTTTGCTTTTATTGCAACTGCTGATAAATGCTTCAGAGTAGTGACTAGGAGCTGTCACTTTTAGTGTTTAATGTGGCCAACAGAATAATGTATGTCATTGGTAATTAAAAACCGTCCCCATTTACAGTTGTGATTTGCTAATATGATAATGCAAAATGGGAAAGTCTATACATGTGACACAGATGTGGTATGGTGACACAGATGTGATTTGGGGGCTTTCCTAAGTTGTGCCATATCCTGACGTTAAGAGGCAGGAGTGAGAATTAGGCTACCCTAAAACTTAGAACTTTTGCTTCCTTTTTTACTCTATCTTATCATGGGCCCCTATGGGTCTACTCAGATTTATGCCTGCTCCTGAGGTGACCTAACTGAAGAACTGTGAGGGGGCATGTCTGCCCTGGAAACAGGCTCTAGATATGGCTATAACTGCACTATTCCAAGCCATGCCCCACATGCCCTCAACACAGCCGTGCTGAACTATCTAGGCTAGTCCTGCTAGACTGGTCCTGATCCATCTGTCTTGGGCCAGCCTAAGTAGACTTACGCCATCCCAAGCCTTCTCTGGTAAAGGTAGACTGGCCTATCTTGGAATTAGGCCAGCCTAGTGAAGATAGACTAGCCTAACTGCACTTCAGAATTTCAGCCATAAAATACTACTGACCCACAAATGCTAACATTATCTATGTGAAGACTAGCTTACAATCTTTGGCTGACAAGCTAGTTTTGTATATGTAGTAGATAATGCCACCATCTAAACTTATGTCCTTAGATTCACAACTGAACTCTGAAATAGAACAGCCGAACAACAGATATGTGTGACTTCTGCATATCTATTTTAGTTATGTAAGAATGTGAGTAAAGGGCTTTGGTGAATGTAGTAATTGATGAAATGTATCTTATTATATTATTTATTATATCTAAAGTGTATGGAGTGAAGGGGAAATTATAACTGAATACAAATGTTGACATTCTGTGTTCCTGAACTATTTAATTACTGAACTCTTTAAAGTCAATTTAATTATACTGTTATACTATTATATCTGAATCCCTTTGAACACTCAAAAGGGCTATATAAATGTCTATTATTATTATCTTTATTAGCAAAAGAGAAACACGAAGGAAATGTAAATGCCATGTCTGAAAATACTCTGAGATATATTAAAGCTTTGCCAACTATTTTCAATATTTTTTGATAGCTAGCAATTTTCAGGTAGAATTTTTATTGGCATTGGCATACTTCAATCTAGAAAGACTATGGGTATTGTGCTCTGAATGGAGGTCATCTAGTATGGCTAAAATTTTTATTATGAGAATTATTATGAGGTAGCATCTTCAACTTTCCTTTGTCCTGTTCAGTGTCTTCGTATTTCTTGATTATTCCTTCCTCTTAGTCACATGGATGGTTCCTCCCAATCAGAGATTATGTAGTGAATTGGAATGATGTTACAGTGCTACATAACCAAACAGAATTGGCTATCTGATCATGTACTTCACCGTAATCAAATGGATGAGTAAATATTTAAGCTAAGGCTGTAATCCTAAGCACACTTTGAACACAACAGGGCTTACTTTTGAGTAGACATGGATAGGATTGTACTTGAAGGTACAATCCATAATGGCACAAGGGGTTACCCTATCTATCACTGGGCTGACTCAACTGCAAGATTGGCCACCCTAGATATTCTCAAAAAGGCTTGGGGCAGCCTATGGCAACATAGGTTGCCCCAAGATAGGTGGACCTGAGTTGCCCTAGCTGAGGCAGCCAAAGCAGTTCAAGAGAGGCATGTTGTGGGCATGTTTAGTATTCCCTAGGGCAGAGCATTTATAATAGATCCAGAGCCTGTTTTGAGGGTAGGAATACCCTCTTCCAGCTCCTCAGTTATACCACCTCATGAGCAGGTACACAGACCTATAGGGGTCCATGATAAGGCAGAGTAAGAATGGCAGTCTTGACCAAAAACCTGAGTTCTTGGCCAGCCTAGTTGCAACCCCTGCCTTTCCACTTCATGATATGGCACAGCTACAACAGCCCACTAACCTGGGGATACAGCAGTGTGATCTGAAGGAGGTCTCCTTGGGAGCAAGCCCTCCCCAGGTGTCACTTACTTGATGCCCACTGAGCATGCTCTGGAGCAGCTAGGGAAACCCAGACTTCCTGACTGTCTGGATTCACCATACCTTTCTGCTCTGGATTCAGAATAGTTGGGGCAGTTCAGCTAGGGCACTCCTCACTGCCCTAACTCTGGATTGTGCCCTAAGTGTGCTAAAAATGACTAATAGGGGAAGGCTTTTGAAAGCGCCAACCCTGAGATAGTGTTCTTTGGCAGAAAATTTGTGTGAAGGAAAGATATTTATTTTGCAATATAACAAAAACTGAATACTTTCATGTTGAGCCTTGACTCATCTCAACTTATACAGGCCGAGCCTCCTGTATATCCACATATTCTGTATTTGCAGATTTGGCTCAGAGCAAGTCTTTTAATCTCCCAGTGAGCCAGTTTTGGCCCAACCTGTATCTCTAGAGTGCTCCAGTTGCATCTGGAGGCTCTTCTGAGGCCCATGGGAGCTGCGCCCAGTTTTCACAGGCCACCGAAAGGCCTTTGGAAAAGCACTTCCAGAAAACCTCCATGGGCTCTGGATGTGATCAAAAAAGGCTCTGGTCATGTTCTTTTTTCAATGGACCCCAAACTCTGTAGAATAGGTGCGAACCTGCTGGAGCCCACCACTGCTCTGCATGATACCTTTCACACAGAATTCAGTATGCATGAGGGTTCTAGGAGTAGGTCTACCTGTCATATATGTAAAAGAAAGTCACCACTTTTTTGTGTGTGATAATCACATTGCATAAGATGAAGTAAAGCAGTAACAGCAACAATATCCCAAACATATTTTGTATAACAAGATTACTTTTCAGTCCATGCAATGATGTTGTTATGAAATATTCCCTCCATTTCTCCTAACTCTAACAAAATTCTATCCTGGGAATCAACCCAGGATTAAAACTGGGCTTATTTCTGAGTTGTCATATTTTTTTTTTTTTGAATGAAGCAGTTTTTAACCCACCTTTCTTCCAGCGCAGCATTCAGGGCCTACAGAAGGTCTTCTTTTTAAAAAAAATTTTTTTTATTAAGTTTCTAGTAATGGGAAAGGAGAATAGGGAATACAGAGGTTATAGGAAAAAACAAAATGGGATTACACATGAGGAACTTCCGGTACAAAGAAGTCTTCAATGTCCACTTTATAATCAAGGCACTTATCTCAACAACCTTCTACTTATCACTTCTTATCACATTATATATTTAACCTTCTGTTATCTCTAATTCATATAGTAACCTATATTTCTGTAACTTAAATTATATACATTTTAGATTTTACATCTTAACCATTTATAAAATGGTTTCCAAACCTTTTTTATTTCTTCATCCTGTCCATCCTCCATCTTTTCAGATAGAATATCCATTTCTATAACATCATACAGTTTATCAATTACCATCTCTTTATTTGGTATTAATCTTTTTTTCCAATTTTGCCCTAGTGTAAGTCTAGCAGCAGTACATATATGTATCATTGTATGTTTATCGTCTTTACTAAAAGATGCTGGGATTATATTCAGCAAATAAATCAGCTCAAAGGGGATTTGACATTTTAGAATTTCTGTTAATATTCCCTGGATCATTCTCCAGAACATATTAACTTTGGGACATGTCCCCACATATGATAAAAGGAGCCTATAGTCCTCTCACATTTCCAACATTTACCAGAAACCTTATAATCTATTTTAGCTAGCAGCTCTGGTGAGTAATACCATTGATAGAACATCTTTAAAATATTTTTTAAAGAGCCACCACTTTTGTAGATTTAATAGTTTTCCACATTTTTTCCCACTCTTCTAAGGTGATATTATGTCCCACATTTTTTGCCCACATAATGATAGAATCCTTAACTAATTGATCATGTGTTGAATAATCTAACAAAAATTTGTACATTTTCTTAATAAATTGACCATCATTTAACAGCAATTTATCAAAGCCAGAATCTTCTGTGAGGAAACCAATTTTTTGATCTTTCTTCAATCTAGATTTAATTTGCAGTTTGGACCACCAATCGAGTAAGATTGCTTGCTGCTCCAAACTTTCTTTAGGTTTCATATCATTATTTTGGTTTAACAGAACCTCATAGGATTTGTTACATGTTTTCCTCAATCCCTGAGTTGACATAACTAATGCAAGATAGAGTATCACATGTAGGACTAACTGTAATACTCCTCCTCTCCTCCCAGCTAGACACCAGGGTACTTACTGTATGTTGCAATTGAAAACATTTGTTTAAATGATTCATGTCTGAATGAGAATTTTTTTTGGCTTCTAGGGAATTTGGTCGTTGGAAAGTAAATAACTTAGCTGTTGAGAGAAAGAATTTTCTTGGCTCCCCGCTGCCTCTCGCACCTGAATTTTTCCGAAACATAAGACTACTTGGACGTAGGCCGACACTCCAGCAGATCACTGAAAACCTTATCAAGAAATATGGGACACACTTCCTGCTGTCTGCAACCCTGGGAGGTAAGGTCATTCTCATGAAGCAGCTTAAGATGTATTCAGCAGCAGCCTGGCTATGTAAGGAAAAGAGGCATATATTACTTAAATTAACACATGCACATACATACACAAAGCCTGTGATGGGAGGACATAATGGCATCTTTTGTTTCATTAAGATGTTATAACAATCTTTTATTTTTAAAGAAATCCCGTAGTGCTGTACAACAGTGGTTCTCAAACTGGGGTGTCATAATTCCCCAGCCAGAGACCCCTGGGTTCTGCCCCCTTAAGGTGTGGGTAGGGAAAAAAGTGATATAATTGCCAGGGTCATGTCTATATGGAGATGTGCTGGGGCTTTCCTGTAGAAGCCTCTCAGAAGTGTTGGAGCCAGGTGCCAGGCTTTGCAGGGTTCCCCACATTGCAGAGAGAGTGAAATAGGTGATCTCAAACCAAAAGTGGGTTGCACTCATTCTCCCCTTCCACAGCTTGAGTGACTGTGGAGACAGGCATCAGGCTTCCCTATGCCTGGGAAGCTGATGCAGGCTGATGTGTATCCAGGGGAACTCCTATATCCCTTGATAGCAATGTGATCATGGTGTCAAGATAAGTCAGTATGTTGACTGATAGAATTTGTCCTGTGATTGTTTAGGTGCCGCAAGAGTGAAGACAGACACCGTGGAGTAGATTTAACTGTTTACTGTATTTACAAGTTTAGAGTAACACAATCCTGGTCATACACATTAAATAAGTCCTTCAGTCGAATTCTCCTCAGAGCTAACCAGTTTACTCTGATGAACAACTGAGCTCCAACTGCCAAATTGTTCTCCAGCTGTCATCAACCGGTAGATGTTCAAATCTGAACATTCTTTTCAGCTTAGCTTACCTGAACCAACTGTTAGATTCATAATTCTAACATTCTCCTCCTTGGTTCTGGTAATTTGCAGCTACACAAAGCATTACCTTACACATCTACAATATTACATTCACATCCACTTTATACATGCAGTATACAGATTTGCAACATATTCTCAGTACAAGCATAGCACAATTTTTCATATGTTTAACAGTACTTTGTACTTTGGTTAAATCATCAGCAATGTTCTGGTTTCACTCACAGTATTCTAGCATTATCAGACCAACTGAAATACATTGCTTAACGTTCTGGAAGCAAATGTTTATGTGCTTAGATCGCCCACGTAAACCAGGGGATTCAGCCATCTGTATGGCAGACTGATTGTCCTCTCTTGCAGTTATTGTACAACAGGTACACCAAGATCCAATAGTAACTGTTTGTATCAGACCATCTCTGTACACATCAAGTTGAGTGCAGAAAATTTTGACTCACATGTAGACAGGGCTATGTGTATCTGTTTCACCGACTTCCAACCTATCAGAGAATTTGCAAGGAAGATACTTATGCGTAAGGTGGACTGACACGTTTCAGCGTCTGATGCAAAACTGGCGTCTACCTAACCACTCAGTTCTATCTTGTCACCTGGTACTAGATATAAGCATATATCAATGGTCTGTTTGAGATATCTTCACACACTTTTGGCTGCTAGCCAGTGCCTCTGCATGGGTTGACTACTAGCCTGAGCAAGAAGATTACATGAAATAGAAATGTCAGGTCTGCTCCAGTTGCTGAGATACCAGTTGCTGCTGTCAAGATCATCAACAAAACAAAGAATTGTATGTTTCTCTTTTGCAGCAATTATGAGTGCACTAAATAAAGAGCAAGTCTTAAGTGTTGGAGCAAACAACACATCATAGTCTGTAGCAGACTGTCCAAAGCCTTGTTCAACCAATCTGGCTTTGCACTTTGTTTGTCCATCAGTACTGTTCTTCATCTTAAATACCCACTTACACCCAATTGCTTTTTCACCAGAAGGTAGGTCAGCCTCTTCATACCATTCAAATCACACATAGATTGCAATTCAGATGTGATTGCCTCTTTACAGGCTACTTGTTCCTCCACAGGCATATCCCTTAGTCAAATGACTGAGGTCCAGTGGAAACTTGACAGACTTTTCCTGGTTTGAACCTATCTGGTTCCTTCCTAACTCTCATGGAATGACGAGGCATTTGCAGAGTTTCATCCTCAACTCTTTGCTGTTTTGGATACATCATTTGTACTGACTGCAGCTCAGAAACTGTTCTTTCAAAGTCTTACTCAGTCTCAGTCTCTTCTTCTTCTGCTCCTAAGTCATTAGGCAACAGCTGAGCAGAGGAAGGATGCTGCATCCCAGGCTCCTCTTGCTCCTTCTGTACAGATGAAGGATGGTGCCTTCCCGGCTAGTATGTAGTTGGAAAGGATTGCATGACACAAGTTCTTAAACAATACCAGCCTGTCGTGTTTTCTAAGAACTTGGCACTTGCACTTGTAGTGATTTCTCTAGAATGCAAATATCCAAAACGATAAGCATTATGATTGGATTGGTATCTCAGAAAAATACATTTTCTGGCTTTATGTTGCCCTTTTCTTCTCAAATCCTTAGGAATGTACACATATGTGGGGACTCCAAAGACATGCAGGTAATCCTGAGAAAGGGTTCTTCCATGCCACAGTTTTGAAGGAATCTGTCCAGTCACAGAACTCCAAATCTGGTTCAAGTTGTGTGAGGCGCACATGAATGCTTCTCCCCAATAAGGCTTTAGAAGTCCACTGTCCCTTAGCATGCAAAAAGCCACGTTCTGAAGAGTCTGCTCATGCCTTTCACAATGGGCGTTATACTAAGAGCAGTAAGTTGCTGTCTTGTGATGCTCAATGCCCTTCAAATTCTTCAAACTTTCTGTTTTCATGGCCCTGTGCTCTTATAATACACTTTGGCTGTCTCCCATGCTTTCTTTGCACAAATTTGAGCCAGTTCTCAACTGTTTGGAATGTATTTGTTTTCAACAAATAATAACTATAACACGAATAGTTATAGTTTCTCCCTCACTGGGGATCTTCAAGCAGAGGCTCGATGACCACCTTTTGGAGATGCTCTAGGGGGAATTCCTGCTGCAGGCAGGGGGTTGGACTAGATGACCTACTAGGTCCCTTCCAACTCTATGATTCTATGATTCTATGAATAATGATCTTCTATCTAAAGCACAAAATGGGCTCCTCCTAAACCGGCAGAGAATGGGCCGATGAGACACCAGATCTAACATTGCATTGTAATATTTCCCAGGCTTTCTAGTGGGAGCGGCTTTCGACTAAGGGTGCAATCCTAAACACACTTTCCTAGTAGTAAGACCCATTGAACACAGTGGGGCTTACTTTTAAGTTGACATTATTAGGAGTGTGCTCTTAATCTCCTTACAGGCTTCACAGTCCATATATAGAGAACAAGGCTTTAATTTAATTCCTTCATTTTGCTCCACAGTTTTCTCCAGAGCTTGAAAACATGGATGTCCCAAAGAACAGGCCCCAGCAGGTACACATCTCCCTGCAATTTAGCAAATGGCTGATTTTCCATTAGTGCTTTTTATCCTGCATTCAGAGGCAGTAAATGTGCCGCTATAACCCTCCTTTGTTAAGGCAGTCACCGACAGGAGGTTATACTTCAGGCTCGTTACACAAACCATTTGAAAGCTTTTATTCAATCCAGGCAGGAAAACAGATTCTTTTCCAGTGATGGCTGCTGAAATGCCATCTGCCAGCATAGCACACTGATTTTGCACAGGGACAAATGATTTAAATAGTTTCTTGCTTTTGCATATGTTTGCAGTTGCACCACTATCTACCACATAACAATTATCATAGCCTCTAGATGTTCCAGTCACAGTCAAATTCATCACTTATGGATTGCCAGGATTCTGGGTTTTCTTACCCTTCAGGGAGTAACAGTCCCTTAATAAATAACTTGGGACTCCCACAGCGAAAACACCTTTTTACAGTGTAGGTAGGCCTTTGCTGCCTCAGCTGATTCAGCAGCACATTTCACAGCTGCTTTCTCCCTGAGTGGCTTTAACAAATGAGGCTTAGGTTCATGAAGCAGTGCAGTATCCCTTCTCCTATCCATCTAAAAGCCGGCTCATCATAGTAGCGAGGGTCAGTTCAGCTTGAGGTAGCACCTCCAGATTTACCACAAACTGATTATAGGTCTTGTCCAAAGAGCACAGTATGATGTACTGTTGCTGGAGCTCAGAAATTATTAGCTCCTTTTCCTGGAGCTCTTGCAGATTTGAGCTAACAAATCTCCTCCTGGTTGGAGGCGTGCACTTAGTAACTTCTGCATGAGGTGACTCTGCACACTAACACTGTCCCTCACCTAGATTGCTCTCAAAGCATCCTAGCACTCCTTTGCTGAGTCTATATCATCTATGTGGACCAACTGCTGGTCTTCTAGAGTTAGCCCAATTAAACACATGGCCTTCTCATTTTCCTTATGGAATTGTTCAATGATCTCAGCATCTTCATCAAGGTTATCCAAATCAGGTAGATCTTCAACCACCTTCCACAGAGACTGTTGCTTCAACAGCACGTGGACCTTTTTTGACCAGGTTGCACAGTTCTGGCCATTCAGTTTGAACCCGGCAACAGGAATAGTATTCATCTCCATAACTGTGTACAGCCATTGACAGCAGCAGCAGTACCCAGTACAGCAGTGAATGGGCCTATAACCAATGTCAGGATAAGTATGTGGACTTATAGAATTTGTCCTGTGACTGTTTAGGTGGAGCAAGAGTGAAGAGTGAAACACAGTGGAGTAGATTTAACCATTTACTGTATTTACCAGTTTAGAGTAGCTGAGCTCCAACTGCCACCAACCAACTGGCAGATGTTCAAATCTGAACTTTCTATTCAGCTTAGCTTACCTGAATCAACTGTTATTCATAATTCTAACACATGGCAATCATATTGCTGCCTTCCCCCTTTCCAATACAGCAGAGTTCAAACTCTGAGATAGTATACACAATATATTGGGAGTAAGTCACATTTAAACAATGGACTATACTTTTAAGTAGATATGTGTATTGTCCTATTGTGCCAGCATCCGGGATAGGATTGGGCTGTCACTATATAAACCTGAGCAGCTATTGTATAGTTAAAGCACAAATGAGTGGACAGCAGCAGATGCTTCTGGGAAGAATGTGCAACTAACAAGCTTTTCAGGCTTTGTCAAACATACATTTCCTCCTGAGTCTGATACCGCCAGGAGATGATAATATTCCAGCAAGTGCAGAAAGCTATAGCCACACGGTTCCCATTAGCATTAATGGAAATGGTGTACCTAAATTCTCACATGCTGGTTTGAAAAGCAGTGCCATTGTGTATAACATTTGAAAATGAACTGGGGAAGGTGGGAGAGACCATCTATTTGATAATGGAATTCGTGGCAGGGGGAGTGATCCAGTGGAGAGAGCGAGAGACAGAAGGAAAGATTATGCAGCAGGAAAGATAATTATTAATGCTCAGAATTGCCCACCCAGACACCACCAAAAAATAACAATTGTGCAAAATAGCTTTATCCCTTGGTGGGTGATTATAATAAAGATAATTCCTGTGATTGTGTATCCTTCCTGCTGGACAATCTTGTCAAACACCTTTTATTCATGTAAAGAGTAGCTTTATTTAATTCATTTCTGCAAGTGAAGAAAGTTGTATATTATGAAAACGACATACATCTCTCTCTCTCTCTCTCTCTCTCTCTCTCTCTCTCTCTCTCTCTCTCATTCTCTCTCTCTTCTGTCTGATGCATGAGTTCTATAGCATCTCACCACAGCATCATTTTTGTAAAGGTCCTTTCTAGATATAGCTGCCTTTTGTCATTTAAGATAACAATATGTTAAGCTCCACCGTAATTTTTTTACAAGCTGCAAATAGATCAAAATCTGACTGAAATGAAAGAATTATAAAGAGAGTGAGACTATCTGTGTTCTAGTGTGACATGACTGACAGTTCAATTGTATAAAACTTGCAGAATTTTTGTAAAGTGCTGATAAAAAATATTGTTCGGTTGTCATTAGTTTCAGTGAAGGAATAAATGTTGCCAGAAACTGTCCATTTTGAATTGGTGTGCAACTCTCCAAATAAATTGTCCCATCAGTTCTGATAGGACTCCTCTCATGCAGATTTTAAATAGTACTAATTTGGGCTGTGGGTGGCGCAAGTGGTTAAAACACTGTGCCTGTTAATCAGCAGGCCAGGGTTCGAGACCTGGGTCAGCCCCACAAGACAGGGTGAGCTCCTGTCCTTAGCTCAGCTCTGCGATGCAGCAGGATCCAATCATATAGGCTCTGCCTTTCCATTTTACCTATTCAGTGGCGTGGAGAGGGGGGATTTGCTGCTTGGGTAACAGCCTATCCTCCATAACAATCTAACCCAGGCTTTCATGCTTCGCATACAGCGTATGCAGTGCCAAGCACGATACCATAGTCTTTCAGGACTGACGGAGGCCTGCTTTTAATGGGATAAGAAGATCACAACCATCAAAACTTTTATATTGCAGTAAGCTAGTCAAAAATTCAAGCTGTCCAGATCTCTTTTGGCTCTCTGTGCTAGGCTGAGAAATAAGGAGGCTAGTTGGCATTAAAACCTCCTTGATACATACTAGGAATCCAGACTTTTGTTAAACAGATCACTAACCAAATACTTAGAATCTCTGGATAAGAAACTCCATTTCTTGGTTCACAATTCTTCAACAGAGTAGAGCATCACCCAACACATTCCTTCTCCACTGCATAAAACAGCATGATTAACAGCCCTACTTCCCCTCTCCATAAAAATAACATCCTGCAGATTAGGAGCCTCCAACAGTTCCCCCCTCCATTTTCATCTTCTTTTACAGCTTCCTTTTGCATCAGGAAATCTATCAATTATTTTGTTGAAGTTGATGTCTCCATCATATTCATGCTTTATAAACAGCATGAACAAATTGGCGAGTCTATATTCAGTCACAGTGGTTCGAAGAGAATTTTTAATTAATTTTTATTCTGGAAAGTTCCTTTCACAGGCTACTACAGACATACAAATAGTTAGGAAGAGACTGAATCATAAGGACAGGTTTGGCACAGATTCCAGAAAATCCCCCTGGACAACAAATTCTATAAATTGAAGTATTGGCCAGGGTTTTGCTGTCTCAGGATCAATTTTAGTGGTTTTCAGATTAATACACTGTCTCTCAAAATATCTTCAACAGAGAAATCATAAAGTTTTAGGAATACTGTTAAAGCTTGTGAAGATTTTCTTGATCTGCCCATATCAGAGATGATGGCTTAAACACAAATATCTGTTGCTTTAACAAGGGCTTCCAAAACCCAACCCTTTCTTGGCAAGACCCCTTGGCAACTGTAATCCTCCAGAGGTGAGGAGAGCTCTGCTCTCAGTACCTCAGGAGAGTATTTTGAGGGCTGGGGAGGCTGCACACACCTCCACTCTCTTTGTATGAAATTACTTATAAACTGGTTTGAAGATCACCCACTCCCTGTATGTTGGAAAGGGTTTATGAACTGATTTAAATTCATTCATTCACAATTTGAAAGTAAAAAAAAAATTCTTTTTTTTCTTCTGGCCCATCTGTATTTCTACCTAAAAAAGGACACCCAAGGCAGTTTTGGTTTCCCAACATCAGTGATTCCAAGCAGTGATGTGGCTAGGTCATTTGGCACCCAGTTGGGCCCTGGTAGGGGCCCAATAAATTTTTGACATTCCCATATGATAAAATAATTTAATTAAATGATCCAGTATCAATCATTTAATACAATTAATAAAAATAATATTTTCATATTTTTATTCCACCCTTCCTCTAAGGTGCTGTGTCTACTTCCTCTTTTTCTTTTGTCCTCATAACAATCCTATTTCAGGTTTGGGACAGGCTTCAGGTTTGGGACAGAGCCCGGGTCTATTTATAAGGTTGATCTTGGCTCTGAAGTTAAGGTATTGCTCATGGACACCTCACACAAACACAGGTTCCACCTCTGTGTCACTCCTTCAGAGTGACACCTTATTGGTTTCAAGCTGTGTCATAGTAACATCTCATTGGCTCTTTGAATAATCAATCTCATTGGTCCATTCTGAATTAAGAGAATCTCCCTTTTGAACCAAGAAAATCTACCCACCTAATTTTATAAGTCAAAACAAGAAAAAAAGAATCAGCTTACAATCTCAAGCCTCTATGTTTATTCTTTTCATTTGATCAGGACCGTTCTGCTGGCCTTGCATTCTTGTGTGCCTAACCTGAACATTTGCTTACTTGCAAGTAAACATGGCCAGGTAGCTTCATTTTGCTCTCCATATGACTCAGTGCATTTGTCAGTTTGTAAAGAGGGACTTCTTTCTGGGGTCCTTTAAGGAGAGGGCTACATTCATTGGATAAGGACCAATCTGAAATTTTTGGATTCCCTTCAGCCTGTCCTTTCCAATGGACAAGGGCACATTTACCTAATTATAAGTATCATTCCCTAATGATTTTGGTGATTCCCCAAGGATATCATCCTTAAGGACAGAACCAGAGGCAGACACCTCTCTCAACCCTCTAGCTACGTACTTTACTGATTCTAAGATTATTAGCTGCACACACTTTATCTTTGCTGTAAACACAGCCTTATAATTCATACTCCATTTGCATTAGTATTTGCACTGCAAAAATATTTTCACTGCCATGTGTGTATGTGACATCCAGTGCAAAAGTAGTGCTGAAAAGAATGCATAAACTGCTTCCAGAGACCCCCAAACTGTTGAAACTTAAAAAATCTTTAATGATTACTTACTATTTGAAAAAGAGTGAACTAGATAGTTCACATACAGATAGTAAGGGTTGTGCTTGTTTATCAAGACATCACTTGTATATCTTGTTAAAATTTATTACTGTAGAAATGTTTGTCTTGCAAAATACACTCCATCCAAGTTACTTTCACTCCAAGGTTTTACTGTACTGGTAATAAATATGAAATCTCCTTTCAGAGGGATCAAATTTTTCATTTAAATCATGTATAATTTAAATAATGCCTAATACTCTGCCAGGACTTCTAAAAATGACAGAAAATTAACTTTTTTTCTGAGGACATTTCCTTCCTGTGGCCACAGAAACACAAAATTTATCTAGCTACAAAATCACTTTCAAAATAATTTTTTTCTAGCCACAAAATCTCTCTCTCTCTCTCTCTCTCTCTCTCTCTCTCTCTCTCTCTCTCTCTCTCTCTCTCTCCTCCCCATGCTTGCTTCTGCTATGGGCAGTGTCTTTTCTCGTGGAAATTTATTCTGTAGAATTTTGGGTTTGTATAAACCAAATAAAGTTTATATAGAGTGATTGAAAGGTAACTCCCTATTTTAAAATACTTATCAATCACAATATAGGGAGTTACTTTTCAATCACCCTCTGTGTGTGTGTGTGTGTGTGTGTGTGTGTATAAAGCATACACACACACACACACACAGCACAGTGAAACAATTATGAATAACCATATTTTATATTAAACAATAATTCTGTATGAAAAAGTGAAAGGGTATATATTTAATAATACTTGACATTTGTGCAACATGTTCTAAGAATGCCAGTGACTTCAAATGTATTAACCTGATGTTGACTTAACAATCACAGCCCTATAAGGTAAATGTTATAATCCCTGTATTGCAGCTGAGTCTCAGAGGAAGTAGTTTGAGCAAAGTTACCTAGTAAAAGTTGAGATTTGAACCAGGAAATGTCCAAAGCACAACTCAAGGCTGCAATTGAATGCAAATGAGTGTAAAACCATTTGAACAAGGTCATTGAATATGGGCATTGCTATTCAAACTGGGAGCTTGCAACTCCCCTAGTTGTGTAAAAATATCCCACTCCCTTTAAGGGATGGAGGAAGGGGAATGCAGCAGCATGATCCCCAGGATCATGCCCCTGCTAGGGAATGCGGGCTATTTTTAACCTTACCAGAGGTTCTGCCTGGTTGTGGGGATCCCTTGGGAGTCCCTTGGATCACTTGCAGGTTCCCCCAGGCTTGAAAATACTAAAAGTTGCAATTGTGTTTGAACCAGAAGTACAAGTAAATTCCTTAAAGTTTGAGAGCCACTACAATCAGGCAACTGTTTCTTTGTTTAATGTATTTGTATCCAACCCTTTACCCACAGCAGAGGACGCTTTGTGACTTTAATTCATAGATAGAATTTTGTGAACATTTTATGTGGCTTTAAAAGATTCCAGAATATGATAAAGGATTACTCCAGTAATTTTCCAGGTATCTCCAAGATCCATCCTGAAGGAAATATGATGAATTCTTCAGAATTAATTATTTCAGTTTGATTTTATATTTCATCTTCCTCTAATTTTCAGTATTTGACTCATAAAATTGTCTGCTATTAACAGATTCACACCCCACTCTGTAGTGTGTGGATGTATGTGTGTGTGTGGGTGGGTGGGTGTGTGACATCCAAAAGTTCAGATAATCCAGACTTATGAATGGTGTTAAAGTTCTTTTATATTCAATAGTGCTGTTATTTTTTCACCAGCAGAATTGTTTCTTTATAGAACTACATATTTTTACTATTCCTTCCTTCCTTCCTTCCTTCCTTCCTTCCTTTATTTATTTATTTATTTATGCATTTTAATGATTATTCCTGGTATATAATATTATTGACAACACACTATACAGGAATTTTCTATCAGAGTTGGGTCCAATAAGTATCTTGGTCTAAGTCTACAAATGTCAGAGTGATCATATGACACTTACCGTATTTCCTGGATTATTACATGCACCAAAGATGCACCATAAGATGCACCAAAGTTTAGAGGAGCAAAATAAGAAAAAATATTCTGAACCAAATGGTGTACTAATATATTTTTAAAAATATAGCAGAATAATATTTCAACCATGTAAAGTCAACAGTGGTATTAAGAACCATTATCATTGTCATTAACAAATGAGGAAAGACTTTAAGATTCAAGTACTCTTCTAATTTTCTGGAAACCCCCAAAACTCATCATCTCTAGTGTCAGTGATTTGTGGCTTTTGCACAAATCTTATTGCAAATGATCAGACACTAACATTTTGCACAAATCTCATTGCAAATGGTCCAGGAAGGCAGGTAAGTTGGGGGGGGGTTCTTTTGGGGGTGGGGGAATCCAGGTAGGTAGGGAAAGGTGAGGGGATCTAGATAGATAGGGAAGAGTGAGGGATGCACAGGCATTGAGCAGCAGGGACCAGGTCTTGTGCATATCTACTTTGGAGCAAGTCTTCAACCCAGGGAAGGCTGCTTAGGATTGCAACAGTGCCAGGGTGACCAGATGCCAAATTCCTGAACCCCAAGGACAAAATTCCTACCCCTCAGGGCAAAATTCCTACACCCCCAAGCCAAAGAGACTTTATTCCTATCTGCTTAGGAATTGCCAAAAAATTGCCCAAAACTGTATTTTTTGTTTTTATAGTTTTTTTGGTGTTTTGGCCATAACTTTTGATAGGAAGAAGATATCTCAATTTTTGCATTGGATTCTGCTCTTCAATACAAATCCAACGACACATGACATGATGGGGTACTGTGTTTCAGGATTGGCCCTATCACTCTATAAGACACACAGACATTCCCCCCCTTTGGGGAGAAAAAAAGTGTGTCTTATAAGCTGGGAAACACAGGTATTTTAACCCTAAAGAAAGGACCCACCCCTCAAAATGCCCAAGAAAAACGATTGTTCTAGGAAACAAGGCTAAAAAGAGGACATATACTCACCCTGACAACTGTAAACTCTTCAATATTTCTGATAATGAAAGCTTCAGTTTTCTTTCCCAAGTGCTCCTACAGTTCCTATTATTTCGTTTGCTATCTTTCATTATTGCATATATGCTTTTTGTACACATTCCTAGTAGATTTTTAAAGATACCAGATATTTTTGAAATGTCAAAACTTGGAGTTTTATTTTGAATATTATCTTCTCGGGACTCAAAAGAAGTACAGGTGGATATAAGAAAGAAGTACAGGTGGAAGCAGTGGATGTAAGCAGTGGATGTGTAATTGCTCAGAACAGCTTCTGAGGCCTTCTTTATCTGTAAATGACTCACTTCTAACCATTTTAGTCCAGTACAAGTCATCTGTCTCCCTGTTCTGTTGTGGCATGGTGGTATCTCCCCCCCCCCCCCCCCCAGGAATGCCATAGATGTATTTTATGGCACATTAGCAACATCTCCTGGCTAGCACAGGATTTGTGCCAACCTATCTGGGGATTAAAATTGCATCAAAAAATAGATAAATTAGGCAAGCAAGCAAGCATACACACACATAAAACACAGTTGCAAACTCTCACAACAGCAAATCTTCACTTGAGTCTATTTGAATCTTTCATTCTTAGGATTAAACTCCTGAATTTCAAATCATTGCCCATGTTTCTGTCACATATGCCTTGAGTCTGCATGAATCATTAAAAAATGGGTGTTTTCATGACTCAGATTGGAGTCATCCAGTTCATGATCCATCCCTGCTAGTGAGTACTCTGATGTTCATTATTTTTTCTCCTAAAGGGAAGAAAAAAGTGTTCTTTCCTGCTGGCCAAGGAACACTTACACTGTATGCCTAATGAAAGTCTCTTGATAAGCTCTTTAGGCCATAACTATAGTATTCACCTATTTATTCCTTCAGTGAACTATCAAGAGACTATAGCCACTAAACAATGCTGGCATCAAAGCCATGATTTTGACCTTCCTATTGAATTCACTGGAGAGGTGGATGTCTTCATTAAATTCAACACAGAACTTTAATCAGAGCTATAGAAGACTTTAGAAACATCTAGCCTTTCCTTTGAGGTGAACATAACTGAATGTTCAAGTTCCTTTCTTGACTCAGGTGAAGTGAACGTGGCTGGATTTCAACAAGGAATCCTAGCGTTCCATAGAACACCACTGAAAAACCATTATGCACATGAATAGCTTTGCTGTCGGTATTCATGAAAAAGATCCATATTTGGACTTTGAACCTGTGAATATTTGAAAGTTTAAAGCTAGATCACAGTGTGAGCATGAAGAAATATGTACATAATGTGGCATAGGAGGAAAGAGAGAAGAGGTGTATACATAGAGATAGCGAGTGGAAGTGTTCAGAGAGAGTGCAAGCCTGTTCCAACAGTGCTTTGCACATATGAAAGCCTCAACCAGTGCTGGATTTACGTATAGTCTAAACACACTATAGCTTAGGGCCCCACTCCCTTGGGGGCCCCCAAAAAAATTTAAAGGGAAAAAACTGTCCGTACATTTCCAAAATATAAGATATAAAACAAATAAAATAAAACCTACATACAGCAACAGTGTTTTGTGTTGTGTAGGTCCATAAATTAGGTTCATAAATTTCCATATAGCATATATTCAACACAAAAATCGACAATTTGTTGTTGACAAAGGACAGCGAGACATGTAAAGGGCCCCATTACCTTCAATAGCTTAGGGCCTCATCAAACCTAAATCTGGTCCTTTAAAGTGGCCTTATACTGAACCAGACCATTAGGCTACTGAACTCAGGATTGACCTGAGTTGATATTCCCATCTTTACTCCCACATCCACATTTACCCATTGTCTCTGGACCAGAATTAAGACCACATGGGAGATTTACATGCAATAATCAAAGAAGGCAAGATGCAATGAATGGTTTTTTTGAGGCTGGATACTGAAGAACATCAGAGTGCTTCTAGACAGACAGGTAAGTCTCTATTGGAATAATAATGTAAAAATACATAAAATCCACATATTACACAGATACCATCATTACAGCATCATTATTGTTCATTAGCCCGACTCTTGACAAACTCTCATAAAAGAACTGCTGTTCTCTACAATGTATTGACTGCTTTCAAGGAACAAACAACGTTGGCTCAGATCAAGCCTGTAATCTGTGTATCTTCTCATATAGTGAACAGTCTAAAACATATATGAACATACTAACCTACAAAGAGCTCTGCTAGATCAAGTCAAAGGCCCATCTAGTCTTGCTTCCTGTGTCCTCACAATGGTCCACCGAATGCTTTAGGGACCCCCTGAAAACAAGAGACCATCCTCCGGTTTCCTCTCCTACATCTGGCATTTTGAAGTAGCTTACTTCTAAAAATAAGGAGGTTGCATATACCAACAATGACTTTTAACTCATGATGGACATTTCCTCCAGAAATTTATCTCTTAAAGGCATCAAGGCTAGAAACCATCACCATATCCTGTGGCAAAGAGTTCCACAGACTAATTACATGCTGCATAAAGAAAGATAATAAAGAAATATTTTCTTTTTTTTTGTCCTATACTCCTAAACACTCAATTTTAGTGGATGTCCTCTAGGTCTGGTGTTGTGTGAGAGAGAAAAGAGCATCTCACTATCCACTCTATCCATCCCTTGCATAATGTTTCTCAGTCATGCCCCTCAGGTGCCTCTATTTGAAGGCTGAAGAGCCTTCCCTTGTAAGGGAAGACCAGTAATAATTTTGGTTATTACCAAATAATTATTAATTATTTTGGTTATTACCCCAGACCAGTAATAATTTTGGTTATTATTTGATAATAAATTTGGTTATATTATTTTTGAGATGTTGCAAGCAGAACTGGATAGAATACACTAGATATAGCCTTACCATCAATTTGTACAATGGAATTATAATATTAGCCATTTTATTTTCAATACCTTTTCTATGATCCCAAGCATGGAATTATCCTTCTTTACCACCAACACATTGGGCTGATTCTTCCATCCACCAGTATCCCCAAGATGTTGTTCATGATCTGTCACAGACAGCTTAGAAACCATTAGCATATATGTAAAGTTTGGATTCTTTTTCCCAATATGTATGACTTTAACTTGCGTTGAAATGTATCTCCCATTGTGTTGTTCATTCTCCCAGTTTGGATTGTTTCTTCTGAAGCTCTTCACAGTTTTCTCTGGTCTTCACCACTTGGAAGAGCTTGATGTCTCTACAGACTTGGCCACCTCACTTGCGTATCCTCAGGCAATTTCTGAATATATTAAAATGCACCTGTTCCAGGACAGATCCTTGAGGCACACTGCTTTTCAACTCACTGCATTGTGAAAACTTTCACATTGGCTGCAATCACTTTCCAGGGAGTAAGACCCATTGAACACAGTGGGGCTTACTTTGGAGTAGACATGGTTAGGGTTGTGCTCATAGACACTCTCTGTCTTATGGTCCTCAATCAGTTCCTAGTCCCTCCCATTCCCTGTGAAATTTCCTTTTGAGGTATTGTATCAAACACCTTCTAAAAATCCAGATATATAGTGTCTATGGGTTCTCCTGCTTTCACATGCCTGTTAACCTTATCAAAGAATTCTAAAAGGTTTGTGGTAGAAGACATAGATAAACTGCTGATTCTTCCAGAGCAAGGCCTGTTCATCTGTGTTTTAGGGTACATAGACAAATTTAATGCCTACCAATTTATGACGGCACAAGTCACCTGCTCTCTGTTCCCATGGTGGTGTGGGGAGGCCACTTTATGTCTGTGCCTTGGTTTAACCCAGTGGTGTCCAAACATTTTGGCAGGAGGGCCACATAATTTCTCTGTCACTATGTTGGATCTACCTCTGATTTTAATGGAACAAAATTATAGCATTTATTCACCCTTTTACATTCTTGTTTGGGATAATAAAAGAACACCCTCTCTTGGGTAACCATGTGTTTTGGTTGCAGCTTCACCTGCCATCACAAGCAGTTGATAAGAACTAGTGTGTGTTTATGGGGTTCTGAATAGTTGCCAATGTATGTTACCTAGCTGCTGTCTTAAAATATAGCCTCACCCTTCATATGACATTTGATTATAGTGGCACTTGGTTTAAAAACTGTGAAAGTATATATGTCTTTCATTATGAATAAGAAGGGAAAAGCTAAATTTTAAAAGAAGTCTTCAGAAAAATATGTCTTGAGGCAGAAAGTGTTTTAATCATCAGAACATCTATTATTACACAATATAAAAATACATGTTCCCATGCTATATATTTAGCTAAAGCTGTTACAGATTATTGTAATGCCTTTCATGTAGACACTTATAATTTGCATTTCTATTTAAATAATTCCTAAAGTTACACCTAAAACCCATGCAGATTTAATTATTACTGCAGCCTGCCTTTTCCTAACTGATGTATAGTCTCCTTGTTGAAGTAGTCACAACAGGATTCCCAATCTGTGTTAATTTTTTCTGAGCTATGACCCTGTTTTTACAGACATCTTTTGGAGGTAGCAGGGTGAGGAAACTAAAACGATAAATTGCAAATCCATCCCCCCAAAAAATGTTTTTGTGAAGAATTTAAGGTTGAAACACAATACAAGTTGACATTATATTTTGAGTCTATCTTCTTTTCAAGGGGCTCAGGGTACCATACATATTTCTCTCCCCTTCACAGGCAGAGGAGGAGCAGTGAAAGACTGGGAGCTCATGAAACACAGTCCCATCTCCCCAGTTGCTGCCTAAGGCAATAGCTGCAATGATGTTATGGATGGGATGGTTTTTGTATTTGTGTTTTGGTATATGAGTGAAGAATTAAATCCAGATTAAAGTTAAAGATTAACATGTACATTCCAAGACTAGCAAGGACACTGGAAAATATCTTGTGAGGGTCAGTCTATGAATGTCACTTTCTGCCCATGCATCAACCTATATCCACAACTAATCCCATCAACCAATTATAGGATTATATGGGGATATTTTTCTCCAGTGCACAGGAAACAAAGATGTCCTTATACAATCTTCTTTTTTTGCCTGGGGCAATTGAAGCAAAACTGCCTTTGGAATTTATTTTATTTTATTTGAGGGGAGGGGGAGAAATACTGTTTCTTATGACTTAAAATACAGCTGTGTAGTTATTGATGCTGAACAATCTTTTCTCCCTCCTTTTGTTACATACTGTGATTAATCCTTTTTTAGGCCTTAAGACTTACAACCTTGAATAGTTTTCCAAATCACATCCATTTGTTAGCTAATGTTTAGATTGTCTTCTAAGCCTATTTCATGGCTGTAGACTACAGCTGGCAAGAAGATTCATCCGCACATCAACATTTGCAATTGTAATGTGCAAGAATTACACCCCAATTTTCATCTCCATTAATCATTATGTTAACTATAACATACTTTTATCTTTCACATGTATTGCCAAGGGAGGTGGTGGTCTCTCCCTCACTGGGGGTCTTCAAGCAGAGGCTTGATGAGCACCTGTCGGGGATGATCTAGGAGGATTTCCTGCTGCAGGCAGGGGGTTGGACTAGATGACCTACTAGGTCCCTTTTAACTCTAGGATTCTATGATTCTATAAGTAAATAGTACTCTGAACTTACAGCATGACACTGAGGCTGTAATCCTAAAGACATTTTCCTGGGAGTAAGTCTCATTTAATACACTGGGTCTTACTTTTGAGTAGACATGGTTAGGATTGTGTTCTAAAAGTAAAAAGAGAAAAAGATATTTTGCCTTTATTAGTTACATCATTGGCACCATCCATATATGCATGTCAAATGTAGGAGGGTGCCTTCAGAAAAGATGACAAGGGGAGCAGTTTTATTTTAAATACTGTGGTCTTAGCAGAAATGGTCCCCTGTCTGCTATTTCTCTTGGGACTACTAGCACAATGGCTGTGGGTGGCGCAAGCGGTTAAGACGCTGTGCCTGTTAACCAGCAGGTCAGGGTTCAAGACCCAGGTCGGCCCCACAAGACAGGGTGAGCTCCTATACTTAGCCCAGCTCTGCGACGCCAGCTGGATCCAATCGTATTGGCTCTGCCTTTCCATTGGACTAATTCAGTGGCATGGAGAGGGGGGATTTGCTGCTTGGGTAACAGTCTATCCTCCATAACAATCCAACCCAGGCTTTCGTGCTTTGCATGCAGTGTATGCAGTGCCGAGCACAATACCATAGTCTTTCAGGACTGACAGAGGCCTGCTTTTTTTTTTTTTTTACTAGCACAAAATGTGACAATTTTCACAAGTGCTGGAGGAGACCAGTAGTCATGGGTGCATCACTTTTATGGTGTCTGTAATGCATGGATAGTGACAGAACCCTTCCCTTCTGCTGTTCCCCCAGTCTTAATTTCTTCTTCCATCTGTGGCATTTAAAAACATTAATACAGTGATAAGTTTAATAATATTCCTTCTAATTTGTCCCTTGTGGCAAGTCAGATCATAGCTCCCACAGACCCAGTACTGTCTGTTCTGACTGATAGTGTCTCCTCAGGGTTCTAGGCTGAGATATTTCCCAGCCTTTCTCTTGAGGACATTTTTAGTTGGACATGTTGGAGATAATAGAAGATTGGTTTTGTGAAAAGCTTATGTTCTACCAACAAGTTCATGACCCATTCTAGAAAGTTGTACACAGTGCATTTTTGTTAAGTCAAATAGTAAAATAAGTAAAAGCCATGGAATTTTTCTTTTGGTGTGTTGCTTTTGCAGGAGAGGAGTCTCTCACCATTTTTGTGGACAAGCGGAAGCTGAGTAAGAGATCAGAATCAAGTGAGCCCAGCATTAACAGTACCACCGTGACTCTGGAAACACTTCACCAACTGGCGGCTTCTTACTTCATTGACAGGGACAGCACCCTGCGTAGACTTCACCATATTCAAATTGCCTCCACTGCTATAAAGGTATGGGAAAGCTCTTTGGAACTACACTACTGGTACTGAGTTTTGATTTATCAGTTAAGTTTCATTTGTACTATAAAATCTTTGTCTTGCTCATTCTCAAACAGCCCTGTGGGATATGTGTTGTAATTTCCATTGCAGATGAATCTCAGAGATCGTTATGCACACACAAAAGTGTTTTCATGCGCACTAAGGACTTATCAAAATTTCTGCTCCTGACTGCAGATACTTAACTTCATCAGAGTTCATTCCAAGTGGTTCCCTGACTTTCTGATGTTGTTTTCAGAGAGTATGTGGCACTGTAGTAGGATGTAGGGCCAAAAAATTCCACAGTTCTTCCACGCATTCTGACCTACTCAAGGCCACCTGATGAATCTTATATCCTATTTTATATAGCACATTTATATAGCACATTATATAGAGCAGAATTTATAGACATCAGCCACTTTACATTGTGTATGAGTGGATGTTCTTTTCAAAGGATTTTTGTAAATTTTTCTCATTATTACTATTTAAAACCTTTACACTATAGTTTTGCCTTTTTAATAATAGTGTCTAAATAATGCCATTATAATTGTCATAAATAAGTAAATGGGCTTTTCATACAGAGTTTGTCATACAGTTGTCAGGTTTGTCATACCTTAAACAAGTTAGTTTGAATTCTGATAAAGTCTAAAAAAGGTTTAGTTGAACCTAGTTTGTACTATGTCAGCAGCAGACCTAGCACTTTGTGAACAGAGCAAATGCCTTGGGCACTGAATTTGTGCAGCTCTAGGACTGCACAGGAAGCCTCATAAGGTTCTAATGCAGTTTGAAACTGTACTTCCAGTCTTCCAGAAGTATAGTTTGATACCATGAGGAAGCCTCAGTTCCATTGAGGTGTATGAAGAATACTGTTTTGGGATTGTGCAAAGCTGTTTTGTCACAGTGAGTGGGAGAGGTAGATGCAGCAGGCAGCATTCAGGGGCAGCATTCAGGGGGCTGCATCTTGCAAGGCTGCCATCATGGCTCCAGGAGCAGGGCTGAGTATGCCCACAACTATATTGTGTAGTATTGTGTGAATATGTCCACAACTATATAGTTCTGGGCACCTCAGTTTAAGAAAGATGCAGCCAAACTGGAGCAAGTCCAGAGGAGAGCGACAAGGATGATCAGTGGGATGGAAGGGAAACCCTATGAGGAAAGGTTGGGGGAACTTGGGATATTCAGCCTGGAGAAGAGGAGGCTGAGAGGAGACATGATTGCCCTCTTCAGATACCTGAAGGGCTGTCATGGGGCGGAAGGGGCTCATTTGTTCATAGCTACTTCTGAAAGCAGAACTAGAACCAATGGGTACAAACTGCAAGAGAGGAGATTCTGGTTGGATATCCAGAAAAAATTCCTGACGGTTCGGGCGGTTTGGCAGTGGAACAAATTGCCAAGGGAGGTGGTGGTCTCTCCCTCACTAGGGATCTTCAAGCAGATGCTCGACGAGCACCTGTCAGGGGTGCTCTAGAGGGATTTCCTGCTGCAGGCAGGGGGTTGGACTAGATGACCTACAAGGTCCCTTCCAACTCTATGATTCTATGATTCATTGTTAATCACTGTTCATTATTGCATAATTATCAGTGGAACTATTGAAACAATAATCTACACATTGTGAAAAGTAAGGAGACTGAATTGTGTAGTCCAGTAAGACCAGAAGTGAGGTCATATTTTAAAATATTTCCATATGCAAAAGCAAATTAACAAAAAAACCACAAATTAACAAAAAACAAAAAACAAAAATCATTGCATATAGTAAATAAAAGCATTACAGGGCATGATTGGTGAAGACCTCTACCATCTCATCAGCTATTCTGTATATTGCATGCATACATGGTCTGTTGATATCCAAAAGGTGCATATACAGGTCCAACCTTGATAATAGATGGATTTCTTTATACACAGATTTGATTCAACACGAATGGCTGTTGCAAATCACATTTTTAAAAACTGCTTTTCTACTGTTGTAGAGAGACAATAATGCAAGCAATCATTCCATTTTTCAGTCCCAGAATCAGAGTAGATATTGAGGCTCTATCTTGTTCCATTATGTGCAATGGAGGACCAAGAAACCTGGAAGTGGGTCTTTAAACCTATTTTTCCATTGTTTTCTTGATACATGGATTTTTTTATCCATGGTAAATTCTGAACTGAACTTTAGTGGATAACAAGGGACACTTGTATGCCAATTCCACGTGACACAAAATCAATTTATGGAATTTATGGCAAAAACATGTAATGACCATGATCAGCCCATGGCAGTTGAGAGTCATGAGGAAAATGCATTGGACACTGGAATGAAGTCTCTGTCCTAGCCATTCAGAATAGCATGTAAGTCTGATGTAGCCTCTTACGTCAGAAGGTTTCCTTTGTTAGCGGGACAATTCCCTGTAATTCTCCTTTTTTATTAAAGTCAAATGCTGCTACTTAGGCTCAGTTGCCATCTTACTTTCCTTAGGTCAGCATATCTGAAAGCATGCACATAGGAGACCTGGGCTCACTGAGACCCTTTCAGGGTATCCACATATGTATACACCATAAATAGCAGCTTTCTATACCCTGCTAAGTTTGTTTTTTCTGGCACTTTGCTGATATTCAGCACTAGACTTGGTGTTATACCAGTCTATGCATGCACCTCCACTCTGGGGCTCCTCAAGACTCTGTACATTCACCAGTGGGTCTCTCTGAGATTACTTCTAAGGCTATAGAGCAGTGATTTTCAAACTTTTTCATTTTATGGCAAATTAAGCAGGCTTCTGTCAGTCTTGAAAGACTATGGTATTATGCTTGGCGCTGCATACGCTGCATGCAAAGCACGAAAGCCTGGGTTGGATTGTTATGGAGGATAGGCTGTTACCCAAGCACCAAATCCCCCCTCTTCATGCCACTGAATTAGTCCAATGGAAAGGCAGAGCCAATATGATTGAATCCAGCTGGCGTTGCAGAGCTGGGCTAAGGACAGGTGTTCACCCTGTCTTGTGGGGCCGACCCGGGTCTCGAACCCTGGCCTGCTGGTTAACAGGCACAGCGACTTAACTGCTTGCGCCACCCACAGCCCTGGCAAATTAAGAAGATTCTAAATATGTCAAGGCACATCATCAGTTGTTTGACCATTGACAAGGCACACTTGTCTCTGCTGGTAGGGGTCTCAAATCCCCCAATTACCCAACTAAAAATGGACTCTCCTCAGAGTCTCGTGGCACACCTACAGATAATTTATACTACACCAGTGTGCCACAGAACAGAGGTTGAAAATCACTGCTCTAGAGAACAAAATGTTTGACAGCCACAACATCACCAGTGTTGCATTCACTTGGTTTATCATTATATTTCTTATTCCAAGAAGCTCTGATCAGCATACACAAGCAGTAGATACCCTAAATTTTTGCCCAGTGACACTTTGATGTATGTTAGATAAGTGGCATGGAAGGACAGATTTAGGCCGACCTAACACAACTGGCATATATTCCCGTGGTGACATGGGGAGGTGACATAAGCCTGTGCAATGGCCTAACCACCCCTGCAGGGGGTGGGACAGAAGTGCCTTATGGCCAGGGTGACCAGATGCTGAACCCAAAATTCCCTGCCCAGCTCACCGAAGTTCCTATCCCCAAGCCAAAATTCCTACCACCCCCCAAAAATATTGTAGGACACCCCAAAAAATGTAGGACATGTTAAAATAAAGCAAAAATACTTATATTGCTTTCCTGTACTTAATTTCAACACTTTTAAAATTGAAAACCTTTAACATGCATGATTCAGACCCAAACATATAAGACACCATCAAAGCAATTTGCACAATACAAGTTACTTCAACGTATGTGATTCAGACCCAGACAAGCTATGCTAGTGGCTTCAACATATGTGATTCAGACTTAGGGTGCAATCCAGAGTAACTACGGGGAGTTGCTTACGTCCTTGCTCTGACGTAAGAACAATTTACTCTGGATTGAAATATGAATTTCCCATAGGTTTTCCCTAGGTTGTGCCGTAACTATGTCGACGTAAATGTGTCTTATGTGCTCCTGTGGTTACTCTGGATTGTAGGGCTAGACATGTAAGTTGCCCTCAAAGCAATTTGCACAACACAAGTTACTTCAACATATGTGATTCAGACCCAGACAAGCTATGTCAGTGACTCATGCACTCTTTCTCACACAGAGACAAGCCATGCACTCTCTCTCACACACGCAGACAAGTCATGCACTCTCTCACACACACAGACAAGCTGTACACTCTCACACACAAACAAGCCATGCACTCTTACACACAGACAACAAGCCCAGCACTATCTCTCTCTCTCTCTCTCTCTCACACACACACACACACACACACACACACACACAAAAACACACACAGAGAGAGAGAGAGAGAGAGAGAGAGAGAGAGAGAGAGAGAGAAGCCATGCAGACATACCGACCTGCAGAGAAGCTGTGCGAGGGGCTACTCAGGGGCTTCCTGGTTGCCAAAGCGCCCGCTGAGGCTCTCATGCCACCTCTGAGGCTTCCTGGTCGGACAATCTGGTCAGAAGCACTGCAGTGGGTGCTGCGGCAACTGTCTCAAGCCCCAGAGCCTTGGCAGGTGCTGCAGAGATGGGGGGAAACCCTGGAGAGGCACTGCAGCAACCAGGAAGCAGAAGTGGGGAAGTCCCAATGCGAAAAACTTTTAAAGGGCTGGCAAAACTTTTAAGGGACCAGCAGAATGCCTGGGAATCCCAGAGAAGTGGGTTTTTCCTCCTTTCTGGTTGGCCCTGCCTTTTCTGGAAGAGTTTGGGCATTTCCGGTCATGTGGTCATCCTGCTTATGACATTTTTGTGACAACCCAAGGCCAATATGAGATTTATGTCAGGGTTTATGCCAGACTAACTGGAGGTTAGGATTGCAGTCAAACTTGCTATCTTATGGCTCTGACCATAAGATAAGTTTCACTGTGGAATGTGTCCTGAGTCAAACTGTAAAGCTTTTTTGAATGGATAACACCTCCCAAGTACATAAATCATGGAGGCTTTGGGTGAATCACCATTAATGATTCTGCCTTGTGTATTCATTTTGGTAGAAAGGTGGTATATAAATCAAATAAATAAAAACAGTGAATGTTAACCAGTCAGGGCCAGCTCCAGTTAGTGAGGTGCGTGTAGGGAGAAAAATGGCAAGAACAAATAGTGACTCATAAGAGCAGAGTAAATGGAAGTTTCTCCACACAAGGAGTAAACCTTTATATCAGGGGTGTCCAATACGCGGCCCAGGGGCTGCATGAGGCCCAGGACGAGGGTGGATGCGGCCCTCCTGCAAAGCTGGCCACCACCATTGGAAAAACCGGCTTTGTGGCAGCAGCCATTTTCAAATTTTGCATGCTTCTCTGCGCACTGCCCTGGGCAGCTGCCACAAAGCTGGTCTGGGCTGCCTGGCTCCTCCCCCTACCTGCCTCCTGGCACTCAGAGCACTTCAGGCCCCTGAAGACCTTGCAGTGCTTTCCCACCAGCATCCCCCAAAAAGCAGCCTCAGCCTCTATTAAAAAAGCAGCCCGTTAAAGTCAATGAGGCTTACATCCAAGCTGGCATCTGAGAGTTCAATGATGCATAGGATGGGCTGTGATCCTTTCCAAGCTTAACCTTGGAGATATGCTGCAACCCTAACTATGTCTACTCAGAAGTAAGGCCCATTGTACCCAATGGGTCTTACTCCCAGGAAAGTGTGTTCAGGACTAAAGCATATTTACAAGGTTAAGCTTGGAGAGGATCACAGCTCATCCTATGCATCATGTCTCCTCAGAAGTAAGCCCCACTAAAGTCAGTGAGGCTTACTCCCAAGTTGCAGTCTGAGAGCCCTATTCTATGCATGGTTACTCAGCAGAAAACACCATGATAATCAGTGAGACTGAGAGCACAATCCTAACCATGTCTACTCAAAAGTAAGCCCCATTATGTTCAATGGTTCTTACTCCCAGGAAAGTGTCTTTAGGATTGCAGTCTTACTCCAAGGTTTAGTACTCATGCCTACTCAGAAGTAAGCCCCATTAAAATCAACGAGACTTACTCCAAAGATTAAGAAATGTAGGACAAAATATAGGACATCCTACATGTCCTATATTGTTGTCCTACATGTCCTATAAGTTGTTAGTGTTTATGTGTGGCCCAAACCAACTCGTCTTCTTCCAATGCGGCCCAGGGAAGCTAAAATGTTGGACAACCCTACTTATATGGATCAGGAAAAATTGTTCATGCTGGTTGTTACAAAGAGCCATCTTTGGCTGGTATGATTCACCTCACTACGGTTCTTTTTTAGTCTTTCTTAGTTCTTTTTAGACACTTCTGAAGTTACTGTTTCCCAGGGTGACTATATCCCTGTTTTATTCCAGGACATGTCCTCCTTTTTTATTTTTGTGTCCTGGGAAAAAAAACTTCATTGTGCTTCGTTTCCTTTTGAGCAGGCAACATGGAGCCTTCTTGTAATTAATAAATTATAGGTAGTAAATTGTATGTAATCGTTTTAAATTTAATAATACTGTAGGTTTTAATTAACTACATGAAAGCAATATTCTACTTTTTGGGGCCCTTTGTCTTCTTTTTTGTGGTTATGACTTATGGTCGCCCTGCCCTTTCCTGATTCACTGCAGGCTGTTGGCCTGACCCCAGAGGAAGTTAGGTTTGGAAACATTTTGCTTGGCATGACTTTTTTCTGCAAAATAGCATGCAAGTATCTGACATAAAGCCTGTATCAATTACAGTCTTATATAAAATACCCTAATAGTGCTTCAGTAGTCTTTTTAACATATTTATTGCTCCGTTTGAAGTGGTTGCATTTGTTTGTTTAAATCAATTCTCTTTGTGCCTGAGGGGCCATGCTGGCAACTTGCCTGAAGCCTGAGGGCTAAATTCAGTTTATGCATACGTTTACAAGAATGGACAACCTGCCATTTTGAAAACATGAAGCATCTAACATTGGTAGGCTTTTATGCCCACTTCAAAAGCTTTCAGGCATAAAAAAATCCAGCACATTACTGAATTAAAGGGAAAAGTCTTCTTATGTTGACTGCAGGAGAAAAATGTGCACAACCCTGTCTCATTCTTTGGGGTTGTTAATAGGTTGATGAAGCAGTCATATGTCGGGCCTTAGGTAGCTTTTATAAAAGAAACTATCAAAGAAAAAATTTACCCCATTGTCAGCAACTCAGCAAGAGTGTGCAACATTGGTTTTACTTGTACAGATGAAGACGAATCTACTGCAATGAAAATGCACTACCTCTAGGTTCAGAGGCGGTATGCCTTTGAGTGATCAGGTGCAGGGAAGTGATGTCAAGTGATCCCAGAGGGATGTGTCTTCATTGCCTTTTGGTGGACTTCCCAGAAGCAGTCACTGTAGAAAACAGGATTGTGAACCAGTTGAGTCTTTGGTCTCATCCAATAAGAATCTTAGGGCATAATCCAAAAGCATCCTTGGGCTGATGCAGATCCCTTGTCACAGCCTGGGAGTGTTACAAAAGTGCTGTAAAGCACTTTCATGCCACTCTGAATGCGGTTAGATTAGTGCACAGATGTGCCCGCCTCCCAGCATCAATACAGGCATCGAGAAGAAGGTAAAATAATTATTTATACTTTAATTCTACTTTTTCCCTTAGGTGTCTAACCCGACAATCCAGAGTAACTACGGGAACATTTACATCGATGTAGTTATGGCACCACCTAGTGAAAACCTATGGGAAATTCATATTGCAATCCAGAGTAAATTGTTTTTACGTCGGAGCCAGGACTCCCCATAGTTACTCTGGACTGTGCCCTAAGCCAATTAATACCTGTTTGTTTACATGAGATAAATATTCTTTTTGATATAATGAATTTTTACTATCAAACTTAATTTATATCACACCCTTCCTACATGGTAGGAAACTACATGAACATTTATCCATTTTATTCTCTCCACAACTGTGTGAGGAATTGTGGGAGAGAGTGCCTGGCCAAGGTTACTCAGAATAGTCAGCAGGGATCTGTGCCACAGAGACTCCTTTTCAAGGCCAACACACTAAACCTGAGGATCTGAATTGCCATCACCAGTCTGAATAATAATAATAACAACAACATATTTTATATACTGCTTTTCAACAACAACAAAATTTCACAAAGTATTTTTTATAACTATGCATGCAATCCTAACCATGCCTACTCAGAAGTAGGTCCCATTGTGTTCAATAGTACTTATTCCCAGGAAAGTGTGGTTAGGATTGCAGCCTAAATACTGTAGATAAATAAATATTCCCTGTCCCCAAATATTCCCTGTCCCACTATTTAAAAAAGAAAACACAAAAGAGACACTAGCAACAAACATGCCATGTTGGGATGAAAAGCAACGGTTGAAAAATAAGAGGAGTACCATTTAAAAGATGGTGCTTTTATCGCTCAGTCCTAAAATCCCACATGACCATGATGATATAATAGCAGGATGGCCTCTGCTGTATCCTGGAGCAACGTTTTGACCGCTGAAGGTGTAGGCTCCAGCAGCCACTGTTTGTTGACTTGGGGCTTATGCCAGCTCAATTACTGGCCAAATCCATGTTGATTTGTGAAAATGGATGAGACCAGGGAAGGGGATCCAGGATTCTGCTTGCACCACTGCCACCAAATCTGCTTCCTCGTGGATCTGATCTAACAGTGCAATCAGTGCATGTTTACTCAGTGCATGTCTACTGAACAGTTCATATCTGCTCAGAAGAAAACCCTACTGAGAGTTTTCTCTCAGGAAATTATGTGTAGGATTGCAGTCTAAGGATCCAATTCTATCCAGCTTTACAGCATTGGTGTCAATGGGTCTGTGCTACATTCTGTGGTATGGGAGCAGTTGTGGAAGCCTCTTCCTGGTAAGGAGATATTCACTTTCCTTGCTGTGGATCACAAGCTGAACATGAGTCAGCAGTGTGATGTGTCTGCAAAGAAGGCAAGTGCCATTTTAGGCTGCATTAAGAGGACTGTAGTTTCCAAGTTGTGAGAAGCTATAGTTCCTTTTTATTCTGCATTGGTTAGGCCTCACCTTGAGTACTGTGTTCAGTTCTGGGCACCTCACTTTAAGAAAGATGCAGCCAAACTGGAACAAGTCCAGAGAAGAGTAACAAGAATGATCAGTGGGATGGAAGGGAAGCCCTACAAGGAAAGGTTGGGGGAACCTGGGATGTTCAGCCTGGAGAAGAGAAAGCTGAGAGGAGACATGATTACGTTTTTCAGATACCTGAAGGGCTATCACATAGAAGAAGGGGCTCATTTGTTCTTTGCTGCCTCTGAAAGCAGAACCTGAACCAATGGATACAAACTGCAAGAAAAGCGATTCCAGTTGGATATCAGGAAAAAATTCCTGATGGTCCCAGTGGAACAGATTGCCAAGGGAGCTGGTGGACTCTCCCTCACTGGAGATCTTCAAGCAGAGGCTTGACAAGCACCTGTCAGAGATGCTTCTAGGGCAGCATTTCTCAAAGTGGGGGTTGGGACCCCTTTGGGGGTTGCCTAGAGCTTTCCTGGGGTTGCCTAAAGACCCCTGGTGCAGGGGGCCAAGTCAGGCTTGCCAGACCTCTGGCTGTAGCTGCACGCACACTGGGGCTGACTGACAGCCTCAGGGCCCAATCCTATGCATGCCTCTTCTGAAATAAATCCCATTAGTCAGGGAGGCCTTTACTCCCATGTAAATGTGGATAGGATTGCAGCCTCAGGGCCCAATCCTATGCATGCCTACTCTGGAATAAATCCCATTGTGTTCTATGTGTGCATAGAACACACATTTCATTTGTAACAATGAAAATACATCCTGCATATCAGATATTTACATTACGATCCATAACAGTAGCAAAATTACAGTTATAAAGCAGCAATGAAAATAATTTTATGGTTGGGGGTCCCCACAACATGAAGAACTTATAAAGGGGTCATGGCTTTAGGAAGATTGTGAACCACTGCACTAGGAGAATTTCCTGCTACAAGCAGGGGGTTAGACTAGATGACCTACTAGCTCCCTTCCAACTCTAGGATTATATGTTTCTATGAAGTTACATCAGTGCTGGACTGATGCAGCTTTGCTGGATAGGTTTGGGCTCAAAGACAGGTTAATTCAGGATTATGAGGTCTTGAGGTTGAACCCTATCACTAGCCGAAGAAAACTTGCCCCACAAATCATCACTAACCATCCTGATTGTGAACTGGACTTCAAGCCAAATCAGACCTTAAAGCACTTCACCAGATCTCAAATTATCATATTTAGTTTTATACAACAAACCAGAAGTCCATTGTGGGTTGTTGAATCAGTGGAGTTTCATTCTTATCACATCAAGCTTTTAAAAGGAAATAGCTGGCAAGAAAAAAAGACATGCTGTGATGTCCCACTGTGATTGTAGTATAATGGATGCTGGAGTTCTGGCAAAAGCAGCTTGTCAGTAGCGCAGAATAAAGTGGTCTCAAAATAAGCTAACTGCAAACGTGCTCCAAACACATCTCCAAAGTGCTTAGATAAATGCCATGTATTTTACCCCAAGCCCATAATCCTATAAATATGTGAAAGGCCATAATAGATCTGAAAGGTTTTTCTATTCCTTCTGCCTTAAAAATGGGGAAGAAAAAAATTGATTCTAAAAAAAATCTCTGGTGAATTATGAATCATGGACAGAAGGGACTACTAGAGCACTCACAGTCATTAATGTCATATGTGTAAACATAAAATGAAAAACAGTATATTACCTGTTAAGTAGTCCTGTCTTGGGGTAAAATCCCAAGTACAATTTTCGTTTTTTTCACTCATCCCAAGTTCTTGTGGAAGCCATATATTGCTGAGGAAAGAAAAAAGAAAACCTATTTCTTTTCCAGTCCTAAACATTTCTCAGGACTGTATCTGGCAACTATTTTTTAGATTTAACTATTTCAGATTTGGGGCTGGCAACTAGTTCTAACCCTATATAGTTTTATTGCTATAAGAGGAGAGATCATCATGAAGGAAGAAAAATGTCATTACCCTTTTTTCCCTGTCCTTCTATAAGTTCCAGGACAGTTGACACAAGAGAAGGGATAGAAGGTGGCATGGTAACTTTCGTGGCATGCATTCAGATGTTAAATCATGGAGGAAAAGCAAGAAGGCAAACAAGATAAAGAGCTGAGGAAGTGCTATGCTAGAAAAGAGTGGACAGCAGACTGAGAACCTGATAAGTCAGTAAAAATTGTGGAGCTTAGCCAAAGTATCCAGTGGGCTTTACCTCCTGAAGAACTAGTGCTACAAAATTGTCCAAACTATGTGGATCTCAGCCTTTAAAAAATGCAGCAGTACTGATATGACCTTAGGTGATTCACTTCTGTGTGGTGACCCACCTGCTGAAGACCTTTGCCAAAAGGAATGGCTTTTTTGAAGTGCAGCATTCCTTCAAAGACCCCGAAAACACAATATGTGGTTGCACAGCTTCCTGCTTGGTATGCAGATTTGCAAAGAGCATAATTGCATTTTTTCCCCCAGCAGCTTTGAGGATACAGAAAGAAATTGTTTCCCAAACAGACTTTTGCGATGCTGCTCTTAATTTGTAACAATAAGTCTGCAAGACTAAAGACACTTTCCTGGGAGTAAGACCCACTGAACACAATGGAGCTTACTTTTGAGCAGACATGGTTAGGATTGTGTTCTAAGTAGCAATTCAGACATTGCAGAGAACAGAGAAAACAGTCCAGAGAATGCAATTTGATCCCCCACAAACCCTCCCTCCTCCTGTCTTTATAAGCGAGTCTATTTATGAGGAAGTTTTACAGACAAAAATTCTCCAGCTGAAATATGACATTTGGAGCAATATTGATCAGTTCGTGTTCAGTGTAAGAAATAAAGTACATTAATTCAAACATCATAATTTACATCCTCGGCCACTGTTAAGCTCTATGGATCTGCAAAGGAAACTAAATTCCCTTCTAATAATTTGGAAGCTTTGCAGCTTTTAAAAGATCCCAAAGCCTGTATTGATATACTGGTTAAAATTAATCCTGCATTTTGCAGAGGGAGAAATTTTTTTGTTGCAGAGTCCTGGCAAACAATAGGATTCGGTGGCTGCTTTGGATTATTAAAGAAAGACTGGATTGCTTTTTTTAAATAAGTAGTCATTCCTTCTCTCTAAAAAATTGCCCCATTCTCCCCACTTCCTCAGGAGCCTGCCATGCTGGGGAGCAGAACCCCTTTCCTCCTTGTCTCTATCTAACAAAACTAATTTATATTAATGATATGTACATCTTTTAAAATAGAAGTGGAGGTCATTTGGAATAGGGACATTTCTGTCTTGCTGAAAATTGCATTTTGGGGACATTTTCTGCCAAGAAGGACATGTCATTTTACAAAATGCATTTTCTGAGTGGTTTGTTTTCATCCTAGCATCAGTGTTGAATTGTGCCATGCTCAAAGTGTTGACTGGCTTGTTATGGCTTAATGCTTATCATTATTTCTCTGTCAGTTGAGCAGCTTGCTGCGGCTTATCCTTGTTCCCATTTGAGTGGTGACTGGTTTGCTATTTCTCCTCATTGTTCCTTGTCAAAGGGTTGACTGGCTTGCTATTGTGCTTGGTGCTGGGTTAAGATCAGGAGAGGGTTTCAGTTGCCATTTTGTACTGCTGACAGTCCATTCTGTGTAAAAGTGAGGTGTGTCTCACCATTGATACTGATGAGCTTTGGTGCCCTAAATATGCAACAAATCAGTACAAAAATTGCAAAACAACATCTCTCATCATAAGCCATTGACTTAAAAATAGGCACAAGACTTACAGATGTTGATTGAGGTTCTAGTCTAGAGATGGAAGACTGGTCAAGAACCTGTTGCTGATCTACTCACCCATGGATAAGCTTTCATAACATATTCATAAGAATTTGTGCCATAACCATGAAAGGAAGGCCCATATCCTTGTTTTGCAGGCCCCCTGGTTTATATTATAGTGGAGTATAGTATAAAGAGGACTTTTATACTCCCTTTTTACACTTGTTATATTTTATAACATTTTTATTTTTATACTTTAAAGTGGCAGGATTTGAATGTGGACTTGCTCATTTCAGTTCAGTTTCTTTGCCACTGTATCTAGACTATAATGCCCAAAATTGTTTCATCAAATTATCCCTGGTGCTCAGGACTGATCCACTATGGGGGCTGATGAAGTGATTACATGAGGCAGGTGGCAGTGGATTGGCAGATGTCCTGCTCACTATCCATGTGTCCCTACCAATCTGCCACTTTTTCTGGTTGCCCCATCCTTTATCTAATTAATTGCCTTCACTAGTCAAACCCAGCTGGGGCACCTCTGCTCTTCCCCTTTATCTTCCTGCACTCCAGTTTTTAAATTTAAAAAGTAGAGCCTGGCGAAGAGGAAGTTAAGTAGTGACCTACAGCAGTGTTTTTCAACATTTGTCCTTCACTACACCACTTCACATCGTCCACCTATTCAAAGTACCACTGGAAGTAACTGGTGATGACCTTGCTACCAGTTACGTCTGAATTGGAAGGCCAGACCCAACATGATTAACACCAGTAAGGACACAATCTTAACTTGCACATGAACATGCAGGTTAGCATGCCTACAAAAGTTTCAGGTAGCCAGTGGCTCATCCCACGGCAAGGGGAGACTTTCCCCCTTATCCTGGGGACAGTCACTACTATCCCAATACAGCTACTCAAATCCACACCAGTTCAATTGGTGGCACATATCAAAGCAGAATGGAACTGCCCAGGCTTCCTTGGAATAGGGTTAAGAACTGAAACAAATGCTGGATCCTGGATCTGTCTCCTGCTCCCTACATACCCACCCACAGTCCTGCCCATTGCCCACCCTCATCACCACCTTCCTGCCTCCTGCCTGCCCTTCCTATGTCCCCAAATCCTGTGCCAGCCAAGAGAGGCTAGCACAAATCTAACCCCACTGGAGCTGGATCCAGTGTGTGGAGGCTGCACTGGTGAAAAAGCAATTTATGGTACTTTTGTGACAACATAGGATTGGCGCAAGAGAACTGTGCTGGCGAATTGCACCTTAGGTTTGTGACCTAAGAGACAACCTATGCAGGCCTAATCAGAAGGAAACCCAATGACCCTACAATTCAGAGTAACTACGGGAGCACGTAAGAGATATTACGTGCACCCGTAGTTACTGCAACACCTAGTGAAAATCTATGGAAGTTCATATTGCAATCCAGAGCAAATTGTTCTTACACTGGAGCAAGGACTGGATTGCGTTACTCTGGATTGCACCCTAAGTCAAATGGGCTTACTCTCAAGTAAGTGAGGATAGGATTTCAGTTCTACTTGTCAGTAAACATGTTTAGCCTGTCACTGCTACTCCCTCGGTTTGTTTGATGGTACAATTATTCCTCAAGAAATCACTAATGAAGGAAAATATGAACATTGTCATTGTTCCATACCACTGATACTTTTTCTTTATATTTAGCAAAATACTCAATCACTTAGCCATCAAATGAAATAACAGTGTCAGAATCACCAATTCACAAAAGTGTTCATGATACATTTCAATTTCAAAATAAAAAGACTTTCTTAGTATATCATCCTTTAAAATCCTGAGCTATGAGTCATTATTTCTCTGGGCTAAGTCAGTTGAACTGTGAATGAGATTCAATGCCATTGATCCACTCAGTAACCTTTGTTCTTGGAGCAGAACAAACTCCACCTGGATATTCAAGAACTCATACTACCTTAAAAAATGTTTCTGACCCACTGAAGCTGAAGATCAACTTTTGTTCTAATTTCATTTTACCCTTTAAAACAATGAGAACTGTTCACCTTGTTTGCCTCCAGTTTTGTTTGCCTCAAGCAGGCACCGTCTGTAGGACTGTGCATAATTCTGGTCCCATGATCTGTAACTGCAATGATCATTTGTTCAGTTTGCTACCAACACACCTAATATATATGTCTTGAGGTGTGTCTATGCAAGCACATACACTAACAGCCCAATTCTTCACAGATCCTCTTAGGAGTAAGCCCCAGTTTGGGAAAAGGGCAGGAAGTCTGATCTAGAGCTGTTGTCATGCCCAAAGATAATCATCTGATGGTTGGCTATTCAAGATCACCAGAAGACTCCGGACTCCAGAGTGGTGATCTTGAGAATAACTGAGCAGCCAAAGAGGAATCTTTGAAGCTTTTGTCTGTGTGGGAAGACACAAACATAGTTGTGTCTAAATCAAGGAAGATCCACCTGACATTATAGATATTTCTCCAAAGGGAACAATCCAAGGCCAAAAAGTGGTATATAAATACCTGTGGTTTTTTTTAAAGTCGGGAGTGGATTTCAGTTGAGTGTTCTCAATTATTGAGTTGAGTTGACTGGTCCCCCATGACTAAAGCTGAAAAAGAGTCATAAAAGGGGGATTTTACAAAGCACTCAAGTAAACCCCTTCACAAGTTTAAAGTACTTTAACGAGACTGAAAACCACCATAACAAGACAATATGGAAAAGGGGTGACCATGAACTCTCAATCAAAGAACTAATCCAAAAACACAGACTTACCCTACAATCCAGAGTAACTATGGGAGCACCTAAGAGACATTACACGCACCCATAGTTATTGCACCACCTAGTGAGAACCTATGGGAAATTCATATTGCAATCCAGAGCAAATTGTTCTTACACCGGAGCAAGGACTCCCCGTAGTTATTCTGGATTGCACCCTGAGATAGTTTGGCCACATCTGCAGAATGAATACCAATCAGCTGTGAGATAAGCTCCTCTGGCGAGAATGACATATCCACTGGAGAGTTCATTGAGCAGCATCAAAGAAGACATGGCTCAAACTGATTGAGCAAGACCTAAAGAACCAATGACTGACCCATGCGGAGGCTAAAAACATTGCCATCAATCACCAAGAAGGGAAGCACATTGTGAAAGATGCATGAAATCTAGTGGCATCTAGAGCAGCATAGGTGTGAGGACGATCCCCTCCTCAGTCACCAGCTAAGGATTAAAGAAGAAGAAGGAATCACTTGAGTTACCCCACCTTTCATTAGCCCACCATGGAAAAAGTAGGGCTGCTGCTGATCTCTCTGTGTGTCAGAGCTCTCTTTAAAAACTCCCTTGGTGTCCATCCTCTGACCGTCTGTAAACAGGGTGGGAGGGACTTCGAGAGTGTTGGGAAGGAAGTGGCAAGAAAGATGAAGAGGGTCACAAGTGGCAACTGTGAGGCTTACCAGGACCACCCAAGTCTTGGCAGCCCTGCTCAAAAAGTAGTCTCATTGCAGCCAATCATGCAGTGAGGTTTCGTCCTCCCACCAGCCATGCAGAGAAAAGCATAATCACTATGAGCTGCCTCTCCTTTGCTGCCTCTTCCTAAAGCTTTTCCCTTAAGCAATTTCTCCCACCTCTCTTGGTTGCAAAGGTCACATTAACCCTTCCCTGTCTTATGACTGGAAATCCCTGTAGCTTGCCTGCTCTGAAGGATATCCCCATAAGATTTTTCTTGCTGCCAAGCCAAGAAGTCTCTGGGGATCTCTTCAGGGCAGGGTTACCATATGTCCCAAAAAAACAGGGACAATCCTGATTTTGGGAGACTGTGTTCACATACTGGCAAATGGGACAGAAAGTCCTGTCCCAATTTTGTGGAAGGGAAGGCCCTACCGAAGGCCCATGTTTTAAGTTGCTCTTTAGCTACCATTGTGACACATGGGCCAATTCGATGTTTCCTGGTGCTCTCTGGAGCAGTGGCACCAAAACAGCTACTGCTGTATCAGTGGGTTCCAGAAAGCAGCTGGAGGTCTCTTTGGAGAAAGGCTTGTTCATTCATTCCCTTCTGGCACAACATAGACTTCATGATATGGCAGAGCTGTCTAAAATTAGGGTGCTGTATAAAACTGAGGTGCATAGCCTGAGCAGAGCTTCTGCCTTTTTTAGTAAAAGAATGATACTTTGGAAAACCCACTCTAACAATAACAATAGGTTTGAATTGGTTTTCTGCTTTCAGGAAATTTTCCACATATATTTGGTTGCTGAGGGATTTCTGTGTGTCAAACACAGAATATATGCATGTTGCAAAAGATTATACACCATTTTTTTAGGCATCACAGTCCACACAAGACACTAGACCAGTTTGCTGGACCTCACTTTTACCACATGTAAACGCAGGATGTGCTCCAGATCCCCTTTGTGGTTGCATAAAGATCGGTAGTTGTGGGCCAGGTTTCCCTCAAGGTCACCTACCATTACTGAACACCAGTTTCTTTCAGGGTCACCCATTATTGGACTGGTTTTCAGTAATGGTGTGTGACCCTGTGAGAAACTTAAGTTTTGTAATGGTGGGTGACCCTGAGAGGTTGGCCCACAACTACCAACCTTTATGCAACCACAACAGGGCTCTGGAACACATCCTGAGTTTACATGTGGTAAAAGTGAGGCCAGGCAAACTCTTGAACCCCCTGATAATCCTCTTAGCCTCCTAAGAATCCCAGCATTTCCTGGAACAGAGTTTGCAATGCACTGTTTTATAGCAACTTTTTATCCTTTCCTAAGTCATTGCTTCTGGCAAAGTTGTAATGTGCTTGCTACTGCTCTGTGGGGGGCATCTGTTCATCGTTTATTATTTGTGCTGCTGAGTTGGTTTGATGACACTCCTGATAGTTTGTATGTTCAGAGAGGGTTATGAAAATAGGCTCTTACCCAGTTGCTAACTATCATTGTGATATTTCTCCTGACAGTGGTACACTACCCACCAGAGATACCAAACCTTCTCATATTTACAAGGGCAGATAAGGCTAGAATTGTAGATAAAAACCTAGAAGCAAAAAGTTGGCTAAGATTAAGCTCAGATTTTTTATATGCATTCCTTCCTTGTTTATTCTCTACAAGTTTGCTTTCTCTTAGTACCTGATTTTGATTTAGTTTGCAAGCCTTTTCTTCTGGAACACCATTAATAATTGCACTAATTATCTGGTAGGTAGCTGCCTCTGAATCACATGAGCTTGAGTATAATTGATGTTTGACTGAAATTACGGAATCCCAGCTCACACACTGATGCTTTATCTTGGCCTTTGGTTCAGAGTTAGTGCATTTGCCAATCATTCTTTGTTTTTGAAAATATGCTTATTTAAGAATCTCAAACCCTGTTCCACCATATTGGCTGCTAGTTGCAAGTGCAAGGAAACTTAGAGCACAATCCTAACTATGTCTACTCAAATGTAAGCCCCATTGTGTTCAATGGGTCTTACTCCCAGGAAAGTGTCTTCAGGATTGCAGCCGTAGTTTTGAATGAAAGGTCCCTCACAGGTTAGAAGTCAACCTTCAGCTTTTAGAGGCTGCCTATCTCTGAATGCTGGATACAAAGGAATGGTTACAGGATACAGGTATGTTGCTTTTTGTGTGCTCTCAGAGAAACCTGGTGAGTCACTGGAAGCTGAACTACTTAGGCTCTTGGCCTGATCCAGCACAGCTCATCTTACATTTTTTACACATGAGACCTTATGAAGAAGGCAAGGAGAATGAAATGTGGGGACACTGTTTTAGATGCATTTCTTCTGATGTTTTGTGCACAGTCTAGGACTAGCACAAAGGCCAGGTCAGTTCCCACCACCATCTATAAGCTGCAAATCATTACTGAAAGGTGACATTACATCTATCGTCACAAATTATTTTATGAAAACATAAAGATGTGACAAGATGAACTTTTACTTATCCCTGCATAGTTGTCAGAAAGACTGAATGTATGGATTTGCTTATATAGAAAAAATACCTCAAAAAATGTTTGACAAAAAAATTTCCAGGAACAATCAGCAGGAATGATTTACATCTTCTGCATATGGCAAGGATTGCACATGGCTCTGCAAGTGAAGAAACTGTTCTGGACACAGAGGAGGAGTCATGTGGCCAGCATGACTAAACACCAAAGCGCACGGAGCAATGTTACCTTTCCACCAATTTACCTCCTTGCATTTCCATGCTTTCCAACTGCTAAATTGGCAGTTGCTGGGTAAGGGAAGGGAGCTCTCTTGTAGAACCCATGTCTTTAACCCCGGCCTGCCAGTTGAGCCACTACAGCCCTGGTCAGCTACTATAGCTGCCACTGGTACTGAAGATTAAGGGATTAATTCAACCATATGGGTCCTCTAGATTAGCATAGGCCCTCAATCACTACCCAACCTTGCCAAACCCTATTCCCTTGTGAGCAAAGAGTTCTGGAGGTATCATATCCCAATTATTTATAGCAAAGTGGAATCTTTCAGTGTAAATTCCCACAAACTGTCTTTATCCTACAGAATTGTAGAATGTTCGCAGCTGTACTATTTAATAACATTTTTTTAATTAATCTCCTTAAAAATAAGAAAGGAATAAAGATATTTGAACCAGCCATCTTTGGCATAGAAGAACTATAAAATAAATGGCGCAGTTTTTTTCTATTATAGAAGTCTGGCTTTTCAGTTGGTATATGAAGGTTCTCAAGAGAAATTGATACATGATGAAAGGTCACAGATAGAAGGACAAATTTAAGAGTAGAGGTTGAGCACCTTCTAAAATGAAAGCAGTGAGACAGGTTTCCCTTGACTGCACAGCTAAGTTGGAATGAAAGAATAAGTTATTAAATTATGGCTCAGCTGTAATGTAGCAATCTAAAAGTGAGTTCACTGTCACAAGGGTTAATGAGAAGTGTACAAAGAATTGCAGCTCCACAAAATTGGACAAGGCAACACAGTACAGTGTGACAGCCCTGGAAGAGCACTGTAACACTGGGGGGGATTTTCATGTGTGACGTATCATTGAATATGAAATTGTAGTGTAATTTAAAAGATGAAAATTCTGCTGACATTTTCAGAAAGATCAGTTTTATTTTTCAAACCCCTGCTTTGATCACCTTTATGCTGCAAGCATAGAAATACATTGCATTTTTATTGGATCTCTTGAGAAGAGACTGGACAACCTAATATCAGTTAAGTTAAATAGGCTTCTCTCTCTCTCTCTCTCTCTCTCTCTCTCTCTCTCTCTTTCTCTCACTCACTCACTCACTCACTCTCACATACACACACACACACACACACACACAAATACACGGACACACACACACATACACACAAAGTGGCATAGCTAATGATCATGTAGCCTAGTGCCAACTTTAAAATGTTGCTCTGGAAGTGATGTCGCAACTGGAAGTGATGTCATCCCTGGGTATTTTTAAAAATAAAAAGAATTTTTTAAGAGAAATTTTTAAGAATAAAAAATAAGAAATTTTTAAAAAGAAAGGAGGTAAGAAAAAAACTTACCTCTTCCTCCTCAGCAGTTCACCACGCATTTGCTCTGCTAGTTGCTCAGCTAAAGCACGTATTTGCTGTTTGGAGTCAAATTTATTTAAGTAAAATAATGAAAATTGTGTCCCTTATGGTTGGGGAAACCTACCTGGGCAAAGAGGTTAGCAGGGTTATTCTTTCTCTGCCAAATATAAGAGGAGCACCACTTAGGAGTGCCTGTATACCCAGTTAGCATGGCTACCTGTTTAATGATATATGTACAGTATATGATATATGTACTGAGAGCTGATTCTTATTAACACTTTATTAGTTCTTTACTTTTATCAGAATTACATCTCATTGGCTCTCAGAGCAAACAATATCATGGGAAAGTTGAGTTACGTTACCCTACAATCCAGAGTAACTACGTGAGCACGTAAGAGACATTACGTTCACCCGTAGTTACTGCACCACCTAGTGAATTCCTATGCGAAATTCATATTGCGATCCACAGTAAATTGTTCTTACACTGGAGCAAGGACTCCCCGTAGTTACTCTGGATTTTGCCCTAGATCCGCCTTTTGTTCCATAGCATTTGTGTTTTCATTTTTTAGTTAATTAGCCATAATGTTTGATAGAATATAGATATTTCAGTGCTGTTTGTTTCCTTGGAGTCTGCATTAAATTACCTCTCCAACAAAATATAACATGATGGTAATAATGTTCATACATACCCCATTTTTCACAATTTTAATTAATAGTGTCAAGCTCAGCTTATAGCCCCCCCAAAGCTTATAGCTTGGTGCAACTGCATCCTCTGAACACGCTATGCCACTGCACGCATGCATGCACAGACACAGGGGGAGAGAGACTGGTTGAGAAATGTGTCCACAGCTCTGTCTTTTCTATAGCCCCAGCCTAATTCTTAATAATAATCATAGAGGCCCCACCCACTTGATTTACATTATGCAGTAGTGCCCCACATAACGAGTTTAATTTGTTCTAGATGCATGCTCGTTATTGAAAGGCTCGTTAAGTGAAGCAGAGTTTCCCATAGGTAATAATGGAAACTCAGACAATTGGTTCCACAACCCAGAAAATATCCCCCCAAATTTCCCCCACTTACCCTGATTTAGAGTTTTGTTTTCTATTTTATTTTCCTCTCTTTGATCTTAGCGCTGCCTCTGTGTCTATCTTTGTCCTGCCTTTCCTTTCTCTCTTCACAAGATGATTGTATGTGTATTGATATGACTCACACTTGGGGATACCCTGGGGGCCCAACCTGTGTCCAAACCCTGACCTGGGGGCCAGAAGCAGCCCTCAGCAAGCCTCCATGTGGCATTCAGCAAGATCCCTGGCTCACGGATAAATTTTGTAATATATCTAATACACTCTTATATTTACATTTACTTTATGTAATTTTATTCAATTTTTAAATGTAAATAATTTTTTCTGGACCCTTGACAATGTGGCCCTCCTGCGAAAAAGTTTGGACATCTCTGTCCTGAGTAAGGTCTCCACTTAGTTTTGTGTCAATATGCCAGACTTTGATGTAACTCATGAACTGCTGTTTATGTAGATCAAGAATAAATTTATCTTTTGTTGTTAGAGCTGTGGTATTTGTGGGTGTGGGTGGTGCAAGTGGCTACGACACTGTGCTTGTTAACCAGCAGGCCAGGGTTCTAGACCCGGTTCGGCCCCACAAGACAGGGTGAGCTCCTGTCCTTAGCCCAGCTCTGCGACGCCAGCTGGATCCAATCGTATTGGCTCTGCCTTTCCATTGGACTAATTCAGTGGCGTGGAGAGGGGGGATTTGCTGCTTGGGTAACAGCCTATCCTCCATAACAATCTAACCCAGGCTTTCGTGCTTTGCATGCAGCGTATGCAGCGCCAAGCACGATACCATAGTCTTTCAAGACTGACGGAGGCCTGCATTAGAGCTTGAGGCAGAAACAGGTTAGCAAAACATCAAGGGTGACTTCTATTGAATACATGAAAATACAGAGAAGGGAAAGTAACCAGACTTCAGACTACTACCAGACTTACCAGCTCCTGGAATATCTGCAGAAATACTTGGGCATTTACCCACCTCCTTTCAGCATCTAAGTTTTGCTTTAAATTTAATTACTATTGGGGGTGGAAGAACAGCAGAAATCACCATTTCCAAAGGCAATCTTGCCTGCTGATATCACAGAAATTCAGTCCTGCTACATGGCTGAGAGGCATGTACTTACTGCGTGTATAATCGAGTCATTATCACCATGGTTCTGAGTCTTAACTGAGTGAAAACTGTAGGCATTTTTCTCATTAATGCCAAACATTAAGAGCTTATGTCTGGGAATTGAAAACTCTGCTGCCCAAGACAACCTGTGCTGTGATAATCTTTTGAAACAATCCACTAGAGACTAACCCGCCTGTCTCACATCAGGCTGCTTTACGCATTTTTTGTTATTGGTACTTTGGGGGTACTAGACAGGAAGTAGGATATTAAACATGTTTGTCCCAGAATATTTGGCAGAGAAAGCAAGCATGTGCTCCACCTTTTCTGCACCTTCTCCAGTTCTGTTATCAGGAATTTTGGTGCCTTCCCTTGTATTAGCAGCCTCAGTCGACCACCTTCCTCATTTTCTGAAGCCAGAGCTTCACTGTTGCAATCTGACTTTCAGACCATTTCCTCCAAGAACCATGGAGAGTGGTTTCTCCACTTTTGCTTCCAAAATTTGTGATCCACCAAGGAATTTGTGAGGAATTTTGTAGTTTTTGAAAATATTATTCAAAAGAAAAGCAGCAATAAACTGTGTACTTGATAGACAATTATTCAATGGCACAATGAGGCTGCCATTGAAATTTCAAGCAATGTAAATTTTGAAGTGAAAGTTAACTTATGTTCAGGGAAAACCAAATGATCTTTTAGAAGACCTGAGAAATTTATCAGAATGTTTCTGAACATCTCTGGAGCTCACGAATTCTTTATTCTGGGTTGGACTGTAGCCATAACACAAAATGGGAAGAAGCCCTAAAGGTGGGCTAGTAGTATAAGTTTGATCAGCAGTTGTGGAATACAACACCAGGAAGGCCATCATGGTTTGAATCACATGGATAAAGAACGTGCTTTATTTTTCATATCATCAAACCACACCTATTTATAGGTTGAATTTATTTAAATTATACCCTGCATTTCCTTGCCAAAGCAAATGCCCAAGGTGGATTACCTAGCTTATGTTTGCCTTCACAACCACCCTGTGAGAAAGGAATTGTTCTATGGGCAGTTTGTAGATCTATTCCAGATGGAATATTTCATGGTGTGGTCTTCTGTGCCAGTTAACCAGCAGGCCAGGGTTCAATTCCCGGGTCGGCCCCACAAGACAGGGTAAGCTCCTGTCCTCAGCCCAGCTCTGTGACGCCAGCTGAATCCAATCGTATTGGCTCTGCCTTTCCATTGGACTAATTCAGTGGCGTGGAGAGGGGGGATTTGCTGCTTGGGTAACAGCCTATCCTCCATAACAATCTAACCCGGGCTTTCGTGCTTTGCATGCAGCGTATGCAGCGCTGAGCACGATACCATAGTCTTTCAAGACTGATGGAGGCCTGCTTCATATCTGACATCAGGGAATGCCTTCCAAGCTTCTGGCACAGTGATTTTCAACCTTTTTCATCTCACAACACACTTAATAAGGCACTGAAATTGTCAAGGCACACCCATCAATTGTTGGTGTGATTGTCAAGGCACACCAGATTATTCAAACCCCCCCAATTTTCTGATTAATGAATGTCAGTCTCCAAGTTCCTATGGCACACCTGAGGACCATCTATGGCACACCAGTCTGCCATAGCATACTGGTTCAAAATCATTGTTCTAGCAGGAGCAGATTCAGGTCAACCAGGATATAAACAATGACACTTTCTTGCTCTGTTGTCTCATCACAGGTTTATCAGCTTTTCTGTCTCCAATCCAAAAGTCAACCCAGTTTGTTCCTGCTTAGCAGTCTTCTGACAGCCCTTTACTGGTGGTAGCACCAGGACAAACCTGCTACTTAACTGCTTTTCAATAAAGCCAGTTCATGCACTTCCAGACAGTCATCTACTGTATCCTAATCATCATCATCAAATGTATTTCAGAAAGTTAAGAATATGGAATTATCACAAATTGTGAAACTATCCAATTTTCCTTTGCTGAGTTTTACTGCAGATTATTCCGGACACTGATAATGACATCTTTTTCCCCCACCCAAAAGTTATCTTACACAAGCCCCAATGAAATAAACTGATTTTTTTTCACAAGAGAATGACGGCGAATGACATAAACACTTGCAGAGGATTTCCCTGTTCTCCTCGTGCAGCCAGGCTGAAGCTGACAGTTCCCACTGGCTTCCAGCCACAATAATGGGCAGGAACTGAGCCTGGGTCAAGCGCAGTTTGGGAGCTGCAGCAAACTCTACCCTTTCACCCTATGAACAGTCTAAGATTAACTGGTCGCTGATTGTAGGGCCAGATAGGAATTTTTTTTGCTGCTATCTTGATTGGCTTGTAGATGGCATTTTTTCACCTACCTCAGACTGTCGTGGATGAAACAATTGTTCTTGTTCCCAGAGGCATTTTGCTGGCCACTGTGGGAAATATGTTGAACTAGAGGAATCTTCTGGTCAGATCCACTGGACCGTTCTTATCCCCACTTCCCTCTTTCTATTCAAGATCATTTGCTTTTAATGCAATATGGGCACAGAATGTTGCTTTATAATGAGGATTTATGAGATTATATTTATTCCCATTCATTCTCATAATAGTGTATAGATTCTGAAGTAACTGAATAATGGAAGGGTGGTCATTAGTGTAATCATTACATGACTTGCTTTTGCATATTCATATACATCCTTCATTCGGATAGGCTACTCAAGATAACTGAATAGAAGTAATGATTGCCTGTGGGGCGGGGGGAGGAAGAAGCTGATTATGGATGTCTTTGATAAAGGGTGTGTGTGTGAGCAAATGTGAAGGGAGAAAAAGCTCCCTCTTGACCTCATAAACCACAAGGAAATTTTCCTGCACATACTCCTTTGAAATGTTGTTAAGGCTTGCAGATTTTTGCCTGAGTTTCAGTTGGTGGATGCTGGGTACAGAAGCCTATGAATTTGGCAACCAAACCTTTGCAGCTGAGTAATTAATGTAGCATAACATACTTAACACATATTAAGCATAGGAAGGTATGGTATACTGCATTGTCTAAGCAGGGATCATGATATTCACATGTGACATGATATTCACATGTGACAGTGAGTCAGCATGAATCCTACTGGGTAAATCTGGGATATAAGCAAGCATGTGACACCCTTTGCATGTAGGAGTGTATTGCTGCTGGATCATGATAGTGCTATAGCTTGTGATATATTGGACTGCCTTTACAGAGCATTTGATTGCTGGGAGTGCATTTGATGATTCTATTGACTGCTCCCTACATACAAATTTGTTTCAAGGAGCTTGTTGTGTCTTGGCATTTTGTTCCTGTGGTTGCCTACCCAGTTTTGCCTCTCAAATGCTGACATTCTGCCGGGTAATTACAAATCCTGACAAATGTGGATGGATGGATGGATTTATTTATTTATTTATTGCAAGAACATCTTTGCACTCATTATGCTGGTGGCTGTTCTCATATTTGGGTATTGTGAATTTATATTCTGAAATGAGAGTCAAAGGGAATAATGCATGAAGGTTATCACAATAATTTATTACACACACCCCAACTTAGGACCCTGCATGGTGGGTGATTATTTCCTTCTCCCCAATTTTTGTCCTACTGTTTAGTCACTCTAAATAAAGTGACCCAATACATTTCCAAGCTGCACTGGATCACTTCATTTCCAAGTTGTGGCTGCAGTGGCTCATTGGTTAAAGGTGCTGTGTTTGTTGATATGAAGATTGGCAGGCCAGCAGTTCAAGACTGAGGTGCTGCATGATGGAGCAAGTTCACATCACTTCTCCAGTTTCTGCCAACCTAGCAATTCAAATGAATTGAAGCCATAGAATTCCTGTGTCTTATCCAGCATGGTCCCAAGTGTGAGGACTAAAATACAGTGGTACCTCACATAACGAGTCTCTCGAATAGCGAGTGTTCCACATAACGAGTAAAAATTTCGGTGGCCTTCTGCCTCTCATAACGAGTGTGATTTGCATAACGAGTGCCCATTGCATAACGAGTGCCCAGATTATTACAGTATTTTATTATAGTAATTGAGGTCTGTATTATTTATAGTGTTTTGAATTCAATTCCAGTGTTTTGTCATTATTTTTACATCCAGTTAATATTTTTATATGAATATTTTTGGGGTTGTGGAACGAATTGTCTGAGTTTCCATTATTTCCTATTGCCTCCGGAACGAATTAAGTTCTTTATGTGAGGCACCACTGTACTGTACTTACAAAAATCCTTTGCTACAAGCAATGATTTCAAGTCAGTGATGTGGAATTCCTTATAGTAAAGAAATTGTGAGGTACACTTGCATTCTTGGGAGTAGGGGGAATGCTAAGTCTCTACAAACACCTGTCCATTGGTGTAATGTGGGCCCTCTTTCTCTTCTGCAAAAGCTTTTGCAGTTGTGACTGTCTTGGAAGGCAAGAAGGAAAGATTGCTTTATACCAGAGGCACATGAAGAAACATAGCATTTTTGGGACCCCTCCAACTTTGAAAATCATCTAATATAAGCACATTTTGGCAACCCACCCTAGTACTAAATGTACTAACATTGTACATTCTGGCAACCTACCCTTCTGAGTGGTTATATACATTGCATTTAGATATACCATGAGAACTGCTCAAGTCCTGTGTGCCCTGAGATGGTCACTTCAAGCAGAGGTTCGACGAGCACCTGTTAAGGATGCTCTAGAAGGATTTTCTGCTACAGGCAAGGGGTTGGACTAGATGACCTACTAGGTCCCTTCCAGCTCTGTGATTCTATGAAAGTATATGAGACACTGGAACAGCGTTTGTAATTCCTGAGCTTACAATTGGAAATAAATATCAGGAAAATTCCAGTACCTCCACAGAAGTGCTTCTTGGAAAATACATTAATCTTGCTTGATCCCAGTTAAATTACATAAAGCTGACAATATGAAATCTCACATTGTGGGAAATCTTGTTTGAAAAATTTAAACTGTGTGTAGTTTGTAACATTGTACTTAACAAATTCAGATTTATTCATGCAAGTTGCAATATTTTATGACACCTTTTAGGAGCACCTCTGCTAAATCTGAACTTGAACTTGGTTGTGAAAAATTCTGTTTTCCATTTCTGAATTTAATACCACAGACTATGTGCAGTTTTCCACAGTGTTCATTTTCTGTGCAGTTTCTCCCTTTTACATTATTAAAAATAGCATTGATAAAATACTGTAAACATGAAATCTTGATGAGAATAACATGCAGAAGCACTTGCATACAGTTGGCATGCTTATTATGTGAAGATTACTTTCCAGAGTTAGCACTTCAAGCTAAAATTGCACAAATTTCTTTGAAAATCACATCCGGAAAAGAACAGCTTTTTAAAAAAAAAACTACAAGAGACAGAGGGTACATCAGAGTGATTTCCCCATCTTATAGTTACAGTGCAATCCTATACATGTCTACTCAGAAGTAACTCCCATTGTGTTAAATGGGACTTAATCCCAGGAAAGTATGTATAGGATTAAAGCCTTAGGCTTTAGTAACCAGTATCCAATAGTAACCAGTATCCAGAGTAATTACGGGACCTTTTACACTGATGTAGTTACGGTGCCACCTAGGGAAACCTATGGGAAATGCAATCCAGAGTAAGTGCCTCTTATGTTTTCACGTAGTTACTCTGGATTGTAGGGCCTCTCTAGGACATATGCTGATTAAGTGGAATGGTTGGTGAAATTGCTTGCACTATTTAAATAATTTTCATTCATTCATTTACTAGCGAAATTTGCCTGCTAGGCAGGAATAAAATACCCCTGTACGCCATCCCCCATTGCATATAACACTCCTATGCACATCACCCCTATTTGCATCAACCCATGAGCATCATCCCCCCAGTGCACCAACTACCCCTGCGCAACATTCCCCATGCGCATCAACCGCCCCATGCACAACTTATCCCATGCACACCGTCCCCCCATTCGCACTGTCCCCCCCCATTTGCACCAACTCCCATGTGCACCATCCCCCCATGGCACGCTCCCTCCCAGGCACCAGGCATCAAACTGGCTGGATGTTGATAAGTCAGTCTTCAATTTTAAGTATAGAAAAAAAACATGTTGCACCTCTTTTCACCCCTTTAGGGGTTAAATTTCTCATCATTGGTTCTTCGTGGATGCTGATGTCACAGAAGGAATACCCTCCACAAATTTCAGACTTCTAGGTCCAGGGGTTGGGGCAGAGTGTCCTTCAGTCAGGGATTCTTCAATGGAAAAAGAGGGAGGAAAATGCTTTGCACCCCCTTTCAGCCCCTTCTCACTGGAATTTCTGAAAACTGGTTTTTAGTGGGTGCCTCCATAACACAAGGAGCACCCACCCCAAATTTCATGCTTCTAGGTCTAGCTGTTTTGGTGGGGTGTTGATAAGTCAGTGAGTGAGACAGTGAGTCAGTGAGTGAATCAGTCAGTGACTTCTCAATTTTATATATATAGATTCATTCATTGTGTTTGTTAACCAAGTGCATGTGACTGCAAGATTCAGGCCAACTATGCATGAATAGGACTCCACACAAAAAATAATCTTGATTTTATTATATATTTAATTAAAGGATGTATGGCTCACTTTTCTTCTCATATATAGAGTGGCTAACAATGTTTACCATGGAAAGCAACAAAACAATAAAAAGCAATTAAAACAAAAAAATATAGAGGCATACCAGTTTTAAAAGATTATGAAATAAAAGCAATAACAGGATACCATAGCATATCAAATATTACCAGCTATAAGAACATACAAAATAAAATACAAGCAGCAAAATTAAAACATATTAAAAAGGGTAAAACAAAATGAAAAAGAAAAGCTTTGAGGCCACACCAGACAATGAGCAGCAACAGCATGTCATCACATCAAGACTGATTATTATTATTATTATTATTATTATTATTATTATTATTATTATTATTATTATTATTATTATCCATAAATACACAGCGAACAATTTCGTGCTGGTTTCATTCACATCACCAGTTGGACCCTTCCCAAGAATCTAGGATTGTGTGATGTAGCGACGTATGATTTGTGCTGATCTCAGAAGAGTTATTATTATTATTATTATTATTATTATTATTATTATTATTATTATTATTATTAAGGTACACGTGTGCTTTGGTAGTATAGAAGGCAGAAAAGATGCAAATATTGCAAAATGAAATCTGTGGCAAGCTGCACTGGTCCAATTTTGGCTTTAATTTTAGATTATCTACTAATTAAACTGGAATTTAGGAAGACTGGAACAGAGCAAACTGAGCCAGAGAAATCATAAAGTTCAGAACAGGGAATTGCTCATTCCTGGGTGGAACGAATTAAACTCTGCAAGCTGATGTAGATTCAAAGATCTGGTCCAGCCAAAGACCTGAATGTCCTGTTGATTTCAGAGGAGAGTGAAGCATGTGCTGCAGTCTTTCCTACTGAAATGAAACGGGACTCTGAACTTTTAAAAAGTATCCATGGGGGGAAAATCAGATTTCTGTACTGGTAATATTTTGTGCCGTTTTAATCTTTAAGAATGAGCTTTGCTGCTGCACTGTAGCAGGTGTTTTGTGGAGCCTGTTCTGTATAACACAGCAAATGGTTTTCCATTCCCTTACTCACCAGGTAACAGAAACCCGGACTGGTCCTCTTGGCTGCAGTAACTATGACAACCTAGATTCTGTCAGTTCTGTTCTGGTTCAGAGTCCGGAAAATAAGATTCAGTTGCAAGGTACGTGGGTGGAATTTTGTTCATTTCTTACGGTGAAGGAAGACATGCATAGGGCTGTTTTGTTGTTTGCTTTAAACATCTGTCTGATTAGTACACTGCAGGGGTAAATGTGAATGTTTAGTTTATTTAGTTTTCCCAGACTTGTCTGAAACGGGTGAGCAGAGTTTAGGATTCTGTTTGTCGTGCTGGAAAGCCAGGATCTATGAAACTCCTCCGGATAGGGCTGTGCAGTACATGTTTTGCAGTACATGTTTTGCCCATGGGGATTAGCATTGCTATGATGAGTTTCACATCCCTCGCTCAGTCATTTTGAAAAAAGTCACTATGTAATAAGCCATTGTGCTTATTTGCAACTTTTAATAGATTCAGAGTGTAATCCTTTGCAACTTTTAATAGACTGCAACTTTTAATAGATTCAGAGTGTAATCCTAACTAATTTAGGTAGGCATATGTCATCTGGCATATTTTCCCATGGTGGTGCGGGGAGGTCAGCATATGCATGTGCACTGGCCTAACCCACCTTCTCCCCCCTCCCCCTGGAGTGAAGCAGAAGTGTCCTAGCACAGGACTTATGCTGGGGGTAACTGGAGGTTAAGATTTCAGCCTTAAATGATTAATCAATTAAAAACATACATGGTCAGTTTTTTAAAAAGCAAACCAGATTAATTGGAAACATATCTTTCAAAAAAAAAAGGATGAAAGTGAAATGGCTGTTCTATGATGACATCTGATATATATGCACTTTCTAAAAACAAAGTATCCATTTTTTGTCATAACTATTGGGTGCCATCCATAAAATTTATGCGGATGTAATTGATTAAAACTGAGTTGATCAATTTTGACTAAGATTTCTTTAACTGTGTGACAGCCTTACTTTTTCCTTATGAATTTGTTTATTGCTCTGATGGATCAATTTAGTGAATGATAACCTTATTACTAAGTGGCATAAATAATATGGCTCATGAGAGGAAAATTTTCCCTGAAGGTGCCAATTTCACAGCCCAATCCTAACAAATGTTTCAGTTCCAATGCAAACATACCCTGAACCAATCCCATTTTATCACACTGTTATTATACCACACTGGCTCTAAATAATATTGCATACAGGAAACAATATTTCCAAAAAGAGGTTCAGAAAAATATTTGGTATCTATTCCAAAGAAAGTAATTGCTACTGTGTCTTCTGTGTGGGCAAATTGTTATATATGGAATAATTATAGAAAAATTATGGAGTAACATTAAAACTCAGTCTACTTCCTTGGACTGCAATCCAATGTATTTCTTTTCCTGTGACCAACCCCTATTGAACGCAATGGGAAGTACTACTAGAGATGTAAATAAAAAGTTTTTGTATTTGTTTTTTTTAAACAGATTACATTCCCCCCACCCCCGAAAAAGTACATAAAGCAATGTTATGCATTTGTATTCCAGTGGTGCTTTTTATAAATTATAATTATATAATAAATAATAATAATAAAATGTACTATGTAGATGATTGGGGCTGAAATCCTGTACATACTTCCTGGGAGGAAATCCAATTGAATAAAATGGAACTTACTTCTGAGTAGAGATGCATAGGATTGCAATTATGGTAGTATGGTGTCAGAAGATACATCCACAATCATTTCACAATTACACAGTACCCCTGCATGATGCTATGCCAGAAACCCCAGTATCTCTGTTGCCTCACAACCAGCCCAATCCAGAGCAACTAATCTCTCCACATAAGAGCCCTTAGGTTGCCCTATCTAACACTAGGTTGGAGCAACTGCAAGATGCTCCAGCCCAGTTACTCTGAAGGAGGCTTAGGGCAGAGCAAGGCAAGATAGGGTGCCCTAAGAGAGGTGGACCTGCTCTGCCCTAACTGGGGCAGCCTAAGCAGCTCAGGAGAGGCAAGTTGAGGGCATGTTTAGCATTGCCTAGGGCAGAGCAGTTACTCTGTATCCAAAGCCTGTTTCCAAGGCAGAAATGCCCTCTTCCAGCCCTCAGAGTTATACCACCTCAGGAGCAGGTATAGTAATGAGTAGACCCATAGGGGTCCATGATAAGGCCCAAGTAAGAATGGCAGTGCTGACCAAAAATCTGAGTTCTTGGCCATCCTAGCTGCAACCCCTGCCTCTCAACCTCAGGATATGGAACAAACTACGGCTGCCCACAAACCTCAGGATACAGCAGGCCACTCCAAGAAGCCCCTTGTATTCACTGTAGAATGTACTGGCATCTCATCAGGGACTCCTTATAAGGCAGGCACCCAGTGGCGTCACCAGACTGGTGCGGCTGGTGTGGGCTGCATTGGGGATGCGCTCCGTATGGGGTGATGTGCCGGAGGAGTTTGACTGTCCTTTGGCAGGCCCCAGGCGTCAGCACACCCATTCAGGCCTGCTCCAAGGCGGAGAATCAGCCAGAAGCTGACACTTGTCTGAGGAGCTGGCCTGAACGGCCATCTGAGATTGCACTGCGCAGAAACACACTGAGCATGCCGAACAGCTTCAGAGGAGACTTCCTTAGAGCAGAGAAAGTCAGCGCCTCTGCACAGCCATTCGGCCTCACTCAGGAGGCGGAGCGGCAGCCAAATGGCTTCAGAAAGAGTACTGTACAGGCACCAACTCTGACGCCTGCACAGTCTCCCCCGAAGCCAAAAGGCTTCAGAAAAGTACTGCGCAGGTGTCAGAGATGGTGCCTGTGCAGTACTCTTTCTGAAGCCAGTTGGCTTCAGAAACAACTGCACAGGCGCCAACTTTGGTGACTGTGCAGTCCAGGTGGGGGGGGGGTGCGCATCCCAGGGATGACGCACAGACTTCCGCACCAGGTGATGTGCAGAGTCATGTCACCACTGTAGGCACCACAGCTGTTCCTTGTTCAGAGTGATCTGAGGGGTGTCTCCTCAGGAGCAAGTCTTCCCCTTGTGTCAATTACTTAGCATGCTCTGGAGCAGTTAGGGCAGCCCAGGCTTCCTGACTCTCTGGATTCAGCATAACTTTCTGCTCTGGATACAGAATAGTTAGGAGAGTGCAGTTAGGTCAGAGCAGGCTGAATTTGCTCTGGATTGCAGCCAACATCTTTCAGTAAGGTCTTTGGATTCCCACCCCTGTGCAATCACACTTAGCATCAGCTAGTAGTGCATCAATGAACTGCCAACACTCTTTCTTATGGGTAATGGGTAATGCTTATGTTAATTTTTATAATTAGGAACATGTGGCACTATATACAGGTGAAGCCTGTTCATGCATGGAATTTTCATTTGCAAATCTGGCTGAATGCAGGTCCCCTAAACTCACACTAACCTGTACTCAACTCCACCTGAGCTCTCCAAAGGGTACTGGAGCACCATTTCAGTCTTCAGGCTCTTTAAAAAGCTTAGAGCACAGTCCTAACCATGTCTACTCAAAAGTAAGTCCCATTGTGTTTGGTGGGTCATACTCCCATATTGGAGATCTTATTATCCACAGTATTTGGCATCATTGGGGAGGTCCAAGAACAGTTCCCCCCAGATACTGAAGCCTCACCTGTATCTCAAATTGCAGGCAGTCTTCCTTGAGTTTAAACAGTTGTAATGAGGCTTCATCAAGTAATATACTTGCATAAGGGAAAAAAATTAAAGTAGTAATTTTAGGAGGGCATGTTTCTGGTTTTTCCATACACTCTTTCCCGGTGGTTGAAGACTGAGAAAAAATGTTTGGAAAACCATGATAATCTTGTTGAATTTAGTTTCCTGTCTCTCAGAATATATATAGATGTGTGGTAGAACTGCCACAAATTAGAAGAACAGTTGAAAATCACATTTGTTCCAGTAAATCACCAGAGGAATTTCAGTAGAAGTAGCAAAGTTATTCCTAACTATCCATGAATTCTCTTTGAATCATGAGATAAGCTTGGTGAGTTCAGATAAATTCAGATAAAAACAGAAACAGGGTTTTTTTTAAAAGGAGAAATATATATCTTGTTCTTGGGTAAAACACTCTGTGCTTGCCTTGACTTTTCATTAGGATAACCTTAGTGTATCAGAGTGATGTAAACCCAAATCCAGTCAAATTTGTGATATAGTTAAATTCACATAGGCTGCAAGACAGAGTGCTGCAAGATGGAGTGAGCTCCCATCTGTAATCCAGCTCCTGCCAACCTAGTACAGTGGTGCTTCACATACAGAGCTTAATTCGTTCCAGAGGCATGCTCTTTAAGTGAAATGCTCTTTAAGTGAAGCAAATTTTTCCATAGGAAATAATGCAAACTCAGATGATTGGTTCCACAACCCCAAAAATATGCATATAAAAATATTAACTGGATGTAAAAATGATGATAAAACACTGGAATTGAATTCAAAACATGCATTGAATATGCATGATCCTATGAAGTCTACTTAGGCAGCAACCTTAAAGACACTTTCCTGGGAGTAAGCCCCATTTAACATAATGGGGCTTACTTCTGGGTAGACATGGTTAAGAGGCTGCAATCCAAGCCACTTTCTTGGGAGTAAGACCTATTTAACACAATGGGGCTTACTTCTGAGTAGACATAGTTAGGAGACTGCAATCAAAGACACTTTCCTAGGAGGCTTAGAATCATAGAATCATAGAATCCTAGAGTTGGAAGGGACCTAGTAGGTCATTTAGTCCAACCCCCTGCCTGCAGCAGGAATTCCCCCTAGAGCATCCCCAACAGGTGCTCATCGAGCCTCTGCTTGAAGATCCCCAGTGAGGGAGAGTCCACCACCTCCCTTGGCAATTTGTTCCACTGCCGAACCGCCCTCACCGTCAGGAATTTTTTCCGGATTTCCAGCCAGAATCTCCTTTCTTGCAGTTTGTACCCATTGGTTCTAGTTCTGCTTTCAGAAGCAGCTATGAACAAATTGGCCCCTTCCTCCATATGACAGCCCTTCAGGTATCTGAAGAGGGAAATCATGTCTCCCCTCAGCCTCCTCTTCTCCAGGCTGAACATCCCAAGTTCCCCCAACCTTTCCTCGTAGGGCTTCCCTTCCATCCCACTGATCATTCTTGTCGCTCTCCTCTGGACTTGCTCCAGTTTGGCTGCATCCTTCTTAAAGTGAGGTGCCCAGAACTGAACACAGTACTCAAGGTGAGGTCTGACCAATGCAGAATAAAGAGGAACTAGAACTTCTTGTGACTTGGAAGCTACAGTCCTCTTAATGCAACCTAAAATGGCATTTGCCTTCTTTGCAGACACATCACACTGCTGGCTCATGTTCAGCTTGTGATCCACGGCGACTCCAAGATCCCGCTCACATGTTGTGCTGCCAAGCCAAGTATCCCCCATTTTATACCTATGTTTTTGGTTTTTATTGCCTAAGTGCAGAACCTTGCACTTCTCCCTGTTGAAATTCATTCTTACAGCCCAGTATTCTAGTTTATCCAGATCCTCCTGAAGGTTTCTCCTGTTTTCTCATGTGTTTGCTACTCCTCCCAGCTTGGTGTCATCTGCAGATTTGATCAGGCTCCCCTGTATCCCTTCCTCTAAGTCATTAATGAAAATGTTAAAGAGAACCGGTCCCAAGACAGAGCCTTGGGGGACCCCACTAGAAACTGACCTCCAGGTTGACACAGAACGATTTCTAAAACCCTTTGAGTGCGGCCATCGCGCCAGTTTCAGATCCACCTCACAATTGCCTTGTCTAGCCCATATTTTTCCAACTTCCTAATTAAAATGTCATGTGGGACTTTGTCAAATGCTTTGCTGAAGTCAAGATAAATGACATCCACAGTATTGCCACTGTCCAGTAAGCTTGTAACCCGATCAAAAAAGGAGATCAGATTTGTCTGGCAAGATTTATTCTTGGTAAATCCATGCTGGGTTCTTTTGATCACCGAGTACTTGTCTAGATGTGCACAAATTGTGTGTTTTATGATTTGTTCTAATATCTTGCCCGGGATTGAAGTCAAACTGACTGGTCTATAATTTCCCAGGTCTTCTTTTTTCCCCTTCTTAAAAATTGGGACTACATTCGTCCTCTTCCAGTCCAGTGGCACTTCTCCACTCCTCAGGGATTTCTCAAAGATGATCGACAGAGGCTCTGCAAGGACATCTGCCAGTTCCTTAAGAACTCGAGGATGCAGCTCATCTGGTCCAAATGACTTGAATTCATTTAGGCCAGTTAAGTGGTTTCGAACCAGTTCTCTGTCAGTCTTAATCTGCTGTTCTGCACCATCCATGTTTTCATTACCTCTTTGTGGATGCAAGCACATCCCCACATCAGCCAATGATCCCGCACCCCCATTTGCACAGCCCTCCCTCTGAGAATAGACAGATGCAAAGCAGGAGTTGAGCAGCTCTGCTCCTCCTGGTTTCCAGACAACTGCTGACCATCTTTGTCCAGGAGCAGCCCCACCCCCTCGTCTCTCCTCCTGTTCCTTTGGGCATATCTAAAGAAGCTCTTTTTGTTATCTTTGACTCCCCTGGCCAGCCTCAGCTCATACTGAGCTTTAGCATCCCTGACCCCCTCCCTACAGGACCGGGCTACCTGCCTGTACTCCTCTCTGGTGATCTTTCCAGTCTTCCACTCCCTATACTTCTCTTTCTTTAACTTCAGCTGATCCCCAAGTTGCTTGTGGAGCCAACCTGGTTTTTTCAGCATTTTCCCCCCTTTCTTTTTTATTGGAATTGTTTCTGACTGTGCTTGTAGAAACTGCCTCTTAAGGAGCTCCCACCCATCTTGGGCCCCTTTCCCCATTAGATCATCAACCCATGGGATCCCACCTATGACTCCTCTAAGCCTGTTGAAATCAGCTTTCCTGAAATCCAACATATAAGTTTCACTCTGCACTCTTTTTATTTCCCACATTATTCTAAATTCCAGCAGCTCATGATCGCTTTCCCCTAAAGTTCCCACTATGTTGACCTGATCAACCAGTTCTTCACGATTTGTTAAGATCAGGTCAAGGATGGCCCCTCCCCTTGTCGTTTCCTCCACTTTCTGGACCATGAAGTTATCTTCCAGGCCCATCAGGAATCTACTGGAGCTTCCATGTTTGGCTGAGTTTGTCTCCCATCAAATGTCTGGGCAGTTGAAGTCCCCCATTACTACTACCTCATATTTCCTTGCAATGCCTGCCAGTTGCTCCAAGAAGACATCGTCTGCTCCTTCTCCTTGGCCTGGTGGTCTATAGTAGTCGCCCACCACAATGTTTTGTTTCTTATGTTTTGTTTCTTTTGTTTATTTTGTTTTGTTTCTTTTGTTTGTTTTGTTTTGTTTCTTTTGTTTTTTTCTCCTGACTGTCACGTGTCTCCACGAAGAGACATCGTTGCTGGGGTCCCCACTGGTGTCATCCCTCTGGAGAATTTCCGTGTGTGTTGCATCAAGGAACTCATGAGATGCCTTAATTTGACGAAGAGTGGAAACTTCACCCTCCAATGCTGCCACCTTCTCCTCCAACAGTGCAACCAGTTTGCACTTGCAGCATCGATAATCCCCGGGGTCCTTGGTCAAGAAGACAAACATGGCACATGTGGTGCATGTCACGACAACTGCGCCCTTCCCTTCCATCTCCTGTCAACTTCACAAGTCCTCCTTGCTCACAGGCTCCGGTCCACAGGATCACGCCTCAGGCCCTGATGCTGCCCTTGAAAGCTCCTCCCACCAGGCAACCAGCCAATGAACAGCTAGCAGCAACTAAGCACTCAGCTAAGCAGCCCCCCTCCTCCACTCACCTGAGACTCTGTGCTCCTCTCACCTCTCCTCAGAAAAGGAGGCTGAACCAGGGACAGGCCCTAATAAAGCTTACTTGGCTGCAGCTGGAGGTTCAAGGTGGTCGGTGGGGGCAGTTAGGGGCAGCTGCCTCTGGCACATCCTGGCAACTGCCCCCAAGTTGGGGGCAGTTAGAGGCAGCAGCACTGGCCTGCAGCCCTTTTAAAGAGCCTCCATGCAGCGTGTCATGGCTGCATAGCACACGTGCCCATAGTGCGCTTGCTTGTTAAGTGAAGCAGAACATGCTATGTGATGCAAGATTTCTTGGAAATTTTTGCTTGATATGTGAAACGCTTGTTAAGCGAGGTACCACTGTAGTTCAAAAATCATGTAAATGCAAGTAGATACAGCCTTGGTGGGAAGGTGAACAGCATTCTGTGCAATCACGCTGGCCACATGACTAGGGAGGTGTTTTTAGACAGCACTGGTTCTGCACCCAACAGCTATGACTGGTTCCTGTATAGGTAGCAGGACAACCTGCAGCGAGTCACAGCTGGCAGGGCAACCTGCCAGGGATCTTTACCTTTACCACATAGGCTGCAGTTCTAACTGCAGCTAGGCTGGCCTAAGCTCCAGCACAAGTTACATGCTGCCTTGTGAGTATGATTACAAAGGCCCTGCAAGACACTTCTGTACCACTCCTGGGGGAGATCTTAAGCCAGGGTACCAACATGTGCTTGCCTCTCTACATCATGATGGGAATGGGAAGACCAAAGGCCAGGCTAGTTTTGGATTTCACCTTATGGCTCTCAGTATTGAAACATTTGATGGAAACATTTGTTGCTTTCCCTGAAAGCAACAGCATGCCTCTGAATGAAGCCGAACACTCCAGATGTTGAAGCTTTTACAGCTTTAAAATTTAAGCATCCTGAAAGTAATATTTCTGGCTCTCAGGATAGACAGTAAGAATAATCTTCCTACTAAACTGATGTATGAAACTCAGCATTCTCTTCCTCCCCCCAGCTGCTCACATAATAGGGCAGCCTATCTTGAATATCATATTGTATGCCTGATATTTTTGGGCATATAACAGTTTGACAGATGATCCTGTCATTTTCATTGGGACTCATATCTCCACTGTGTTTATGGAAATTATTCGCCATGCGGAAGCTGCTCTCCCAGTGCTCAACATAATATTTGTCAGTAAAATGCTTAGGAAATTGGTTGTTACATCAATCACAGACCTGTTTTGATATAAGCCGTTGGATTCCTAAAGTCAAAATTGCAGCACAAAAAGCTTCCTTTTAAAACCTTTTCATAGTAAATATCTCATTGAATAAATGGCTCCATATAGGCCAAAGTTTTCTTTTATTTTTTCCTCCAAATTTCCTTTAAATGTATTTTTAAATTGCCAATGAAATTTATATGTTTTGACATGAATAAGAGTAGCACAAAGGAAGTTGTTTTGAACTGTGTTTTTCATAAGCTCTTTTGAGGTGGTTATTACCCTCCATATCTTTTCATGGCATCTGAATCTATTATGTACTTTCACAATAGTTTTTCAGAGAGTTGAGGTGGTATTGAAAAGGCATCATTTCCCATTATCATTAGCTGGATCCATATGTGGAAAGCCAGATTTGGCAAAATGTGTGTTTTTGGCCTAAGAACAAAAAAATTAAAACCTAAAAAAGGTTTTGAACAAAGACAACAGTGAAATAAGTACATATGATATTGATGACAATATATCTCTCAGGCCATCTTCAGTTCCCCAAAAAGATTGTCATCTCCAGTTAATGATAAAATAAGACACAGATTACTGAGTGTTTTTCTTCTACAAGCCATTTTGAAAGCAATGGAAGTGGTGCAGGACCAGTTCATGTTTTCTGTACCTGGCCTATGTTAATTGATATGGGAGCACAGGATGATGCCAGATACTGACCATCAAATAGCTGTTTCGAATTATGCAAGTTAGACCAGTGGTACTCAAACTTTGGGAGATAGTTACTCTCTCCCTTTGCAGGAGAGTAGCTGTGGTAGGGAGAAGGGGAGCAATTTTCAAGCCTCATGGCTCCTGCCAGCGTTTTGGGGAGTGGGGAACCCTGGGGGGCCCTGACTTCTCTGATATAGCTATCAAAGGCTGGAGATAAGTTTCAGGCATGATTAAACTGAATACTAACCTACCCTTCAATAGTGCCTGAAACTTTCACTTATTTCCAGCCATTGGGAGCTCTGCCAGCAATCTACAGGGTACCTCCAGGCTCCCTTGACCTCCAAGACCCTAGCAGGACCCCTGAGGTGGCTGAAGAGTGCCCCAAATTCCCCTGGCTCCAGATCATGGTTTTTTGTGGTTTCTTCATATTTTCAAGCATTGAGAAGTGCTGTAGAGGGATCTGTGGGGCTCCCCACATCTCTGCTTTCCATTGCTTGCTTCAGATAAGCCAGGAACCTTTCTTCTTTTCCCAACCAGCAGAAAGACCCTGGGAATCACATTGCCATTTCCCATGAAGGGGCCATAGCTAAGTGCTTCCTGGCTTGTAGGATGGGACTCACCAGTTTGAGAACCACTGCTCAAGGATCTGAGGTGTGGTCTTTTGCTATCTTTAACCTAGAGAAACTGAAGATCGAACCTGTAACCTTCTCTGTGTGTAGGAGGTATTTCATTAATGAGCATCAGCCCTTCCCCAATGAGGTATCCATCTACTTGGAATAGGTTCCTTTAATTATCTAAATGCTAGCCATATGTTACTATTCAGCATAAGAACAACCATAATATTTCCGCCATGAAACACTGTTTTTGTGCATGTGTTTTTCCAGTTGCATTCTCTGTTTTTTACTGCTTGTGTTCACTTGCATGGAGTAGAGAAAACAGATTGAATTAGTGAAATTATTAGGGAAACAGTTCCCAAGGAAGCACTGCCACTTCAATAAGGCAGTGATGGGACCTTGACAATCATGCCACCACAGGGGAAAAGTCTTTTTAAAACTGCCTTTCTGGAGGGTGTCTGCAGCCCGTCTTCAGGCCTCCCTGCAAGTCAGAAGTGCTGCTGATTTTGTCTGTGAACCAAAAGTGGGCCATAGCAGTTTAATAGGTGCCATGAGGCTTACCGTGAGTGCCACACTCACTGCATTCTCCAAGGGTGTCCTGATAGGTTTTTTTAAAAAATCTTTTTCTCTTGGTGGTGGTGTGATCATGGAGGTCCTTCTACCCCACATCCGCAAGGACTTACACTTCTTCCTGAGAGTTTAGGAACCTTTGCCATAAGGGATGGGGAGTAGAACACAATTACATCATACCTTAGGCTTATTATCTCTACCATCTGGAGGGTAATGAAGAAAGTTGTGTTTTCCCAGAAAGCTTTATGCCCCTGGAATTCTGTTGCCCTCAGTAGCTACTTATACTGCTTTATGGGGTGGTTTTGATTTTGCAGATATCTGTGAACAGTGACCATTCATTGTACAAATAGTTCAGATAAGAGAAGTGCTTGCAGATGACATTGTAATTGAGTTCACAGCTGCTAGCAGCAGACAAGTCTATTGATGGATATGGTGCTTGCACTGATATGCGGTTAGAGGTAAATCTTGGGGAACATCTCCTTATAGGAAAGCATTCCAGCTTTGATCAAACTGCTTTCGTTTTCACCAGTCTCCTCTAAGAGGCAGTTCAGTGAAAACTAACCACCTGGGATGGTAATCGGAGTGGAGCTGTGGGATCACTTGAATTTCCTCCCATCAAATACTCTCCTTACATGAAAAGCTAGCCCCTCAGAGGGAGGTTTCTTTAGGTCTCCTCCTTTCTCACCGTTCTAGTTTTTTCAGATTTAGGGAATATTTGAAGAGTACAGCATTAAAACATGGAAAACACTTTGTTTGCATGTTTATATATATGCTGATGTCTAGTTTGATTCTAATGATACAGAGACTGTAATAGTAACAATCACAAGAGTTCAGAACACTTGCTCCTCATCCAAGACCGTATTATAACTAGAATCATAGTGGGAGGCAACTACATAACTAAATAGGTCAAAAGAACTTAGAGGTAGGTACTTAGACATTGCAAGCTAGAAAATTGGCTCTCATTCATTTGTGGACAGCTGCCATATTTTAGGAAAAGCCTGGGTATAATGAGCTAGCAGGATGACATTTATTAATGTGGACTGCATACTTGATTGAACTGATTTCCCTTCTGTTTTATCTTTGCTGTCTTTCTACAGTGGTTTCTCCTGCAGTGTGGCTTCAAAAATTATTTGGGGTGCTATGGTTAAGCTTGTAATGTTACTATGAGTTTCTGAAGAGCAAGGCACTTATTCTCCTGGTTTAGTAGTTGCTGTTGCATATAAAGCCCAATCTAAGGACCTCCCCACTTCTGATAGTCTCTACAAAAAGGATAATAAAAAAGTCACAAAAACTAACCAAGATCATTACAAGCAAACCCTATACTTATACCAGTCTCTGACATTGGTCTCCTTCAAACAGATATCCTTTAGACTTGCTTCCTTATGGTGTGATCTAATATGATGTGTGATTCAAACAAAGGTAGGGATGAGGTCTATCACACAGTGCCTTCCCACACTGTCAGCACTCAATCTGTTTGGAAAGAGCAACTGGATTGCCTCCATCCATATGTTTTTTTTTTCACAGATAAAAATGTACCAAATGGTAGAAACATGGATGCCAATGAACAGAACACAACTTTTTTAAATTATATACTTTTTCTGTTTAAGGCTTGCAAAGGGTCACTGATCTAATTGCTTGTGGAGTAAGAATCACTGTAGGTGATGACTGAGTAGAAACGATAATAGTTCTTTTTCTTTTTGACGGTTATATTTGGTATGAGTGGGCTGTTGGGCTATTTTTTTTAAGTTAGAACTACCTTTTTAATTTTAAGACTGTTTCATAGCTACATTTTAATTTTAATACGTTTAACAATTTTTAAGGAAATTGTTATGCATAGTAAGATTGCTTCATTTTCTTCCCCACCTCCATCAAGGTCTGCAGCTCATCCTGCCTGACTATTTGCAAGAACGGTTTGTACAAGCAGCTCTGAGCTACATTGCTTGCAACTCAGAGGGGGAATTTATCTGCAAGGACAATGATTGTTGGTGTCAGTGTGGCCCCAAATTCCCAGAATGCAACTGTCCATATATGGATATTCAAGCTATGGAAGAAAGCCTGCTTCGTATAAGTGAGACCTGGAATGCCTACAACAGTGAGTTTGAAGACTCGGGTATGATTTTTAAATAATTCTTAATTCATGCGTATGTATATATATATGACTGTTGTGTAACATTAGAAAATCCTTTTATTGTTCAGAATGAGTGGGTTCAATAATGCAACTATGCAGATTTCCATTCAGATTAATGAAGCTTGCTCTACAGTGATAGTCATGTGCATTTTTATCCTAAACTGTGGCTGGAGTGGGATCATTCACCTGAGAAGTTGGTTCATTCTGAAAGAATTTTAGAATATAAACTCATTGAGTTGGAAGACACCTAACAGGTTAATAGATGTGAATAACATCCCTAAGCTATTTCAGCATTTCAAATCATTTCTTCTCATTCCCAGTCTGTATATGGAGAACAAAATGAATACAAGACTGAATACACCAGTTTGACTGATATTATTTCTTCTCTGAGTCCCCCTCTGTAAGATGCCAGGTTTGCTGTATTTTTGTACTGGTTGGGTTAGAAGAGGAGTTCAAGGGCCTTCTCTGCTGCATCCAACTTGCCCTTCCCCTTGACATGAACTAGAAACTTTTACATGCCCTGAATGTTCATCTATTGCTTTTCAACTCATCCGACTGTATTGTGAGCTCTGACCTGTTGTCATTCCTGCTTTTCTCTGCAGTAAAGGAGTATTTTTTTTTTATCAAATTTGTTTTCAATATGGATATAGTAATGAAAGGATATCAAGATGAGGACGGCAATCCTAACCTCACTTACTTGGGAGTAAGCCCCATTGACTACAATGGGGCTTACATCTGAGTAGACAGGGATAGGATTGCGCTTTACATATAGTGGCAATATGAAATGAGGAATGATCCAGATAAGTCATCCGTAAGTCATCATTGTTAGTCCACACCAGTTTCCTGCTGAGTGAGTTTCCTTCTGCTGTCTCCATTTTGCCCTTTCAAGACTCACATCTTGAGGGAAGCAACCTTTAAATACCATGCTAGCTAACTGCACTCAACTACTATGACCTTTATGGCTATGATATACCTCTAAGGGAACTTGCCATGCTTCCACATTCCAAGACTGTTTCCAAGTTCTCATCAAACACACAAAGGATTTGACAGTGGACTGAAAGAGAGACCAATTTCACTCTTAGATATACATCAATATAGATGACTCTACTGAGTAGTTGTCTATGATTCCCACATTACACTCAACAGACAGATTTGTTAGGTTTTCTTAGCAAAAGTATAAGAGAGTTTTAGAGTTCTATGTTAGAGAAAAGAGAAAATTAAGTGGTCACATTCCCCAGATGATAATCATTACAATTTATCTTCTTCTGAAGTAAACTCTGCTTTACATTTTGCCTAATGCTCTATATTAATTTTTTGTAAAGTGTGAATGCCCATGTATTGCTTTTGGTAATCCATGAGACAACTGATTCTGCAAGTCACATAGTGAAGCAGTTGCATAATTGCTTTTGTGTGTATGCAATTTTGGAAATATGCAACCAAAACTCATTCTTAGGGCGCAATCCAGAGTAACTATGTGGAGGCCTTGCTCCGGTGTAAGAAAAATTTGCTCTGGATTGCAATATGAATTTCCCATAGGTTTTCACTAGGTAGTGCAGCAACTATGGGTACATGTAAAGTCTCTTACGTGCTCCCGTAGTTACTCTGGATTGTAGGGGATAGTATGTGGATTTGGTTTTCTCAACTGAGTTTGGGCAGCTATTACATCGAGGGCATAATCCAGAAGTGTACCTGGGCCACCCTACCTATCATTGGGCTGTCCCAATTACAAGATGGGCCACCCTAGTTATTCTGGAAAAGGCTTGGGGCAGCCTAAGGCAACATAGGCTGCCCCAAGACAAGTGGATGTTGAGGGCATGTTTTGCACTGCCTAGATCAGAGCAGTTACACAATATCTAGAGCCTATTTACAGAGCAGAAATGCCTTCCCCCAGCTCCTCAGAGTTATACCATCCCAGGAGCAGGTATAACAATGAGTAGAACTTTAGGGGTCCATGATAAGGCAGAGTAAGAATGGCAGTGTTGACAAAAAATCTGAGTTCTTGGCCAGCCTATCTGCAACCCGTGCCTCTCAACTTCAGGTTATGGCACAACTATGGCAGCCCACTAACTTGTGGATAAAGCAGGCCACTCCAACAAGCCTCTGTATTCACTGTAGACGGTACTGGCAGTCTCATGCCACAGCCCTTTACTGGTTGTCAGGTACTTCTTATAAGGCAGGCAGCACAGCTATTTCTTGTTCAGTGTGATCTGAGCAAGCCCTCCCCAGTTGTCACTTACTTGGTGCCTACTTAGCATAATCTGTAGCAGTTAGGGTAGCCCAGGCTTCCTGACTCATGAGTCAGCAATGTGATGGATCTGCGAAGAAGGCAAATGCCGTTTCAGGCTGCATTGAGAGAGCTGTAGCTTCCAATCACAAGAAGTTATAGATCCTCTTTATTTTGCATTGGTTAGACCTCACCTTCAGTTCTGGGCACCTTAGTTTAAAAAAGATGCAGCCAAACTGGAACAAGTCCAGAGGAGAGTGACAAGAATGGTCAGTGAGATGGAAGGAAAGCCCTACAAGGAAAGGTTAGGGGAACTTGGGATGTTCAGCCTGGAGAAGAGAAGGCTGAGAGGAGACCTGATTGCCCTTTTTAGATACCTGAAGGGCTGTAGATAAGGAAGAAGGGGCTCATTTGTTCATAGCTGCCTCAGAAAGCAGAACTAGAACCAATGGCTACAAACTGCAAGAAAGGAGATTCCACTTGGATATCAGGAAAAAATTCTTGATGGTGAGGGTGGTTTGGCAGTGGAAAAGATTGCCAAGGGAGGTGGTGGACTCTCCCTTACTGGGTAATCTTCAAGCAGAGGCTCAATGAGCACCTGTTGGAGATGCTTTCTAGGAGAATTTCTTGCTACAGGCAGGCAGTTGGTCTAGATGACCAATTGGGTCCCTTCCAACTCTATGATTTTATGATTCTGGATGCAGCATAACTTTCTGCTCTGGATGCGGAATGGTTGGGGCACTCCTCACTGCCCTAACTCTGGATTGTGCCCTTAGACTAATATTCAAAATACATTAAAACACAATGAATTGTGATTATGGGAGTGTATATATATATATATATATATATATATATATATATATATATATATATATATATATATATATATATGGAACCTCAAATCTTATTTTCAAAGGTTGATCACAAAAGCTGGACTCTGCATCCACCTCTGAAAGATTTACACTGCAAAAGTCAGATAATTTGTTCAGACGCCTTGTCTGAAGATGACATTTTAAATACAATGAGATCTTTGCTTTTCTCCTCAGTTCAGAAAATGTGAAATATTCCATTCCCACTTTGCTGAACTGAAACTGAATCTATTTTAGACTGTCTGCTCAAATCCATCTGTTCACTCCTTATCATACCTTTTACATGCAGCCGCATCTTGAAGCCTTTAGATTTAGTTACTTCCTTTGCAACTTACTTCCTTTGCAACATTAACAGATGTTTTCTAAAAAAAAATCTATATTGATGCTGTTCTCTCTAAATTAGCATTTTTCGCTCATGTATTAACGATCCTGGTTGAATTAAAAAATTTTAATTTTCTCCTTGAGGGAAATGGAAAGAACTATGCTCTTAAGAAAGCAGATTTTTTTTAGCTGATTCATCCAATCACTTGTTCAAAAATGCCAATATCTGATGTATAAAAATTGCCTAATTAGCTTTTGCAGTATTAGCAGATTTTTGTATAGTTTTCACTACTTAGTAGCAGTTTTGAGCCTGAAGTCATTATCAGATTCAACATTTATATCATGCTTTTTCCATTTTTATAAAGATTTTATTAATTTTCAGATACAGGTAAGGGAATAATAGAAGCACAAAAAGGGGAGGGGATACACACAGGTACACAGACTAGGTCCTCCGTTGTACAACACATATTATCTTCTCTTTAACCAGACGTCTTCTCACAAGACAACAATCCACTTAGCATTTCTTAAATTTCATGCCCAACACATTTGAAAATATCGTCAAACTTCATTAATCTCTTTAGTAGTATATCTGAATATACCTGAATAATCTTATCAGTGCTATCTTACATTAGCTTACTTCAGTGTAGCCCGGGTTAAACTGTTTATATCTTTTACCTAATCTTATCTAAAATATTCTTCATATACCATATTTCCCAGCTTATTACATGCACCAGACCATCAGATGCACCAAAGTTTAGAGGAGCAAAACAAGAAAAAAATATTCTGAACCAAATGTACTAAAATATTTAATACAATATAGCAGAATAATATTTAAATCATATAAAGTCAACAGTGGTATTAAGAAACATTATCAGTCGTTAACAAATGAGGAAAGACTTTGAGATTCAAGCACTCTTCTAATTTTCTGGAAACCTCAAAAACTCATCATCTCTAGTGTCTGTGATTTGTGACTTTTGCACAAATATCCTTGCAAATGATCAGACACCAACATTTTGCACAAATCTCATTGCAAATGGTCCAGGAAGACCATTTGGGGGAGTTCTTTTGGGGGGTAGATAGGGAAGAGTGAGGGAGGCACAGGCATGGAGCAGCAGGGACCAGGTCTTGTGCATGTCTACTTTGGAGCAAGTCTCCAAGTCAGTGAAGGCTGCTTAGGACTGCAACTGTGCCAGGGTGACCAAACCCCAAATTCCTGAACCCCAAAGCCAAAATTCCTTCCCCCAGAGCAAAATTCCTACCCCCCAAGCCAAAATTCCTACCCGCTTTAAAAAATTGCCCAAAATATATTTTATATATATTTTTGATTTTTACTGTTTTTGCATTAACCTTTGATAGGAAGGAGATATCTCAAAACTGATTTTTGCATTGGATTCTGTTCTTCAATACGAATCCAACGACATATGACATGATGGGGTAAGGTGCTCCAGGACTGGCCCTATCACTCTATAAGACGCACAGACATTCCCCCCCCCTTTTTGGGGAGAAAAAAGTGCATCTTATAAGCCGGGAAATACGGTATATCTAAACTGGTTATCATCTCTAAATCTTTAAATCATAAGCTTATCTTGGGGTCATTTTATCCTTCCATTCAAATCACTCCCACTTCCAGACTTACATTTACAATAATCAGTTATTTTATCTTCTCTTTACGATTATAGAACTGTATTTAAAGGCTCTCATTTCTTCTTATGGTTATTCAAGGTTCCTCCTTCCCTGTCCTCATTATTCACTCCACTTAATATTTTACATCCTACCACTTTATCTACCATTTGACTGTGAAAACGAAAGAAAAACTGAGCACAGTGAGAAGCACAGATACAGCCAATAACAACAACAACAAAATAAGTCTTATAATCTTCAATATCTTCTGCAGATAATCTTTAATATCTTCTAACGATTCAATAAAAACATCAGACTGAAATCTCAAGTCAATCGTATTGTGGCAGCTTCTCTTAACTTCGTAATTTCTTGTGCCCATAATCCAATATGGCCCTTTTTGCAGATAAGAACCCCTGAAGCTTCTTCATTACGCACTCAATAATCTGAGAAACCCAAAACAAAGAGACCTGTATCTTAAAGTTGTAATCCAACACCAGTCAATCTTCAAATTCAAGTTCTTATCCAACTTAAATTCTGAAGTCCAATCCTCATACAGTATTTGTTTTACTTTGACAATTAAAAAGAGAGAAAAACAAAAAAACCCGGTTTTCATAATTGAAGCCATGTTTCAAGTTATCTCATAAATCTTCATTGTGGTCTGTTGCGATGGGGCTGTAGGATTTTTTCTGTCACTTATAGTTGTTCATCCCATAGCTCGCTGTTAGCCATCCAGATGTTATCTGATTCCTGCAGCAGAGCTTTGACATAAATCATAGTCTAATTGCCATTAAATTCATTAAATTGAGTCCATACCTTTTCTTACTGTGTTAGGGTAGGTCAATTGTCAGCTTCTTAATTCTTTTTAGAAGTTTTGTTGTAAATGTTTTCAGTTGTACAACAAAGTTGGGGAAAGAATCCGGGCACGGGTGGTCACCACTCTGGCGCTACAATGTACTCACTACATTGAGCTAGGGCCATTATCAGCATCCAGGGTCACCTCCCCAGCCATCGACCAGGCCAACAGCAGCTCCTGCCCTTCTCCCCTTCTCCTGGAGTCTCTGAGGGACCCATTTCTCCAAAGCTGGAGGAGTATGAGTAAAATAAGGACCTGAGACTAAAGTCTCCAGCTATCCACCATGGCTCCAGGCTCTGCCCCCAGCATTTATATCTTGCTTTTTGAGTGCAAAGCACCTCACATTATTGTTTTGTTTTATCAAAATAATGCATGTGACATAATCCAAAATAATCTAAAAATCTAAAAGCATCACTTTAATGACAGGCACTCTAGTCCCCTTTGGAGGGAGAAAGGAGCTAAAAATTACAGATTTGAATATTCACAATTTTTAGTAGCAGCAAGAGGTCTGAGAATGGATCTTCTGTGTATACCAAGGCCCCACCTGTACACTTCTGGACTATGGAATAAAATGCTTCACAATGTACTCTGATGTCAGATTTTGGACAACACTAAATACTCTTTAGGCATGGAACCTCCACTGCCTAATTAGATCTCGGATACACTGTACAACCCTGTGATATAGAGATAGAGCCTATAAAAAGAGAGGTGTGTATATATATATATATATATATATATATATATATATATATATATATATACACACACACACACACACACACACACACCTATTTATCTCTACATTGATATCGAGATGTATAGTTGTATATCTCAGAGATATACTGGTACCTCTCTTAAATAAAGCTCAGAGAGGGCTGTGAATAGCAGAGTATGGGGCTTCTCATACAAGAACAGTATTAAATTTATCAGCAGGAGCTCTCAGGTGTTGCCTTTTATATCTTTTTCAAAGCATCACACTCAGTAGGAGATAAACAAAAATGATGATCAATAGTAGTGGCAAACCCACAATCTTTGTCTGCAGATTGGTGCTATTCCTCCACGCCTCTGCTGCCTAAAATAAAGGGTATTTTTTGCCCTGACCTTTTTTATCAGAGGCAACAAAAAATATTTAGAGAAAAGGGTGACTTCTAGTGCAACTGTTAAGGCTGCTCAGCTTTCCAGATTCAGTTTGGCTGATTCTCTCCCACTTGCATGTGGAATAGTCTGCACTGGCCAGATGTAGCTCATTGTAGTGCTGCCATTTAAAGTGACAAATCCTCGTTTGTTGCTACATTTCATCTCCCTTTATAGCAAAGCCATATATTTTCTGAAAGCATTTTCCATTCTGAACTTTTTTTATAGCTGTGATTAAAATACAGCCTTTGAACTGAAATTGGCTCTCTCTGTGAATTATCTCTGAGTCCCTATATTCACTGGATACAATGTATAATTCCTTAATAACTGATGGGTCTCCTGCTGTTGAGCACTACTGTGTGTGCTTTCAGTGATGTGCAGTTGTCGGATTCATTCAGACACGACAAGGTTCACCTGGAACCGATCATCAAACGTCCTAACGCTGGTTTAAATCCACTTAATTCCCTATTGAATTTTGTGAATCTGCATCAACATACCCAGCTGGGGGTTCTGTATTTCTGTATAGCCTTACCTTTTTGCTCCCATTGCTTTCTTTATTTTTAGTCCTTCGCAGAGACTGAATTATTAACATTCTCTTGCCGAAAATCGCTTGACTAAGCTGATGGGATTTAAAGCAATAAAGAAAATTCATAAGGAAGTTCTACCAGGAAAGACAATTTGCTACAGCCATTGACTGAATATTATATCAAAGGATTTAGAGGTAGAAGACTTCGTGCATTCCTCTTCCTTTTCATGGCCCGTTTGAGTACTATTAAACTTTTTCATTAAAACCTCCCTGTAGCTCTGTGGAAGACAATGATTCTGATACTTCTAGTCAATCATTTCAGAATAAATTTTCATGACTGGTCATTGACCCAGGGTGGAATGCAAAGAAATCCTCAGCGCAATCCTAACATCCTCTGGAATAGGCAGACCAGCTGGCTTGAGCTTCAGGGTATGTTTTGTGCTACCATAGGATTGTGCCCTGAATCTCACATGGCACTTTTTCCAGAATATGCAGTCATTGAGATGGCTGTTAGTTCATCTTGGGCATTATATTGCCTAATGATCAATAACTTTTCTCTACACAGTATGTACATGATCACATGTAAGAAGTAAGAAATGCATTTTAAAAATATTGGCCATATAAAATACCCTCTCAAGATTGGTGTTGCCCTCTGGTGGCAGAATATTGGTTATTTTGATAACAGAGCACTTGGCAGACACTCATTTCCTAGAGGAAATGTGCTTCTGAGGCCATGGTAACTCTATACCCCACCCACCATCAAGTGTACTTTTCCCGGCACAGACAAAAGATTTATTCCTCAGAGATTCTCCATATAATTGAGAACAGAGCATTTATAAGAGAATTGCTGCAAGTGAGCACTTAAAGACAGCATTAGCATGGGAATAGGTTTTGCAGCACACCTTTTCAGCCTTGCCACACTTTAATCGCCCTATAGAAACACAGCATATGGCTAATGAATTAGAATAGTTGCAGGTTTCTCTTACCCTGCAGATGTGTGTCATCTTCTAAATTCAGATGCAAACAAAACCATTGTGGTTGTTTTACCACTATGATGCATTGTCACAGATAGATGGATGGATAGAGAGATGCACTGCAAGACTTATAATGTGTGGTTTTAGGGACAAAAAGCAAAATTTAAATGTATGAAATATTTTTGTTTACTTTAAAGTTTGATTTCAATTTATATTTTCTCATGGCTTTGAGACAGCTGTATTTGTTGGGCAAATTACTAGCTTATAGCCATGGTGCCTAGTTAATGTGCCTTAATGGCCAGTAGCTCTTTCTAAAATTAATTTTGGAGGATATTCAAAGATATCTCTGAAATTTTCACATTGGAAAAGCCATCTGAAGTGGAGGAGATGTTCCTATGAAGTTAAACATATTTCTGAGTATGAAGAGAATTGTTGAAAGAGAGGGGGTGAAGACTGAAGGCACATTGGATTGCAAAAATCTCTCTATACATCTGATGTCAGGTCATAAATCTGATGTCAGGTCTATTAATTATTGTTAAAAATGTTTTTGTACAGCCTTTCAACAAAAAAAATCCACAAAGCATTTTAAAAATCCAAATCAATAAATTGATCCTTATAACAAAGCACTTAGAGGAAGCACTTAGAGGAATGTATATACTGTTTTCACAAGATCCAAATATTATGGAAATTTTTGCCATACACTTCATTCCATAGAATCATATAATCTTAGAGTTGGAAGAGACCTAGTAGGTCATCTAGTTCACCACCCCTGCCTGTAGCAGGAAATCCTCCTAGAGCATCTCCAATAGGTGCTCATCAAGCCTATGCTTGAAGATCTCCAGTAAGGGAAAGTCCATCACCTCCCTTGGCAATCTGTTCCACTGCCGAACCGCCCTCACCATCAGAAATTTTTTCCTTATATCCAACCAGAATCTCCTTTCTTGCAGTTTGTACCCATTGGTTCTAGTTCTGCTTTGAGAATCAGCTATGAACAAATGAGCCCCTTCCTCCATATGACAGCCCTTCAGGTATCTGAAGAGGGCAATCATATCTCCCCTCAGCCTCCTCTTCTCCAGGCTGAACATCCCAAGTTCCCCCAACCTTTCCTCGTAGGGCTTCCCTTCCATCCCACTGATCATTCTTGTCGCTCTCCTCTGAACTTGCTCCAGGTCGGTTGCATCTTTTTTAAACTGAGGTGCCCAGAACTGAACACAGTACTCAAGGTGAGGTCTAACCAATGCAGAATAAAGAGGAACTCGAACTTCTCGTGACTTGGAAGCTACAGTTCTCTAAATGCAGCCTAAAATGGCATTTGCCTTCTTTGCAGACACATCACACTGCTGGCTCATGTTCAGCTTGTGATCCACGACGACTCCATCACATGTTGTGCTGCCGAGCCAACTGTCTCCCATTTTATACCTGTGTCTTTGGTTTTTATTGCCTAAGTGCAGAACCTTGCACTTCTCCCTGTTGAAATTCATTCTATTTGTTACAGCCCAGAATTCCAGTTTTTCAAGATCCTCCTGAAGGTTTCTCCTGTCTTCTGTTGTGTTTGCTACTCCTCCCAACTTGGTGTCATCTGCAAATTTGATCAGGCTCCCCCGTATCCCTTCTCCAAGTCATTAATGAAAATATTAAAGAGAACTGGGCCCTAGACAGAACCTTGGGGTACCCCACTTAAAACCGATCTTCAGGTTGACACAGAACCATTTACTAAAACCCTTTGAGTGTGGCCATCAAGCCAGTTGCGGATCCACCAAACGATTGCCTCGTCTAGCCCATATTTTTCCAACTTCCCAATTAAGATGTCATGTGGGACCTTGTCAAATGCTTTGCTGAAGTCAAGATAAATGACATCCACAGCATTGTCACTGTCTAGTAAACCTGTAACCTGATCAAAAAAGGAGATCAGATTTGTCTGGCAAGATTTATTCTTGGTAAATCCATGCTGGGTTCTTTTGATCACCGAGTACTTGTCTAGATGTGCACAAATTGTGTGCTTTATGATTTGTTCTAATATCTTGCCCGGGATTGAAGTCAAACTGACTGGTCAATTTCCCGGGTTTTCTTTTTTCCCCTTCTTAAAGATTGGGACTACATTAACCCTCTTTCAGTCCAGTGGCACTTCTCCACTCCTCAAGGATTTCTCAAAGATGATCGACATAGGCTCTGCAAGGACATCTGCCAGTTCCTTAAGAACTCGAGGATGCAGCTCATCCGGTCCAAATGACTTGAATTCATTGAGGCCAGTTAAGTGGTTTCGAACCAGTTCTCTTTCAATCTTAATCTGCTGTTCTGCACCATCTATGTTGTCATTACTTCTTAGGGGATGTAAACACATCCCCGAATCAGTCAATGATCCCGCACCCCCATTTGCAAAGCCTTCCTTCCGAGATTAATCGGACGCAAAGTAGGAGTTGAGCAGCTCCACCTTCTCCTCGTTTCTAGACATTTGTTGTCCATCTTTGTCCAGGAGCAGCCCCACCCCCTCGTTTCTCCTCCTGTTCCTTTGGGCATATCTCAAGAAGCTCTTTTTGTTATCTTTGACTCTCTGGCCAGCCTCAGCTCATACTGAGCTTTAGCATTCCTGACCCTCTCTCTATAGGACTGGGCTATCTGCCTGTACTCCTCCCTGGTGATCTTTCCAGTCTTCCATTCCCTATACTTCTCTTTCTTTATCTTCAGCTGATGATCCCCAAGTTGCTTGTGGAGCCAACCTGGTTTTTTCAGGTTTTTTCCCCCTTTCTTTCTCATGGGAATTGTTTCTGACTGTGCTTGCAGAAGCTGCCTCTTAAGGAGCTCCCACCCATCTTGGGCCCCTTTTCCTGCTAGTTCATCAACCCATGGGATCCCGCCTATGACTCCTCTAAGCCTGTTGAAATCAGCCTTCCTGAAATCCAATATAAAGGTTTCACTGTGCACTCTTTTTATTTCCCACAGTATTCTAAGTTCCAGCAGCTCATGATCACTTTCCCCTAAAGTTCCTGCTACTTTGACCCAGTCAATCAGTTCTTCACATTTACTTAAGATCAGGTCAAGGATGGCCCTGCCCCTCGTCCTTTCCTCTAATTTCTGGACCATGAAGTTATCTTCCAGGCCCATCAGGATTTTATTGGAGCTTCCATGCTTGGCTGAGTTTGTCTCCCAGCAAATGTCTGGATAAAGTTGCCCATTACTACTACCTCATATTTTCTTGCAATGCCTTCCAGTTGCTTCAAGAAGACATCATCCACTTCTTCTCCTTGGCCTGGCAGTCTATAGTAGATGCCCACCACAATGTATTGTTTTTCCCCATAACCTTTACCCAAACGCACTCCACAGGGATATCCGGACCAGTTTCTTGAATTTCAGAGCAGGTATATCCATTCTTGACATATGCTACTCCACCTCCTCTTTTGCCACTTCTGTTCCACCTGAACAGCTGATAGCCTTCCGTTTGTGCGTTCCAGTCATGGGAGTCATCCCATCAAGTTTCAGTTATTCCTTTCAAGTCAAATTTTCCTTTACTTGCTAAAAGTTCTAGCTCATCTTGTTTAGATCAGGTCAAGGGAAGGCCCAGGCTCTGTGCATTTGTGTAAATGCAACATAAGCTCTGGAGTTTGCAACTCAATGCATCCCCCCTTTTAAAGTTGTAAATATTACAACTCATTTTAAAAACATAGTTATTTAACTCACTATTGCTGGCCATGAAAACTTTCAGCCATACATACTGTACAATTGAGTTCCCTTGGTGGAAGGATGATATAAAAATGTGATAAATAAAATGAATACCTGGTTTAGGATTTAATTGCTTCTCAATCTGCTGAACTATCTTACCATCTACAGTCAAAAAGTAAGTAGTATTAGTAGCTTATAGCCAGTAATATAGTTTATATTATTGCATTTAAGGTGTGCAGTCATGTAAATAATACTAAGGGAAATTAAGAATGATTTCTTCCTTCAGACAGAGAAGTGACTTTCTCAACTGTTATGTATATTTTGAATATATTCTGTATCTTTTGTCACAGTTCTGCCTAGAACAGATCCATTATTAAATCAGGAATGGCACAGCATTTGTATGCAAAATGAGTTTCACTCCAGGTCTTAATTGAAAGGCTCCTTGTGAAAAAGTCTAGAGAAGAATCACTGGCAACTGAGGGTACTTTTTAATCACTAAGAAGAAAGCTTTTAATCAATACAGTTCACTCCATTTGCCCCTGGAATTAGAGAGAAATGGTCTCCATTTTATATTGGCCTTTCAAAACTTCAGACTGAAGCCAAATTTTAAAAAAGGCGGGGGTGTGGGGGATACTCCAAGTTCCTAATATAATTATTGTTTTCTCTATCATCTTACAAGGATGTTAATTTGCCTCCCAGTAATTAACTCCCCCATGTGGTTGTCAAGAAATTTAATCAATTAAAAAAGACCAAATCTACAAGCTGTCACTATCCTCCCTGCATCTTCTCCCCATGGTAATCCCTCTTTTTCATTGAAACAAACAGGTGCTACATGCATAATTTCGTCATACAGCCAAGATTTAAATTTCTCATGTCCTATAACCAAATATGAAGGTACAACCAATCTATGATCTGTAATATAATCACCTCATTTTCAACCCTAAAAGCATTAGAGGCCACCTGCTAGCAAACCACCTGGCAAATCTACTTAGTAAAAGTCACACAAGTTGTTCTTGTACTGAGACATGAAGCAATTCTGAGGACATTGGAATAGAGAGTAAAGATGTGTTGGGATCTAACAGAATTTTGAGCTTATGTCCACCTTTTACCACTCACTGTATGAGAATGACAGTAGCTGCCTTGCGCATCCTTCCTCTTAAGAAGAAAGGCAGGGTATAAATTAAATAAATAAAATAAAAATATACACTGAGGACGCAATCCTAATCAACTTTCCAGCACTGGCATAGCTGTGCCAGTGGGGCCTGTACTCCATCCTGCATTGGGGGAAAGTCATGAGGCATTGTTTGTTTCCTTACTTCAGAAAAAGCCTTGTGTTCAGTTCCCTACATCTCTTGGTAGGGCTGAGATCACTGCTGGACCGAGATGGGAGGAGAAAAGGCAAATGCCTTGGACACGGATGCTCAAAAGCATGACTTCTAGCCTCGGCCTGCAACCCGTCATTATTAAGGGATGATGATGATGATGATGATGATGATGATGATGATGATGATGATTCTGGATACTAGCAGCCAAAGAACAAGCATTGCAAACAAATGTGATAAAGGCCAAAATAGACAAGAGCCAGAAAGACAGCAAGTGCAAGGAGGCTGAAGAAATAGTGGAACACATCATTTGTGGCTGCAGAAAGATTGCCCAAATGGACTATCTGGAAAGACACAACAAAGTGGCTGCCATGATACATTGGAATCTGTGCCAAAAGTACAACCTAGTCGCAACCAAAAGCTGGTGGGACCACAAACCAGATAGTCCAGAATGAACAGACCAAAATCCTTTGGGACTTCTATATTCAAACTGACTGCAACTTGGAACATAATACACCAGACATCACCTTTGTTGAGGAAAAACAGCTCTGGATAATTGACATTGCAATACCCAGAGATCGTTGGCTTCAAGAGAAAGATCATGTGATTTAAGGACATACAGATAGAAATTCAGAGAATCTGGAAAAAGGAATCCACTGTGATTCCAATAATAATAGGTGTTCTTGGAGCGATTCCATTAAGTCTGCAGGAACATCTACACTTATTGGGCCTCCAGAAGAACACAACTGCCCAGTTACAAAAAGCAGCACTCCTGGGAACTGCACACATATTGAAACGATACCTTTGTGATTTCTAGTTTCTTGGATAGGAACCGAATCACAATAGAGCCAATTCCAGTCAAACATCTGGTGACTGAAATAGTACATAATGATAATAATACAGTGGTACCTCGCATAATGAATGCCTCGAACGGTGAGTGTTCCACATAACGAGTTAAAATTTCTGGGGGCTTCTGCCTCTCATAATGAGTATGATTTGCATAATGAGTGCCCATTGGCTGAGCTCCCTCTCCTCCTGTCTGCATTGGCTGGGCTGTAGCAAAGAGGCCGGACTCTGTCCTCCTGCCTGCAGTACCAGGGAACAGGCCAGCAGAGGGAGCACAGGAGCCTCTTCAGTCGGAGCAACAAACAGGGTATGTATGTATAGTTGAAAGTTATGCCTAATTAACCAGAAAATGAAAACACAAAGGCCTATTGAGCAAAAAGTGGCTGTTCTCACCTCTAAACTTTCCCATGAGACTGATTGCGCTGAGAGCCAATGAAATGTAATTCTGATACTGCATGGAATTAATTAGGTGTTAATATGAATCAGCTCTCGTTTCCATGCGAACTGGATACACAGGCACTTATAAGTGGTGCTTGTTTTATATTTAGCAGGGAAAGAATAACCATTCCTCTTTGCCGCAGCACAGCTTCCTTAACCAATAAGGGGCACAATTTTCATTTTTTTACTTAATTACATTTGATTTTGTTGTTTTTGGAGGGTGTGGGGCAATCAAATCTTCTTTGACTCCAGATAGGTGCTAATAGCAATGCCACTAGCAGAGCATATATGTGGTGAACTGCTAAGGAGGAGGCAGGTTCCCCCCCCCCCCCCAATTTTATTTTCAAAAATACCCAGGGATGACATCACTTCCAGTTGTGACATCACTTCTGGGGCAACTTGTTGAGCTTTGCACCAGGCTAAAATGAAAGTGTTGAAAGTGAAAAGTGTTTTAAGGCACTTTTTACATGAAAATGCTGTAAGGCACTTCTGCGCCACTCTTGGGGCAGGGGGCTTTGCCACTGCACAGAAATATGCTTGCCTCCCTACATCACCACAATGAGTTGTGCTGGTCTAGGTTAGGATTGCACCCTACATCTCTGAACTGATGCCATGAATCTCTGAAAGAAACATGATTCTCCTGTCAGGTTCATGATATAGGACATTTCTGTCTCATAATGACTTTCTCAACTAGAAATTCCAGCCCTGTGCTACAGCCCTTCTATTGACTTCTGTTCACAGTACTGCAGGGAATAAATTATTCTAAAAAAGGTCTTTAAAGTGACGCTTCACTCAATCTTTCTATGAAACGTTATTTCAAACTTAGGCCATTTTTTCTGTGTTTTTGATATAGATAAATTTACCATGAAATTCCATGATCATATTAAACAATCCATCATGGACAGCTTATCAATATGTGAGACATTAACATTCATTAGCACTTACATCCTATTGCCCCACCTGCATAGTGCAGCCAGGCTGGGGTGGCAATGTCCAATAGGCCCATCTCCTCCCAGTTAGGAGGGATCCTTGCGTAGGGCTACCATATATCCCAAAAAAGGGAAAATCCCAATTTTGGGGGATTGTGTTCCCATACAGGCAAATGGGACAAAGGGTTCAGACCTAATTTTGTGGAAGAGAATTATGGCAAACCTACTCCTCTCAGACACAGCTCAGTTTGGGGGAAAGCAACTTCCCTCCCTTTGGGAAGCCTGAGAGTAGCTGGTCGGTCTTTGGGGCAAGGTATGAATTTTTTACTGTCTTCTGTATTGGCAGTAAGAGGCAGGTTTTTTTTGCATACCCTGAACTGATGTTTGAGCAGAATGTATTTTTCTTGTTAAGTTGGTTTTCATGGTCACATAGCACAAAGCATGCAGGTAAGAGTAAGCAAGAACATCTCAGTGTCTATCCAATACATCAAGGTTAGGGGTTTGGCCAGTACTGCTCCCATGACGCCTGACCAGTTTCAAGACCCCCAAACTGGAACTGCAAGGCTTTATACATACATACATATATGTATGTATATGTGTGTGTGTGTTCATATATATAGTTTTCTCATCCTCCATGGGTGGTGTATATATGTTATCTCAATCTCGGGTCCTCTACCAGAGGCCTGGGAGTTTGAGGGTTCTGCGCTGTATCTTAGCTCTTCCTAGCAATGCGCTTTTCTGGATCACTGTTGGGATCACATTCACCTTCACTTTCCACATCCTTTCTAATTCCTCCTTCAAACCCTGATACTTTTCCACCTTTTCATGCTCTTTTTTCCTGATGTTGCCGTCATTTGCTATTGCTACATCTATCACCAGGGCTATCCTCTGGGCTTTATCTACCACCACAATATCTGGCTTGTTAACCAGTATCTTCTTATCTGTCTGGATATGGAAGTCCCACAGGACCTTGGCCCTGTCATTCTCCACTACCTTCAGAGGGGTCTCCCATCTGGTCTTGGGAGGGGTTAGTCCATAGGCTGAGCAGATGTTCCTATACACTATGCTGGCTACTTGGTTGTGCCGTTCAATGTATGCTGTTCCTGCCTACATCTTACACCCTGCCACAAAGTGCTGGACTGTCTCTGACGTTTCTCTGCACAGCCTACATTTTGGGTCTTCTCTTGTGTGGTAAATCTTCTATGGATCTGGTACATAGTGCCTGTTCTTGTGCTGCCATGTTGAGGGCTTCTTTCCAGCTTCTTTCCAGCCACTGATAGGATTTCCCAATATCAGCGACTTCGGTTATCTGGCGATGGTACATTCCATGCAGGGTCTTATCTTGCTAGGACTCTTCCTCAGTTTGGTCTTCCTTCCATATTTGCTGTTGTTGCAGGAGACATTCTCTCATCAGCTCATCTTTGGGAGCCGTCTCACTAATGTATTCCTGGATATTCTGAGTTTCATCCAGGATACTACTTTTAACGCTTATCAGACCCCAGCCGTCTTCTTTCCGACTAGTGTATAGTCTCTGGATGTTAGACTTGGGGTGGAAACCCCCACACATTGTGAGGAGCTTTCGGGTCTTCACATTGGCTGCCTCCATTTCTTTCTGTGGCCAGCTTACTAAACCAGCAGGATATCTGATGACTGGCAGCGCATATGTATTGATGTCATGTATCTTATTTATCCCATTGAGCTGGCTTTTCAGGATCTGTCGTATTCTTTGATGGTACTTGGATATTGCTGTCTTCCTTGCCTCCTCTTCATGATTTCCATGGGATTGTGGGATACCTAGGTACTTATAGCTGGTCTCTACATCTGTTATGTACCCTATTGGTAGTTCTTCCCCACTGGTCTGAACCACTTTTCCTCTCTTTACGATCATTCGGCTGCACTTATCCAGGCCGAATGACATCCCAGTATCTTCACTGTAGATCCTTGTCAGGTGTATCAGTGAGTCGATGTCTTGTTCATTCTTTGCATACAGCTTGATATCCATATAGAGGAGGTGGCTGATGGTAGTTCCACTCTTGAACTTGTTCCCATATCCAGTCTTTGCAATTACTTGGCTGAGGGGATTCAGGCCTATGCAGAACAGCAGGGGAGACAGTGCATCACCTTGATATATGCCACGCTTGATAGATACTTGTGCTATTTCTTTTGTGTTGACTTCCAGTGTTGTTTTCCATTGCCCCATGGAGTTCTTAAGGAAGGTCATTAGGGTCTTATTTTCTTTATATAATGCCAGGCATTCACAGATCCACGTATGTGGCATTGAGTCATAGGCTTTCCTGTAGTCAATCGAAGCTGTGCACAGATTAGTCTGTTTAGTTCTTGAGTCTTCGGCTACAGTACTATCTATGAGCAGTTGATGTTTTGAGCCCCTGGTATCCTTCCCAATGCACTTTTGAGCTGTGCTCATGTATTAGCTCATATACTTTAACAATTTAGCAGCTATGATGCCTGATAGGACTTTCCATGTTGTAGAGAGTACAACATTTCCATTGTACAGACACCCACCCACCCACATACATATAAACTGGTCCGGATATCCCTGTGGAATGCATTTGGGTAAAGGTTAGGGGGAAAAACAAGAAACAAAATATTGTGGTGGGCATTTACTATAGACCGCCAGGCCAAGGAGAAGGAGTAGACGATGTCTTCTTGGAGCAACTGGCAGGCATTGCAAGGAAATATGATGTAGTAGTAATGGGGGACTTTAACTATCCAGACATTTGCTGAGAGAGTAACTTAGCCAAACATGGAAGTTCCAATAAATTCCTGATAGGCCTGCAAGATAAATTCATGGTCCAGAAGGTGGAGGAAACAACAAGGGGAGGGGCCAACCTTGACCTGATCTTAACTAATTGTGATGAACTGATTGACCGGGTAGACGCGGCGGGAACTTTAGGGGAAAGCAATCATGAGCTGCTGGAATTTAGAATAATGTGGGAAATAAAAAGAGTGCAGAGTGAAACTTATATATTGGATTTCAGGAAGGCTGATTTCAACAGGCTTAGAGGAGTCATAGGCGGGATCCCATGGGTTGATGAACTAGCAGGAAAAGGGGCCCAAGATGGGTGGGAGCTCCTTAAGAGGCAGCTTCTGCAAGCACAGTCAGAAACAATTCCCATGAGAAAGAAAGGGGGAAAAAACCTGAAAAAACCAGGTTGGCTCCACAAGCAACTTGGGGATCAGCTGAAGATAAAGAAAGAGAAGTATAGGGAGTGGAAGACTGGAAAGATCACCAGGGAGGAGTACAGACAGATAGCCCGGTCTTGTAGGGAGGGGGTCAGGAACGCTAAAGCTCAGTATGAACTGAGTAGGGCCAGGGGAGTCAAGGATAACAAAAAGAGTTTCTTTAGATATGCCCAGAGGAACAGGAGGAGAGACAAGGGGGTGGGGCTGCTCCTGGACAAAGATGGATAGCAGGTGTCTGGAAACGAGGAGAAGGCAGAGCTGCTCAACTCCTACTATGCGTCCGTCTATTCTCGGAAAGAGGGCTGTGCAAATGGGGGTGCGGGATCATTGGCTGATGCAGGGATGTACTTGTATCCCCAAAGAGGTAATGAAAACATGGATGGTGCAGAACAGCAGATTAAGATTGAAAGAGAACTGGTTCGAAACCACTTAACTGGCCTCAATGAATTCAAGTCATTTGGACCAGTTGAGCTGCATCCTAGAGTTCTTAAGGAACTGGCAGATGTCCTTGCAGAGCCTCTGTCGATCATCTTTGAGAAATCCTTGAGGAGTGGAGAAGTGCCACTGGACTGGAAGAGGGCAAATGTAGTCCCAATCTTTAAGAAGGGGAAAAAAGAAGACCCAGGAAATTATAGACCAGTCAGTTTGACTTCAATCCCGGGCAAGATATTAGAACAAATCATAAAACACACAATTTGTGCACATCTAGACAAGTACTCGGTGATCAAAACAACCCAGCATGGATTTACCAAGAATAAATCTTGCCAGACAAATCTGATCTCCTTTTTTGATCGGGTTACGAGCTTACTGGACAGTGGCAATGCTGTGGATGTCATTTACCTTGACTTCAGCAAAGCATTTGACAAGGTCCCACATGACATCTTAATTGGGAAGTTGGAAAAATATGGGCTAGACGGGGCAATCGTTAGGTGGATCTGCAACTGGATCAACGACCGCACAAAAAGGGTTTTAGTAAATGGTTCTGTGTCAACCTGGCGATTGGTTTCAAGTGGGGTACCCCAAGGCTCTGCTTTGGGCCTGGTTCTCTTTAACATTTTCATTAATGACTTAGAGGAAGGGATACAGGGGTGCCTGATCAAATCTGCAGATGACACCAAGCTGGGAGGAGTAGCAAACACATGAGAAGATAGGAGAAACCTCCAGGAGGATCTGCATAAACTAGAATCCTGGGCTGTAACAAATAGAATGAATTTCAACAGGGAGAAGTGCAAGGTTCTGCACTTAGGAAATAAAAACCAAAAACATAGGTATAAAATGGGGGATACTTGGCTTGGCAGCACAACATGTGAGCGGGATCTTGGAGTCGCCGTGGATCACAAGCTGAACATGAGTCAGCAGTGTGATGTGTCTGCAAAGAAAGCAAATGCCATTTTAGGCTGCATTAAGAGGACTGTAGCTTCCAAGTCACGAGAAGTTATAGTTCCTCTTTATTCTGCATTGGTCAGACCTCACCTTGAGTACTGTGTTCTGGGCACCTCACTTTAAGAAAGATGCAGCCAAACTGGAGCAAGTCCAGAGGAGAGCGACAAGAATGATCAGTAGGATGGAAGGGAAGCCCTACGAGGAAAGGTTGGGGGAACTTGGGATGTTCAGCCTGGAGAAGAGAAGGCTGAGAGGAGACATGATTGCCCTCTTCAGATACCTGAAGGGCTGTCATATGGAGGAAGGGGCTCATTTGTTCATAGCTGCTTCTGAAAGCAGAACTAGAACCAATGGGTACAAACTGCAAGAGAGGAGATTCCAGTTGGATATCCGGAAAAAATTCCTGACGGTGAGGGCGGTTCGGCAGTGGAACAGATTGCCAAGGGAGGTGGTGGACTCTCCCTCATGGGGGATCTTCAAGCAGAAGCTCGACGAGCACCTGTCGGGGATACTCTAGGGGGATTTCCTGCTGCAGGCAGGGGGTTGGACTAGATGACCTACTAGGTCCCTTCCAACCCTATGATTCTATGATTCTGTGATTCATCTACTATGAAATAATAAAGAATATGAGGAAAGTGAGGAAATAAAGAATAAAGAATATGAGGAAATATGAGGAAAGTGAGAAACATTATAATCTGTATTCAGCATACAGACGGCAATCTCAGCCTGTAGTTACTGAAGATGGCAGTGAATTTATTATTTTTGTAGCAATTAGCAATTAATGATTTCTATTCCATGAAGCAGTGTGTGAACACAGAGAATATTAAATCTTTTCCTTGAGAGACATGTTAAAAGTATTCAGTTTTATTAGAAAAGGGAAAGAAATAAATTATTACTATCACTATAATGCAAATGTCTAAAATAAGAAGGTATTTTTCCCCCCTTTAAAATCATTGTGGCATGGGGATCTTACCTCATACACCTTGGCTCTGTTATTCAGCCTCCACCCATCTGGGGAAAGGGGACTTTAACCAAAGGACCAGAAGGGAAACATATGGAACTTACTGCTTGTCAGGGTCATGTTGTTACCCTTACACTGAGGCTGTATTGGCCTGTTCTTCTCAGTCCTCACCAGCAAGTTAATGATGTCCCAGGGATGTGCAAGTCCTTCCATGGCTACAGTCAACTCCCTAGTACCTTGCCTCTCATGACTCATCTTGTGCATGAGTTATAATGGCTGACCATGAGGATTCATCCAGAGCAGAAGCTCTTGGCAGCGTGTGCTTTTCAGAAATTCCCCTCATGTCTATGCTTATCTCATGTGTAAAGCTCTGCCTTTCTTCAAGTGAAGGCAGCAGTGCAGAAAGTGCTGATAGGTTCCTATGAACCCAGGCTGCAATCCTAACCTCTGGGTAGGCCAGCATAAGCCGTGGCATAAGTCCTGAGCTGACCTGGGGGTGTCACAAAAGTGCTGTAAAGCACTTCTGCCCAACTTTGGGGGAGATAGGCCAGTGCACACTTGACCTCCCCACACCACAATGGGAAGATATGCTAGGTGAGTTAGGCCAGCTAAATCTGATTAGGATAAGCAGGCCTCCGTCTTGAAAGACTATGGTATCGTGCTCTGTGCTGCATACGCTGCAAGCGAAGCATGAAAGCCTGGGTTGGATTGTTATGGAGGATAGGCTGTTACTCAAGCAGCAAATCCCCCCTGTCCATGCCACTGAATTAATCCAATGGAAAGGCAGAGCCAGTACAATTGGATCTAGCTGGCATCGCAGAGCTGGGCTAAGGACATGAGCTCACCCTTTCTTGTGGGGCCAACCCGGGTCTCGAACCTTGGCCTGCTGGTTAACAGGCACAGCATCTTAACCATTTGCGCCACCCACAGCTTAGGATAGCACCCTCAGTTATGCATGAACACCCTTCCATTTACACCATAGTGCCACTCTCAGAAGGGGCACCAAGCATGGACAAACCTATAGTGTAGAAGGGAGTGGGGAGGGGAGGAAATGGGTTAGAGGATGGAAGCAAGATAGAGTGGGGCCACACAGTAGCTCTACTCAGATGGAATCCCATTGCCTGTCATTCTTTGTTGCAGCTTTTTCCCCCCAACTTAACAAAACGCACCACGTAAAACCTCTGAGTCTTAATGTAAAAAGTGGTCAGATTCAAACTGAATGAAGAACATTGGTTTCCGTCTTTGTTAAATAAACACCTGCAAATTGAAATATTGTGTGCTTCTATTTTCTTTTCTCCTTTATTTCCAAGAAATGTTATCTCTCATTCAGAAGAAAACTTCATTTCTATGTTTCAGATGAACTTGGGACTGTTTACCAATTAGAAAATGTACTAGGAAGAAAATTTCTGAATCTGTTTTCAAACATTATTGTGTTTCCTAACTATGTTTTGAAATAAGCCATAGTTACTGCGTTCAGATGTACCATGGAATTGTAATTACCGCCTTATCCAACAACTAGCGAAAAGCGTACCCATGTTACGGGAGTAAAATTCCCTCGATTTTGGGTGAATCATCTGACTTGAGGCAACACCTCATACCAAGATGGAACCAGCCTTTAACAGTCATTCCAGAAGGAATGTGCAAGATAGCTGCATAGCTCAGCCCTCAGGTTGAACTTTGCCAGGACTTGCCATTATGGTCAAAGGACTTGCCAGCCAGCCTCTTATTGTCAGTCAGGAATTGTCAGAGCTCTCATGGCTCACCCCCAGAGCTTGCTGCTTTGGATTAGAACACCACGTCCACTTTATCCTGCATGCTTGACACCATACAACCAAACCTACACAACTGGGAACAATAACCATCCAGCCCCTGCCTGTCTGTGGTACAAACAAAAAACTGGCATCTGAGGTCAATCAGGATGATTGCAGAAAATTAGAACTGACGCTGGTTGACCAACCACCTAGTTTCAGTCTAGTCAAAAGTATGGATGCCTGTATATATTGTTATTACTTCTGCACAAGCTTTTCATATAGAATATTCTATTTATATATATTTCTTTGGCTAGGCTAGCATATGTTTTGATTGACATGATGAAAGGAACTGAAATCTCTGACAGAACACACACACACATAGTTTGCCCCTTCTCCACTGTTCTCTGTCCTGTTTATTCTTCATTCATTCAATTTGTTTAAAGTAATTTCAGCTACAAATAGTAAGGCCAAAAATTGTCATTGCAGTGTTCTGAGCATTGTAGAAAAGTGACAGACAAGACTATTTAAATTGCTATCCTGGCAGACACTTTAAAATGCTGATTTTGACAGAGGTAATGTAAAGTACGAATCAATTGAGAAATGCAAAAACAACCATTCTCCAGAAGAAGCTGTGAATTTCAGCTCACTCAGTCAGTTGGAATTGAAAATATGTTATTCAGTTTAGGATTGAAATTCCAGTCAGTTATCAAAACATGTTAATTAATCTGTCAGTTGTCATAATTGTGACATATCTCCATAGCCTCTCTTGAAAGAATTCTTAGGAAACAGTAAGTCACATATCCATTGACTGTTCAAAAAAAGGAGGCACCTTTTGTGCTGTGGTAGGACCTAGGTCCTTGGACGTTATGTTGGGACATATTTTTAGTGTATTGTGGTATCAGCAGTCTACAATTGGAGAACTTCAGCTCCTTCATCTTATATGTGGTCAATCACTAACGGACATATTATTTGGTATATATCTGTAATTCCCTTCATTAAAGTGTTTGACTACTATTTACCACTATTGTGAATATTAATAACATGCATAATATTCACTAGTCAGTGAATAATTTTTTGACTACGCTTAATTTTATTTAAATGGCAAACTACTAATTCATTGCTGCTTTCTAAAACATTAATACTCTACTCCAAGTGTTTCTGAACTTTTTGGACAGAGGGCCATATCATCTTTCTGATACTGTTTCGGTTGGTTTGCTAATATATCTGAACCAAGACAGAGTTGTGTATCCAGTCTGGCCAATGTCCTAAATCATAGAACCAACATGGTTTGCCCACTATTTTAGGTGCAATTCTGCTGCAACTTTAGAAGTTGGCAGCCTGTGGGAAAAGTAGTGTCTGTTCAGGTCTGGAGCCTGTTAGAGAAGCACATCAATAAGGGAGTGGGAAACAGGAATATGTAAAATGATGCAAAGAAATTTGATGAGTCTTCTACAACTTTTTGAACCTTTGTGGAAATTGCTCAGGTAGATGCCACATCAGTAGAGGATCTTTCCAATTTCCCTCTTAGTAAAATTTACACCCCAATTCCATTTGAAATGTAGCTGTGGAATGGATCACATTCTTTCTTGCCTACATTCCTGGCGAGGCCCTTAATCACATTCCAAGAATACCTGTGCATTTTTCTGATTAGAGTACAATAAATTTAATAATCCTTGAATGCTAAGAGCTCATGTTGTAGTTTCACAGCTCATGAAATGTGTCAGCTTAAGATATGAGGCAGTAAGCCTCTTTCCTCTCTCTTTCTCTCTTTTCTTCTCTTGCAAAGCTTTGTGACTTCATGGTAACCTTATCTCTTGTTACACTGGATACAATATGATGTTTATGTGAAAAGAATGCAGGACATGATTTCACATGAGTTAACAACTCATCTTCTTGGTGAAGGTGTCCCCCCTTTAATTTTGTGCTACCAGTGAATATTGCACAAACCTTCCTTATCACTTATTAACAGTACCTCAACAATTATTGTAGTAGCAATTACCTCAACAGCAGTTATTCATGTTCTGTGTAAGCAAACGGTTATTCGATACTAACTTTTTCTTTAACACATCACTGAATGATGAGCATGTATGCATCAGGCACTAGCAATATGTCAGTGGTCTATCAATGATCAACCATTGGGACTTGTCCATAGATGGACACACATTTCCTACCAGCTTTTCATTAGAAACAAAGGGCACAATCAGTGATGGGATTCAAAGAAATTAACAACCGGTTCTATGCTCATCTGGCAGCCACTTTTAAATGGCTATTTTTAAACTTTATATGTCTTATCTCTCGTTAACAACCGGTTCTAAAGAGTAAGTGCAAACCTGCTGGAGCCCACCACTGTGCACAATGATGTAGAAGCTGAGATTTTTCTGGCCAGCTTTAATCTATTGCTGTATGTTACTTCTCAGGTTTTCTGGACATTTGGCATGCCTTACTTCAAAAAACAGTTATCAAAAAGATGTGGCAAAGTGAAACACACAGAAAACAAGAGGAAGAAACTTCTCTATACATACCCTACATTTAAGTGAACATAGCATATCCAAGGAGCTGCTCTGTAGCTCCATAAGCAGCTGGGACTATTTAAAATTAAGTCTGCTCTGTAGCCCAAAAGTTCCTGTTTGGCTATTGTTAGTCCTTCTGCATTTTTGCCTCTGATAATACCATCAACTATTTATGGCAAAACATTAGGCCTTCAATAACTACTTTCCAAATGGCCAGAAAACCCGAGAAGTAATATACAACAAAGGGCACAATCCTAACTATCCAGTGACGTAGGTGCTGCATCCTGCAGTTGGGGGAATCCCTGAGGCCTCCTCTAGGTAAGAGATTTTTTTCCCCTTGGAGTTGCATTGCACTTGCCTCACTGTTGGAAAGTTGGTTGTTGTTGTTAGTAGTAGTGATGGTGGCTGTAGTAGCATTTATATATCATTTTTCAACTAAAATTCCCAAGGGTTACTTGCACCCATAGTTTCCATTGAAAAACTGGTAGTGATGGGACAAAAATCATTTCTTGCCTCTTCACGTAGCAGCTAAGAGACTGATATAGAAGATCAAGAAGTCCCTGGTTCAAATCTCACATCTGTATGAATTCATAAGGTATTCAGGCTAGACATCCTTTCTCAACCCCTACCTACCCCATAGTATGAGAATGTTAATATATTCCTTCTTGACTTTTTGATGTGACAGCTACTACAGTTACATATATAAAGCCGTTTTTTAGTAGATTTTAATAGATTTACATTTTAGATTTGAATACATTTACTTAAATGAATAAATTGAATGCAGTTTTGAACACTAATATAATATGAATGTTGAGAATTTTTGTGTATTGGTACTGTTTTACAGCATTGTCAGTGATCCTTCCCTGTCTGTACTACTGCTAGCTTCTGGATCAGGCAGGAGTCAGAAAACTGAGCATTCTTTAGCATCATCAGGAGAAAAGAGGGTGAATGAAGAGACCCAAATGCCTAACAAATTGACTGAAAAAGGACAGGGTTTTTTGTCCCCTTTATTATGCAGCTAGCCCTCGCCATGCAGGCCATTTCTATCCACCAGTCCCAACCTGGACTTCCCCTTGCCTTTCTTCTCGCCTCCAGCCCTTATAAAAAGTCAAAATATATATCTCCTTAAAAGGGATCCTATGTAGGCTATGTTCTCCTTCTTCATAGAGGAGGGGGGAAAAGACTGTGGGAGAAGGTCCAAGAAATTACCAAATTCATGGATCTGAAACACTTCAGATCTATTATTCTAATCCTGACAAGAGCGTTGTATAGTAAGCCACTATTATAACCTCTATATTGCAAGTAACTGATTGGTGGTAAGGTTTGCCTAAGCTCACCCACAGTGAATTCGTGTTTAATCTGACATTTGAACAAGGCTGTTAGTTACAATGTAAATTAATCTGAAGGAGGAAGATGTACAGCATTGTCCAAGGCATGTTACTTACAAATAAGTCCTTTGGATGACAATGTCTCTTTCTTGCAAATAAGTATGCATTGGATTGCAGTCTGAACTTAAACTCAGTTTCTGATTCTTTGGAATAAAGCGGTGCTTAATTTCTCAAAGTTGCCAACAGTAAATCAGGAATTTACTGGATTTACTGCATTTCTGGAATGTTCATGTCACATTCATATTTATATCACATATAAAATTAAGTGGATTGCATTTGCCTGTTCATACACTGGAATCCATTTAAAGTGATAAAGATGGATAGGAAGTGCAGTTCAGCATACAGTAGTTTTGTTACATAGAGAATCATGGAAGAACAACTTAAAATATGTTGAATTTTGCCATTTTGCAGATGAATTCAAGTTCTTTATGAAAAGGCTGCCCATGAACTATTTCCTCAACACATCTGCCATTATGCATTTATGGACAATGGATTCCAATTTTCAGCATCGCTACGAACAACTGGAAACCAGCATGAAGCAGCTGTTCCTCAAGGCGCAGAAAATTGTTCATAAGCTCTTTAGCCTTAGTAAGAGGTGCCATAAACAGCCAACCATCAGTTTACCGAGGCAAAGGTAAGAAAGAAAGAGAAAATAAAGCAGTCTAGTACAGCAATTAATACACAAATCAGGTGGGTGGATTGTATAAGACAGTGGTGAAACCTAAAGCTGAATCAGAAAGTAAAAGTGAACTGTTTAAGAACTGAAGTTTATTTTCCAAAGCTGTATCCAGTGGGTTGAAAAGAAGAGTGCCCATTGTCCCTCAATTGATAGTGGACAAATAAGCAGGAAATTATACCACTGCGTCATAAAATCACAAAGCAAGTTTGCATTGAATCTAAATTTCCTAATAAATTAGAGCCTCACCTTTTAATAGGGAAAGGTTTTCAGTATTGGGGAAAAGTGAGACATCTAACCATTGTAACACATACCAATCATATCTACTTGTCCCAGAGACAGAAAGATACAGTACACAAATTGTCAAAAAGCAATCAATGACATTTACTCTAATATGAGGTTTTTATTCTGCATAGTAATGAACAATAGTTTGCAATAAGCACTCTCGCAGTGCAATTCAATGCATTTCTATGCTGAAATAAGTTTTATTGAATTCAGTGGGATTTGGCTGTATTTGAAATGCCACCTCAACTGATAAACCTTTTAGCTATATATGAAATTGCTACCTGACACGCTAATGATCTTGTAGCCCAGTGCATTCTTTTGATGAGCCACTCATTAGCTCTGCTAGTGGCATAGCTAAAGCATCTTTTTGGTATTTGGAGTTGAAGAAGATTTTGTTCTCCCTTCTCCATAAGAACAAAATCAAATTAAGTAAAAAAAAATTGTATCCTTTATTGGTTAGGAAACTACTAAGGCAAAGAGGAATGGTTATTCTTCCCCTGCTAAATATAAGAGGAGTACCATTTAGTTCCTCCAGAGTATCTCCAGAGACAATACCTCCAGCTGGGTCATGCCTGTATTCCCAGTTCACTTAGGTAACTGTATAATGATATATGCATATGGAAATGAGAGCAGATTCATATTAAAGCCTTATTAGTTTCATACAGTGTAAGAATTACATCTCATTGACTCTCAGAGTAATCAGTATCATGGGAAAGTTTAAGTCTAAAAAATCCACTTTTTGTTCCATAGGCTTTTGCATTTTTATTTTCTAGTTAATTGGACATAACCTTTGGTAGAATATAGATATTCCATTGCAGTTTGTTTCATTACATTCTACATTAAATTACCTTTCCAACAATATATGACATGATGGTATTATCATTCACACATATCCCGTTTTTCACAATTTTATCCACCAGTGCCAAGTTAGTTTGTTGCCCCCTAAAGCTTGTAGCCCAGTGCAACTCCACCCCCTGCACCTCCCTAGCTACACCACTGACCTGACATTTCTCTGGAATAGCCAGATCAGTTTTCTCCAGTTGTCAGATTTAAAAATAGTCATGGAATGGGGGGAAAAGACTCATTGTAATAAAAAAAGATTTTAAGCCACCTAAAATAGCAGTAATCATGTCAAGGCAGGTCATGATAAACACAGAGTTTATGGGCACAATCTAGAGTAAGGGCAGTGAGGAGAGCCCTTGCTGGGCTGCCCCTACTATTCTGAATCCAGAGTAGAAAGTTAATCTGCATCCAGAGAGTCAAGAAGCCTGGGCTGCCCTAATTGCTCCAGATAATGGTAGGTGAGTGACAGCTGGGGAGGGCTTGCTCCTGAGGAGACCCCCCTCAGAACACACTGAACAAGGAACAGCTGTGGTGCCTGCTGTATAAGAAAGCCAGAAGTTCTTGACAACTAGTTATAGCTGCAGTTCCTCTAGTGGAGGGTGGATGCTTGGAAAGACCTGCTGTATCCTGGGGTGAGTGAGCTGCCATAGTTGTTCCATATCCTGAGTTTGAGAGGCAAGGGATACAGAGTAATTGTATTAGGCACTGCCTTAGGCAATCCTAAACATGCCCTCAACTGCCTCTCCTGAGCTGCCTAGGCTGCCTCAGTTAGGGAAGAAGAACTCCACCTCTCTTGGGGCAGCCTCTGTTGCTTTGCTCTACCCCAAGCCTTTTCCAAAGTAACTAGGTTGGAGCATCTTGCAGTTGCAAGATGTAAGTAAGTTTTCTTACTATTTAAGAGCACAATCCTAACCATGTCTACACAAAAGTAAGCCCCATTGTGTTCAAAGGGTCTTACTCCCAGGAAAGTGTCTTTAGGATTGCAGCCTAAGGCTAACTTCCTGGTCATGTAGTGCTTACAGCACCAATATCTACTGCCATAACTCCTCCTACAGTGATGAGAAAGGTGCACTGTCATGAGTTCCACGGCCTGTGTCACAAATGGTTGAAGTTTCTGCACACCTGCCATCCGATTCCAGAACACATATGTTAGTAGTGAACTTGTTAGTTGAAAAGCGGTATATAAATACTGTAGATAGATAGTAGTGGAAACGGACTCTTAGGCTACAATCCAGAGTAACTATGGGACCTTTTACACCGACGAAGTTACAGTGCCACCTATGGGAAACCTATGGGAAATGCATAGAGCAATCCAGAGTAAGTGCATCTTACATCTGGATTGTAGTTTGTGGAGGTGAATTTATGTGAGTTTCTAACTGGCCAGGGATAATTCAGGAGTGGGAGGGGAAGAATCTTGGTGACAGCTGCACATTTCTAAGATCCTGTGTCCTCTTCCTGAGCCTACCCCCTGATTTTTGCCAGCAAAAGAGCTGGTGCATATGTAGAGGTCAGCAAAAGAGCTGGTGCATACGTAGATGCCAGTGTTGGGCTGACTGGCCTGGTGCTGAGCTAGGGATTGGCGGACAGTGCAGCTAGTTCCCTGGTTCCAGCTGGGTCATGACCTTGGATCAGTCATGATCATGGAATCTGCATGCCACTCAGTTTTTGGGGGGAATAGCAACCCTAGCTCCATAAAAGATACTTCCACTATTATTAAGAATTCAAAACTGGCAATCCCAGTGGTGTAGAATTGAGTTTTACCCTTAGTTGGGCCTGAGTGGGTCATTTTTTCATCCTTTAGTTCCCCTTTTGCACATCAGCAATTCTACAGGGTTTGTGGCCATTACATCTTAGCGCTTTTTCACCAGACAGCAATTCCTAATTTACCAAATTCAAGCCTGACTACTTAATTATCCCAATCAGGAAGAGCTGCCCCTTAGCCTCAGATTAATGGGGCTCACTGTGACAATTCACAGATCATCATGTGACAATTCCCTCGCAAGGGGCATTGAAAAACAGTGAGACCATGCAGAGAGAGATATATTGAGAGGCTGAAACAAGTCTTGCAATCTGCTTATTGTCCCTGAGTCAAGTGAAATGCTGAAGCTGTTTGATATACTTTTAGTAGAGGGGAGCTGGCAATATTAATGTGCACTAGAGGACAAGGACAGCTTAATGGTCCCAGTGTTTGGGATAATGTGCTTTGTGATGGTGTCCCTTTGTCCAGTGCTTCATATGCCAGTTTTCCTCTCATTTCTGGGATTAGAGAACAAAATGGGAAATGGAGCAGAAATTGATGTGCGGCAAAGAAGAGAGTGGTGGGCTAGACCACTTTCTTCTCCACTCTAGTCTCCTTTTCAAGTCCAGGGAGTACATCAGGAAGGAGCCATCCACGCAGAGGCAAGTAGCATCCTGGCTGCCTCAGGCCACCACTTCAGCTATCATCATGAACAGACAGGTCTGTTAAAGGATGTGTTTTCCAACAATTATACCACATCCACCTCATAGCACCCGTAAACTCATTCATTCCTGATCACAGACATTGTTCATTTGGTGACAGGTGCCTGCTATTAAATGTTAGATTGCTACTAAATGTTTTGGCCAGACTGTGAATTTTTTTGGTCAAGAATCCCAAATCACCACAGCGATCATAATGGAGCCAAATTCTATCTTCTAAGTGATTTTTTTATCTAGGATACTCATTACTTGATACTGAAGTCATAAAATGGTGATCATGCATGTGTGAAGCAGGCTGTAAAGAATGCAAAACACAAACTGTAGAGGCAGATATATATTTTCACTAACCAAAAGCTTACAAAATTTGGGGTGCATTGTAAGTGTAGTACATTATTAATAATAACCATATTAATAATAACCACTCAGCTGATTAAGACACCCTGCATGTCAACCGGCAGGCTGGTGTTCGAGACCTGGGTGCTCCAAGGCAGAGTGAGCTCCATCCTTAGCGCAGCTCCTGCCAACCTAGCAGTTTGAAAGCATGCAAATAGATAAATAGGTACCACCTTTGGTGGGTAGGTACACAGTAGGGTGGAGTGAAAAAGGCAATTTTTTTTTAATTTTAATATTTCCTGACTCAACAAAGGGTGCTGTTTGGCAAAAAAAAAAAAAAAGACACTGCAAAAAAACCCAGAGCAATCACTCATCGTCTTCAGGTTCCACACAGGGGGGTCAAAGAAAGGAATGTTAACTCAAAAATTTAAAAAAATCAGTTTCTTTTATTTAATTTTAATGTTTACAATAGCTTTATTTTCTGACTCAAAAAACTGGGGTGGCCCAGATGTCTTTCCGTCAGTCTTCTGGAAAAGGTGGTGAAGAGGTAGTTCATTAGTATGCAATAAGCATACAAAAAGGCAATACAAATATTCACTTGAGGTGTGGAAACCTCAAGGTGGCAACATTTTGAGCTGAAATTTGGAGACAATTTGTTCCAGCCAGTGTCACATCATATAATGACTCAGGCAAAATGAATTTCGAGAAAAAGTTTTTTCACTCCACCCTAGTACACAGCATACCACAGTCATGCCAGCCATGTGACCTTGGAGGTGTCCTCAGACAACGCTGGCTCTTGACTGAATCAAGAATGAGTGCTGCACCCAACAGCTGTGGCTGATGCAGGTACAAGCAGCAGGGCAACCTGAAGTCAGTCACAGCTTGCAGGGCAACCTGCCAGTGACCTTTATCTTTACCTTACCTATCCATATGCCAGTTTCAACAGGCATATTTCTAAGACTACTGTATTGGACTCCATCTATGTTCCACATGGCACTGGTACACTGCTGGCCATGGCTTTATAAAAAGTGCAACAAACTAATTTGTGACAGTGGAACTGATGCACCTCTGACATGGGTCAGCACTGAATCAGCACCTGAAGATCACCACCGAGAACTCCTGGTGGTAGAAATGGTCACCAGCCATCTATAGGGAGTTTTGGGGTAGGGGAGAGTGGGAAGGGAGCACAACTTGTTAGACTGAGGGAAAGAGGGGTCTGGGAGGCAGATAGAGATGGCAGGGGGCTCTGCTGCCATATCCTGTTTCCCCCTCCTAGATGACATGCTGGCAGACCCAACATAGGTCTCCTTAGTTCTGCACCATCTGAATAGCAGTTATGAGCAAATGCATTTGGACCATCTGGGTCTTACAGAAGGTAAGAAAACATTTGTTCACTTACGCTGAGGAAACCTGGTACTCCTTTCCTTCTCAATAGGATACAGTGGTCACCATTTTGGTGTCACTGTTGTCCTGTGAGCTAGGAAAGCATAGGATTGGGCTGCTAGTCAGTCTCCAAATTGAATTTTAGTCTGCCCATCGTAAAAATTGAAAAAATCAGATGACATTTTCAAATGAAAATGAAAAATCAGACACAATGCTACTTTCTAATTAATCAAATTGATCTTAATTTAATAGGTCCAGATGATCTTAATTTAATAAGATAGGGCTTAGGAGGGACACAGACTTTTCCCCTTCACCTTGTTTTCCATTCCGCTTCCTTTCTAAACTAGATCAAGTCAGATTTTGAATCTTTGAATATAGGAATATGGGAGAATCTATTTGAGAACAAGATGAAATAAACCCAAAGCTTCCTTACTATACTTTCAGTCTGTCATGTGTTCCAAATGGGTTTCTCTAATTATATTCTCAAAGAAGAAGGACAATGATAGTTAGAGTTACTTTTAAAATGCTGATGTGACAGGTCCTCCCCTCCGCAAGCATTTTAATCGTTATAGAAGGTCCATAAATCATTGATACTACATTTCCCCTATATTATCTGTAGCACAAATTTCCCAGATTTCATTGGTCATTTTCCAAAGATTGTAAAAAAAGCCTAACAACCTAGACAATTTTCCTTTTTACAACTCTGCTGTCATTAGGATTCCATCCAGCATCCATCGAAGCCAAAGGGAGCCATAGTAAATAGAACATTCACTGAAACTATGCCAAGGCAAAGTATGATTCACTACACCAATAGTGATTCAGTAGAGGGACAGATTGCTATCTTATGGCATCCATAAATTCAAATCAAGGACATAATTTTTCTTATAGAAAACTAGGAATGTTTGAAATGCCCAATATAAATCACGTTGACTTTATGAGAATATTGGAATATGTTTGCATTTACCTTCCCTAACCTCTCAAGTCGTTACCAGCCTGATCCTGTATAGAGTTGGGAAGATGTAAGACAACTGATTTCAAGCATACTTAGCAACAGAGGATCAGACTATATGGTATTCCAGCAGTTACTAGAGATACACAGATGCTTCCTATTATATCAGAATTTTGTGCATCTATCACACTTCTGTCTACTCAGACTTGTGGTGCCTCTTCAGTCTTGCATGCATTGAATCTTTGCCAGTGTGCTCTCTACGATCCGCTAGAGATTCTAGAGATTGTAGTGGGAACCCCCAGACTGCTGTACCATTCACTTACTTTCTCTCCCATTCAGCATATTTTGCTCTTTCACCCAATTAAGAATGATATTAGGTTTCAGCACCATCATAATACTTGCAAGCAGATTGTTATTGCCTTTATAAGCAACCGGCTTGTAAAACCAGCATGCAAAGAATCCTACAACATAAGGGCATTGTGATGTTATCATAAAACAGCATCACATAATTCTGATAAGAAAAGGCATCTTTGGGGCTGAAATGTGTAGCTGTAGTGCAAGTATCCCTGTTGACAAATATTAGCAGCATGTGGACATGCCACGAAATGTCCCAACACATCCTGATCCATCTCTGATATGTGTTAAAATTAGCTTGAAATCCCCAAGAATCTTTAACTGGGGAAATAAAGGAAAAAGTATGGATATGGAAATAACAGAAGGGAAAATGGGTAGCCACCTCTTTCTGTAGGAGGACATGTTGCTATACCTTATCTTATTCCAGTGAAAGCATATACCAGTAGGTTTTCATCGTATTTGTTATGGCCCAGCAATGGACACTTGAGAAGGGCAATGTCAATGAGAGCCTGATTGGCTAACTCAGGTGCGAATTTTGACTTGTTTGGGGATGTAAGCAGCTGATTCCTGCCAGCATCCCTCTTTGTTTGCCAGCACTTTACTGGCACTTGTCCTAAAGGCAGTCTAATCTCATTGATCACCATTTTGGGGCCAGGTGGGAATTTTTTTGGTGCTCGCCGTGGTTGGCCTATCTCAGACTACACAAAGGTGGTGCCCATACCAGTATTGGGTTGCAAAACTGGTCATTTTATTGGCAGGTGTGCAGGTTGGAAGGCTTAATTTGGGCCTTTCAGTGAGTATAAAGTGGGCCACCATGGTTGGGTGAAACCCCATTCTGATCTTCAGGTGTTTAATGGCTTGGGGACTTGGACGGGGGAGCTCTGGCTGGGGCTTTGGGGTGCAGCCTCAGGAGCTCTGTGGCACCAGGGCAGTATCTCCAGTCCAGTGTGCCGGCCCTTGGTACATGCCTGTGACTGGGTTGGAAGATATATCACAGAAGCCACCCAACAGTTCGACTTCTGCATCACCCAGTGTGCGTTGCACTGTTGCTACAGGTCTCTGCATGGTGTGTACATTACCTCATTAAAGTGGCCAATTCTCCCAAAACGTGTCTCGAGCATTCATTCAGGGATGCACAAACAATTATCTTATTCTGTATGCCTATTTCAAAAGCGATATGCTGCCTGAAAAAATATTTGAGATGAGATGGCAGGCAAAATTATATGAGAAGAAGATGAGATTGTAACCCTCTGTTTGGGTCACTTGTACAGTGGCTTGTGCAATCAAGACACATCCATACAGTTTCACCAAATCTGTCTTGATAAATTGTGCTGGCCACGTCCACTCTCCTCTCATTAAGGGGCTGAGAACCATATAGCATAACAGTCTGCTTGCTTTTGCTTTGCCAATTTACAGCCTTCCTAGTGCAGCCTCCACCTCCATCTTGTACCTTAGGACACAGGAATGCAATAAGTACAAACACTGACAGCAGGAATGGCTCATCTGAAATTGTTCTGGCTCTCGAGGCACACTCTAGTTCAAGCAATCAGTCATGAGGCTGGAATTCAGGTTGGACCGGTAATCTGGCTGAATGGCTGAGACATACTGAGAAGTGTATCAAAGAGAATCAATTGCGTTTCTTCTAAAGCAAAGATTCTTGATAGATTCCAGCAGCTTTGAGTTAATCCTTGCATGCATCAGGTGCATTTTGCTCCATGTAAACAACTTCTTGGCCTCCTGTTGTTTTCATATTATATACAGAGTTGTTATGGTCAAATTTTATATAAAAATCAGGCTCTATTGAAAAATAATCATCTTGAATTAACTGGAAAGTCTCTGGTCTTTTATTGCAACCATGTATCACACAATTTATATTCATTCACTTCTGGCTTTTCATTTTCATTTTACAATGTATAAGCCAATGTAACATTTGTGGGCTGTCATATCTAGAGGAAGATTTGCAATCAAATACAATTTTATATCCAACAGTGATCATACAAGCTTAAATTCCACAGTGAGTTTTAACATGAGGGAGGAATAAGCAGAATAAAATATCTTCTATAGGCATCAGTTTTGTTGTTAATAAAAATTTATGTGCACAGGATAGTCTTTGAAACTCTCACAGTATTTTTACCAAGCATGTCTTGTTTCTGCTCACCTCCCCAGTGTCCCTATATTTCATTGCACCATTTTGCAGTAGAAGTTGTAGAAAAACCTCCAGAAGTAATTAGCTGAGCTTCTCCAACATTACAGAGCTGTATGAATTGCAGAAATATGGGCGCAATCCAGAGTAACTATGTGAAGTCTTTGCTCCGGTGTAAGAACAATTTGCTCTGGATTGCAATATGAATTTCCCATAGGTTTTCACTAGGTAGTGCAGTAACTACGGGTACACATAATGTCTCTTACGTGTTCCCGTAGTTACTCTGGATTGTAGGGCCTGTCATTGGCTGATTTGATCTAACCCAGAGAGCAAAAAGGCAAGCAGACATGTTTAGAGAAGACAAGGTAGGGAAAAACAGGAGCATTAATCTGATAGTAAAGCCAGTGAATGGGTGCTACAAGGCAAAGAGTAGGGAATAGGGATGGTCCCTAGCCCCCTTCAACTAATAAAGATATGATGCAAATAGTTGGGTTGAAATGGGCCATAATTTATACAACTTAAATAACTGCAGTGTGATTTCCTGCAAGCTCCTGTCCCAAAGCAGTGCAGGCCTTTGGCACTACAGTACAAAGTAGGCATAATACCTCACATGAGCAATTTAGTGGAACAATTAAAAACGCCTACCTGCTAATCCCATACTTTGGGAGTTTATAGGCAGGCAATGTTGCTAGACGTGCAAGATGAGCTCCGCCCCTCACTTACTCTGCTTTTCTTTTGGGGGGGGGGTAAAGCCAGTTTTTGCCAGTACCATCTAGCCTTTAGGGAGGGTGGGACAAAACTGCAGCCCCTCCACTGTTTCAGGTGGGGCTCAGGAGGTGGTGCAAATCCAACCATCCCAGGACTACCATGGACTGCATGAGAACAGGTTTAGGATCTGGCATAAGTGCCAGATCTTGGCCGTGCTCTGTGCGCCCCACCTACACCTGGGAATGCCTGCTGTGGCCCGTGCTCCCCTCACCCTAGAACCACTTGCATAGAGTAATAAGATGGATTTCATTTTGTTATGGCACCATCACAGGTTCACAGGTTATAAATACCAGTTGAGATCTATTTGTATACACTGCAAATAATAAATCTTATATTAAGGAAAAGAGCAAAGGTTGTACTGTGACATGGCAAGAATCAAGGAATCATTCTTATTACAAAATACAGTGATGAGCAACATTCAGTGCAGGTCTTCTGTGTACATTTCAATCATTTTCTGCATTATTATATAGATTATATAGGTTAGTCGCTGATAGGATAATTACTGTAACTATACATATTGAAGGTTATAATGCCAAGTATAATAATAATTCCACTGTCTTTTTAAAAATTGTCAGATGCTTGCTTTAAGATCTTACTTTAGTGTATTAACAAGTTCCTCTGCTGATTCTCTGTGTAAAGACAGGAAATTTTGCTTTAAGAAGAAAATACATTTGGAAAGGCATTTGGGTCTTTTCTATTACATTCTCATGAATGCATATTGACAAAAGTGCTTTCTAATCTGTTTAAAAAGACTGCACTTACAATGCAATCCTATAAGTGTCTACTCAGAGATAAGTTCCATTGATTTCAATGGGGCTTACTCACAGGAAAGTGGTTTTAGGATTGCAGCCATAATGTCTAGAATGAAAAGAGTTTAATGTGATTTGTATGAAGTTAGTATATGATTTATGTGAAGTTTTAACACTTTCAACAATTGAATATTGAAAGTGAAGTAGGCAAGAAAGAGTTGGGTATTAACAAGTTTCACTGAAAGAGTTATGATAGAACAGGACTGTGAATTTGAGGATAAAGAAAAATGTATTTTTCAAATTTTATATGAAACTAGTGAAATTTGCCCATGTTGTGGGAGTAAAATAGCCCCTGAATGCCATCCCCCATTGCATATAACACCCCCATGCACCCCTATTGCATAGAACACCCCCATGCAGCAACGCCCTCTGTGTATTAGCTCCCCATATGCAACATCTCCCCATGCCCTTTATGTGTATCAACCCCCATGTACATCATTTCCCATGCACATCAAACCCCAATGTGCATCATCCCCCAATGCACATCAACCTCCCCATGTGCATCAACCCCTCACCCCATGCACACTGCATGGGTGCTATTTGGCCCATGCACACCGTCACCCATGCGCTCTGCCCCCCAGTGTATCAGGCAACAAGCACCAAATTGGCTGGATGTTGATCAGTCAGTCTTCAGTGTCTTCAATATTAAGTATAATATAAAAAACATTGCACCACTTTTTCAGCCCTTTAAGGGCTTTTTCAACATTGGTTCTTGATGGGTGGTATTTGTCACATAAAGAACAACCTCCCCAAATTTCATGCTTCTAGGTTCGGGAGTTGGGGCAGAGCGTCCCTCAGTCGGGGATTCTTCAATGTTAAATATAGGGAGGAAAATGTGTTGCGCCCCTTTTCACCCTCTTCAAGTTGGAATTTCTGAAAACCAGTTCTGAGTGAGTGTATCCATCATGGAAGGAACCCCCTCCCCAAATTTCACACTTCTAGGCCAGTAATGGGATTCAAAGAAATTAACAACCGGTTCTATGCCCATCTGGCAGCCACTTTTAAATGGTTATTTTTAAACTTTATATATCCTATCTCTTGTTAACAACCGGTTCTATAGAGTAGGTGCGAACCTGCTGGAGCCCACACTGTTCTAGGCCTGCCGGTTTTGAAGGGACATTGATGAGTGAGTGAGTCAATGAGTGAGTCAGTGACTTTTCAGTTTTATATTTATGGCACTGACTCCAAATATGGCATCCATTTTGCCCTTCTACTTTCAGAGATGTGAGCCTTATTAGTGTGAAGTGATTCAAGTGATATTTGCAAACCATTTTTGGATGCAGAGTGTGCAAAATTGTTAAAAAATGTTTCAAAATGTTTCACAATAAAAATTATGCCTTAAAAGGTACCATTTTTAATATATTCTATATGTCACAGTATTGACCAGGATATCAAGTGAAGGGAAAAAAAAATAACCAGGACAACTTTAAATTTAGCCAGAAGAAGATTGTCTTCAAAGATGTGTGGTGAAGCAAGTTTAGGAGCAAGTTTCAGATTTCTGTTAATTGTCCTTCACTGAACGGTGTCATACAAGCAGGGCTTCTGAAAAAGACCTCAAAGTGTGGGTTGGCTCATGTAGGAGTAGGTGGTTTTAAAGATACCCTCAGAACATTTGGACTTTAAATGCCAAAAATCAGCAGTATAAACCTGTCCCAGGACAGAACTGGAAGCAAAGTAAGTTATAGTCCCCATGTGAGCAGATATAATGTCTATATAATGTCTGTTTTATATAGACTTCACTGGACAGGATTTCAGTGACTAGTAGGATGTGTTTGGTTCATTGCTGAATTCAGAGCAGTATCACTGAAAATTAGATTTTTTGCAGGGAGGAAAAGGGTTAAATGACATCTAAGGCTGCAATCCTAAAGATACTTTCCTGAGAGTAAGACCCACTGAACACAGATCGGTAGATATGGTTAGGATTGTGCTCTAAGACTAATTGGAATACAAGTTAAATTAGTTGGCAAAGGGCATCAATTGGCACCAAGTCTAATTGGTGCCAGTACAATTTGTGTTTTATTGTTTATTTTTGAAACAAACAAAATATATAGATATATATTTTAAAAAGAAAACAAAGAAAATACAATAATGCACATGGAAGCTAATAGTATTTGCCTTGGAACATTTGTAAAATGGAACCATTTTGGCAAACAACTGCAGTGCCCAAATTATTCAAAACAACTGAATAAAAATAGTGATGTTTGATAAACATTTCATAGGCAAGTGATATTTAATTCTTCAAGTGCCAGTTTTGAATTGCTGAAAGCAATCAATGTGGCTTTCCAACAAAAAAATGGGAATCCCATTTGAAATACAGTGGTACCTCGCTTAACAAGCATCTCACTTAACAAGAGTTTCACATTACAAGCAAAAAATTCCCAAGAAATCTTGCTTCACATAACAAGCTCCGCTTCACTTAACAAGCAAGTGCGCTATGGGCACGCATGCTATGCAGCCCTGACGCTCTGCATGGAGGCTCTTTAAAAGGGCTGCTGGCCAGCGCTGCTGCCTCTAACTGCCCCCAAGTGACCCCACTGACCACCTTGAACCTCCAGCAGCAGCCCAGGTAAGCCTCCCAGAAAAGTGTCTTTGATTGCAGTCTCCTATGTCTACTCAGAAGAAAGCCCCATTGTGTTAAATGGGGCTTACTCCCAGGAAAGTGTCTTTAGGATCGCAGCCTAAGTAGACTTCATAGGATCATGCACACTGAATGCATGTTTTGAATTCAATTCTAGTGTTTTGTCATCGTTTGTACATCCAGTTAATATTTTTATATGAATATTTTTGGGGTTGTGGAACCAATCATCTTAGTTTCCATTATTTCCTATGGAAAAATCTGCTTCACTTAAAGAGCATTTCACTTAAAGAGCATGGCTCCAGAATGAATTAAGCTCTTTATGCGAGGCATACTGTATATTGACACTGTGCCAGTAGGAAATATTACAAAGCATTCACACATTTCAAGGGATAATAAATGGTTCAATTTCATTTCTGGGAAGGTGAAAATGAGAAACATTTTAAAACACCTTCAAAACCATTCTGGAGGTAGAGGGGGCTGCTGGTGGTTTATAGGTGCTCTATAAACTGACACACCCCCCAACAGAATTTCCCCCTCAACAGAATAATCTCTTCCAGGTGGAATCCTTCATCGTGTGGTCATTGTCACAGCTGGCATCAGTCAGGGAATGCCTTCCAAAGTTAGCTAGTTTCCATTCTAGTATATTCAGGGTGACCATATAGAATAGAGGACTGAGTGTCTGTAACTTTATCCATTGCATAGAAAAGGGTCATGAGACAGGTGCTGCTTTTTAAACTTTTCTATGAAGAGCATAACTACTTAAATTTCCTCTTCTGGAATGGTTAAAGGTAGAGGCACTCTGTCCTCCATTCTATATTGTCACCCTGAACATATTCTAGAATATATTCTAGCATATTCTAGCTAACCACGGACTATTGAAAGTGAAGCAGGCCAGCAAGGGTTAGGCTGGCTTACAAGTTTCATTGTAAAATTATTATAGCACAGGATGGTGAATTCAATGAATAAAATTCAGAAGAAGTAAAAAGAATGATGTTTGATAAACAACATTTCATAGACAAGTGGTGTTTAATTCTGCAAATTCAGAAATTTTGAATTTCTGAAACCCAGCAGAATTTTCCAAAAAGCTGCAGCATCAGTTATTCCAGTATTTCCTGGGGAAAAAAGAAAAAAATTATTTATTTACAAGCAGTGGCATCACCATGATGGTGTGGATGGTGCGGTCCGCACGTGTGACGTGCCCAAAGGGGGTGACGCGCACTGGGGACCTAAAAATTGCAATTTTGCGATGGAGCATCAAACCCCATCGTGTCATATACCGTTGGATTTGTATCTCCTTCCTATCAAACGTTATGGCCAAAAATTAAAAATATGCATTCAACTCTCTATTTCCATAGAGTGAAAGTGACCCATACCGTGGCTTTACTCTGAAGTAGGCAAATGTGCCATAGATAATTGGAAAGGGCAGGCTGAGTGGAATCTAAGGACACCAGAAATGTCCTGATCCAATGAACACAGCCTCCACAAATTACCCCAAAAGGAGGTCCCTGATAATTGCATTGAAATTCATGGAAATTGATGTGAACTGCACAGCTGTGTTTACTGGTGAGTAAGCAAGTGGAAGGCGTGGAAGGGCAGTCCAGGCTGACTGTCTTGACTGGAATGGTAGGTCTGTCCAGGAGGGTACAAGCCTTCCAAAATGGTCCCAATCAGGGACGTTACTAGGGCGTTAGAAAGGAGGCACCCTTGAAGGGAGTGGCAGCAAGTGAACTAAATGGCTAAAATCATGGTTTGTAGAAATAATCCCATCATATTATACACCTTTGAATGTGCAATTTACAGCAGAATGCAGTGAAACAAACCACTTTATTAAAATGTATGGCTAAAAAAACCAGTGGATGCGGGGCAATGGCAGATGACCACACCCACCATTCATATTGTTGCCCCACCCAATCTATGAGAGTGACGTGCTGGCCTCCTGCACTGGGTGATGTGAACCCTAGTGACACCCCTGTTTATGAGATTTCTATTCCACCTTTCTTGGTGAGGCTGACTCAAGGCGGCTTGTGTTTAACTGAGAATATGTTCAGTTGAGAATGTTACTGAATGTTATTGAACAATTTCTACCACTTTTGTCATTCCTATGAAAATACCTTTGGACTGTAAGAATCAGTGATCTAGAATACGGTATTCAGTTTTTCAATCAAGCTGGGTATAAGCTATGGCCAAAAGTATTTATGCAAGCAAGCATTTTTTGAATTTTTTTTCAAATGATAGACACTATAGAATAGAGCTAGTGAGAAACAAGTAACAGGAGGATACAAACCTGATCAGTATTTTCTACCCAAAATATGCCTCTTCCTTTAAATACAGCTTGTTGGGATTCTTGTCCCTGCAGGACTTCAGTCTATTCAGCCAGATGGATAATATGTGCCTTGGTGGGGGTACTCAATTATGGGTTTTTCTCTTAGTAATTGAGGGAATGTGCTCAGTTGTGCATTGTTTTCCCCACCAAGATGGCGATGCCACAACTGAGCTCAGTTATGGACCTGATAACTGTTAGATGTGTGAGATCCTTCCTTTGTTCTTTGTTGGGATGAAATTTGTTCTTCCAAATCTTAGGAGATGGCACCAAATCTTTTATCCTATCAGTGCACTTCATTTGAATTTTGGAGGCATCTAAAATGAATTTAAGGAGCAAACAAGATTCTGTTCCAAACTGGAGCACTAGGGTTCACAGAACAGCTATAGAGAGGCATTGGCTACGTGGTTCCATCAAAACTGTGATGTTCCTGGTCTGTGGACTTGTCACCTCCTTATCATCAGTCCTGAAAACAGTCAAGTTACTGGACTGGCTCTTGCACTCCTAGCAGACACCAAGCACATCTACTCACATGCATGCCTGCTGCACTCTAAAAGAAATGGAACTAAAATATTGATCATGTAATAAAAGGCATGCTTGTTTGGGAAGAAGGATCATTAATGTAGGATCATTAAGGACCATTTAAATTTTCAATTTTAAAACCAGCACTCTGAATAGGCTTTGGAAATTGAGAGGTTGTTTCAAGACTGCCATAACATGACTTTTTTGTCTAGTCCTCATCATTAACCCAGTTGTTTTCATCAGTATTAACTGCATTGCTCGTGCGCAACCTGATGAGATGTCACCAGACGGGATGTTACCAGGGTGTGCATGACTTTGTATACATGGACCAAGCTTTGTTCAGTGTATATATTAAAATAGAAATGAGGCTAATATAATGAAGCTGTATTTTGTTTTGGAAGTGGCCCTCTTTCACAGAATACACTTTAGCTGTGCAATACAAATTGCCTCCAGGAGCAAACAAAGTACAGCTTAGATGTACTTTGCTTTGAATCGCTCGTTGGATCTGTTTCATTGTTACATGTGGGAATTAAACATGGGTCTGCTGGTTTAAATGCAAAGGAGCTCCCCCGTTGTAAATCAAAAGCTTCTATCTCATAGAGCAGGTGCACATCAGAAAACCAATTCCAAGCAAAATGAATGTTGATAAGAAGAAAGAATGAAAGATAAGGTGAAGGTCAGTTCCACTGTGGTTGTTTAAAAAAAACAACAACCAAAAAGAAACTTCCATGTCAAATCCTCAAAGGAAATAAGAATGATGATGAACTTTGAGGTCATACATCCAATTAAACGAAAGATTAGAGTTATTTAATGAGTCCCACTTTTAGGTGAGAAGGAAATGAAAACAAAACAGCACATTGATAATTTCTTAGATCAAAATGCTTCAAAGGTTTGAATACATGTATCTATTTTGATATAATCTGCATAAATATTTTTAACATATCTTAATTCAGAACATTCATTTTTACTCTTTTTTGTATTTCTTTTGATGAATGGATTAAAAAGAACAAGGTGTTTTGTATTCAGATATAGTATTTAGATCTCACTGAATACTAAATATAGCTGACAGGCAGTGGTAGGCTTCAGGGGGTTCTCACAGTTTCTATAGAACCCTTTGCTAATGAGCACCTGGTTCTGAGAACTGCTTACTAATGGGACTTGGAACCTGTTGTTCTATGGACATAGCACCTGTTCTTAATTTAGGTTATTAGGACATAGAACCTGTTGTTAATTTATCTGAATCCCACCACTGTTGACAGATCATGACAATACAGCTGTCAGGACCTTGGAGCTATTAAAACTGTATTTTAAGGTAATTTTCACAAAGGATGGAAGAAAGATATGTCTGAAATCCCGGACAATTAGGCTTCTGAAATCTTACTCAGCATAATCTGATAGTATCAAGAACCCCGTTTAAATCAATAGTATTTCAATTAATTACAATCAAGTTCCATTTTATTTCTTTCATTGGGACACAAAACTAAATGCTATGGGTTCATTGGAATTTGACTTCAATGTAGCAAAGCATTTCCATCTTTCCATCTTTAGGCCGTTGAGCTCACAAAATGTGGAAAGATTTTTTTATGTAGATTCAAGAATGATTTTTTCTCTGTTTAGAGTACATGCTAAAAATATTTAAGTATACCGTAGTTTATTTCAGTTCCTGCTACCTGTGGTATACCTATAGATATGCTATAGCAAATGAAGAAGCTATAGTTTGAATTGACTTTACAAGTGGGTCCAATTGAATATGGTGCTTTTCTGCTGCCTCCAGTTGCTGCTTCCAGAATTTTTAGGAAGACAGATAAAGGACATTTCTTGCTCTCCACATGGATTCCATTCTGGAACAACCTATGGATTAAAATAATCAGTGGATACCAAATCAGTGGAAAAATAGCTCTAAGACTTACATCTAAACTTTTTTCTCTTTGTTCCAAAATGCAGTGATATAGACGCTATACTGCAGTCAGTCAATAGATTGGAAGAATACAGTGGTGCCTCACATAAAGAGTTTAATTCGTTCTAGAGGCAAGCGAAACGCTCTTTTAAATGAAGCAGATTTCCCATAGGAAATAATAGAAACTCAGACGATTGGTTCCACAACCCCCAAAATATTCATATAAAAATGTTAGCTGTATGTAAAAATGATGACAAAACACTGGAATTGAATTCAAAACATGCATTCAGTGTGCATGATCTTATGAAGCCTACTTACCCTACAATCCAGAGTGACTGCGGGAGCACGTAAGAGACGTTACATGCACCCATAGTTACTGCACCACCTAGTGAAAACCTATGGGAATTTCATATTGCTATCCAGAGTAAATTGTCCTTACACCAGAGCAAGGACTCCCTGTAGTTACTCTGGATTTTGCCCTTAGGCTGCAATCCTAAAGACACTTTCCTGGGAATTAGACCCATTTAACACAATAGGGCTTACTTCTGGGTAGACATGGTTAGAGGCTGCAATCAAAGACACTTTCCTGGGAGGCTTACCTGGGCTGCTGCTGGAGGTTCAAAGTGGTCAGTGGGGGCACTTGGGGGCAGTTAAGGGCAGCTGCCTCTGGCACCCCCAAGCAACTGCCCCCAAGTTGGGGAAAGTTAGAGGCAGTAGCGCTGGCCACCAGCTCTTTTAAAGCGCCTCTGCGCAGAGCATCAGGGCTGCATAGCACACGTGCCCATAGCACGCTTGCTTGTTAAGTGAAGCAGAACTTGTTATGTGAAGCAGGTTTCCTTGTTATGGAATTGCTTGTTATGTGAAACATTTGTTATGTGAAGCGCTTGATATGAGAGGTACCATTGTAATGGGAAAAAAATTCCATTAGATTCCATTATTCACCCTGTCTCAGGCTAAATTTGGTGTGGCATCTACATCATGCATTCTGGAGTAACAAGAAACCTGGAAATAGTTTTTAAAGCTATATTTAACCCCAAGAAGTGTGCAACCAATGCAGTTTAACAGTACAAAGGTAGGAATTTGATTTTTAGTGCTCTTCTCTCCTTGTCACCAGGCATTTAAAGGAGGATTCTGGGATCAGTTGCAAGTCAAATGACTGAATGTTAAATCAGTGAATAAGAAGGTCTCACATGTGTTATCTCCCATAGGCCGAAGGTTGCACTTTCTTCACATTCATTCTACTGACTCCCTTACATTTTTGAATTAAACTTGTTTGCTTTCTGTTTTGTCACTGATTAAACCAGTGGTTCCCAAACTTTTTCACAGTGTGTCCAACTTTTTAAAATGACACTCTACCATATGGTTTCTAAAACTGTGAGTCATGGCCTATTGTTGGAGGATTGCAACGCTATAGCTGATCAGCTGATAACTGAGAAGGCAAATGCATACAGCCCTATGGTAAGTGAAACTGAGACATATCACACATTTACTAATGAGTAGGTGAACTTACCTTAGTTCATTAGGAAGGACAGGATGAGAGGAATCCATTGACTCCTGAATGACCTTAATCTGATGAACATAGCCCACCAAAACACCCAAGAACAAAGTCCCTCCCTCCTAGCTAAAAATGTATTGAGACCTATGGAAAACAAAATTAAGCTACATGTTGCACTCACTCATGAGTAAACAAACTTACTTTGGCTCATAGTCAGGTTAGGCAAAGGGCCAACAGAATGATGCCAATCTGATGAAAGCGGAGCACAACAAATACCCCAGAAGCACAGGTGGGCCCACGCCAGTTTGGGTCGGATTGCCCGAACCGGTTGTTAATTTTGGCCCACCACTAGTGATCCGCTTGCTAGCGGCGGGTCAAAGCCCGGGGAGCCCACCACTGTAATTGCGTCAACCTTGACGCAGGCGCAGTCGTGTCCTGCGACTCCACCTCCTCTGCAGGCGAAGTGGCATCCTCTTCAGGATGTGCCTGCCCCTGCGCCAAGTTTGGTGCACGTGCAGTTTTGTCCTGAGGAGGACACAACTGCGCCTGTGTCAACCTTGGCACATGTGTAGTACGCCAGGGTTGGGGCCGCCCCTTGCCCTGCCCCTTGCCCCACCCCTCTCCCTGCCCACCCGCAGCGCAGCCTCCCGGCCCGCCCCCCCGATCCTCACCCTGCCCCTTGACCCCCGCCTGGCCCGCCTACTTCCGGCGAACTGGTTGTTAGGCTGGGCCAGGCCCACCCCTTCCCAGAAGACATCATCACCCTTACTTAAAAAGAATGAAACACACTTGAGCTAATAAGGGTTTTTTTTTCTTTTTAGACTTGGAAAGCTAGGTGGGCCCTGATAGTGGTATGGCTGAAATATAAGAACTTAAATTGAACTGGGTACTAGATAGTTCTGAAAATCTTATGGATTTTTTAGAGATTGCTATTGCAGGCAGCAATACAACAAACAATACAACAAAGCTAGTGGAGGTGGAGTGAGGATGCTACTGGGGTGAGGAGGGCCAGTTACTCTTTCCCTTCTAAAGAAAAGCTGAACATCCACTTGAAATAATGTGTCTTGCTCATTTAGCAGGGATCCAAACCATGTCCATCTTGCCCAGTCCATGGGGTCACAAACACTGACTGACTAAACAACAGTTGCAGTCAGGCTCCAGAGAATACACTTGGTGGAATACAGCAGGCATCCTCTTGTTTAATTTTTAAAAAACTTTAACTATTTACAATTGGTATTTTGATTTGCTTGATGATGTCACTTCTGGCTATGACGCTTACTTTTGGAAAGGGCAGATTGGCATTCTAAAAAGGGGGTCCTAGTGCTAAAAGTTTGAAAACCGCAGCTCACTTGGGACCCACCTAGCTTTATGAGATTATAAAAACTAGAAATAAATACTTTTTTACATATAATAATGTTTTTATTTGTTTCTCCTTGAGCACAGCAGATCTTCTTTTATTCACACTATGCTTTATTGGAAGTATATCCCAAGCAGTCCAGTGGTGCCTCCCTTCCTAGCATACATGCTTAGCTAGGATAGCTAGAATGAATGTGCGCAGCAATCCTATTCATTTGTACTCAAAAATAAGTCCTTTTAGCTGTCTCCACCAAAATATCTTAGACATTCACAACCTCTTCTCGAGGGATGAGAAGGGGACAGATGAGATGTGGTGGCACGGTGCGGGGGTGATAGCGCACAAGTTTTATCTTCCCGTCACACAACTACTTGCTCCATCTTGAATTCTGATTAATGAGCCAGCTTGCTGGGCACCACTTTCTCCCCTCCCTAATTTTCTGCACCATATAATGATGATATCCAACTCCTCCCTTCTCTTCAAGTCATGACCCAAGTCATAACCCAATGTTTGAAAACCACTGGGTTAAAAGGTTGAGTGGAAGAGGTGAAAATAGAGAAAGGATTAAATCTTTGGACATCTTTATACAAGATCCAGTGTTTATCCTTTATATTGTGATGTGAAAATGATCTCAAAATTACCATCTAATTATAGAAATTGTGCACAGGAGAGTTTGGGATCAAACCCTTACAATGATCTCCATGTTTCCTGTGTGCACAAGGACATACAAATGCATGTGATGAGATCAGAGAGGGCCAGCACATAGGATCCTAACACACACATTCATGTGTATTTTTGAACACTTGTACAGTTTCCCCATGTCATCTAAAGTTGTATTCGGAATCTATTCAAGTCTTCTGAGGCTTCCTAAACCTTGATATTATAGTTCAAAGAAGTAAGATTTTCCCTCTTTAATGAGTGTCTCTCTTATGATACCTTTTGTCCATTTGTCTTGCTTTTGCTAACAATCTGGTACTGTGAACAGCGCTATGCTCTCCTAGAAAGGCTCTCAATCCTCCCAATAAGCCAATACTCTTGGGAAATTTTATGATGCATTCAGGCATTTTAAAACATACATTTTTATGAAGTATGCAGATAATTGAAAGTGTGGATTATAATGTTCACTTAACGTCAACCCCCACATAAATCATTTTCCATCATTGTTATGTTATCCATTGATTTTCACTAAACTGCAGAATGGATTTTGCAAAATGCCTGTCTTTACAAATCCTCACAGTTAGCTGAACTAGTACAACCAATGGACATGATTTTTCCACTCACACATTTTTACATGGCTTTTCAATTTTTTTGTTTTTAGTAAGTCAGTCAAAACATCATCCTGATGTCAGCATCCAAGTTTTCATCAGGTGCATATTATCCAAATTAATGTTTTTAAGTTCCTTTGTGTCTAAAGACACAAATATGTGCACAAATATAGAATTTTGGTATGCATAATCTGGATCATCTGTTCTTCATTTGGATCATGAAGCAATTCACTAAAAATGTTTCATACAAGAACCTGATGTCATGGATCTGCTTGGATCTTTTCAAAAACAGCCTCTTTACATTTCTTCCACCCCATTTTACCAGTAATGTCCAAAAAGAGGATGTATAATCTGACATAGTATTTCACATATGGCAGATATTTTATCATCATATGCCATATACCTCTTTCAACAAAAAGATTCTTAAAACAGTTTCAACAACAAGAGATCCAGTCCATCGCTATAAGCCAGGAGCACATTATTCAGCTGCCTGAGAGACTGCACACAGCTCATTCAATAGGAGTAGAATCATAGAATCATAGAATTGGAAGGGACTTACGGCGCAATCCAGAGTAACTACGGGGAGTCCTTGCTCCAGAGTAAGAACAAGTTATTCTGGATTGCAATATGAATTTCCCATAGGATTTCACTAGGTGATGCAGTAACTACGGGTGCACGTAAAGTCTCTTACGTGCTCCCGTAATTACTCTGGATTGTAGCCTTAGTAGGTCATCTAGTCCAACCCCCTGCCTGCAGCAGGAAATCCCCCTAGAGTATCCCCGACAGGTGCTCGTCAAGCCTCCACTTGAAGGCAAACTCTGCTAGTGAGGCAAGCCCTGGGGACAGAGGCTTCTGGTTATTTAAGGTGTTGCACTCAATGTGCAAGCCCTCTTTTCCATGTCTGGATAATGTTTCACATCTTTCTATGTAACAAATGTAACACACAAGCTTCATGACCTTCAACTTATATTGTCTTGAACACAAAAAGTTTTTTCTTTTTATTTTGTACCAAAATGAAGTGCATCTATTCAGAGTAAAGGGTAGCATTAAATGCTAATGTACTTCACTAAACAATATAAAACTAGAATAACCTTGAGCAAACAGAGGACATTGTTTTCACATCCATGCCTTTCCTTTAGCTAGAGAAAAAAATTGAGTCAAGAATTGATGATTTTCTAAATTTAAGATGAAAGATTGCCATCTGCTTGGGCTTGGATTCCTTTCATCAGCATATTGTGTTCAAAACCCATCTATGCTTTTTAGACACCTCCTAGTGTGATTGTAAACAGCCAATAAAAGATACAACCAAATGTTCGGCAGAGACACAGATGAGCAGGGTAGAGCTAAGGGCCATTTAGGCTGCAATCCTAAAGACACTTTCCTGGGAGTAAATCCCATTTAACACAGTGGGGCTTACTTTTGAGTAGACATGGTTAGGATTGTGCTCTTATTTACTTAACCCTCCAGATGTGAAACAGGAGAGGGTGCCCAGGATTTCTTCACACTAAACAAATGAATGGCAGAGCATGGCCAGGAGGCCCTGTGGCATGGTCCCAATCCCCCCGTAGAATAGTTAGTGAGCACATGAAGAAACGTGAAGATCTTTTCATAAGTTCTATTTTGTGTAACATGAAAAAATTAACAGTATCCTATTTCCTTGGAAATGCACCCAATAACATTACTGTGGTTTACAAAAAATGTGCAGTGCTCCAGAATAGGTGGTCATTGCAACTTATTCCTCATTCCCCTAAAGTTGGCTGAAGCCACTAAGGTGTTTCCAATTCTCAGTGGCTCCAGTCTTCCAGTGACCTCCTATAAGAAAAAAGATTAAGGAACTGCAGACAAGTTGATCAGTTACACCCCATAGGGATTCCTTAGGTGCTTCTCAAGCCTGTTATAGGTCTTACCTGCTTGCAGTTAGCTTCCCCTTTTACCCATCTGCGTCACCCATGTGCTCACTTGCCTCTGGCAACATGATTGAACGCATGAGGCCTGGTAACAGTTATCTGATAAATCTGTTGCAAATACTTTAAAAACTGTGTGTTTTGTCTTGCCTTTAACTGATTTTTCTTCTCTTAATTGATTGAAAGAAAGCTAAAGTCATAACCAATGCTTACTGGTTCAGTAAGCCTCGCCTGAAGCATAAAATTACTCAGTATAGAAGAACTGCACAGAAATGTCAGCTCCTGCACTGTACAGGCAAGCTTAGAGCAGGTTATGATCTTTGCCATGCTTAGACGAGTGGTTGCCACAGTAAGCCAAGATAGCAAAAGGGAGGTTGGGAGCAACATGAAAATGCTATTCTCTATCTTGTATTTTAGGGAAAAGATTTCCATCCAATTGAACAAAAAAGATGTCTGTGCAAAATTTCTGCATCTGTGTGCTTTTTTAAATTGCAGCCACAGTGGTAGGGTTAGCATCATACATAACTGATTTTCTGCCTGCAGAAGGCAAGAAATTCCCCTCTCCCTTTAAATCTCTGGTGAATAGAGATTAGTGTCCTGAATGGGAGAAGTATAATAAAGAATCTCTCTAAAAGACACACCTGTGAATCTTGGCAATGAAAAACCATGATTTTTCTGCTGTGGGGTGTGCATGTACCCATGCATTCACACATGCTGAATGATTTAGTTATCTGAACCTCAAGGCCTATAGACATTTCAGATAAACAAAGCCAAAGTATCTGAAATTATGATGACTTTACATCATATAACTGCCCAAAGCCATATTTTTAACCATTGCAAGCAAGAAAATACCCCAAAGGAAGGGATTTTGGAATAAAACTCTAGCCTGTTGGGGCTAAAATTAAATTGATTGTCATCAGACAGTGGAAGAGTACTTTCTATACACTAAAGGCTCGGGCACACCCTTTGTGATCATTGACCTTTATTCTTATCAGGCACGGAGTGCCTCTTTACTTTGTGGTAGGAGCACTTGGGAAGATGCTCTTGCAAAGCACCTTGCAAGGCTCTGGTGGTGAGCACTATAAAAGAGCCCCAGCAAAGTGGGTAGGTGGTGGTCTGAAGGCTTGGGGACAGTGGGGGTGGATAAGAGAGGGCCTGGGTGACCATATATCTTCTTTTTCCAAGACATGTCCTCTTTTTTAACATTGTGTTCTGGATTGGTGGTAGCACGTTTGATGGATGGTACTGGACAGATTCTAAAGGTTTTTAATCTGGGACAAAATGGCCAAAGACCACTTTATGTATGTATGTATGTATGTATGTATCGATCTATCTATATTTAAAAAATGCTTTTCAACTAAAAAGTTCACAAAGTGGTTCACAAAGAAAATGAAACAACCAATGGGTGTCAAAAGGGCTCACATTCTAAAAAGATGGAAAAGAACACCAGCAGAAGCTGCTATAACAGACATTGCTGGGGTGAGGAGGGCCAGTTACTCTTGCCCAGTTAGCAGGGGGGACCATTCTTGATTATATTTAAGTTGTTCTTCCTCTGAATTCAAGAGTAATGAAATCAGAAACCTCTACAGCTAAGTTTAATGAGACAACCTTTGTTGTCCCACTATCTGACTGGGTGTGGAACTGGCTGTGGAAATCCCAACAACTGGGAAGAGTGGGATTCTGTGAAGGATGTGGAGGGCAGTGGTAGGCCTGGTTGGGGGAAAGGGGGATGAATGTCCTGGACACTGCCTTGGTGCTGCATTCCATGCCACTGGAAAAGCTATCTGAAGCTTCTGACACAGTTTTGAACAGTATTTCTGATTTTCCAGAAAAATAAAAATAAAGAGAATTTCTCTTTAAGACTGCAGGGAAGCCTCAGAATGCTTTCCCAGTTGTCTGAAACATTGTGCAACTTTATGTGGATTTATGATTTTATTTTATGCTCAGGCCACTGTTGGTTCAAAGACAACCTCACTTATTTTTGCAGTTTCATTTTTGCACCATGTGCAGCTGTTGTTAAGATATAAGAATGGTGCAAAAGGGCAAATGCCAGCAGGTTACTGGGATGGAATCATTATCTGTGCAAACTAGCATTTCCTTTGACAAGTTATCCTTCATTTCCATTTGTTCCAATATGATCATTCAAACAAAAAGAACAAAATGCATAGTTTTTCTGTCTCTGAAAGTAGTGTGATCTGAGTGTGTTCTGTTTCCTATTATTTGTAACAGTTTGTGGTATTATTTTTATCATTAATGAAAACCTACCTTTTTCTTTTCATTCAGTTTAGGTGTCCCCCATAGGAAAAATATATACCGGTATTTAATTTCTGCAGATAGGATATTTAGAAACAACACTACATCCATACTGTTATGCTATCATCTCAACTTGAAAAAATACAGCTGAGTAACGGAGAAGATTGCATTCTTCAGCAAGTAAACTTTTTAGTCTTAGTTCACAATTTTTCCATTTTGGCTGCAATCCTAAGTACACTTTCCTGGGAGTAAGACCCACTGGACACAATGGGGCTTATGTCTGTGTAGACATGGTTAGGATTGTGCTCTAAGTCAGACACAGCTAATAGGTTTTCTCAAAAATATTACTGATACATCTGCAAGCCTATATTCACTTTCCTGGGAGTAAGCTCCATTAATCACAGTGAGACATACTTCTGAGATGACATGCATAGGATTATAGTATGAATAGCAGACTGAAACAAAATATTAGTGAGAATATTCATTAACATTGCAGCTGCTCAAAACAATCAGAATGTCTGCCATACACTTTAAGTAAGGGAAGAGAAAGTTGTCCATTTGGCTGAAATTAAATTCTCACACTAGTTGTAGAACAAGATAGCTTTGTGGAGCAGACTGAGACTTCAGAAGGAGTCCTCCATTGAAATTAAAGGACAAGAAACTTAGAAATAGCTGAAGGAAGAATACAGAACAAATGACAAGAAATAAAAAAGTGGAAAGCTTAAAAAAATGGTGGTAATTTCTTACTGCAGTATAAGAATATTGTCGTTGTAACTGCAGTTGATATGGAAGTCCATCTAAAACTCTCAGGCTTAAGCAGCTTCATTCAGCTAATCCATGCATGTAGTGTTTGCAAAAGACCAGTATTCTTTTAAACTTCTAGAAAAAAATCAATCTTCTGTGACTTTAAGGTTGACTTGTAAAAAACATTTAAGATATTCAGTGGGCATGGGAGTGCAAATTGGTCTTTCCATGGTACAAACAGTGGAGAAAGATAAAGTAGCAGAGGAAGTATAATGACTCATCAAAGCAAGAATATAGGCACACTTTTCTATTATCCACTAGCGAAAACGTACGCATGTTGCAGGAGTAAAATTCCCTCCGTACACCATCCCTCCACTGTGCATCATCCACCCATGCTAATCGTCCCCCCATCTGACCATTCCTCTATGTGCATCATCCCACACGCACAATACCCCTGTACAACATCCCCCATGCGCACTGTATGCAACACTCCCTGTGTGCTTCATTCCCCCATGTGTAACACCCCACATGTTCAACACGCCCCATGAACACCATCTCCCATGCACACTGTCCCCCAATATGCACAATATCCCCTGGCCTGGCCCAACAACCGGGTCACCAGAAGTGGCGGGGCTGGGGTCAGGGAGAGGGGAGGGCTGGTGGCGGGGCCGGGGAGGGTCAGGGGCAGGGCTGAGGAGGGCTAAGGTTGGCGCACACGCAGTGCTCTAAGGCTACAGTCCTAAAGGCAGTTTCCTGGGAGTAAGACCCATTGAGCACAATAGGGCTTACTTTTGAGTAGACATGGTTAGGATTGTAGTCACCAGGCTAAAAAAAGAGGATCTATCCTGGAAAAGAGGCTGCAGTCCTAAAGACAGTTTCCTGGGAGTAAGACCCATTGACTGTAATGGGACCTACTTCTGAGTAGACCTGCCTAGCCTTCCTCCCTGAGGCTGCAGCCCTGTCCACACTTTCCTGGGAGTAAGACCCACTGAATGATGAAAAGAAAAAGGGGCCGGGGAGGCTGTGTGTGAGAGAGAGACGCTCCAGCGCTGGGGTTTGTGGGGCGCCTTGGTGGGCTGCCGCTTGGAGCGGCAAATTCAAAAGTGCCTGGCTGCCCCCTTTAGCTGCCGCTCCAAACCGGTACGCCCAGTTATCTGTTCCCTCCTTGCTACTGGATCGGTAGCGGGAGGGGGGGGGAGGGAACTAACAACCGGTATAGGCAATCCGGCCCGAACCGGTCACTGCCCACCACTGAATATGCACCATCCCCATGTACAACACCCTCATGCACATCATCCCCCATGCGCAATACCCCTGTACAACATCTCCCCATGCCATCTCCCCATGCACATCATCCCCAATGTGCAACACTCTCCATGCGCAATACCCCTGTACAACATCCCCCCATATGCACTATCATCCATGTGCAATGTCCCCCATGTGCATCATCCACCATGTGCACTGTCCCCCAATGCACACCATCCTCCCATGTGCACCATCCCCCAATGCACACCGTCCCCATGTACAACACCCCATGCACATCATCCCCATGTGCAATGCCCCCATGTGCACCATTCCCCCATGTGCATCATCCCCCATGCGCAACACCCCCGTACAACATCCATATGCAACACTCCCATGCACAATACTCCTGTACAATATCCCCCATGCGCACAGTCCCCCATGTGCATCATCCCCCCATGTAAAATACCCCTCATGCACAATACCCCTATACAACACCCCCCATATACATCATCCCCCCTTGCACAACACCTCCATACAACATCTCCCCATGGGCACCATCTCCACATGCACACCATCTTACCGTGCGCATCATTCCCCCATGTGCATCATCCCCCCTTGTGCACCATCTACCCACGCACACCATCATCCCCTGTGCACCTTCCCTCCCAGTGCATCAATTGGATGTTAATCAGTCTTAAGTGTTAAGTATAGGGCAAAAACACATCACAGCCCTTTTCAGCCCCTTACGAGTTAAATTTCACAACATCAGTTCTTGGTGGGTGTTGATGTCACAGAAGGAACACCCTTCCCAAATTTCATGCTTCTGGTTCCAGGGATTGGGGCAGAACAACCCTCAGTCAGGGACTCTCAATCAGGAGAAAAACATGTTGCGCCCCTTTTCACCCCAATCTGGTTGAAATTTACAAAAATCACATCTTGGTGGGTGCCTCCATCATGGAAGGAACACCCTCCCTAAATTTCATGCTTCTAGACCCAGTGGTTTTGTCTGGCCATTGATGAGTCAGTGCGTCAGTGAATGAGTGAGTCAGTTAGTGACTTTTCATTTTTATACATATAGACTAGCAAAGCATCTGGGCACAAGAGAGAAGAGATTATAGCTGCAATCCTAACTGCAGTTTACAAAGAAATTGTAAGCAGGACGAGCACTTGTCATTGATTCTCTAGGAGGATTTCCTGCTGCAGGAAGTGGGTTTAAGTAGATGACCTACGACATCCCTTCCAACTCTAGGATTCTATGATTCTATGACTGCAATTGGCAAGTTAATAGAAATTTAGTGCAATCCTAACCATGGCTACTCAGAAGTATCATTCTGTTCTCTGGGACCTACTGTCAGGAAAGTTTAGGATTGCAACCATTATATATGTGCCTGAGAATGTAACCTTTTTGGAGGGATTCAGTGAAAATCAATGAAAATCAGTCTGTTCAATGAAAATCAGTCTGCTTGCCAGCAAATCCTCAACAGGGCATGGGATGCATTAATGCTCTGATTATAGGTTTTTCTTGTGGCTCTTCAACAATTACCTTCCTCCAGTGCACAATTTTTACCTTCCTCCCCTTTTTGTCATTTGGGTGTCCACATGCCAATGAGAAGATAACAAATTTCAAAGTTATCCTTTTCAGAAGGATGGCAGAAAAGACTGAAGAAAATGCTACTTCCAGTTTGCAGAGGGTAGGCTTTAGTAGGCCTCCAAATCCCTAAAAAGTCATTTTTAGTTTCTCTCCAGGAGGAGAGGACATTTTTTTCAGCCTTTTGGACATTCTCAGGCCCATAGTGGCCATTTGCAATAGTGCGTAGCCACTGTGGGCATCCAAAAACCTCCAGAGTCAAGGCTCCATTTAACCATGCTATTTCATTTAACCATGGTAGGATTTGGAACTGAATCCCTCATGGATACCATAGAATGCCTGTACATTGCTTGCATCTATCCCTGGGTTTCTGATCCCCTTTTTCTTGCCTTGATCTTGTGCAATCTTGGAGCACACTCCTGTTTTCATCTTTCTTAACTGACAGCCAACTTCCCTTGGTTCCAGAGACTGGCAGCTTGGAACTGACTCCTGCTGTGGCCTGACAGTGCCTGTTGAATCTCAACAAAATGAAGACAGCTCACACATTCAACACAAACTTATCAAGTGACAAATTTCAGTTGTTTTTAGTCTGTGTGCTGAACTGGATAAAAATATGCCATTCAGAGGGCTACCTTCCTCTCTTCCCCTTTCTTTAAAGGGAAGGTGATGAAGGCCGTCCTCAGACATGGTCAAGAACTGTGCCTAGAGTGACTGCAGGAGTGGAGCTAGTTTAGGTTTGGCTCATTGCAGATTAGAGGCCCATCCCCTTCTTCCCCTTTAAAGAGGGGAAGGGAGAAGGGCAGTCATATTGGAGTGGAACCATGCTAGCAGTGGCTACCATCCTAGATAAACTGTCAGCATGATTCTTGACCATTTGCAAAGATAGAGATGGGGGATCAGGTTGCAATGCCACCCCTCCCCAAGGAGAGGAAACATGGTGAAGGGGGCAAGGAGTGGGCAGTGTGATGGGGTGGGGTGGGATCGATCAAAAATAGGGTCTCCAACCTGTGACATTTTATGAATGTATGTACTATTTGTGTGTGTGTGTGTGTGTGTGTGTGTGTGTGTGTGTGTGTGTGTGTGTGTATACAGTGATGCCTCACGTAACAAATTTAATTCATTCTGGAGGCAAGTTTGTTATGTGAAACGTTCTTTACGTGAAGCAGATTTTCCCATAGGAAATAATGGAAACTCAGACGATTGGTTCCACAACCCCAAAAATATTCATATAAAAATATTAACTGGATGTAAAAATGAAGACAGAACACTGGAATTGAATTCAAAACATGCATTCAATGTGCATTATCCTATGAAGTCTACTTAAGCTGCAGTCCTAAAGACACTTTCCTGGGAGTAAAACCCATTTAACACAATGGGGCTTACTTCTGGATAGACATGGTTAGGAGGCTGCAATCCAAGACACCTTCAAAGTGTCTCCCCACTTTCTCCTCCTCTTCCTCCTGAGCCTCTTTCTCCCCTGCTCCCTTCTGGCTAGCCCTGAGCTGCTTCCCTCTTCTCCACTGCTCTTCTCTCCCTCTGCCCAGCGGATGCCAAGATACAGGAGGAACAGCATGGAAGTGTTGCTTTTGCTATGGGCAGGCACACTAGGCAGCCCTGACTTTTTTTTAAAGGGCTGCCAACCAGCACGTCTGCCCCAATTGCCAATGAATGTGTAATGAATGTGTTCTTTACGTGAAGCACAGTTTTGTTACATGAAGCAGAATCCTAGATAAATTTTTGTTTGTTACGTGAAACATACTTTACGTGAAGCGTTCTTTACAAGAGGCACCACTGTGTATATGTTGTGTCATGGCATTAAAAAGTTTGGACAACTAGAATAGATAATTGCTATTTCAGAAGAAAACAGTGTTTCAAAAAGATTGTCAACTGTATTATATTATTTTGTTTTTTACAACAAATATTTTGCCATTTTTAACCTTGTGTTATTGTTTACAGTTTTGAGTATCTTTTTTGGTATTATGTCCTTTGCTAGACCTTGTAACCTATTTTAGAACTTTCAGGAAGTAGAAAATGTGCCCTAGAGATTTTAGTGCCTGATGAATAAAATCTTTTGGCACGTCTAACTAAGGGGCCAGTGCTACCCAACTTTCCAAATAGTACATCACATTCTTGCAGCTGTTTAGAAACTCTACCAAATGAATTGGCACAGCACTTATACTGCTGACTACCCCATTTTATGTTATATTCTCCGAGTAGAACTGTAGGAAAATTCTTTTCTATTATTTTCCATTATTGCTTCTCCCATTTGGTACAAAAGTAATAAGCTATGATTCACCATCTCCCATGCCATAAATGTAACACAAGATGTGTCAAATATGCTTAGAGAATATTTAAATTGAACCTGAGCAGGAGGTAAAAAGCATCACAAATTTATTTCTTTTGGACTAGTTTTTGTTGTTGTCGTCACTCAGGGGTCACTTTGTAAAGGTCAAATACATTTTATTGTATCTATTGTGGAAGTTCTCTTTTTAATTCTGAAAACAATTGTTCTGAATGAAATCTTAGGATGAAGGTGACTCAGGCTGCAATCCTAACCAACACTTAGCCTGGCATAAGTCCCGGTACAAGCCCCATGCTAGCCTGGAGGCGTCACAAAAGTGCCGTATGGCACTTCTGCACCACTCCTATGAAGGTTAGGCTGGCTTCCCCACATTACAATAGGAATGGGGAGATAGGTGAGTTATGGTGGCCTACATTGGTTAGGATACCACCCTTAGAAACAGAAAATGATCATTCAAATGTATTTCTAACGTGTGTAGGAATCAGTTTTTGAATCTGAACAGGCCTACTGGAATAGGTTTGGATGATTGCTTTTCAGCATGCATTGCATGCATTGCAAGGTCGGAATATACAATTCATGTCTTTGTAAATAAAATGAAATCAGGTTCAGAAAAGCCATGTGTTGGTTTATGTATGAGAGATGTGTAGTGTACCTACTTAAAAATGAATCCTTGATTATTAATGTTCTCAGGGAAATGTGAGCAGCTACGTGCTTACATAAAATAGAAGTCTAGAAGATTAAATACATGCTTATATTAAAGCAATCATGTATTCCTACCAAAACCAGAATGTGCAGCTATACTATGCATAATATGCATATTATGTGAAAGTATCACATACTGTGCTATCATTTTATCAGCACAATCCCTGCTCCTTTCCCTCCTCTGTACTGGTGTGGTTTCCCTGATGGCTGGTCTAACCTGTGCAGAAAGCAGTGCATGGCTTTATGGCTACCGCACCAGCAGCCATGCGGTAGCTGCCATTGGAAAGGCTTCCATGATTATTTTATTGGCATAGCTCACAGTACACCAGCATTTCTGAAGGATGAGTTTGGTTCATTAGTGGTCCTATCCAATAATAAATCCCACCATGGTAATGCAGTGCCACCAGCACCTGTTATACTTCATCCCACAGGGCTGCTAGAGGTTGGCTTTCCCACCATTGAGCCTAGACCTTGTGCTGTGGCAAAGCATTTCATACAGTGCTTTAGTGACTGTATAATACATATTCCACAAACTCAGGCTCTTCTTATAATTGGACCATAGATTTTAAAATGCTATATTTAGTTGAATCTAATGCTCACCTTTTCCAGCCAAATTTAGTTTCCAAAATCACAGTGCACATTAGATTCGATGGTTAATTCAGTGTAAGCTGAATATAAGATGGTGATAGCAGATATCCTTTTAGAAGCCTCAGAATGAATTGTGAAAGCTATTAATTTGCCATGAGCAGACTTAGAGGTGATAGTGGTTTTCCACTTGTTGACTTATCAGCAATATCAACATGGCAAAGATGAAGGGAAATCTGAAAAAGGACATAGTTCCCCCAGGTATGAAAGATGCACTAGGAAGAGCCATTACCGCATGTACTTGTGTATAAGCCGACCCACGTATAAGCAGAGGCACCTAATTTTACCACAAAAAACTGGGAAAACTTATTGACCCGTGTATAAGCCGAGGGTGGGAAATGCAGCAGCTACTGGTACATTTCAAAATACCGTAAAAATAGATACCAATAAAATAACATTTATTGAGGCATCAGTAGGTTACCAGTAAATGTAAAGATATTTTCCCAGGACACAAGAGTTAAAAGAGGACATGTCCTGGGAAAAGAGGACATTCGGTCAGTCAGTACTTCCCTGAGAGTCAGTCCATTGATCATGATGGCTCAATGCTGCCAGCTCACAAAGAAAAGAAGGGCAATGTATTTTTTTCCCTACTAGGAAACAAGGCTAAAAAAGAGGACCTGTCCTGGGAAAAGAGGACATATGGTCAGTCAGTACTTCCCTGGGAGTCAGTCCTTTGACCATGATGGCTCAATGCTGCCAGCAAACAAAGAAAAGAAGGGCAATGTATTTTTCCCCCACCAAGATACAAGGCTAAAAAAGAGGACCTGTACCAGGAAAAGAGGACATATAGTCACTCAGTACTTGCTTCTAAGCAGGCATGGAGAGGATTGGGCTCTGAGGCTCCCATCCTATCCACAACTACCTGGGAGTAATCTCCATTGACTAGGATGGGACTTGCTTCTGAGCAGGCATGCAAAGGTAGGCATGCAAAGGCAGTGAATGGAGAGAGGAGTGCAGGCACTCAAAGGTCCTCTCTCCTCAGGAATTCTTCGTGGGGCGTCTATGAACCTGCCTGACTCAGCATACACAATGGGAGGATGGAGGGGACCTCTATTTGCATAGACCCTCCCTTAGCAAACAAACAAGAAAATACCTCCTCAAAACTTGCGAGGAATAAGATTTTTAACCAAAATATGATGTTTAGCAGAGAAACCCTTCCTTAATAGCCCCCTCCAAGACTTCAGGGCAGAAAATTCTTCTCACCCTAACTACAAAGTATACCTTACTTATTTGGACACCTACTTGTTTAGGCTTCATAGGAAAGAAGGGGGCAGGATGGAGGAGCTCCTGGGGAGAGTAGCTTACTACTTGACCCGCATATTTAGCTGAGGGAGCTTTTTAAGCTCCAAAAAAGAGTTTAAAAACTCAGCTTATACACGGGTATATATGGTAATCTCATTCAGAAAAGATCCAATCATTCAGAACCCCTAAATTCCAGAAGAAATTCACAAATATTCACAAGATATAACATTATTAATTGAAGTGGAAATGCAGCATTGTAACAGAATCAAGGCCACAGAAGTTAACTTTGAAAAGGTCCTGTGACCTTCACACCTACAGCTCAAAAACGGTTATGAAATTGTGTTTTGCATCTGCTATTTTATGTATGCCATTTTAAAGTCCATCTTAAGGAAAACATATTTGCATCTCAAATAGCCAAATGGAGAGATTGTTAATAAATGCCAAGTTCCCCAGAAGGAGGAGTGATGAACTTTCTAGGAGGCTCACAAATTATATGTGACTTTGTTTAATCAATAAGCAACCAAGGAGGGCAAATCTGCTGTTAAGAAGATAAGAGCACACCATGATAGCTTGGCAAACAGCTGCTCCTTATCTGACTGATATGGTACTTAAGTTTGATGAGCTTAATTAAAAATAATGAAAACTACCTTTTTAAAGGTTAAAGTGTCTTTTTTCCTGTGACATCTTGGGGAAGCATAAGGCATTATCACTCTGCCAGACCTCTGATAACCAGCAAAAGATCAGTACCAGATAATAACATGAAGGTCACAAGCTAATTAAGGCAGGTGTTGCATTAGGACTGGATAAGTTCAAGGTCTTTAGACTCAGAGACTAGGGGCATCTTCCATGGCATAAGAAGCCTTTGTTACAAAAAATTTGTTGTTACTAGTAAACTACCATACAACTATTCCTTGTATAATCCGGGTGACCATATGCTGGCACCCAAAAAGTAGTACAGGGTCCCTCCAGGTCTTGACAGGAGTGAGAGTGGCCCTGTCATCAGGAGGAGGCATGCACAGCCGACCGGACACTGCAAGGAGGAATTGGAAACGTTGGTTCTGGCACACATGCACAATATGCGTACCCATTCAGTTTAAAATGGCTGCCACAGCTGGCAGAACTGTACCCCACATGATGCAGCTGCCTGTAAGTCTCCCAGTGCCCCCAAACACCTTTCCATCCCTCCCAGAAGGCCGGGCAGTGGCCTGTTGGACCTTACTGTTCAGTCCAATAGCCTATTCTGGCTTTCTGGAAAGCCTGTTGTATAGTATACTATGCTAAATTGAAAATAGTTTAAGTGATGAAACTTTGGTTTCTTTAATTAATGCATAATATTTAATTATATTTATATACTGCTTCAAATTATTCATATATTTGGGGAAAGGAAGGTTTGCAATGAAATAATCAAAGGCTATCTTTTTTAATACAGAACTCAATTACTGTAAAAAAAACACCAATATACTGTACAGTAAAACAGAAAAGAAAAACCTTTATGGATGACTAATTTTCACTAAAATAGTCACTGGAGTCTTTTTGAGCAATTTTAACAAGGAACCTTCTAATGACACTTGCTTTTGTCTCTTTTTGGGGATTTCACAGAAATGTGACATCGCATTGTCTTTCAACAGATTCATCGTTTGCACTGCTACAGCCTTATTTAGGTGGTGCTTTTCTACACAGATTTTCACAATTTCCCCATGTTTCCAAATGTCCTTAATCTCATTTGATGTGAGGGATTCCTCCTCCTTATTCTGCACCTCCTCTGCCGATGAGATCTCCTCCACAACCTCTTGCTGTTGCTCACAATGCAGAGCCATCAATTCATTTGTTTACAATGAATTTTCATTGTAAAACTGTCTTACAAGGCACTGTTTGTCTTACAAAGAAGAATTCCGTAGAAATTTTAGTTTGTCTTACAAAATATTCTTCTTAAAAGTTGTCTGACAAGGTACCACTGTACTTATATCAAAATACAGGTACCTATGCTAACTATACCTATGCTAACCTATACAGGCGCTTCTAAGTGGTGCTCCTCTGTGTTTAGCAGGGAACAAAATAACCGTTCCTCTTTGCCCCAGCCAGGTTCCTAACCAATAAAGTGGACAATTTTTATTTTTTAAACTTAATTAAATTTGATTTTAAATTTAAAATTTAAATTTTAAATGGGGTGTTTAAAATGTTTCTTTTTAAAATTATCCTGGGATGATATCACTTCTGTTTGTGACATCACATCTGAGGCAACATTTTGAGCTTTGCACTGGGCTACAAGATCATTAGCTATGCTACTGGCTGGATCTGACCAAGATACATCTAGTTCTATATAGAAGTCAGCTAGATGCCTAGTAGTACATTAAACCATGACTTTTACCTGTTGCTGCTTGCTAGCTTTTGCAATTCAGACTAAAATCCTTTCCACACTTTCCTAGGAGGAAACCGCATTGACTACAGTGGGATTCACTTCTTTGTAGACATGGATAAGCTTGCCCTCCAGACTGCTATTTTCTGGATCTCAAATGCAATATAATCTGATGATGTTCTGGACTTAGAAAATAAATAAATGGATAGGATTGGTTTCTTAAGATATTTTGCAACTTTTTTCACTAAGACTCAATCCAGCTACAATGGTAGAGAGATATTCTGCATGGATCTATTAAAATAGTGTGGGTGGGGGGGGGTGGAGCACTATTGCATTTAAAAAACTGATTATGTTTTAATTTTTTATTGATTGGAAGAATCTGTATCTCAGCTGGAACTGAATTTGTGGATTGGGCTGTTATGCTGTTTTCACAAGCTTAGTGGGAGAGGCTGAATGTGGAGAGAGATGCGTCAACTACCATTACTGATTGCCACTGTATCACTAACCTTATAAAGGCTACAATCCTAAAGACACTTTCCTGGGAGTAAGACCCACTGAATACAATGAGGCTTACTTTTGAGTAGACATGATTAGGATTGTGCTCAAACAGTTTTACTAGTGGGCAATAACACAGTACAGCCGTTCCCCAACTTTTGGTACCATGACCCATCTCCCTGTCAGATTGTGAAGCAATGCTCCATCTTGCAAGACCCCAAAGTCCTGGGCCTCAGAATGGAAGAAACCACTGACTGGTGGGTTGCAACCCACATTTTGGGAACTACTAACATATTTCAAAGATTCAAAACATTTTGCATTCATTATCTCAACACTTTCATATCAGGTCTTTATGGCCAATACTAATGATTTCTTTATTTAAAACATTTATATCCCCATTGCTCTTCATGAAAACAAGGAACTATCTCCCTATTGTAAACTGGTGGCAAAAGGGAAGGGTGAATATGGATGTGGTAATTTGCCTAATTCAATGAATTTATAGTTGAGGTAAGATTTGAACAAGGAGCCCTCTGAGGTGGCGTTTTATTCAGAAAATTATTGACAGTTTAAAAATTTTCTTCCCTTTTAGTGTAAATGAGATAAAATATTTCAGATATATTAAATTGCATTTTTTCAGCTTCAATGTGATTTATGAAGTTTGGTTGGGATGACTAGTTTGTTTAAAATTTTTGATTTAAAAAGCTTGTTGTGTTGATTCAGTTCATACTCATTAATTTTATTTTTACTTCTCAGATCTTCTACCTATTGGCTGAACCGCATCCAATCCTTTCTCTACTGCAATGAAAATGGCCTTTTGGGCAGCTTTTCTGAAGAGACTCACTCATGTACATGCCCTAATGATCAGGTTGCCTGCCTTGGCTCTTTGCCTTGCATTGTAGGAGATGGTTCTGCCTGCTTAAGTTGTGCACCTGATAATCGTACTCGCTGTGGGACCTGTAATACTGGATACATGCTTAGCCAAGGGCTTTGTAAGCCTGAAGTGGCAGACTCAACAGAGCACTACATTGGGTTTGAGACTGACCTCCAGGATCTGGAAATGAAGTATTTATTACAGAAAACAGATCGCAGAATTGAGGTCCATGCAATCTTCATCAGCAACGACATGCGTCTTAATAGCTGGTTTGACCCCTCCTGGCGCAAACGGATGCTCCTTACCCTTAAGAGTAACAAGTACAAATCTAGCCTGGTTCATATGATCTTGGGTCTCTCTCTTCAAATTTGCCTAACTAAGAACAGCACCTTGGAGCCTGTCCTGGCTGTTTACGTCAATCCTTTTGGAGGTAGCCACTCTGAGAGTTGGTTTATGCCTGTCAATGAAAATAGTTTCCCAGACTGGGAGCGGACTAAACTGGACTTACCTCTTCAGTGTTATAACTGGACGCTGACTCTAGGCAACAAATGGAAGACATTTTTTGAAACAGTACACATCTACTTGAGGAGTCGCATTAAGTCAAATGGTCCCAATGGCAATGAGAGCATCTACTATGAACCCCTGGAGTTTATCGATCCATCACGGAACCTGGGCTATATGAAAATCAACAACATCCAAGTGTTCGGTTACAGCATGCACTTTGACCCGGAAGCTATCCGGGACTTGATTTTGCAGTTAGACTACCCCTACACTCAGGGATCCCAGGACTCTGCTCTCTTGCAGCTACTAGAGATACGGGACCGTGTAAATAAACTTTCTCCACCTGGCCAACGTCGTCTAGACCTTTTCTCATGCCTGCTGCGTCACAGACTCAAGCTTTCTACCAGTGAGGTGGTGAGAATTCAATCTGCTCTGCAGGCCTTCAATGCCAAATTGCCAAACACAGTGGATTATGACACAACCAAATTATGTAGTTAACCATAATTGTGAAGCACAACAGAAAAAAACTACAACCATGAAGGAGTTTTTACAGTGCTTTTGTGGAACAGTTTATGTTTGGAAGAGTAAATTTAAATTGTCTTTTCAATATCTGTCTTATATCAGTCAATAACGTTGGATGGCAATTTACACCCATGAACAAATGAATATATTATACCTGCAATTTTTTTTGTTTTGTTTTATGAATGAAAATAAATACTGACACCAGTCTAGAAGACATTCTACTTTTTACAATAAATTTCATTTGTAATTTTATATGTTCCGTGGCAATGCTTTTGTGCATTACATCCTCTAGAGGGAACATAAAAGGATACCAATAAAATTTTGTAGCTGAACAGTTATTAAAAAGAAATGCTGTGGGATTCATTCTTTTCCCCTCTCTAAAAATGAATAACAGTCTTGATATTGTGTGTTTGGCTAGGAAGGTACTGCAGGAAACAGAAGTATATGCATTCGGAGTCAAAAGGGCAGTCTGCCAACTAAAAAGAAAAGCAGTTTAGCTAAAGTTTCCTTTGTCATTTGGAATATTACTGAAGATGCAAGTTGGCATTTATTGATGACACATGTACCCCTTCCTTCACCTAGAGACTTCAAAAGGGCCCTTCCTTTCTCAAGATATTGTACTATGATATGGGTGTCTCCCCAAATAGCCATATTGTCCACTTTAGAGAAGACAGAATGCTAGACTTGCTCTCTTGTGCAATATTGTAAGAAATTCAGCCATAACAGTAGTTCAAGTAGATAAAATATACTTAACCCTGTGATACGCAGACATTTCAAACAATTTTTTTCCTGAGTATGAACCTCATGTTACTCATTGTGTTGACATGAAGAGGATTGTGTATGGATTCTGTATGGAACATTACGCTAGCATAGGTTCCTTCCTTTAATATCTAGTTTTGGTAAAATTGTGAAATCTTTCTTCAGACAATTGCACTCACTATAAGCAGTGTGACTGGCACATATATTCAGTAGAGTAATCAAACTACCGAAGATATAACTTGAACAAGGCTACAGAACTTCTCAGAATTCCTACTTCCATAATGTCCTGCCACGCTGTGGTATAACTGCATGCACACATGTATGCTAAAAGGGGAAGGGGTTTATTAATACATACTATTTTTCTAGCCATATCTCTTATGGTCAACTATGGAAAAAATGTCCAGATAGCATTCAACTCAACTGAAGAGGAAATTCAAGTGCAGCTGAGACGGTTGATAAGTACATGGCATATTAAAAATATAATTTTACAATGTCATTTTCTTAAAACCATTTAATACATCAAATTACTTTGATTTACACATATTTTACTTTTTATTTGATTCATATTTGTTTGTTAGGTCCACAGGCCATAACAAAAGAGCACCTATTTATGGCAATGTATTAAATAGTAAAAAGCAAAACCTAGGTTACAACAATTAGAAATATACTGTATATACTCAAGTATAAGCTGACCCAAGTATAAGCCGAGGCACCTAATTTTACCACAAAAAACTGGGAAAACTTATTGACTCGAGTATAAGCCTAGGGTGGGAAATGCAGCAGGTACTGGTACTGGTCCTTTTTCTTGTAGCCTTCTTGGAACACATAGGCTGCAATCCTAAGCACACTGTCCTGGGAGTAAGCATCACTGAATTTAGTGGGGCTTACTTCAGAGTAGACATGCATGGACAGGGTGACCAGATGCCAAACCCAAAATTCCTGAACCCTGAATTCCTGAGCCAAAATTCCTACCCCCAAGCAAAAATTCCTAACCACTTAAAAAATTCTAAAAAATGTATTTTTTATTTTTATAGGTTTTTTTTGTTTTTTGGCCATAACTTTTGATAGGAAGGAGATATCTCAAAACTGATTTTTGCATTGGATTCTGCTCTTCAGTATAAATCCAATGGTATATGACATGATGGGGTTTGATCCCGCCACTTTTCAGTTCACCCGAGTATAAGCCGAGGGGGCTTTTGGGGCCTTGGTCATGTAGTCTAACCACCAACACCCCTTGGCAGTATCCATAGGAGCAGAGGTTCCTACTCAGGGCATTTGGGCCAAAAAACCTGACCTATAATCCAACACAGGAAAAGGCAAAAAAACACCATGTCAAATGCAATAATAAGTTCATACTTGTCATCCTGAACTTGACATACACTGATAACCTTAATGACAATCAGCTATGTGATCTGAAACCAGGCAAGATTTCTCTGTTTTGAGTCATCCTATTAGTAACAGGACCAATGGGTCCTGGACAACTATGGCTTCAATTCTAACCTCCCCTTAGGCTGGCATAAGCCCTAGCATGATTCCTGTGCTGACCTGGGGGTGTCACAAAAGTGCCATAAGGCACTTCTGCCCCACTCCTGGGGGGTTTAGGCCAGGCATATGCCGACTTCCCCCCACTATGGGGATATGTCAGGTGATTTAGGCCGGCCTAAATTAATTAGGATTTCAACCTATAAGTTTCAATTAATCAAGATAAGATTTTTGCAACCTCTTCTGGCAAGATAAAACATTTCATTAGGATTCATACGTACTTTTGGTTATTGGGGAACAGTATAAGAAATGTCACCTGCATTGTCAACTGAATGTTACACCTGCACACCAGGATCAAGAAAGATAAACATTTCTATGCCACCAGCAAGTAATGTAAGTATTTTTTTGACATTAGAAGCATAATATTAAGATGATTGAACATAAAGGAAATTTGAAGGAAAAAATGTAGGAAAACAAGGAGGAAAAATATATCCTGCAGAAAAAAGGCAAAGGCAACTTCTTTAGCATTTGTTCCATGTGGTGGTGGGATCAGGTTGTTCTGGATTTGAGTCATCCAAACTATTATTGATGCAACATGGGAAAACCTAGTTGGCATGTTATAGGTATCTGTCACCAGGACATTGCCTTCCTATCCAAGTGGTACCCAGGGCTTTTTTCCTGGGGATACTCACTGATACTCAATACTGCCATCTTTTCCAACCTGCTCCCCCTAGCAACTAATTATTAATAAAGTATATGTAATAAATTCTATGTGATAGTTTTAAATTTAATAATAAGTAATATTTTATTTAATTAGCCACATGAAGGCAATATATATGAGTATTTTCAGCTTTTATTTTGTCATGTCCTAAATTTTGGGCAGCCTTTTTTGGTAATGGCATATGGTCACCCTGTTTGAACATCACCCCATCAAGTGCAGGGCTTTGGAGGTAGCGGGAGAGGGAAGGAAGAAGAGCGTTCTGAGGTGAGAAAATGGAGTTCATGGGGTTTGGTATGTGGAGATAGGACCTGGCAATATGTTTTCCTGTGTAGCACAGAGTAGCTACTGGACTACTCGTATCTAGCTGGTTCTGCGCTGCTTCCAGAAATAGTGCAGAACTGAACAGACCTATTGGGGCTACTGCAGCCCCACCCAAGAGAAGGGGAAAAGTTTCCTTTTGCTTCACAGCCATACTGACCTGCCTGTTCCAGTGCAAATTTGGATTGTGCAGACAAAGGGTGAAAAGATTTATCACTGAAATTAGATTTTGTAGGTTCATACGGTTTGAGGACAATAATTTGATCTTAATGGTGACATCAAAAACTGAAATTCAAAACGAACAAAAATGATGGAAATACTGTATAGTGAAACATTTATTCAGATTTAATCCTGCAATCCATTTACATATAAATGGTAATTTCTGCTGGATAATGGGACTGCAGTAGGTTAGTGGTTCAGGGCTCTGTGCCTGTTCATAGACTGGGCCTGGGTCATCTGTTCATGACCCAGGACCTGCATGATGAAGTGGGCTCCTGTCACTCATCCCAGCTCCTACCAACCCAGAAGTTCAAAAGCATTAAAATCAAGTAGATAAATAGGTACCTCCAGTGATTTTTCAGGGAAGAAAGGTGATGGTACTCACTACTGTGGCATAGCTAGTCATCCCCATATTAATGACAAGAAGGCTATATTTTGCAAGAATGTATTACAAGAAAAAAGGACAATGAAGTTGTTTTTTTCAGGTCACATGGCTAAAATCCAAGATATGTCCTGGAAAAGGTCATATGGTCACCCTGTGTTCAAATCAGCTCATGAACAGTTTCACTCATAGAGAGAAGAGTTGGGTATAGGGAGGCAGTAGCAGGAGCAAATCATCCCAAATGGCCTGTGCCAGATCTTATCTCTGTAGCAGAAATCTTTCACCCACTTTCCTTAAATGTGCACTGAAATGTGCAAAGGTACAAGGACACCGATGTGGCTTATGCGAAACAAGGGAAATTAAAATCCCCTTTCCCTGCTGAAGCCTCCTGGCTGGTCCCTTTTCCACCATGAATGCAGTCTTCATCAGACTGGTATAACTGTAATAGTTTTTTCATTTCATTTCATGTACAGTATGTTGCATTGGAGTCATTCTGGTTTGTTATGTTCACCTTGGCCTTCCCTCAAAAACCAAGGCATACTTGTCTACTCATGAGTAAACACACACATGCAACTCAGTTTGCATTTTCTTAGGGCTCAATACATTTTCTTTCTCATATGGGGCCTTCTACAGTATATGGTTCCTTAGGGCCTGCATTCATCAAATTGGAACTGTCAGGTGGCTTTCTGTTCCCCTTGCCTCCTTGCAAGTTGGTAATGGTTGAGATGGACAATTCAGGCTGGATGTTGGGTAGAACTGGGAAACTGTAGAAAAGATACCTCTGTTTCTTGAGGCAGAGCTATAAAACATGAGTGTTTGGCTCAAAATACTGCCTATCACTTTCTATGGAATTCAGTAAAGTCTGCCTGGATCAAAATATTCATATTTTTGGATTGCATACCAGGTACAAACTGCACACTAAGTGGAGGCCATATTGGGCCAAAACTATAATAAAGGGTAGGTGGATTGCACCCTCCTGGTATCAAGGAGGCTCAGGATATCTATCACAAATACTAAGTCCCAAAGCCAATTTTCATCCTTTTGAAGCTTGCACTCATCAGGAAGTTCCCTTTTAAAAAAAACACCTTTAGAACATTATCTTTTAATTCCCAAAGGCTGCAATCCTAACCACACTTTCCTATTGAACGCAATAGGATTTACTTCTGAGTAAACATGCTTAGGATTAAGCATGTAAATCATCAAGCACTGTAAATTTAGCATTAAGCACTGTAAATCATCATTCTCCATGATAGCCTATGGATGCTTTAATAAAGTGGATTTGTGGAATTGTGGAGTTTGTGGAATTCCTTCTGTTGAGATTTCTTCTGTTGAGATCCATATAGATTTTGTCCATACACTACAGGAGACAATTCTGTTTCTTTGGCACAGTGAGCTTCCTGTCGATTAATACAGTGGCCTGTGAAATGTTACATTTCAAATAATCTTCCAGTAAAGCCAAACAACCTCTTACCTTGCAATCATTTCAAGATCTTCATATGTGCAGAAACTATCAAGTTTATTTTCTCTTGTTGAAACCAACTGATGCAAGTCAAGAAGCTCTTCAGCAAATAAAATGTTCACTGTGTGTTGACACATACACATTCTCATCATTAGTAAGGAGAAAATACTTGCTTATGCTGATACAAGAAAGTATTTGTTTAGCAATGTCTGTTTAGCAACATCTCATTGCATCAACATTTCATTGATTCTTGAAAGAGCAATGTAGTCCACCATTTTAAAGCTCATGTGATCTCTAGTAACTTTTGTAAAGGTCATGAGTCTCTGTTTTATTTTCCATCAGAGTACAATTTGAACCATTTCCACTAAAAAGTAAGCTCCATTGTGTTCAGTGGGTCTTGCTCTCAGGAAAGTGTCTTTAGGATTGCAGCATATCTTTTTTCTTTTTCATAAAAAGCTTTCATTGTTTGTCATCATGCAAAGTTTTTTTCCTTCAAAAATTGCTGTTATTGTAAATTGTAAAAGAATCTTCTTATTTACAAATTCTGCTTTCACTGCCTGTGAGTTTATACTGTGTTAATACTGAGTTATACTGAGTTAATACTGTGAGTTTATATTTGTATGCATCTGTTTAAAGCACTGCCCTAATTTAACTTTTTTAAGGTGAGGACCAGTGATGGGATTCAAAGAAATTAACAACCGGTTCTATGCCCATCTGGCAGCCACTTTTAGATGGCCATTTTAAACTTTATATGTCCTATCTCTTGTTAACAACCGGTTCTATAGAGTAGGTGTGAACCTATTGGAGCCCACCACTGGGAGGACTATTACTCATGCCCTACAAATAAGGCACACAGGTTTTGACAAATTCTCCTTCAAAAACAAAAGCTGTCTTTCCTTTTCAAACTCAAAACTCCTAAAGAACAATATTGTCTTCATATTTCTGGAAGTAAATGACTTGAAGTAAATGACTTGCTCATAGCCATTACAAATTGATAAGACTGCATAGCACAACAAAGCTGGCACTACAGTTCTGATTACAACCAAAGAAGGAAGGACTGTCCTTGGCTGTCAGGACTTTCAGCAAACAAACAAACAAAAGAAAGGCAGACAGACAGACATAGGTATTTATATACCACCTTTCTGGCCTTGGATTGCTCCTTTGGCTTTATTCAAGGAAGTTTATATAGCCTGGATTTTCTAAGCCTCAAAGATGCTTTTACAATCAACAGAGAGTTCTGTCTTTCAAGAATTTGGCTATTTTCCAGGTAGATCTCACCATGGTCTGGCCACACACTCTGGCTTGCTGTGCTCCCACACAGACAGAAAGCTTTCACAGCTGGCTCCTTTTGGCTGCCACCCAAAGGCTCTCTGCTCAGCTTGTCAAGGTCGCCATACCAGTGTCTTTGGTAATCTGGAACAGGCAACGTTCAAATGAATTATCTTCAGGCATGCCAGCAGCTTAACCCTCTAGACCAGACTTCCTACCCAAAAAAGATGAGGTTGTTCTGGAAATAGATAAAATGGCTAGCAGAAGCAAGTACAATAATAATAATAATAGTGACAAATTAGAAACACAGTTTTCTGGTGATAAGTCTGCTAACTGGTTTATTTAAAATAAATTAAAATTATATAACGGCAACATTCTGCTTTCAGTTTAGAAAGTTGACACACATTGACCTCCCATGATCTAGCCAATTATTTTAAATGCAGAGAAAGAGCCAACCTTTTATGCAAGAAAAATGAAATAGTCTATATTTCACTGAGCAAACTGTCAGTCTCAAGTTTTTATTTGATAAATCAAAACTAATGTATGCTTATCAGAAAATGCCTTCATGATAAGTAAATAAAAATATGCATTTATTTTTAAATGTATGAAAAAATTGTTTTCCAATATCAGACTACGGCTTGGAGTTATGTTGGGTCATTTTACTGAATTTATAACAATGCAGAAGAGCTAAATAGAAAGGAAAAACCCTAACCCACCAATTTGCAGGAAATTCAACCAGGGGAAATAGTTCTAGCTACCTATGACCACAATCATTTTATGATTTGCTTTTGAACAACCATGAATAGGATTACTTCCTTTGTAAATCTCATTGGACATACCATCAGAATGCATTCAGTCTAGGATCATTAGCATATATTTATCAGAGACCACAAGTTTCACCACCTATTTGCATCCCTTGGAAATTTTCAAAGGCAGCATGACTGGGAGGAGGGGAACGAGCCCGAACCACTCCGGTGATGCCTGACTGGTTTGATGAAAATATGTGACTCTGATCATTCTTTCACAAGCCTGCTTCTGCCTTTCTTTCTTGCTTCTGCTTTGTCTCTAGTGTTGCTTTTTTATTTAGTTCCATATTTTTTTGTCTCCCTTTACCTTTAAGTTTAATTTAAAGCCCTCCTGAGAAGACATTTCAAAGACATTTCTCCCAGTCACTATGAGGTCCAGCCCATCTCTTGCCATTTGTGGTCTAAGGAACCAATTTGCTCCAAAAACAAAAAACAAAAACAAAAACAAATAAACACAATCCCTGTAGTATTTGTTACTACTTGTTTGTTTGTTTGTCAAATTCAGATTTCTCATCAGATATTAGACTGACAGCACAATTCAGAGTAACTATGGGAGCTCTTGCGTCGACGCAAGAAAAATTTATTCAGAATTGCTCTATGAATTTCCCATAGGTTTCCCATAGGAGGCGCTTTAACTACTTCAACATAAATGTCTCTTACGTCGATGCAAGAGCTCCTGTAGCTACTCTGGATTGTGCTGAAAGTGGTTTACCTAGACAGGCTGTCCTAGACCTGATAAGGGTCTTCACAATATTGTTGCTGAGACTGAAACCTTCATTTCCCAGATATTTACCTTCCATGTTGTGGTTGTCTCTGTTTGCACATTCCTCAAACGTCTGTAAACAACCACACCAAACTAGAAGTTTCTGGCTGTTATTGCTCTTTGCTGACTAAGAGCAGAATCCTAACCATGTCTACTCAAAAATAAGCCCCATTGTGTTCAATGGGTCTTACTCCTAGGAAAGTGTCTTTAAGATTGCAGCCTTAGAGCAGAATCCTAACCATGTCTACTCAAAAATAAGCCCCATTGTGTTCAGTGGGTCTTACTCCTAGGAAAGTGTCTTTAAGATTGCAGCCTAAGAGCACAATCCTAACCATGTCTACACAAAAGTAAGCCCAATTGTGTTCAGTGGGTCTTACTCTTAGGAAAGTGTCTTTAGGATTGTAGCCTAAGAGCACAATCCTAACCATGCCTACTCAAAAGTAAGCCCAGTTGTATTCAGTGGGTCTTACTCCCAGGAAAGGATTTAGTTTTTAGGATTGCACCCTAACATTATCTGTATTCCAGTCACCTTCTCACTGCAACATGAACAGTAGGGTGCCTTTCTTCACCAAGGCTTATGAATGACAGCAACTTCACGCTGTTCCTAATATGGCTAGATCTGCAAAGACTGCAAGGATCCTTCTTTTTATTCATTTTTTATTTCCCATATTGCACAATGCATCTGTGGTGCTCTTGTGCACTTAATTAAATGCAGTGTTTGATATGTGATGGCCCATCCACACATACAAATCATCTCCATGTACCGTATTGCAATAATCATACAATGAATCAGCTTCAAGTGGTAAGATACAAATGTAATAACTTGATTTTCTTGACAATTGATGGCTAGTGACTCAAAGTAGGGCCACTGAAAAGCATTCCATTCTGAGGTGATTGAAATATATTTAGTCCAGCTCAGAAAACAGCAATTTTGAAGAAATAACTTTGAATTCCTCAATTTAGTCCATAGAACTTCAAAACCTCACTGTAGGTTTTGTCAGTAATTTTCAAATTTGAATTTTTAACTGTTTCCTCCTCATCCGGACACAAATGCCAATGCTGGATGTTATGTCTATGCAGAGCAACTATAAACTCAATATAAATGAAAAACTTTTAAAATCACAATTTTTTTCAGTTATTTTAAAATTTGAATTTTAAGTCAAAAATTTGAATTTTTAACTGTTCCCTTTTCATCCAGACAAAAATCCCAGTGCTGGGTGTTATATGTCTATATAGAGCAACTTTAAATTCAATATAAATTAAAAACTTTTAAAATAACTTTCTTTTAACTGGACTGCATTGTGTGTGTATGCAGTTGTGATGTGTGTGTGCGGAATGTTGGGTTGTGTGTGTGTGAAAGAGTGGATTGTGTTGTTTGTGTGGAGGTGTGTTCAGTGTGTGGAATGTGGGGTTGGTAATATGTGGGGGTTGGGCTATATTGTATGACTGCCGTTGCATTGTGTGTGTGGGGAGCATGGGGTTGTGTTGTGTTGGGGGTTGGCCTACATTGTGTGTGTGTGTGAAAGAGTGTGTTAGCATGTGTGTGGAGTTGTGTTGTGTGTGTGTGTGAAGTGTGGAGTTGGGTTGTGCGTGGGGGTTGGCTACATTGTGTGAGTGTGAAAGAGTTGGTTAGCATGTGTGGTGTTGTTTGTGCGTGGAGTGTGTGTGTGGAGTGTTGGGTTGTGTGTGTGGAGTATGGTGTTGGGTTGTTTGTGGGGGTTGCCCTACGCCAGTGGTTCTCAATCTTCCTAACGCCGTGACCCCTTTATAAGTTCCTCATGTTGTGGGGGCCCCCAACCATAAAATTATTTTCGTTGCGACTTTGTAACTGTAATTTTGCTACTGTTATGAATCATAATGCAAATATCCGATATGCAGGATGTATTTTCATTGTTACAAATGAAATGTGTGTTCTATGCACACACTGAACACAAAAATCCCATTGTGTTCAATTTCTGAGTAGGTATGCATAAGTATGGGCCCCGAGGCTGCAATCCTATTCACATATACATGGGAGTAAAGGCCCCTGACTATAATGGGATTTATTTCAGAGTAGTCATGCATAGGATTGGGCCCTGAGGCTGCAATCCTATCCACATTTACATGGGAGTAAAGGCCCCCTGACTATAATGGGATTTATTTCACAGTAGGCATGCATAGGATTGGGCCCCAAGGCTGCAATCCTATCCACATTTACATGGGAGTAAAGGCCCCCCTGACTATAATGGGATTTATTTCAGAGTAGGCATGCATAGGATTGGGCCCTCAGGATGTCAGTCAGCCCCAGTGCACACACAGCTACAGCCAGAGGTCTGGCAAGCCTGACCTGGCCCCATGCACCAGGTGTCTTTAGGCGACCCCCAGGAAAGCTCTAGGCGACCCCCAAAGTGGTCCCGACCCCCACTTTGAGAAACGCTGCCCTACGCTGTGGATGTGTGAAAGAGTGGGTTAGGGCGCAATCCAGAGCAAGTTCAACCTGCTCTGCCCTAACTAATCTCTCCTAACTATTCTGTATCCAGAGCAGAAAGTTATGCTACATCCAGAGAGTCAGGAAGCCTGGGCTGCCCTAACTGCTCCAGAGCATGCTAAGTCTGTAACAGCTGGGAGTCACTGACTTGCTCCTGAGTAGACCTCCCCTCAGATCACACTGAAGAAGGAACAGCTGTAGTGCCTACATTATAAGGAAGCCCAGCAGTTCCTGACAACCAGTTACAGCTGCAGTTCTTCTAGTGCAAGATGGATGCTTGGAGTGGCCTGCTGTATCCTGAGGTTAGTGGGCTGCCATAGTTGTGCCATATCCTGAGGTTGAGAGGCAGGGATTGCAGCTAGGCTGGCCAAGAACTCAGATTTTTGGTCAACACTACCATTCTTACTCAGGCCTTATCATGGACCCCTATGGGTCTACTCATTACTATACCTGCTCCTGAGGTGGTATAACTCTGAGGGCTGGAAGAGGGCATTTCTGCCTTGGAAACAGGCTCTGGATACAGAGTAACTGCTCTGCCCTAGGCAATGCTAAACCTGCCCTCAACTTGCCTCTCCTGAGCTGCTTAGGCTGCCCCAGTTAGGGCAGAGCAGGTCCACCTCTCTTAGGGCACCCTATCTTGCCTTGCTCTGCCCTAAGCCTCTTCCAGAGTAACTGGGCTGGAGCATCTTGCAGTTGCTCCACCCTAGTGATAGATAGGGCACCCTAAGGCCTCTTATGTGCAAGGAATAGTTGCTCTGGATTGGGCTGTTAGTGTATGTGCGTGGGGTGTGGTGTGGTATTTGTGGAGTTGTGTTGTGTGTGTGTGTGTAGTGCAGAGTTGGATTGTGTGTGGTGGTTGGGCTACCTTGTGTGAGTGTGAAAGAGTTGGTTAGCGTGTGTGTGTGTGTGTGTGTGTGTGTGTGTGGAGTTGTGTTGTGTGTGCATGGAGTGTTGGGTTATGTGTGTGGAGTGTGGTGTAGGGTTATTTGTAGGGGTTGGCCTACTCTCTCTCTCTCTCTCTCTCTCTCTCTCTCTCTCTCTCTCTGTGTGTGTGTGTGTGAAAGAGTGGGTTAGCGTGTTTGTGAAGTGTGGTGTTGTATGTGTGGAGTTGCGTGGTGTGTGCATGAAGTGTTGGGTTTGTGTGGAGTGTGGTGTTGGGTTGTTTGTGGGGGTTGGTCTATGCTGTGTGTGTGTGAAAGAGTGGGTCAGTGTGTGTGGACTGTGGTGTTGTGTGTGTCAAGTTGTGTTGTGTGTGTGTGTGCATGGAGTGTGGGGATTGGTTGTGAGTGGTGGTTGGTCTACATTGTGTGTGTGAAAGAATGGGTTAGCGTGTGTGTGTGCAGTTGGGTTGTGTGTGGAGTTGAGCTATGTTGTATGTGTGTGTGAGTGAAAGGGTGGGTTAGTTTGTATTGTATATATGTATGTAGTTGTGTTGTGTGTGTGTGTGGAGTTGTGCATGTGGAGTTGTGTGTGTGTGGACTGTGGGATTGGGTTGTTTGTCAGGGTTTAGCTACATTGTATGTATGTGAAACAGTGGGATAGCATGTGTGTGTTGAGTTGTGTTGTATGTGTGTGTGAAGTTGTTTGAGGGGGTGGGCTATGTTGTGTATGTGTGAAAGCATGGGTTGGGTTTGTGTGTGTGTGGAGTTGTGTTGTGGTGTGTGTGGAGGTCAATCCCGGGATCATCCCAATTCAAAAACAGTATAATATGTCTAAGTAGATCAAGTGTGGGCACAGCTAGAGAGGTTTGGGACATGTATGGAGTTGTGTTGTGTTGCATTTGTGTGTGTGTTTGTGTGTGTGTGTGTAGTGTGGGTTGCATGAGGAGGTCAATCCTGGGATTGTCCAGATTCTGCAAAGGTATAATATGTCTGTGTAGAGCAAATATGGATTGAGCTAGAGGGGTTTAGGACGTGTGTGGAGTTGTGTGTGCGTGCGTGTGTGTGCACATGTGTTTGTGGCATGTGGGGTTGGGTTTGTGCGTGTGTGTGCGTGCGTGCGCGCACGCGTGTGCGTATGTGTGCACATGTGTTTGTGGCATGTGGGGTTGGGTTGTCTGTTGGGGTCAATCCCAGGATCATTCCGATTTCAAAAAGGTATAATATGTCTACGTAGAGCAGGCATGGTTGGAGCTAGAGGTTATGTGACGGATGGAAAGACAGAATTTGCCATTTATTAATATAGATGGTGTTGCTGCAAATACATTTAAAAGGCCCTCAAGCGAAATGAAAGCAGGATGTTTTTATTTTTTCTGAATTACTCTAGCAAGATTTTTCTAGGATATGCTTGTTTTCACAAGACACTGAAAATACACAAATTAACCTCAGAGGAACATTAAAAGCTTAACAGGACATCAGCTGTTTCCAGTGAGATGGCCTCTTTCCTGTTTAAAGTGGAAGAGACATCCTTTTTCCATGCATTTTCAAAGTACTTCATTAAGTTTAAAAATGTTTCATTAAGTTTTATTAAACTCATTAGACTGAGAGAGTGAGAAGTTCCACTTTACAGTCAGCAAGTGCCACTTCACTACAAATGCTTATTACCATTGCTAATCCACTCAGCGTTTTGAGATGCTTGGGTAGGGCTTGATTTTGCTGCTGTTGTTTTGTGAACAAAGAGGGAAAAGAGAAAGATGAAGTCATTGTTTCAGAATGTCTTTGGCCACATGCATTGAGTAAATTCAATTTGACAAGAACAAATTGGAATAAACTAAAACATTTTTTTTACATTGCAATAGTATTGAACGTTTTCTGAATGTGCCCTGTGTGTGTTTCTGCAACCACTTCTCATCTTTTGAAACCTGAAAAAGATTTACTTCTTGATTTGCTTACTGATCCATAGTGAAATCTAAATCAATTTTTGCATGTCCCAAATTGGTGAATTAAATGAACAAGCTGTGCTGACCATAAAATACAGTGGTTTTAAAAGTGGCTGCTCATCTTGCAATTACAACATCTACAAGCAACACATTTCCAACAGAGTTCTTAGCATCATTCCTTAAAAGCACTCTTAGGATTGTTAGGTGGACAGGCTTGAAATCGCAACTGGCTTATGGCATTATAATTGGATTTTTGAGTTAAATCAGCAGTTAAACACACCTAATATCTGCAGTCTCATGTAGACAGAGTATTCTGTATTGATTTTTCATCTGAGGTGCCCTCTGTGTTTATTATTTATTCCATAAAGTACTGGCAAATATATTGCCCTTTTGCCAATAACACTACTTTAGCGTGTAAGAGGTTGTAAATCTTATTTTAAAATCCCCATTTGGAAACTGATGTGAAAGTATTAGCCACGAGTGGTAACTCGGTCATCTCCTCAAACTACAAAGTATTTTTATACACACCAAAGCATTCTCTTTTATTGGAGCCATGAGTTGTCTTACAAAATAATCAGTTACTCACAGCTCCTGGAACTTTCACAATTGTGTAGAAGCAGGAATTTCAGCAGGTGCAGCTTGTGATCTGTGATCCATCCTCCTGCTATACTGGTACTGCTATACTGCAGTATCATGCTGCAGATGTTACTGGTTGTCAGGCAGGCACCACAGCTGTTCCTTGTTCAGTGTGATCTGAGGCAGGTCTCCTCTGGAGCAAGCCCTCCCCAGGTGTCACTAACTTGGTGTGTCCTGAGCATGCCTAGAGGAGCAGACTTGTGCTGTTCCCTGCTCTGGAGCAGCTAGGCTTCTTGACTCTCTGGATTCAGCCCAACTTTCTGTTCTGGATACAGCCTACTTTGGGCAGCCCAGCTGGGCCATTCTCACTGCCCTAGCACTGGATTTCACCCATAGTGTTGAAATTAATCACATGAAAGCAATCAATATGAGTGTTTTTATCTTTTAATATGTCATGTCCTACATTTTTTCTTAGGTGTCCCACATTTTGAAGGCCTTATCCTCTTTCTGAGGTCATGATATCTGGTTACCCTAAGAGACAAATCAGAGTTGAGCAATGCGGCAGCTTTCCTAAAAAGCAAGGATGTTTCCCTGAGCAAAGGAAGTTGTTTTGTACCAGGGAGAAGGCTGAAAACAAAGGGGGGAAATTAGCTTTGCTTTTAGAAATGTATAGATTAGGTTCTTCATTATAAACAGGGTGAGTGTATGCATGAAGCTGAATTGTGAACTACTCTATTAGTCTGTTGTAACACATACTGCTTCAGGAAACAATTGAATGAGATGCTGGCAATTATACTTGAAACCTTCCTGAATGCCTTCAGTGTGCTCTACATTAAACCATGAGGCATCTCTGAGAATCCAGATATTATGGAACCCCATTGGCATAGTACTCCAGTTGGATCTCAGCATTTTCCAAAAAGCCTGCCTTTATGAAATCTCAGACAGTGAACAATTTTTCACGAATTTTTCTCCCATTCTTTCTCTCTTTCACTGTGACTGCTAGGTCACTGAATCTGAAACTCAGGGCCCTGCTTGAAAGCCTCCACATTCATTACTGCTCATTGGCATTAATCATGGTGACAGCTCCTGTTAACAGTACGGTTTATTTTGCACCCACCTTTCCAGCTCAGCTGTCAATGGGAGAGTGTTTAGAGTTCCCTGGAGACTAATAATTTCTCTGTCACTTGCTTTTGGGAGAGCTGGTCCACCACCCCTCTGATCTTTTGGCAATCCTGAGCCAGCTATCTTCTTACCTCTTCACAGGTGGATGGCAGCAAATGCTTTAATTTATGTTTGTCTTGAAATTTGCATCTCTAATGGTAATGAGATAGATTTGTGTTGTAAGTGGGGCCACAAATGGGGCCAAACACAAATGGGGCCAAAGTCTCACCTGATGGTGAGGGCAGTTTGGCCATGGAACAGATTGCTAAGAGAGGTGGTGGACTCTCCCTCAGTGGGGATCTTCAAGCAGAGGCTTGACGAGCATCTGTCGGAGATGCTCTAGGAGGATTTCCTGCTGCAGGCAGGGGGTTGGACTAGATGACCTACTAGGTCCCTTCCAACTCTATGATTCTATGATTCTTTGATTCTATGGTTCTATGAATCACAAACCTTGTAATTCTTAAAGATGTTCTATTTTCTATAAAATCTTCAGCCATTATTATTTGGACCTTTTCCTGAATTCACACTGTCATTGTGTTAAACTCTATGAATCTTTCATATTTTTGAAGATCTTAATTTTGAAATGATAAATGTCATGTACTTTTGTTGATCCACAACTGGAACTGATGAATACAATTATATTGCTTATAAAATCTCTTATACAATATTTTTCCCTGACTGACCATATGACAGATGGAATGTATAAGTGGACATGATTATCCAACATCTGAGCAGTGATTTATGTAATTGTGGTTTCAAACCTAACCTCCAGTTAGGCTGGCATAAGCCCCAGCATAAGTCCTGTGCTGACCTGGGGGTGTCACAAAAGTGTCATAAAGCACATCTTCACCATTGTGCGGTTAAGCCAGAGCACTGGCATATGCCAACTTTCTCAAACCACCACAAAAGGATAGGCCAGATGAGTTAGGCTGGCCTAAAATGGTTAGAATTGGGCCCTACATCAAGTAAAAGCCATTGGGAATTTCTGTAGAGAAATTGCTGGGAATTGCTGTTGAGAAACTGTACAACTCCAAACGCATTGTGCCCCTTTTCAACCCTTTCCAGTTAGAATTTTCAAAAAAACCATTTCTTAGTGGGTGCCTCATCATCAAAGTGACACCCTCCCCAAATTTTACACTTCTAGGCTCAGCGGTTTTGGCTGGATGTTAATTAGTCAGTCTGTCTGTCTGTCTGTGTCAGTCAGTGATTTTTCAGCTTTACATATATAGATAATATGCACAGGAGCAGTTGAAAAACAGAAGAAATTGTAATTAATTAAAAAAAACACTACTTATTTTATCTGTGATTCTGATGAACAGTTCTTTCCTGTGCGAGATGACAAATTTTGGGAAGTGACATTGTAAGCACTTCTACTTGTTCACATTTGTTAGTTCAACATTATCAGTTGCCTCTAATGCCATGTCGTCCTGACTATTCAATCGCCACACAAAGTAAAAGCCTTTGATCTTTAATCCTCGTGCCTACTTATGGACAATGTGCACTGATATGGGTTTTTGAAAGCAACCAAAGACAAAGAGGTTCAATTTGTACATTATTGTACATTATGCAGGCTGCATTTAGTATAGCTAGTGTGGCTGCATTTAGGTTCAAAGGATCAAAGGATAATATCTGTCCTGGCTGACTTTTAGGGCAGTTTGCATGTCTGAGAGAATCTTCCAGACTTAGTTCCTACAAATTGCAGATTTGATTATGTTAGATGACGTTGCGGGGAAAATCTCTACATATTTAAGCTAGCATATCATGGAGATGGCTACGCTAGACATCTCCACATTGTCACCAGTTTTTCTGTGTGTGGGCAGTTCTTAACACAGCTAATTAGTCTGTGATGTGTATGCACCCCTACCTGCTGTTAATAGTGGAACACATCTGGAGAAGCCTTACCAACTGAAGTTGGTGTGAATTACAACATAATCATTCCATATTAAAAGATGCTTGGTAACTCCTGTTCAGCCAGCTGTGAGATGAAGTGTTATTGGCCATTTTCTTTCCAGTCTAATAAACCACCCTTTGCTTTTGCATGGATTCAGGCACCTTTTCTCTATTTTGGTCTTCCTTCCTCATTTCTGCACAGTATCAAATCCCATTTCAATTTTGCTTTACCTTGTCTTATGCATTCCAAGTCTTGCATATCATGGAGGTATAGCTCAGTAGTAGAGCATTTCACTGCATATCTGATGACATTTCAAATATCTGCTTTCATATAAATTGTGAACTTTCCTTCCTTCCTTCCTTCCTTATAGGAAAGTAGAGCTTGTCTGGTAATAAGGCACACCCATATGTCCTGGGTGTTGGATGCAAGGCTGTTTGGCATAAGCAGGTATCAATAGCATAAGAGAGATTCTTGGATTCCCCACATGCAAATTACATGAGGAGAACACTTGTTATAAACTTTTGTCTGGATCTTAGCCATGCTCAGTGTTTCCTCCTTCAGTAGTTAATCAGCATGTAATACAACAGATCGTTCCTGCGAAGCACTTCTCAAATAAAGGAGTCTCTAAAAGCATTTTAAAAACATCCTTCTACAATATAGAGATAGCCAGTGAATTGTTCCTCGCTTTGTCATTTTAGTGAGATTACTCCCTGCAGTCAAAAGACGCCTTGGCATGCAACTTTCCTTGTGACTCTCGGCAGGAGTCCTCCCGATAAGAAAGCTACTCTCTGCAGGAAGCATCATTCATTCATCTTTTCTACAGGATCCAAGGACCCATCATGTATCTCTGTTGCTATCTATCAATATTGATTGCCATGGTCTGATTCGCCAGGCAGAAATTTCTTCTCTGCAGTTAACTCCCCTAGTACATGTCAAAAGTATTCCTATAGCTTAAAACACCCCACTCTGTCTTGTCCTTTCCACTCACCTTCTTCTGATAAAGAAGAAATCAAGTGAGGAAATCATGCAACATGCTGTTTGTTTTCTGACTGAAGTGCAGTTCAAGGGGATATGCAGGAGGGCTAGTTTTGTGGTGATCCCCCATCCCTGAGAAACACCCACCATGGAGAGGTTTGCTGTGCTCCACCCTTTTTATTTTATTGACTGCTTAAAACGTATTTGTTAAGCAACCTCCATTTATGATTGATTATTGTGTTGTTTTTGCTCCTTTTAGTTGCTTGCTATTGTTGGGTATTTAATTGCTTTCTAGTTTAATTTTTTACTGTTTCTAACAGCCAATCCTACCCTGGTGGTGCCCAGGGCTCCAGCCAAAATTGCTACCACTGGATCCTATGGTTGCTGGGTGAGTGCCAAGAGTTTCCCTGGGGTAAGGGAACACTGGGTAACACAGCCATGCCACCAGTGGCTCTTCTTGGATCTGCTCCTGCTTTGGGTGCAGAACAAAGGAGGCCAGTGTTGGTCAGTGCCCAACCCAGGCCTCCTTGGGTCTGCACCCACTTCAAGAGGGAGCAGAGGATACATGGCAGAGCCTACCACCATCTCCACCACCCTACTGGACCTAATCCTCCAAACCCCCATCTGCCCACCCCATACCAACAAAAGCCACCCTACTGTCCAGTGATATAATTTACCTGCACTAGTGGCACATTATCCATTTCCCAGTAGTGGGCCTACTTCCAAATGGTGTCAGCCCAGTGCCAGCAACACTTACCCAGCTAAGTTTACTCAAACATGCTTTTAAACTACCCAGTGCTAGTACTAAGGCATCTTAGGATTGGACCCTTAGCGTGTGTGTGTGTCAAAATTGCTTCAGGTCTTTTTGAGATGATGTGGGAAATACATTTTTTAAAAATACTTTCCTTTTTCTCTTTGTCCTGCATATTCTCTCTTTGTCCTGCATAAAAGCCTTGTCATAAGTATGTCTAAAACCCTATAGATATTTCTGCCCTTCCCAAAAATTATATTGGATGTTTGGGACATTGACCTGCAAAACCATATGTATCATTTCTAAATTTTTTTTGATAGAGGCTGGGTTTTACTAAAGGGCAGACTTCACATGAGTTTGCAAGTTAGCTTCCATTGAGCTGTTTACAGCAGCAGCCAGCTTGCTTTTGTGCTGGTGTGGGACTGTGACTCATCACCACTTTCCACAGAAATGCCTATGGCTTGCAAGTGATTTATCATCATCTGTTGTCAAAGTGCTGACTGGCTTGCAGTTGCATATGGTGTTGGCCACTTGCACAAAATACAGGACGCTTGCATAACCGTCCCTTTTTATGCAATTGGCAGTGGGTCCTGCACCAGCTGCTACCTTGCTTTTTCATTTTGCATTGTTTTTGGTTTTTCACATTCATAATCGCAGTTCAGAACCTGTTGCTTTATTTGGGACACTTATCTCTAGCTGTGAATATGCAATTTTCACTTCAAGAACTGAATATTCATTGTATCAGTACTCATAACGTAGGAAGCAGCTCTCCATAAATTTGGCAGAGTAGGCATTGTGGTTATCAAGGGGAAAGATAATGGGAATTCTATTGTTGGCAACTCAGAGGCACAGCTCTGAACATGTCTTGTAGGAATTCCAGTTTAATGTAATCAATTCATTGTTTATCTGAGTGTGCCTAAAAACCAATACACAAATACATTGGATCATTTATATAATCTGCTTGGTTTTTCTCTTTTATTCAAAAGCATAATCAATTCATAGAAGCCCATTAAATATAGTGCTTGATATATCAGAATGGAATTCTGCTATAATTTTGAGGAAGTGATAGTAAAACCTAGTTACATTTATGCATGATTCTTATTGTCTAGAGCTGGAGAAAATATTTTATTTCTCACACTATATTTTATCCTTTGAATATTTATTTCCTTTTCCTGCTATATTTTTTCCCATGAGATACCAGGTTGGATTTATTGTCATGTTTTCCTGATTTTTTCCCCCAGAGATAATTCTATTGTCTTGAAATGTTGCTGAAGAACCTATGATAAAATGCAGGCAATATTTTGGATAATGTGAGATACTACTGCTATAAATATAAAGATGTTACTAGCTCTGTGGAGATTTTACTATCCATGTTTTGTAAATCTTTTAGAAGAAATATGTATTTTTCAGAATATTTACTATATGAAATTGATAAGAGATTTTTTGGGGGGAATTATAGGGAGAAATGTTTGGAAAAAAATTAATAATCATTCTATGCAGCTTCTATCTATGTGTGTAACTAAATAAAAGATGGAAAAGTGGTGAAAACTACTGAGAGAATTTTTGAATTGTGGAACAACTCTAAAGTTAAGAGAAGATTATGCATTTGAATTTAGGAATTAAAAATATCATACCATTTTCTGTTGCATTAACATTGCCAGTGAACAGTAGTAGGGATGGCTGGGGTGGAATCAAAGTTGAGCTGATACCTTTACTGAAATTAAAATTAAGGAGGATAAGTTTGTATTAGATTGGATGGAAGACAGAGGCTGCTAGTTTTTCTGTGTAGAGTGCACATGGAAGAGTCACTTTTGGAAAAACAAAAAAGCCCTGAAAAACTAATCTGAAGCATGATTGCAACTGGCTGAGATCTTGGCGCAAGAGCCAGCAGCCAAGATGATGATTACACGACGAAGGGAAAGATCTGGAGAAATTGAGGTTCTGTGGGGTTGTCTTGTGGAATAATATTTGTTAAAATCTCATTAACAGTGATTTCGGTTTACCTTGAGTCTATTGAGAAAGGTGGTAAATAAACAAATAAATAAATAAATAAATATGATTGTATCTGAACAAAAAGAGGTTGTATCTTAAGAGTTCTTGCTGACAGCTGGGAGTTCTGTTTTGATTCAGAGAAAGAAATGTACTTAGTCCAGTGTTGTTATAAAAGAGCTTTAACTCTAACATCTAACATCTAAGAGCATGAACTTTCAACAGAGGTGTCCAAACATTACGGCAGGAGTGTTCGGAGCTGGAAAAATGATTTATATTTCAAATTTGAATAAATTTAATTCAGTTACACATAAAAGCGTATTAAATACAGATCCAGAGGATTACAAGGCCTGCCTGAGTGCTGGATGGTAAGGGTCTTGCCATGGGCCACAACTTACAGGATCATCTCCAGGATGAGCTGCATCCTCGGGTTCTGGAACTGGCAGATGTCCTTGCAGAGCATCTGTCGATCATCTTTGAGAAATCCTTGAGGAGTGGAGAAGTTCCACTGGACTGGAAGAGGGCAAATGTAGTCCCAATCTTTAAGAAGCGGAAAAAAGAAAACCTGGGAAATTGACCAGTCAGTTTGACTTCAATCCCAGGGAAGATATTAGAACAAATCATAAAACACACAATTTGTGCACATCTAGACAAGTACTCGGTGATCAAAACAATCCAGCATGGATTTACCAAGAATAAATCTTGCCAGACAAATCTGATCTCCTTTTTTGATCGGGTTACAAGCTTACTGGACTGTGGCAATGCTGTGAATATCATTTATCTTGACTTCAGCAAAGCATTTGACAAAGTCCCACATGACATTTTAATTGGGAAGTTGGAAAAATATGGGCTAGACAAGGCAATTTTTAGGTAGATCTGCAACTGGCTCGACGACCGCACTCAAAGGGTTTTAATAAATGGTTCTGTGTCAACCTGGAGGTCGGTTTCTAGTGGGGTACCCCACAGGGTGACCAGATGACCGGAACAACCCGGATTTGTCCGGATTTTTAGCCTCCTGTCCGGGTGTCCTACATTTTGATATAATTGTCCTACATTTTGGCTTCATTTTGAAACTTCGCGATAGTGCACAGTACCCCATCATGCCTTATGTCGTTGGATTCGTATTGAAGAGCAGAATCCAATGCAAAAATCAGTTTGGAGATACCTCCTTCCTATCAAACGTTATGGTCAAAAAACCGAAAAACAAAAACAAAAAAATACATTTTTTGGCAATTTTTTTCAGAAGGTAGGAATTTTGGCCTGGGATTAGGAATTTTGGCCTTGGGGTTCAGGAATTTGGGGTTTGGCATCTGGTCACCCTGGTACTCCAAGGCTCTGTCTTGGGCCCGGTTCTCTTTAACATTTTCATCAATGACTTGGAGGAAGGGATACGGGGGAGCCTGATCAAATTTGCGGATGACACCAAGCTGGGAGGAGTAGCAAACACATCAGAAGATAGGAGAAACCTCCAGGAGGATCTGGATAAACTGGAATCCTGGGCTGTAACAAACAGAATGAATTTCAACAGGGAGAAGTGCAAGGTTCTGCACTTAGGCAATAAAAACCAAAAACATAGGTATAAAATGGGGGATACTTGGCTTGGCAGCACAACATGTGAGCAGGATCTTGGAGTCGCCGTGGATAACAAGCTGAACATGAGTCAGCAGTGTGATGTGTCTGCAAAGAAGGCAAATTCCATTTTAGGTTACATTAAGAGGACTGTAGCTTCCAAGTCACGAGAAGTTATAGTTCCTCTTTATTCTGCATTGGTGAGACCTCACCTTGAGTACTGTGTTCAGTTCTGGGCACCTCACTTTAAGAAAGACGCAGCCAAACTGGAGCAAGTCCAGAGGAGAGCGACAAGAATGATCAGTGGGATGGAAGGGAAGCCCTACGAGGAAAGGTTGGGGGAACTTGGGATGTTCAGCCTGGAGAAGAGGAGGCTGAGGGGAGACATGATTGCCCTTTTCAGATACCTGAAGGGCTGTCATATGGAGGAAGGGGCTCATTTGTTCATAGCTGCTTCTGAAAGCAAAACTAGAACCAACGGGTACAAACTGCAAGAGAGGAGATTCCAGTTGGATATACGGAAAAAATTCCTGACGGTTGGGGCGGTTTGGCAGTGGAACAAATGGCCAAGGGAGGTGGTGGATTCTCCCTCACTGGGGATCTTTAAGCAGAGGCTCGATGAGCACCTGTTGGAGATGCTCAAGGGGGAATTCCTGCTGCAGGCAGGGGGTTGGACTAGATGACCTACTAGGTCCCTTCCAACTCTATGATTCTATGATACAAAAGCAACTCCAAGCATAAACCTACAACATTTCCAGAAATAAGGTTTGCATGTATAAAATTCTAGGCATTTTAAGGCAATCCTAATCTCCAGTGAGGCTGGCCTAAGCCTTGGCATCAGTCCTGGGCTGACTGTGCTGACTGCAATGTGAATTAGAAAAGTGCCATAAGATAGTTGTGTGCCACTCCTGGGGGAGGGTTAGGCCAGTGCACAGAAACGTGCTTGCCTCCCTACATAACCATGGTTAATGGGAAGACAGTTGTGCTGGTCTAGGTAAAGATTGCACCCTATATAGGGAACACAGCCTGCCAGTGTTTGAAAAATAAATATATTACCTTTCTCATCATTAAGACTGGGAAGACTGAGAAGGACTGGGCTACACATATAAATGGCTGACAGTGACACAGGATGGAAGACTGTTGTTGGGCCTTGCACAGCTGTCGCAGTTACTTTTTTAAGGTTTGTCTTAACACTGACCTCTGAAACACCTCTGATATTTTTCATAAAATTATTTACCATCTTTCATTTTTCCAAACAAGCTGGTGTATTCCCAGAAGGTTCTCTGTCCAATCACTGACCAGACTCTGACCTGCTTTAACAAGTATATCATGCCCTACAACCATGCCCTAGAACCTAACATTTTAATGTTGTAAACATGGATTCATTTTTTAAATCAAAATGCAAACACATTTCCTGAAGAACTGCCATATGCTCACTATTCAATGGGCACTCATCAAATGATTTCAAAAGCCCATTAATTTTACAAAGATAGTGAGTTTAGACTAGCTGACTCCAAACTGGGGTCCACTATGTCTCAAAGCCCTCCCTATTCCAAGCAGTTTTTACCATTCCATACTATCACTTTGGTTTATTTTTCCCTTGCCCCTGTTCAAGACACTACTGGTTCTGGACAATATTCTGTTGCCCAGCATTCCAGAAGGCTTTTCTCACAGATGTCCTGGCAGATGTTACTTCCCTGGGCCCTCTGTGACATGTTTAAAAAACCGTGGCATCATAGTGTACCATGGCGTCACTGTGAGTTATGATCACAGTGGGAGGGCTTTCTCTGAACTTCAGTTCCAGCCTGTAGACTGGGGTTAGGAGAACCCTGGTCTAAATGAATTTTAACCTACAAGCTATTTCATCTCGCCTGTGTGTATTTCTTCAAACTTAGAGCCTGACTGCAATTGTGACTTATTTAGGCCAGCACAATGAACCCATCTACCCACTCCCATGGTGACATGGGGAGGCTGGGCTTACATCCCAAGGAGTTGTGCAGAAATATCTTATGGCACCCTTAAGGCCAGCATAGGACTTGTACCAGGACTTCTGCTGGCCTAATCAAGGATCAGGATTGCTCTGTAGATTTTCTGCATGCTAAATATGGCTTTACCAATGAGCTAAAACTATCCCCTTTGAAAAGGCATACAATATAATCTTTTAAAATAGATACAATCTTAACTTTCTTCAAAATTTCTTGGATGTTTTGCCTAAGCACCAACTCTCAAATTCTCTGGTGTTTGAATAGAAACCTAAATATCCCCCCTTCACATCTAATTTGAATCTATATTCCAGTGAGAGGTGGGAATAAAAAGTACGTATTTTGAATTGCTTTTGAGAAGTTCATCTGGTCTGTTTACTTTGAAAAGCATCATTTCTTTTCAAGGCAGAAGCAGAAGGAAAGGGTGGCTGGATTAAGCAATACTTTGTTAGGAGTACATTATATGCATGCATATGGAATATGCATAAATATGTTGAGCTCTTTTTCTGGAAAATGTTTTAAATAAATTCTCCCTCTTTATACTTGTGTGCACATTTTTTCTCTGTAAATTTATTTCCATAATAATAAGGCAATTATATATTTTTAAAGCCCTAGCGTACAAAATACGAAGGGAACTGCCTTGGGTATTCATAGAAAAGAACAAACATTTTAATCAGAAGAAATGGCACAGTAACTATTTTTAATTGCTACTTTTGTTGTTCATTTTGTAGAATAAGTTGATGAGCCACATGCAGTGGTGGTTGTTAACATGCTCCTGAATCACAGCACCTCATCAATTCAGCACATGATTTTAACCAGAAGAGAGACTGCCATCCTGACATCCTTGTATCTAGACCTTTGTTAAACTTGCTGCCAGCTGGAATCAGACTGGTTACTTACCCCCTTTTTCCACAGAAATTTGCTTGCTCCAGACATCTGGAAACATTAGTTGGCAGATATGTTACAGCATCTGTTCTGTGCTTATCATAGGGGTATGCTGATTCTATGAAATGACTGTAGATTACTTTGTTGTTAAAAATTCCTCAGATGTTCTTCTGAATTTGCTTGAGAATATTACATTAGATTTAGGGTCAAGTCCAGCTCCAAGTGTTGGCCCTACACTAGCGCTAAGTGTCACAAATATGTTGTAACGCAACAATTAATGCTGGATCATCGCGGGTGCCAGCTCAGTATCAGTCCATGCTGAGCCCCGCTTAAGGCCCATCATATGCTGTCCAAATCAAGGGAAATGCTTTTGGTGGTGCTCAGCCAGGGCAGAAGGAGATAGGTGGAGAAACTTGGGTGGGATGGAGTGGGATTGGGAGACCTCTGCTATGCTGTATCCTGACCCCAGTATCAGTCCTGCTGTCCCAACATGGGGCTTATCAACTCTGCCGGTAAAATAGTTAGTGGTGAGCAGCTTGCACAGGATGCAGCAGTGGCCATTTTGGTGCAGTTGCTCCTCTGAGGACAAGGCAGTTCAGGATTGTAAATTCTTGTAAATTCAGTGGCAGCTCTTATCCTGAGTTTCTCAACCTTATCCATTATGCGGAGAGTTTCTTCAACAGACCCAACAGATATCCAATGTGGTTGAGAGACAGAAGAAACCGCAAAAGTTCAAGTTGACTAGTCAAGTTTCTGTGGGGAAAGGATGTAGGCAATCCACCTCTCATGATTGAAACACCTCACATATCACTGTATTCTTCAGATTAAGCCTGCATTCATTCATTCATTCATTCATTCATTCATTCTTTCTTTCTTTCTTTCTTTCTTTCTTTCTTTCTTTCTTTCTTTCTTTCTTTCTTTCTTTCTTTCTTTCTTTCTTTCTTTCTTTCTTTCTGTAAAAGGTAACATTTTGGCTTTCAAAGAGCATTTCTCTAGGTATATAAGATCATCTTCCATTGCAAAATTAGAATCCTTCCATGTGCCTTTGGCAAACCACTTGCCAAGAGAGTGGGAGAGATCCTGCTGAGTATAATGCTATGGATTGCCTCTGTTAAAATGTCTACAATAAGCACTTTCTAAGGCGTGATCTACACAGTGCAGTGTGCAGTACTTTCTTCCCCTGCTTTTATCAAGGAAGGATAATTGTCACTTCGAAAGAAGATGAAATGTTTGTTCTGTTCAGTTGGCACTCATCAGAATGGGACCCCCATTCCACAGGAGGAAAAGCTTTTATGAAAAACCCTTCTCATATGGAGTCAGCTTAGGGCACAATCCAGAGTAACTACGGGGAGTCTTTGCTCTGGTGTAAGAACAATTCACTCTGGATTGCAATGTGAATTTCTCATAGGTTTTCAGTAGGTGGTGCAGTAACTACTATGGGTGCACGTAATGTCTCTTAAGTGCTCCCATAGTTACTCAGGATTGTAGGTTTAGAGCACAATTCTAATCGTGTCTACTCAAAAGTAAGCCTGATTGTGCTCAATGGGTCTTACTCCCAAGAAAGTATCTTTAGGATTGCAGCCTCAGATACCATTTAATCCTTTTCCTCCCTGCAAAAATCCTCTCATGTCAACTCAAACATAGGCTGCAGCCTGCAATCCTAAAGACACTTTCCTGGGAGTAAGACCCATTGAGCACAATCGGGCTTACTTTTGAGTAGACACGATTAGAATTGTGCTCATATTCTTTCCACTGCTTTTCTGTTCTCTAGGTAAAATATATGGTAATAGGCTGCAATCTTAAACTCCAATTAGTCTGGCCTAAGCCTTGGCATAAGACCTGTGCTTATCGGGGGGGTGGGGGTCACCAAATATCTTTTTTGTCACCCCAGATAAGCACCCTGAGGGGATGTCACCAAAGTCACTTAAGACACTTCTGCACTGCTCCTGGGGGACAGTTAGGCCAGTGCACAGATATGCTCTTGCCTCCCTGTACCCGAATGGGGTGGGACTTGAACCCACCATCCCTTTGGGGACCATCCAGGTTCTTGGAGAGGAAACCAACATGACAAAAGACTACTAACAAGGATCATGATACATGCTAACTTTATTACATGTGTACACATGGGTTCCACCTCCACTAGGGAAGGCAAACAAAGAACAATGGCTGTACAAACATTTTTATAGGGCAGTGTAAAGAGAGGAGGGTACAAAAGGCAAGAAGGAAAGGTACAAATGATTGAAAGCAAAGCTTGGAACCTGGTTTGCTAGAATTTGCACAAGTGTGGGATTTAGGGGAGGATGACGAGTGATAAATGGGCAGGCCGGAAGGCAAACTTGCAACGTGTCACCAACTCTTTTGCTACTATGCACTGTGAGGTTATGGCTTAATCGCATAAAACATGTATTATTGCTATATTCCATCCTTATCATTCCGGCCTGGATGTTTTGTTTCTGGCCTACTGTTTTTCCAGCTTAGAGAGGCTGGCCTTGCTATGGGGGCCAGATTAGACAAAGAGAAATTTGGCCTAGGTCATTTGGACCTAGATATTTAAACAGGTTATTTATAACAGTTCTAGGACATAACACATATCATACATAGGCAAGCAATAGAAAACAGTTTAGATATTTTTCATAATAGGAACTGTTTTGGTACCCCAAGAATAACAAATATCTTTGGCCTTGCAGCTTTGGCAATAGGATGAGGGTGGGGCAGGAAAGTGAAAAATTAGACACAAGGTCTGGATAGTCGGGTACATCCCTACATCACCACAGGAACGGGAAGATTGATGAGTTGTGCCAGCCTGGGTTAAGACTGCACCCTGAGTTTAATACCACACTTTAATACCACACAATATCTTAGCTGAATACCACACAATATTTACTATAGGACTAACTGCTTGGTAAAAAGACTGCAGCTTTATAACAAATAAAGAAGAATCTTCATAATGAGTAACAGTAAATAGTGTACATTCAGGATAAGGCTTGCTGTGAAGAGTGTCACAAGTACACATACCCTACAATCCAGGGTAACGACGGGAGCACGTAAGAGACATTACGTGCACCCGTAGTTACTGCAACACCTAGTGAAAACTTAAGGTAATTCATATTGCAATCCAGAGCAAATTCTTCTTACACCGGAGCAAGGACTCCCCATAGTTACTCTGAATTGTGCCCATAGCAACTTTTTTCCATTTCTGACATGTTAGAAGGTCTGTTAATCCTAGTTCATAGGATTTTTAGAGTGACTTTGCCTTCTCTCTTATACTAATATGAAATAGTGCATATTATTCTCTTCCACTGCATAAATCATTCTCTGGATTTATTACCCGTGACTTCAAAAGGAAAATCCCCAAACTCCACACATCAGGAATCCCATCTTTTTCTATGATAATTGATTTAGTCTCCCCAGGGAAAAGGTTATAGCTTCTGAACCTGATTGTCAAGTCTGCTGAAGATAGAAGTTATAGTAATAATTTAGGTGTCCATGATTCCATATCACAACAGACTAAATCACCCTTTAGATATATTGCAAATATTCCCTAGAGAGAAAAATCTCTTGTTCTAAGTATGTATACATTTTCCCCATAGTTTCCTCAGCTGAAAGACAAATTCCTCTTTGAGCCCCATTTAGCTGATGTGACTTTTTATCCCTCAAGAATTGTTAGTTTAGTTTTAAATATAATGATATTGAACAGATGAGTTATCATGTGAAGACTGCCTGCACTGGTTTTTTTTTTAAACTATGGGAAACATATTAAAGTGGTGTGAATTGTGGAAATATCAAGATTTTGAATTTTTATTCACTTATGTGTGTCTGAGTTAAATTGGAACTGGAATTTAGTTAAATTGATTCCTGGCTGGAATTGTCAAGTATCAAAATTAGATTTTCAAAATTTGTTATAAGCCTGAAAGTCTCCTAGCTGACACTGAGTAGGCCTGAAAGTCTACTATGTGACACTGAGTATGCCCAGGGGACCACACGTACTAATGAATCATAACTAAACATCACAAGTGCCTAAGGGCAAAATCCAGAGCAGTTACGAGTCCACCCAAGTTACGTCACCCTCTAGTGTTATCTTATGGAAAGTCACTTTAACTCAGTGGTTCTCAATCTTCCTAATGCCGTGACCCCTTTATAAGTTCCTCGTGTTGTAGGGACCCCCCAACCATAAAACTATTTTCGTTGCTGCTTTATAACTGTAATTTTGCTACTGTTATGAATCATAATGTAAATATCTGATATGCAGGATGCATTGTCATTGTTACAAATGAAATGTGTATTCTATGCACACATTGAACACAATGGGATTTATTTCAGAGTAGGCATGCATAGGATTGGGTCCTGAGGCTGCAATCCTATCCACATTTACATGTGAGGAAAGGCCCCCCTGACTATAATGGGATTTATTTCAGAGTAGGCATGCATAGGATTGGGCTCCAAGGCTGCAGTCTTATGCACTTTCCTTGGAGGCAGTTCCACTGAACTCAGTTGACTTACTTCTGAGTGCACATGCATAGGATTGGGCTCTACTGCTCCAGTGCTATGCACACTTTCCTGGGAGTAAACCTCACTGAACTCAATGGGAATGACTTCTGAGTACACATTCATAGAATTGGGCTCTAAGGCTGCAATCCTAGCACTTTCCTAGGAGTAGCCCTATTCACTATCATGGGACTGACTTCTGAGTAGGCATGCATAGGATTGGCTTCACAGGCTACAAGCCAGCAACAGTTTACCTTGCAGTTTAATTGCAAGCAAGTTGGCAGCTGGCGGGCAGCAGCTGGCAGGCAGTGGGCAGCGTGCGCGCCTGGAGGGAAGCCCTGTCCTGCGTGATCTGGGTGGGCAGCTCATGTGCGCCTGGAGGGAACCCCCCCAAGCTCCCTCCCGTGCAATCTGGGCGGGCTGTGTATGTGTGCCTGGAGGGAAGCCCCCTGCGCTTCTGCAAGGAAGCCCCCTCCCACGTGATCTGGGTGGGCAGCGCACATGCCTACAGGGAAGCCCCCCACAGAATCTGGATGGGTGGTGTGCGCGCCTGGGGGAAGCCCCCCCCCCCACTCATTCAGCCCCAGTGCGCGCGCTGCTACAGCCGGAGATCTGGCAAGCCTGACCTGGCCCACTGCACCAGGGGTCTTTAGGCGACCCCCAGGAAAGCTCTAGGTGACCCCCAAAGGGGTCCCAACCCCCACTTTGAGAAACGCTGCCTTAACTGCTGTGGAGCAAAGAGCTTAATTTGACTTTAGGATATGGACCTTAATTTGGTTAACGTAAGAGCCACATAGGATAAACTTCAGAGGTTTGAGAGCCATAAGAGTGTTTGAGAGCTGCAATATTTAAGAAGCATTTAAATTCTGAAATATATTCACTTAAAATGTACATTAAACTTGAATTTTTATCTAGTGGACACTTGGTTTTTATCTGAAAATTATTTTAAAGCTTGAAAATCCATTTTTAACATTTATATTAATTGTGATACCAAAAGAAGCCCAGACAATATATTTATGTGAGCCAAACATCATATATCAAATACCTCCAAGTGGTTAATGAGTCATAATTTGGCCGCCCCTGCTATACAATATGACTTAGAGGTTTTAGACTGTATTGTGCTCAGAAATTGGATCCTGCCAGTGTGATTCTGGTCACATGAAGTCCACAGGCTTGATGGCTGACTCTGACATGCAAGAAAATGCCCTGTGCGTTAATGGACACTGGGCATTATTGCACATCCAAATGTATACAAGTGCTATCTGGAAGGGAAAAAAAGTCAGAGTGCTCTACCAAGCAGAATAAGAAGTGTGATAAATGGGTATGTTTCTGCTAATACTTGGTCAAAATTATATTTTGATTATATTTATAATATATAAATATATATTTATACAAAATTATATTTTTTTAAAATTGCTTGCAAGTGCCCTGACAGGCAAGATGGGACAATGTTTCTTGAAAGAAAAATAAAGCAAAATAGTGACTAGAATCACACTCCACCAGTAGTGGGCTCCAGGAGGTTCGCACCAACTCTATAGAACCGGTTGTTAACAAGAGATAAGGCATATAAAATTTAAAAATAGCCATTTAAAAGTGGCTGCCAGATGGGCATAGGACTGGTTGTTAATTTTTTTGAATCCCATCATTGCACCTCACCCTGAGATATGAAAAACCCATAAAGACCTGGAGCAACTGAGGGATGCAGCAGCTGCCAGCCTTTTGATTGGCATTGCCACTTGTCTCCCACTGGAGAAGCTTTTTAAAGTATTATTATGTTTAGAAATGGTTGGCATAGCAGCAGGACTTTTTTCCCACTGGCTTGTCAAAGAAGCATCCAGAGTTCACTCCTCCACCAAAAGAACTGGTCCCATAACAATTCAAACGTTAATGTTAAAAACACAAATAGTGGATCATACATACAGTTGGGATCCTCACTGAAACCGTGTTTATTTCAGCTCCTTTATTGAGCTTGCACACAGTTCTGCTCTGTGACATCCTCTGTATTGATAAATGACAACCTTAAACAGGACAGTCTCATAACTGTGTGTTGTGTTGCCTTTGATATAACACAATTGTAACCCCACCCTGCAAATTGGTTGAGTGAGACCACAATCCTATGCATGTTTACTCAGAAGCAAGGCCATTTGAATCAATGGGACTCACCCAGGAAAGTGTGGATAGGATTGGGTTGTGAATCTGTCAAATAATGTCATGGAAAGTCCAATATTGTTAAAAAACTATTTTTACCTACATGAAGAAGACGTTGGGTGAAATCCAGAGTAACTACGGGGAGTCCTTGCTCCAGAGTAAGAACAAGTTACTCTGGATTGCAATATGAATTTCCAATAGGTTTTCATTAGGTGGTGCAGTAACTATGGGTGCACGTAATGTCTCTTACGTGCCCCCGTAGTTACTCTGGATTGTGCCCATAGTTTGTAAGCAGACAACTTTGGATAGACATCATGTTTGTGGTGATGTTTTCCAAGATGGCCAACCATTTAGTCTCCTGTGACACATTTCCCATGAACTACCATTTGTAAAATAAACGTCAAATCATTGATTTGGGGGTATGATAAAGCCAATAGTAATGCCAGCAAAAAAAAAAACAACAACACTATTTTTCTGCTATGTCTTGTCCTTCTCTACCCTTTGCACATTCCAGTTTTATCTTTGGCATTTGTCACAGACATTCTATAGTCTTTGTTGATTATAGTCTTCATAGTTCAACTCTTCATCAGGACTTCTTGTGCACTCTTCTTGTGCATTTGTCCATCTTTGTGTGTACAATTTGCCTAACCTTCACAAAAATGCTAAACTGATATCTGGGGTGTACCACCTCAAAATGTGTCGATGTGATGAAATGTTCCTTCAATATTGCCGCATCCCTGCACCCAGGAAACTAGATGTCAGAGGGGACTATGTATGAAATTATGCATACTATGTACAGTGGTACCTTGGGTAATGAATGCCCTGGGTAAAGTATGTTCCAGGTAACAAATCTACCACCAGGTGGCGCCTCTGCCATGGGTAATGAACCTGCTGCGGGTAATGAATGCCGGCTGGCAGCTCTTTACAGTTTAAAGAGCTGCCAGCCTGCGCTTGTTCCCTAAGTTGAATGGGTTGGGCAACAGCAGGTCTGTCCCTCTGGAGGGTGGGGTGCTTGGGGGAACTGGGGGGCCTTTTGGGGGGGGTGTGAGGGTGTTTGGAGACAGTGGGGGGAGATACAGGCAGCCGATACTCACTTTAAAAGCCTTGCTTTCGATCACGAGGCTCCCTGCAGAGCTTTTGAAGAATCTGGAGAGGGGCGAGGAGATGCTCCTCCCTTCAGCCCACTCTGCAGGAAGCCTCCTGTTCGAAAGCCAGGCTGCCTGTATCTCCCCCCACTGTCCCCAAACACCCGCCCACCCCCCAGAAGACCCCCCTGACCCCCCAATGGGGCTTACTCCCAGGAAAGTGTCTAAGTTTGCAGATTTCTAACCATGCCTACTCTGAAGCAAGCTACTCTTGTGTTCAATTGGTCTTACTCCCAGGAAAGTGTCTTTAGGATTGCATCCTCCTAAGTGTCTTTAGGATTGTGCCTTTAGGATTACAGCCTTGTATGTGACTTTAGGATTGTGTCTTTAGGATTGCAACCTAAGTAGACTTCATAGGATCATGCACATTGAATGCATATTCTCAATTCAATTCCAGAGTTTTGTCATCATTTTTACATACAGTTAATATTTTTATATGAATATTTTTGGGCTGTGGAACCAATTACAGTGGTACCTCTCTTAACGAGTGCCTCACATAGGGAGTGTTTCACTTAAAGAGCAAAAATTTCTGTGGGGTTTTCGCTTCACTTAAAGAGCTTTTTTCGCATAACAAGTGCCCATTGGCTGAGCTCCCTGTCCTTCTCCCTGTCTCTCCCCAGCATTGGCTGGGCTGAGGGAGTGAGGCAGGACTTTCTCCCCCATGCAGTACATGGAAGAGACCAGCAGGGGGAGCAGAAGAGCTCTTCATCAGTGGAACTGAGATGGCTGCCTTCTACAGCTAACAAGCATGGCCAGCCAAGCCTCTGCAAGCCTCCATCAGATAGGAGGAAAAATGCCTCCTGCAGCCCCCCTCAAACAGACCCCTTCCCTCCAAGGAAGCCCCCCCGCCTGGACCATCCCTCTGCCCCCCACCACCTTTCCTGCCTGCACTTTTCCTTTCCTGTGAGTAAGCCCCAGTGTATTCAGTGGGGCTTGATTATGAGTAAAAAGCATAGAATCTTGCCCTTCCGCTGTTGCTGTGCATGCAAAATGCAGCCTACACACTTTCCTGTGAGTATGACCCAGTAGATTTAATGGTGCTTGATTCTGAGTAAACAGCATAGAATCTTGCCCTTATGCTGTTGCTGCTGGAGCTTGCAAGGAGCTGGAGCTCTGCAAACAGGAGCTGTTGCTGGAGTTTGCTGGAGCATGCAAACTGTAGCCTACACACTTTCCTGTGAGTAAGCCCCAGTGAATTTCATGAGGCTTGATTCTGAGTAAAAAGCGTAGGATCTGGCCCCTTTACTGTTGCGTATCTAGTTTGCATAGATAGATCTCTCACACAGAGAAGTTCCTTGTTAAAGATGCTTCAAAAGACACCAGTGACTCTTTTAGTTAAAATTAGTCATCCTTGGCCATAACGGTTTTTCTTTTCTTTTTTTACTGTACAGAATATTACAGTATTTTATTACAGTAATTGTGGTCTGTATTATATTATAGTGTTTTGAATTCAATTCCAGTGTTATGTTATCATTTTTACATGCAGTTAATATTTTTATATGAATATTTTTTTGGTCCTGGAACCAATAATCTGAGTTTCCATTATTTCCCATGGAAAAATCCGCTTCACGTAAAGAATGTTTCACATAACATACATGCCTCCGGAACGAATTAAATTTGTTACGTGAGGCGCCACTGCATACATACTACGTATGTATGTTCATATTGTTCACTGGCTTGGACTATTATTTGTAGGAAAGGTGCAAAGTAAATCTATAAATTAAAGAATTAATAACCCCATTACCCTATTGTCTGTCTAATGATTTTTAACCTTTTGTATGTAGGAGCTGTCAATTAAGTAATCCGTTCCATTGCCTGAAATGGTCCAGCCCAAACATAGCTTTATCACCTTATCGAGAACCAGTCATGTGTTGGTCATGGATGGGAGAATGATTGAATTCTCATTGGGGCATATCAAGAGCTTGTAATTTAGAATGTTTTCTAATCCTTCAAAAAAGAGAAAAACCATCTTACCATCTTTGACTCCCTAGTCTAGCTACCTTTTTCATTATTTTAATCCTTCAGTGTCTGTCCCACAGACACAAAGCAATCAGTTTTGTCCCAGTGTGCTTCGTCAATTGTCATACTCATTGATTTTCAGGAGGTTTGGTCATGACCTTGCCTTTCTATATAACACAGTCAACAATCTAATGTTGTAACAACTATTGGCAATTCTTCAAGAGGATCTGAGACAAAAAAGTTTCCTGAAACTGCTTGGTCACCATCCTCCATGTGATATTTTGTGTCCCATAAAATTGGGACTGGACCATACAAATATATGATGAATTTGATGGTATTTAAACAATCGATTAAAGTAAAAAAACCCATGGGTGAACTATTGTTTTATGAAATAAGGAGTTAATTTTCTGAAAACATACAGCTCATAAAAAGTAAGAGTGAAATACCCTTTTCAGGTTTTATACTTTCAAGAATTAAGAAAGACAGAGGAAAACATGTGAACTGATGGGAGACAAAAATAATAATGAAAATAATAAAGACAGCAAAGGCACTTACGGATGAACCAGGTTCATCCATGCTTACAGATGAACTAGGTTCTCCATGCTTACAGATGAACCAGGCTCCTACCATGAAATCACACTGCAGGAACTGAACAGGCTAAAAACAAAAAGATGGGAACCAATAATCAGTAACTGTTCATTCAAAAGATATCCTAGGTGGGAGATGTATGCCAATGAAAGGTGAGTCCTCCAGAGATCACCATGCACCAATAACCATGAACTGAGAAGTTTAGAGCATCCAAGGATAGAACCAAATTCTGCAAAGACATGTCTCTCAAATGAGACAATCAAGACTTTGCTTCAACACACTCCTCTTAAAAAAAAACTTGCAGGACTGAAGCAAAGCTCTGTTTGATGTATCTTTTATCATTTCTATGATTTATTTATATATTGGATTATTCCGAGAAGGACTGAAAGGATTGGAGCTCTCTTGTTGGCAGGAAAATGAATTAATAAATTATAGCCCACTTAACTGGAAATCATATGTCTCCTGTCCAATTTCCAACCAAATTAGACTTCCTGCTTCAACCACTGAGATTTTTCCTTTAAGAAAAATGTAAAGTGATACTGATACTTCAGAAGCAGAAGCTTCACTAAGCATAAAGAACATAACCAATTAGACAGCCTATGTGACCTGGTTATATTTTTAAAAGATGCACAAATAAGTATATTTAATATAATAAGTTTACAAAATAGAAAACATTGGTCATCAATTGTTAGATCATGACCTCTCATACCAGTGGCCTTAATAACATGTCATGTTTTTAAAATGAATAAGATAGCAAGAGATAGAAAAGAACTGGTGGACAAAAATTAAATATTACTCCAATGCAATTTAGAAAGGGTAGAACTTCTGAAATTTGCAATATTTATATTTTTACAATATGTGCCAAGTTGACTAAAATTTTCTACTCTCAATTTTAGCATAGGAAAAGCAGAAGTTAAATAATTATTTCTCACTCTGTGGGTTGGGATCCACTAGGGGCACAATCCTAACAAATTTAGGCTGGCTTAACTCACCTGGTCTGGATCCTTTGCTCTGATTCATACTTTGCTCTGATCAGAGGAAAAATGGGATGCTGGAAATAGGGAGGGTGGTGTAGTTAGAGAAGAATCCAAATCAGTGTTTTGCTTTGGCTTCAAAGTTGGAATCACTGACAGTCCAATCTTAACTTGCACAGGAAAAAGCAGGCTGGCATACCTGTTCTGTGTCTTGCTCAGCTTTTGTGACTGTGACTGTGCTACCACAGGGAAGGGGAGGCTCATCCCTTTCCTCATGGTTGGGCAGTAGCGGCTACAATGGGTCTATTCAGACTTATGCTGCAATTCTGAAGACACTTTCCTGGGAGAAAGACTCACTGAGCACAATAAGGCTTACTTCTGAGAAGACATATAACACAATCCTAACCATGTCTACTCAAAAGTAAGCCCCACTGTGCTCAATGGGGCTTACTCCCAGGAAAGTGTCTTTAGGATTGCATCCTTAGTTAAGATTTTGCTCCTTAAGAGTCTCTACTCAGACTCTCAGTGGCCTAAGTCTGGGTAGATTCCTGGGTAAACCTAGGAAGCAGAATTTGGATCTGTATAACTGTCGGTTTTTTCCTCCACCTCCTGCTTCCTTCCTCCCATCCTATGCCTGCCCTCCACTTGCCCACCCCAACCCTGGAACGCCAATTCCTGCCTACTTTCCACTCTCCTCCATCATTCCTCTGCTTTCCCCAGTCCCTTTGCTGGCCCTCCATTGGTTCCCTAAATGGGTATTTGGACTGCCCTGGTTCCCTGAATGGGTATCTCAGAGGAGAGGACGGGGGCAGCCTAGAGAGGTGTGGAATCACTCAAGAGGTGATTGTGGTGATGTGATGATGTCCCCATAATTACTTCAGGTTTAGGAGGACAGGAGGCAACAACCTGGGAGAAGGTCCCTGCCAAAGAAAAGCTTGGGACTGCTTGCATATAGGGCAAACACCAGGTAGTGGGTCTGGAGACGGGACACTTTTCTCATGAAAATACCCATTTGCAACTTTTCCTGGATTGAAAGGAGTTGGGTGAGAATTGTCCAAATTGTCCCCAGTCACCCACCACCAATACAAAGAGTTCAATGGGAAGTAGCCATACATTCTGGCCTGATGAGGGGTCAGGAAATTGGCTGCTAGCATCTGAAGTGCCAAGAGCAATTCTGAGTAGGAAGAACTCAGTGCAATTATCTAGACTTCCTTCTCAGCATCACAATAGCTTTCACAATTATTATCTTAATGAGTTTATGTACTTCATTATGATTTGATCCACCAGACAGAAATTGGAAGGTTTTTTTTCCTGTTTTCCAGCAAATATTCATTATCTGCAGGAGGAAAATATCTAATTTAAAATAAGTTGATACATATGTGGTGTAAACTGAAACAATCTGCCATTATCCTATTTCTAATAACAAGAAGTGTTTCTGTAGACTAAATTAGAGAGGTGAATGACACCAAATAATATAAATTATCATCCTGTTGAAATTTTTTACAAGAAGGATTTTATTATTTTCTTTAACTTGAAATAACTGTAGCATTCATTCAATGGGATAATTAAGCAGAGTACAAATAAGACCTTGTAGTTGGTGTAAATTATTACTTTGTTATCCTACAAATATGCAACATTTAGAATTGCATCTACATAATTGATGTTTCACACATAGTTATTGATATGGGTACACATGGTTTCATGACAAGGTGAAGGCATCATTTCAGATTAACCACCTGACAAAGAACATTTTTATGAATGTATTCTGAATCACCATCCTGATTGAATTGCAATGGATTTGATTATTATTTGCCATAACTTGCAGTGAAAAGAATTCATACATTTTATATTTATTATGTGTTTTTCAATGGAGACTGATCACACATGCAAGTGTTTGAGTCATCAAAAGTTAAGTGATCAACAACCCAATCTTAACTATAAAAAACCCTCAGGGATTAAATGTGGCTAATATTTCACATTCCTGAGTTCACCACAATATTATACAGTATTGTGCAGGTTCACTTTCCTTTGAGGAGAAAACACTGTTGCTTAAAAAAATATCAATTTATTAAAAAAATATAAAGGAAGAGCAGATTGAATCCAACAGGCACATTGGTACACAGTGGCAGACTGTGGCTTGGTTTTAAAACTGAGTCATTTTATTTGAGTTTTTAAAATTAAAGCTGACGATTAAACACCTGCCCACAGCATGCAGGGCCCTAAAGTCAGGGGAAACTGACCTAGCTATCTACCTTTCCTTTCACTTAAGAATAGCTTAAAGTGAAACCATCCAACTGAAGGCTGTCTCCAGTCCACATACTTGGAACAGCTTGTTAACAACACTCTATAACAGTCAAGGCTGTAGCCCCCAGGGCAAGTTCTGACAAACAAACCAGTCCAGTGGCTTTCCAGATGCTTGAGCTGCTTGGGCAGCATGTGAGCAGTACTGGCTCACCACTTGACTTTGCAGCCTTTGACGGACACCAACCTGTACCTGCCTACTTAGATCCCTCATCAATGTGACTCTGAAAAAATTTAATCAGAAATGTTGAATGATATTAACTAGACATCAGTCTAGTTAGGGGAAAAAACTGGCATCCAAGGGCCAGTCAGGATGGCAGCAGAAAATCTCTACTGTGCCCCAGAAAAGCAACAAGGTTCAGACTGAATTAAAGGGATAGAGGGAAAGGGTCCTCAATAGGGTTGCCATAATTCTCTTCCACAAAATTGGGACAGGACCCTCTGTCCCTTTTGCCAGTATGTGAACACAATCTCCCAAAATTGGGATTGTCCCTATTTTTGGGACATATGACAACGCTAATCCTTAAGATCTTCTGCTTCTAGTTTGGAACCAATCTGCTGAGCCACTGAGAAAGAGCAGCCTAGCTCTTGAACCAAGAGGATGGAGGAAAAGGGTGATATGAAGAGGAGCTCAAATTTGATTTTAATCTGTTGTTTTGTTCCTTAAACCTCTCTGGTATTCCTCTTTTTCCCGAGATTCAGTTACAGAAACTGAGGTTGCAAGGATATGCATGTTTGTGTGTGTGTGCATGCACTTTCTGGGATGTGGGAGGATATCAATATGTTAGGGGTCACTTTGCTGAGTAAATCTGGTTATGGTTCCTACAGAAAAGCAAAGATGTTTATGAATATGAGTCACATATTGGTACCACCATATGCTCACTCCGTATACCTAACATTATGAGGGTTTGTTTCTTTGCCCCTTTGCTTTGCTTCTGTGGTAACAAAGCCAGATGGAATACGGAGCAATTGCTACTGCCAAATATAACAATGTTTCTTGCTCTCTTAATTTTGCAAAGGAAGTGCTAAATGTGGAGATTTAGTTCTATTGTTTTCCTATTATGCATGTAGGATCTGTTTATGAGTCTTTTTAAACAGCATACCAACATTCTGTACATTACATATTTCCATCACAATTGGAACAGAATTGTACAATGATCTGAACTCCTGCATAAATGATACATTGCAGTTTGAAATAATCATATACCAGTATGTGTTATAAGGAGGAAACAGCTACTGTTAGCTCCAGAACTTGTCTATACTAAAATACAAAAAAATTACTGTCTTTCTTCCTTTGAGGAACATCTGAAGAATTTTAAGGAAATCAAAGGAGAGAGGAAATATTTAGTTTGGGTTTACAAAGCAAATATACGTAATCATTAATAAATAATAAATATTGATAAATAATAAATATTAATAATAATATTAATATTTGCCCCTGTTAACAAGACAGCCACTTTATAAAGTGGTGCTCTTCTTAAGGGGAGAGTAACTGTCCATCTTCAGCCCAGTGCGGTATTTTTTCAATGGTTGTTTGCCTGTGTTTATTCTGCATTTAATTAGATTATGAGACTGATTGGGCCAGAATCATTTAGTTATTGATTTTCATCCAGTTCTTCATCAAAAATCCCACAGTATCAACGGCCAGTGCAGTGACTAAAGACTACTGAAGGTCTCCTGGATGAAGTCTCCGTAGCTTTGAAGGTTCTACTAAGATCTGTACCAGCAATATTGTCTGCATAAATCCAAGCCATTGCATGTGGGGAGAAAAGGCTCAGGAAGGGGAATAGGTTATGGTTGAGGCACAATCTTCTAATCCTACCCACTTCCAACCTTCCCCTCCTCTCCATTCCAACCTCAACCTACCTTATAACACATTTGTGACCAGGAGTGCACCAATTGCACTAGCAGATGCTGCCATATGATTGGGCTGTTTGTCTATAAACTGGCTTGTGAATGTTTCTGTTGAAAAATTTGTGTTAAATATTCTTAATAATAATGCTCATGAATTTGGGCTTGGAAGATGAACAGCCTTTTAGACATAATAAGAGCAGACATAATCCCTGGTTTGGGGGCCACTAGCTAATTTACAATTGGATTATCAGGGGGTATACTGGAGTTTGGAATATGAGCAAAAAGGGTGTCTCCTGAACTGTGGGTGCAATCCTATGTCTATCAATGCGGAAGTAAGCCCCATTATATTCAATGGGGCTTACTCCCAGGAAAGTGTGTTTAGGATTGCAGCCTGTGCATTATGAATCATGTCACCATTGTTGTTCATTGGCCCACTTGGTTTTGGCATTTGGAGACCAAGGCTGCAATCCTAAAGACACTTTCCTGGGAGTAAGACCCATTGAACAAAATGGGGCTTATGTTTGAGTAGACATGGTTAGGATTGTGCTTCTAGTTGAAAAGCATGGTTTTGGCATGCCAGGATACCTGGCAATGGGAAACCTAGGACATAATCCTAACCATGTCTACTCAAAAGTAAGCCTCATTGTGTTGAATGGGGCTTACTTCCAGGAAAGTGCTCTTAGGATCATAGCCCTAGTTGAAAAATAATCTTGACCAACCAGAATGTTAGAATTATATTTTGTTCTATAATATAATATTTTATATTTACAGTGGGTATTCTATTCTGCTTTCTTAGTTTGTTTTTAAGCACTTTCATCTACTCATCCCAAACCTTCAGGATGGGATAACTTAAAAGACCTCCATTAAAAAAAAAATTAAGACCTGATACAGTGAACATGTGTTCTCAGAGAGCTAAGTATTTTCATGGTACCCAATTAAGCATATATATCATTTAGCTTAGTGAAATTATTTCTATTCAGTTATGCTTTAAACAAATTAGATTCTAATAACTACTGATTGTGACATTTTCCACATGTAGAATAAAGTACTATTCATTTAACAGATATATTTCAGGGTTCATCTTTCATCTGGATAGGTGAAGTGTTTTAGAGTTATTATGTTAGAGAGCTTTTCAGCTCAGTGACTAGAGAAATTTTTAGGAGAAATTGTATGTAATTGAACTCATACAAGAGAGCTAAATTGATGCTATTGAAATTTGCCATATTGCTTGGTGGTTTGTCATTGAAAGGAAAATGCACAAGTTGGAAAAAGCAAACAACCCCTGGGCCTTCAAACAGACCTCAAGAAACATAAAAGTAGGACAGTGCTAAAAGTTTGCCCATAGTGTTTGTTTGTTTATTTATCTTTTGGTATACAATACATGGTAAATACAAGATTCAGTAAATCAGAAATTGCCCATAGAGTAATTTCGCTAAAAGAAAGAAAATTGTTCCCAGAACTCTGCCATTACCATTTTGCAATTGCAAATTGCACCACAACTCCAAATTGCGTCCACCACATTTACTTGTATAAAAAGGTTGTGGTGATTTTAAAAAAAAATTCTTGATATTGTCAATTACCGTCAATGGAAAATAGAATTAGGGACTATACTGAAGATAGTGGTTAAACCTTACTGCAGAGGCGTAACTAAGATATAGCATGGGATGCCATCTGCCACGGGCGATGGAATACCATCTTCCCTTCTTCCATTTACACTCCTCTGGTGGCCCCCCAGTTACCCCTCCCACGCTCCTCCTTGGGCGCACTTCGGGGCAGCCATTTTTGAATTGCACATTGCTCTGGGTGTTCTGAGAGCTATTAAAAGTTATGTGGGCCCGGAGTAAGCTCCTCCCCTGCCTTGCGGCCAGTCAGAGCACTCCTAGTGGCCTCAGCAGCAGCAGCTGCTGCTGCTAGGAGCTCTCTACCTGGCCAGGAGGCGGGGACATCTCTCCTGCTACTAGATGGTTGGACTAGATGACCTCCTGGGATCCCTTCTAACTTTTGATAGGGGCGAAATTTCAGTCCTTGCCTTGGGTGAAATTTTGCCTAGGTATGCCTCTGCCTCACTGGAATCCTTGAATCAATAGAAACATGAAATGCAGCACACAGGGAAGTCCTATACTAACTGGGCTGCCTGCCTTCAGGACAGTGGCACTGAAATGGCTGCTGCTGGTGCAGAACTGAGGACCTTCAAGACTTAGGAGGGAGAGGATCTTACAGCAGCAACCACTACTGCTATTCCTTCCTCCTCTTAGGCCTGAACTGCCAATAGGACTATCCTCCCCCTTCTCTATCCCCATTATAATATCTCCTACCTCTCCACCTCTCCACCACCTGGTAGGCAAGTGCAGTTCCATCTATCAAAGACACTGACCTTCCCAAGGCTCAACGTTCTTCCATAGTGTTTGACCACACATAAGTAACATATATGGGTGTTTTGGGGTGCAATCCTAAGAAATTTAGGCTAGCCTAACTCACCTGGCCCATCATTCTGTGACTGACCTCCCCCCCCCAGGAGTGAGGCCAAAGAGTCTTACTGAACTTTTGTGATACTTCCAGGTCAGCAAAAGACTTAGGCTGGCCCATGTGGAGGATAGGATTGCAGCCATAATCTTTTATTTTGTCATGTCAAAATGTGGGTGTCCTTGGGTGTCCTACAATTTGGGGGGGCTTAGTTCTCTTTTACTGTTATGTCATCTGGTCACCCTGCCACTTCTCTAAAAGCTAACCTGGCAAGGAGCAGGAGAGTGGCAGACCTGTTGCGGAAGGTCTCATAATGTAGACCTCTATGTTCCTGCAAAGCATCAATTATTATAAGGGAGCCATTTTTTAACTCCCTCCCAATACTGAATTTTGATGCTATAACTCATCATAATTCTGGTTAATAGCTCTGAAAATCACACAAATAAATTAACCACAGGTTCTTCAGACCAAAACTGTCATCCTTATGAGCTTTGCCGACATCTAAGTATGATAAAATAATGTCATTTTTGAATGTGACCTTTTATTTCAGCAGTTTATGCACTCTGTGTACATTGCAGGAGTGTCAAGGATGTGTGTCAACCCTTTATAGCTATTTTACTTCATCCCAAGAATAATGAACATTCTTTTTCAAGTGTGTGAGATCATTTTCAAGTGCTTGCTGGAAGATGGACACTTTGTTTCAGCTTTCTTTAACTAATTGCAGTGGATAGCTCAGTTCATGCAATTATCTCTCTCCTTTTCGTTATACTTACTAATCAGTAGCTTTTTTGCATGAGATTTTTACTTGTTGTGTGCCTACATTACTAGAAACTTTGAGATAGATTTTTCTTCTTTGATTTTCACCAACTATATTGTAGAATCAGTCAGAAGTTATTTTTTAGAAATATTCAGGAGGAATACATAGCTGAATATTTAGCTGAATATTTTGTAAATATTTCTTACTAGCAAAGTGTTGCTGTTGTATAGTGAGCACATGTATATGTGGATAAAGGGTATGTGCACTGCATGGATCAAGACCCATCTATGCCCCCCATGTCTGCGGCAGCATGTTGCCATTAGCCACCCCTTTCTCAATTGCACGAGCCCATTCCTGAGCTTTTCCAGTGCCAGCAAGAGGAGCATTCTGCTGGTGCTGGTCAATGGTGGGCTCCAGCAGGTTCGCACCTACTCAGTAGAACCTGTTGTTAACGAGAGATAAGACATATATAGTTTAAAAATAGCCATTTAAAAGTGGCTGCCAGATGGGCATACCACCGGTTGTTAATTTCTTTGAACCCTATCGCTGGTGCTGGTGTAATGCTCACACCTCCTGCGATGTCAGCGGTGCACACCTCCCGCTACATCAGCGCTGGCGCTAGTCCAACACCAGCTGTATGCCACCCGGAGCAAGGGAACAGCTCTGGACAGCAGTAAGGTTTTTGGGGTGGGGGAAGGGATTCCAGGGTGGCAGGAGGGAGGAGAAGGGCATGAGGAGTCAGAAGGGCACGAGGAAGGTGGGAGGACATAGAGCAGGAGGGTGTCAGATTTAGAACTCTGTACTGATGCTTCTGACCTGGCACAGAGGGCAGAATCCGAACCAATTTAGGCCAGCCTAACTTACCTGGCATATCTTCCCATGATGGTGTGGGGATGTCAGTGTATGCCTATGCTCTGGCCTAACCCCTTCCCTCCAGAGTGGGGCAGAAGTGAGTTACTGCATTTTTATGAATGAATGAATGAATGAATGAATGAATGAATATGGCAACTGCCACAGTGCCATGGGATGCAGCAGTAGCCACTTTGACACCACTGCATCTGGTGATGGCACATCCTTTACGACTGAGCCCATATTCCCTTTATCTTTCTCTTCATTTTCTTTACACAGAGACACTTAAGGCAAAAACCTAACCAATTTTCCAGTACTGAGGTAAGGCAATTCTGTGGTAAGGGAACAAACATTGTCTTACCAGTGATGAGGTATGGTTGACAGTGGTTTCTCCCACTTTTCCCATTGGCTAAGAAGCAAAGCAGTTTCCAGCATGTTAGTGGGGAAACAGAAAGAAGTGGGGATCAGAAGAAGAGAAAATATGTTAGATAATGAGAAAGTATGGGTACAAAATAATTTTTTCCATTTAATTTTCCCTTCATTTCAACTCTTTCTTTCATGACTAGTTGAATTCATTTTCATGAGCACATCCACTGTCTTTGTTTATGGTCTTTTGTATATGTGTTTGCACATGAAAACATGGAGGCAAACGTTTATTACAACTGTTGTACACTAAGAGGACTTCCAAAGTGCAATTTCCTCCTGAAAGTGGCTGTTTTTCTAAAAGACAGTATCGTTAAGAGGAAAACCCAAAACATAGTATCATTGAGGGGGGAGTATGGGTAAATGCCATAGCACCATCATGCAACAACTCTGCATCCCATGGCATATGGATAAAATAATACTCACCAATAGGAGACAACTGCATCTTAGAAGCACCCATGGGACACTAAAATTCAAACTGTAATTTATGTTTACATGTAAACTCCCACTCATTTCCATTTATACAATAGTTCATTTATTTTTGAATTATTGGATTTTATTTTGAATATATGCTCCATTCATTTCAAGTTCCATTAATTCCAGAAATGAATGTGCATGTCTTTAGAAGCATTGTCTGTCTGAGGAAAAAATAGAAACTCTTCAGCCCTTAGATTCAGCCTCAGCCAAGGTATAGTTATGTGTTTATGCAGGCCCTGAAAGTCTTGCTCATGTAATTTAACATGTGCACTCATTTTTGAAAATATCCCTGGAGAAGGGAATTAAACATTGGGGTAAGAGAAAAGTGTTCTTGTAAATTCTTTGAGCTTGGCATTGACCCATGAACAACATGACCATATAGAATGGAGGACAGACCCCCAAATCCAGAGTAAGCACATAAGAGACATTACATGCACCCGTAGTTACTACACCTCCTAGTGAAAACCTATGGAAAATTCATATTGGAATCCACAGTAAATTGTTTTTACACCGGAGCAACAACTCCCTGTAGTTACTCTGAATTTTGCCCATAGTGCCTTTACCTTTAACCATTGCATAGAAGAGGGAATTTAGGCAGGTTGTGCTCAGCATAGAAGGGTTTAAAAAGCACACCTGCCTCAAGTCCCTCTTCTATGCTATGGTTAAAGGTATAGGCACTCTGTCCTCCATTCTATATGGTCACCCTGCCCTTGAACAAAATCTTGCAGTCAGATGTGCCTGAAGACAAATGGGATGCTGCGTAACAGGACCAGGTAGTACGCAAGGGAATGTCCTCTGTCCCAGACTCTAGTAATCGACCACCTGGAGGTAGATGATGTTGGCTAGATGAACAGGCTAGATGAACAGGCTGTTGGCTAGATGAACAACAGCCTGTTCATAGTCAGGTTTGGACCAGGGCTATTGTTTGCGCTCTGTGCTAAACCAACATTCTAACAGCTTTTGATTTTTACCTATGCAAAGGCAACAGTGAACATCAGTACAGTGTAGCCATTATTGCATTGAAAGAAATTATAATGATAAAGTCTTACTTTTTTCTGAGTACATTCCATGTTGCCTACTAGCATATTATTATTCTCAGCTGCAATGCCAGGAACTCTAATGAAATAAGATTAAAAGAAGAAAGTTTTAGATGTGATCAGTTGCATCTATTTCATTATAATGGAAGAAAAACTGCTGGAAGGATATTTTTGTAATATAACAGATAATATGCTGCTATTATGAAAATGAGACTTGAGAGAAAGAGGGATATTTTGCTTCATCATGCCCATGCCCTCACCTTTATCTTTGATACAACATTTCAAAGTATCACTGTAAATCTAGCTTCTTTTTTTGTCCATGCATGTGATGTTCCCAGACCATGGAGAAGCTATCAGACATAGCGGGAGGAGGCTCATTAACCTCACTGCAGATTGGCCAAAGGGAGAAGGAAAATACTGCTTCATATAGCAGTAGTCCTGTAAAATGTACTACATGTAGAACAAGTAGAGTTTTACAGTATTCCTTTCCGTCTGAAAACTCCTTATGTCTTTCCCTCCCAGAGCCTCAGCTGAACTGTTGCTACTGAAAGGGTGGCACCAAAAAGCCAACGTTTCACATTGGATAAAAAAGCTTCCCTGAGCCATATCTACTCAAAGACTTTACGCTCGTCATCCCTAATCTAGCAACTTAGAAATACAAAACTGTCACCAGGCCGTCCGGTGAGAATTTCTGTCAGCGATTTAAAAAAATATTTTCATTTCCCTTGAAATCCCACAAACATTTCTGCTAAAGAATACCCTCCAGATCTGCACAGAATGTTACTGTAGATCAAACCCTGTTACATCATGGAGACATGTGGCTTGTTGAAACTGCACTGCATCTTTCCTTCTCAGGGATGCTACCTTTCCCAGCCATACCAGGAGACGCCAAAAATTTAACTTAGGACATTCTCCAGGCAAAGAGTGTGATCATTTATGGAGTATGTCTCCAATCTCTCAGCTGATAGGGAAAAAAATGACCAGGTGGGTTTCAAAGCTAAGAAAGAGATGTTTGAATACACCTTTAGCTATCAGTTCTGACAGCTGCTGCCACAGACACCAGAGTTGTTTGAACATAAGAAGTGAAATATGAAATGGAGGCTCAAAAGCAGGACATTACTTAGCAATTGAACTGTTATAACTTAGAGAAATGTTGGCTGCAGTCATGAAGTGCACTTGGGCTAGCCAACCTATCACTAAGCTGGCCCAATTCCAAGATGGGCCAGCCCAGTTACACCAGAAAAGCTTGGTCTGACACAAGTCAGTATAGGTTTGCACAAGATTCATGGAACTGGGCTGGCCTAGCTGTACCAATCTAGGCAGTTCAGGAGAGGTATCTTAAAGGCATGTTCAGCATGGCCTGGAACAATGCAGTTAGGGTGTACTCTGAGCCTGTTTCAAGAGCAGACATGACTTCTCACAGCTCCTCAGAGTTATAATACCTAAGGAGCAGGAATAAATCTGAGTAGACCCATATGTGCCCATGATAAGCCAGAGTAAAAATGAAGTGATGGCAAAAAAATCTGAATACTAGGTCAACCCCTGCCTCTCTACTTTAGGATATGACACAACTGCACCAGTCCACCTCAGGATACAGCACAACTACACTTGTGCACAACTACACTTGTGAGCATGCTGCCCTTGTACTGCTTCCTCATCAGCAGCAGTTGGGCCAGCCAGAGGCCTTCTAGTCTTGTAGTTTTGGCCTAACGTGTCAGCTCAGGATATGGCCTACTTAAACCAGCTTAGCTGGGCCATTTTTCTGGCCTATGGCAAAATCCAGAGTAACTACGGGGAGTAAGAGTAAGAGTAAGAACTTACTCTGGATTCCAATATGAATTTCCCATAGGTTTTTCACTACGTGGTGCAGTAATTACGGGTGCACATAAAGTCTCTTACATGCTCCCGTAGTTCCTCTGGATTTGGGGGCTAAAGTCAGGATTGCAGCTGATGTCTTTTGTAGGATAATGGCAAAAGCAACAAGTATTTGTTATTCAGAACAAAGCTTTTAAATTCCCATACTGCCATTCATATCCAATATCTAATCTTGCATACAGGAAAGCTTCTTCTACGCCCTTGACCAACTCAGATGGCTTGTAGGCTACTTGAGATTCGCTGATGAATATGTCGTCCTAGACTTAATTCAAAATATTGTTGTAACCCTCGGTGTCTAAAGGAATATGAAAGTGATGGCTTTAAGCTTTTAACCTCATTCATAAAATATATGGAGTGTAATATATCTTGCAATTTAAATGCAAATAATCTTTAAACAAAGCTAATCTGGAGGGCTTTTGTGCAGAGAGTGATCTACGAAAAGGAACTTTTTGTTAAATCATCAAACCTTATTTTGATATCTTTTTCAAGATTAACCATGGGTTGACATAAATCTACAACTGTTTTAATGCAGAGCAAGGTAGTGGTGACGAGAGGCAATGGGAAAGCATTGATTTTTCCTAAAGTAAAATGGGGGGCTTTTCAATAATTTGCTACAAAAGGGTTTGTGTTAATTATTAATCTGTATTGGTGATGGGAGCATCTTATCCTGCAGTCAGACTCTTAAGAGTTTATGAGTTCATAAAAATGTATTTTTGTCTAAATTCCCTGCCTTGCACATATACTGAAAAAGACCTATAATTAAGCTATTCATTCACTTTGTTAAGTAATGCTGATCAAGATTAATTTTGTTTGTATCCTCTTTGAATTCATGCAGCTCTTAAGGAAAGGAGGAGAATCCATCCCCTTGAAAAGGCTGTGGCTGATATGTCTCTTATTACATACTTGGTAATGTGCTTGAACTATGAGAGATTGTACCCAGGGAAAGAAGTTCATATCTAGGGAGGGAAGAGGGGAATAACAAATCCTTCAGAATTGTATTCTGTTTTGCTCTACCTACTGGATGATGCTTACAATTTGTAAGGATCGGGGAAGGAAACAAAAGAAAATGAGAGAGCAATAGCATAATGGAGAGGGGGAAATAGAGACCATGTAGGACATTTTGCATCATGTCTTTGCAGGAGACTGGCTGGCTAGCTGGTCCAGTTGGAAGGAGTATGTTCACTCAAGCATAGGCATCAGCTGAATGTTTATATCAACATATGTTGACTTGCATATGTACATGGGCCAGATGAAACTTTCATATTATAATGCAATGCACAAAAAGTTATGATTTAGAATCATAGAATCATAGAGTTGGAAGGGACCTAGTAGGTCATCTAGTCCAACCCCCTGCCTGCAGCAGGAAATCCCCCTAGAGTATCCCCGACAGGTGCTCGTCGAGCCTCTGCTTGAAGATCAATAATATTTTTCAATCCTATCTGGCAGATGGTATTCAAGGCCACATATAGAATATAAATGTAAATAGTGAAAGCCCTAATTAAAACCAATTACAGCTTTAAACAAAGACATGAGTTCATGCAGTACTTTTCAATCACGTAATTTGAAAAATTTAGGTGCTGGTAAGTGTCTGGCAATCAAGTAATTAGATGAAGTATTGTACTAGTAAGAGTGAACTACATTCCAATATCTGACAACTTGACAGTCTTTCAATATTAAAAAAATGACAGATAATGGTAAATATGGTGGTGGATGGTAGACGCCTGGATAAAGAAAGGTGTCCATTATTTTGGTTCTTCTTCCAATATGTGTTATCCTGGTTGATGCACCCATGTTCACTTAATGATAATACCACAGACATTGAAAGTTGTTCTGAGTATTTGCACCTAATGGTGCATCTCAAATAATGCAGAAGCAGGAGGTATTATCTTGTAGGATTATCTTGTAGGTATTATCTTATATTGGGTTAACGGTAGCTTTTGAGGGGATGGCTTCAGTGTCTATGGTGAAGCAGTTCCAATGGTAGCTGCTGAGGATTTCATGGCAACTATAAGGCTTTTCCATTTCAGGATCCTTTCCTAGAGAAGGGCATACACTGGATCTGGTCTCTGCTGGGTAGTTTGAAAGTGATATATGGTAGGGGAGTTCAAGATCAATCCCATGTCATGTACATATCAGTCATTGATTCAATTTAAGGTGGCTTCTGCATGTTTAACATGGAGCTAAGGGCAATGAAATAGCTAGGATGATGATTACAGCAATGAAGCAGGAAGATTAATAGTGAATCTTAGTAAACATGGGCTAGAGCCAGGATGACCATACAGAATGGAAGACAAAGTGCTGTACCTTTAACCACTGCATAGAAGAGGGAATTGAGACAGACTTAGATCATAGAAGGGTTTAAAAATCAGCACCTGCCTAAATCCCTCTTCTATGCAAGGGTTAAAGGTAAAGGCACTCTGTTCTAAACCCGGCTAGAGCCCATTTTAGACCTACTTCATGATGATAGAGGTAATGATGATGGCAAACTGAACTTATTGCGATAGCACCAATTGTTTATGTTCAATGCAGATCAGAGGAGCTATTCTCAGTGGCAAGTTGATTATAGAAATTGATGAGTGGCGAATTAGAGAGGATCCTTTCCTGTTTGCTCTGTTTGCTCAGGCATAATTCCTCCTGACCATAATTCCCCTATGTGCATCAACTCCCTGCAAATCCCATCAAATCCCATGTGCAATGTCCCCCATGTGCAACATCCTCCCACCCCATACATCATCCTCCCACAAACATGAGCACCACTCCATGCACATCATCCCCATGCACATCATCCCCCATGCTTATCATCCTCCCATGTTGCATCCCTTTCCGCCCCTTAGGAGTTAATAGGTTAGAAAGAAATTGATTCTTGGTGGGAATTCCCATCATGGAAGAAATATACTACCTGAATTTCATGCTTTTAGATCCGGGGGTTGGGACAGAGCATCCTTCAGTCAGGGATTCTTCAATGTGAAGTATAGGGAGGAAAACATGTTGCACCCCTTTTCTTCCCAATCTGGTTGAAATTTCTGAAAACTGGTTCTTAGTGGGTTGCCTCTATCATGGAAGGAACACCTTCCCCATCACCACTGATCTTGGTATCCTGGATAATCTCTTAGGTTGCAGACTGAAAGGAATAGTATTGTACTTGTCCTACCTGGAGAAGAGAGTGAAGAGAAGTTTCTAAAAATGCTCAGGAGTGTTTCTAGAAACTTTAGGTGCTCCTGAGCATTCTCTTGACAGCATATTCACGTGAAGCTCAACTGTCTCAGCATGACAGATGTAAGCTCTGGAACATGTAGTAGTGGCATCATTTCTAGCATGATAATGCCATCTAAGTGCAACAGAAAACATGACTGAGTAGAGTTTTAATGTCTATTTCCCCGCTTATATAATTCTTTGCTTTGAAGATTTGTAGAAGTTTGAGCTTCCACAGTTTTGAAGAATGCTGTAAGACCTTTTTGTTTAGATTGAGGTTGGGAACTAACTAGTTGAAACTGATAAAAGTTTAGTGTCTATTACATTTTTATTTTTTTAACTGACTTGTACTAAATTTTAATACAAACATGCATTTTTTCTCTCTTTTTAATGTTTTCCCCATGCTTCCAGGATGGTAAGGAATAATACCATATTAACAAATGGTATAATGGATATTTCTTTTAAATGATTTTCCTTGTCAGTTACAAATCAGCCTACCCTTGTACAAAGTTGCCAAAGTCATCTGGGTGGTTAATCTTTATTGTGTGTGCAGCTTGAATCTGGTTATTTTTATGGTATCTACAGGTCTAATCTTTCATGCATTCAGTCTATTGAGAAAATGCATTTCAGGAAACCTCTCCAACTATAAGGTAACTGCATCCTCATTTATGGAGAAACTGTGAAAAAGAAGAAAAGGTAACATTGTCTCCTGATGTTCCTGTATAGTGCCTAACCATTCACAATGCTTTCAACTACTAATGTACTGTTCTTTAAACTGGAGTGTTTGTTAAAATTATTTTCTGTGGTAAGGAGACTTAGAGAGAAAATTGGATGTCTTTAGACTTGACTGCTATTTATTATGGTGCTTATTTTGATTTCTTTATATAACTGTAATTTTTGTACATATATTTTTGTAAATGTTAGCCATGATTTTTTTTAACACTGGATAAATGCATTAAGTATGATGGGTTTCAATCAATAAGCTGGTGACCACAGTCTAACCAGGTGATGTATTTCAGCAAGTCTTCCAAGCAAAAATAATGTGTAAGGGAGCAAACCTAAGAAATTTAGGCCAGCCTAACTAGGGTTGCCATAAATGGCATAAATGGGAACCCTGAAACCAGGCAGGAGAAGAGGAGAGACCCAGATACCCTTCCCCTTATCACACACAGAGGCAGTTCTTCCCGTCTGTGCTGGCCTGACACTCAGGCCAGCATGGCAGATGTGCAAAGGTTCTCCAGGTCTGCATTGGGCTGACTAGCTGCTCACAAGGTTGCAGTTTCCCGAGCTCCAGCCAGATCATGACTCTGACCAGATCATGATCTTGGAATCCAGGTACCACCCAGTTTTTCCAGGGAAATGGCAACCTTAGCCTAACTCACCTGGCCTATCTTTCTGTGATTATGTGCGGAGGTCAGCATATTCCCGTGCCTAATCCCCTCAAGAGTGGGGCAGAAGTGTCTTATTGCACTTTTGTGACACCCCAGGTTTTATGCCAGAGCCTAGGCTGGCCTAAGTGGAAGTTAGAATTGCCTAAGTCACTGCAGTAGTCAAAAGCATGAATTATTCTATCAATTAATCTCATGTAAATTGGTAAATGTCACGATACATTTGCTCACTCAGTCTGAAGGAGAAAACAGAAGCATAGTCTTTCTTTGCATTGTTTTGTTTTATAAACCACCTTGGAGATCATTTTGATCAAAAAGGGAGGGTATAAATCTAAAAATAATTGAAAATTAGTGGACCACCCCGTGGTGAACCAAGTGAAATAGATGATAAACACTGCATGCAATACATGCCATTTGGTGTCCATAGCCATGGCCAGATCTAGCTACTCCTCCACTGGTCAGCCAGGTCACCCCTGAACAACATCTTTATCTTGTCTGCTTATTTTATTTCTGTTGATGAACTTTTAACTGAAGCAGAGAACCTCATCAGCTTTCTGAAAAAACTCTTTGATTTATGTCAGTGCAGTGCCAGATTTATATATAAGCTAAACAAGCTATAGCTTAGGGCCCACTCTCTTGGCGGCACCCAAAAAATTTAAATTGTATTTCAGTTCAACAATTACTTTGATAAAATACATATTTTGTTATGTGCGAATGGCTTTAGATACCATTCGGTCCATAAATTATCATATAGTATATATTCAACACAAAAAAACAGCAGCAATTTGCTGTTGACAAAGGCAGCTGGACATATAAAGGGCCACATTACCTTCAATAGCTTAGGGCCTCATCAAACCTAAATTCGTCCCTGTGTCAATGTGAGATAAAAATAGGAATTTCAGTCATTATCCTTCATTCTTTTAAGTGTTTAGATTAGGAAAAAAGTTACAGTGATACAATAAACAGTTGCATTGTCTAAGGACCCAATCCAATGTCTGTATGTTAATTAAATCATGTTGTTATCGATAGAGCTTACTCCGAGGTAACTGTGGAAAGGATTATAGTCTTAGACTGCACATATGTTATACAAGTGTTGTCTGAACTGGATATTTGCTATGTATGTGGAAAGGCTTCCCTGGCATTCTGTTCCACCAGGAAACCCTAAATTGCACTCTTGTCATCCCCATCTGCCCAGAAATTTGGTCACACAGACCTCTGGAGCAAGATGACCTGAAAGTGGATCGCTTAAAAGCAGTGTGAGAGATATGCTGGATCCAGCCCATGTGCTGGAGTCTCCAACATTAAATGATCTGCTTTGAAACTGGAGGTCAATGGTGGAAACTGAAATGGCAGAAACAAATAATTTCGTAAGGGATGAAAGGCACAATCCTAATCAATTCTCCAGCTCCAGTGTAAGAACAATACAACTCTAAGGTAAGAGAATAAACTTTGCTTTACATGGAGGAAGTTTCCATGCTTCCCCCCCCCCCAAAAAAAAAAAAAAAAAAACAAAACTGCAGGGTGCAGCACATGCCTCATTGGCACAGCTATGCCAGTGCTGGAAAATTGGTTAGGATTTTGTGCCCAAAGTCAGTCTGTAAGGAAGCCTCCAAACCCCTCTTGGGAAATAGAAGTTTTTCACCTATCCTAACATAATAAGTTATGAACTGTTGCTCTGTGCTATCTGAAGGGGAGGATTGATGAGGGTGTCAGTTAGGAATGAATGATTCCTCCAGTAAAACCGTTAAAGAAAAGGTTATATCCTTGAATGGCACCATCCATGTGTAAATAAAAGATGGATGTGAAAAGATGCCAACTCATTTAACTTTCTTGGGGGAAATATTCTAACAACCTGAGCTTGCTATAGCAGATCCAGTAGCATAATTCAAGATATCTTCTCTCTCAAAATATAATACACAGGACTCTGAAAAATATATCCGCCATAAAGACATGAATGAATTCTTGCATTCCAATGCTGTTTTATTGTCAAAAAACCTGCAGAGCTTGACATCAGAATAGCTGATTTGACCATTGAAATAGTCCCAGAGCTGCTGCAAAATTTCAGATATTTTGCAGAAAAGCAAAATTGGAGGTGAATTTGGAGGTTCCTTACTGAGGCAAAATGTCTGTAGATATATGAAGGAATGGTAATTGAATCTCATTGTGATTACTGAAATTACTGAAATTTCTCAAAAAGAGGGGGTATAACAGAGGTTTATACATGAACAGTTCTGATTTTGTTTGTTTGTTGTTCTGGTTAATAGACCCTTGGGTGCAAGCCTAACCTAGGCCAGCACAACTCATTGGTTTTCCCAATCCTGTGGTGATGTAGGGAGGCAAGTGCTTGGCTGTGAACTACTCCAGGAGTGCTGCATATGTGTGACACCACCAGACACTTTTGTGACATCCACATGTCAGCATAGGATTTATGCCCAGGCTTAGGCTGGCTTACCTGGAAGTTAGGATTGCAACTTATGTTTGATATAGTACAGATAGTTCAGCACAACTTCTTTCAATACATTCATGATGAAATTACCTTTTAAATAAAATATAACTTGATTATATTATTCATAAATACAAATTTTCCAAAACATTTACAAAATTTTGGCCACTAGTGACATTATTCCACCTCTCCCACATCCCTTCACATCACCACTGCTGACAGATTTTTCCACTTCCCAATGGACAGTTCATTGCCTATCAAAAGGAAACAGTATGAGTTGCTTTTTGGACCTTTTTATAAAAGTTGTGGAGTTGGGACCTTTTTGAAAATGTTGTGGAGTTTTCTTAAAGTTTTTTTATATTGTTGAGGTTTTTTCTTCACAGATTTGTCATGACATTGTTTATTTACCAGACTAAATTAGCAGTTAGAAGGAATTGAGTTCAGTCAGATTAAAGCCAAATGTATCATCTCTCATTTCTTCTCCAGGATTGTTAAAATGCAACATAGGCCACCACAAGCTACTGCACTGTATATAGAAAGCCCTATACTTTCTATATACATACTTAGAAATGTATACACACTCCAACAGTTATTTATGCCCCTTACAAAATCCCAAATTGAATTATGGCAGCAATGTGTAGTATTATGGTTTTTTTTTCTAAAGATATCAGTGGTAGTCACATTCTGTCAGTGGTAGTTGATGCTATCATCTGACCATCAGAAGAGAGCCAAAGAAAATCACAGAGGCACAATATACTTTCAAGCAAGGCAAGATCATTTTGAAGTGGTATTTGAAAATGTGTGTGAAGTTTCCTCCATGTTTCCTCCATGTATCCAGAATACAGGCAGGCTTTTTATAGGCAGAGTATGAGGAAGTGGGAATGAGTTTATGGAACCAAAGTGGCTGTGGTAGGAAAACAATTGAGAGCCACTGATCTAGATCAACAGTTTAGGACTCTAAAGGTCAACACAAACACAAACACTGAATTGAGTCTGGAAACTGGTTAATAAACTAAATATATTATTAAACTGTGTTAGCCTTATGAGCAGAACTGTCTCCAGGAGGGTATGGGCAGATTGTAGGTGCAAGCGCATTCAACTCAATCAGAGTGAGTTTCGTATTATGGTTACGGGAGCATGGGGCCCAGGGTTATAGTCTCAGTATCCCTAACCAAGGGATGCCTCTACTTATGTTATTTGTCCTGTGAAACTCACACTGATGCCTTTTATGTTGACCAAGGGCGCAATCCTAACCAATTTTGGTCAGCATAACTCACCAGTCTCCCCGTTCCTGTGGTCATGTGGGGAGTCCAGTGCATGACTGTGCACTGGCCTAACCCCCGCCCCCATAAGTGACTTATGGCACTTTTGTGACACACCCAGGCCAACACAAGACTTGTGCTGAGACTTATGCAAGCCTAAAAGGGGGATAGGATTGCAGCCTAAAGGTTTCAACTATTTCTTAAAACAGGCCCCAAGTTGAGTACATCATGGTAAAAGCGACAAATATTGGAGAATATGTTGTTATTCCTGAAATGGCACATTTTGAAATAAATATCAAACCTCTTTAACATTTCTTAATACATCTTGGCCCTCTCCCAAAGTGTAACAAGGTATGGATTTTCTTTCTTAGAAGTTATATTCAAAATTAAGTGATAATTGATCCCCAATCTGGCATATCTGTAGTGTGTTGGATGAGATATACGTAATTAAGTAAACTTTATAAAGTAGTATTTGTACCATTGCATTAGATCAGTTATAGACAAATGGAAGAGGGGGGATTGGAGAGCCTGCTTACATGTGAAGCAAATCAAAGTCTACATTAATTATTTACAGCCTGCTGGGAGGAATTTCTTTTACAGTGAGACAGATCAGTTGCATGAATGCAAAATCAATATGTCACAATGGTGCGATTCTCTTTTTGGAGTATTATGAATATTTATGAGGTTATCCTAATGGGTGAGTGGCCACAATGCTCCAAAGAACCTGTAATTTGTACCTTTAAGTCGACTTTTTAACATGAAAATCAGATGACGCCTTTCAAGTGCCATAAAAGAGCTGTGATTGCTTGTTGTCCCTCCAGTCTGTCAAAAAATAACTGCCGTCTCAATTATCTTTTCAACTCTTTTAACCTATTTGACTCAGCAGATTTAAAGAGTGGTGGTGCCATATTGATGTTGAAAAAAATGCATAGTTGTAATTCTCAAGTGCTTTGCTGTAAAATTGTCATTATGTGAAGGTATAGGTAGGCATGTGGGGAAGCAGGAATGTCTGGCCCTCACTCCAAATGGACTCTCGAAGACAGACTAATAAAAGAATAAACACTTGTATGAACTAGAGGTAGGTCTAGCTCAGTGTTCACTACATCCGAGACAAAACTCAAATCTAATGCACAAGTTTTTATATTCCCACTAAGACAAGGGAAAACAATGAGCTGCCTGGGTAAGTAAAGTAATCCTGGAGCATGAGGGAACATTAAAGCCCTGGAGATATTTTAAAACATATTCCCTGCTGGCATATCAGAAGGGGAAGCAAAATACAGACCTGAAAGTGAACTGAGGCATGTTTGCTACTTATAAGTGAACACAGGTGTTGTGGCTCAGGGCACAATCCTAACCAATTTAGTCCTACACAACTCAGCCTGTTCCCATAATGATGTGGGGAGGCCAGTGCATGTCTTTGCACTGGCCTAACCCCCTCCCCTGTTGTGGCATAGAAGTCTTTTATGACACTTTTGCTACACCACCAAACCTGTACAGGACTTTTTCTGGCTTAACTGGGGTTTAGGATTGCAGCCTCAGTTTCTTTCTATAATGATCAATACATTTTGATCCTTAATTGTCAGCTTGTCAGTTTCATGACCTGCCAGTAAGCAGACCAAGTGACTCACTGTTTTGTGGTGACCCTCATTTTTGGAAATATTGCCCTAATCAATATAAATTCCATTGTTTTCTATAGGAAAAAATATTCATCATGTGTAACTTTTGTGCTGATTCCCAGGAATGCCACTGCTGTGTAAGTTGAGAGTTGCTGTATTCATTTAAATGTGTAGCCTGGTTTTTATTATATTTGGAAGCCATTAACTGCCTTGTGCCATTGGAAGAAACAGAAATATAAATACGTGACCAAACCTTTCCCTATAAAAGGCCAGACACTTATTGGATGTTCTGTTTTATAGATTTTCTCAGTGGTACTCAAACTGGTGGGTCACAACCAACCAGCCAGTCTAACAATCTCTTTCCCTTTAAGGGCAGGAGATGGGAAGGTAGCAGCATGACCCCCAGATGCAGGTCATGTTATAGGGGGAAGCGGGCTATTGTTAAACTTCCCTTCCTTTCTCCTGTCGTCTGGGGATTGCTATCATGACTCACTCCAGTTTTTTTTAATAAACTTTTTATAAACTGTGAGGATCCCTGCAGCCTGCTCCCTGCACCTTCAAACCTCGGCAGTAGGTTGGTAAAGACTTACCTTGGGAGATTTATTCCCGAGAAGTTTGAGTAACAGTAGGTGCGCTCAGCAGAAGGAGGGTGACTGCTGTCATTGACCATTTATTTTGATATTCTTCGTTTGTTACTTTTCTTGATTTGTGTTACACTTCTCCAACCCCCACCAAAAATCCCTACAATTATATTCAAAATAATAACATTAATAAAAACTAGTAAAAATGCTTTCTCTGTCTTTCACTTTCCATTAAACTCTTTTGTTCTACTGGGGGGCAGGTCATATTTCCTTTTCAATTTATGTTTTAATTAAATATTGAGTTTTAAATATAGCAGTCACATTATGTATGGGTACACTGCATGCATGAATGGTAGGTCTATAATATGTGGATTTTAATGCATCAAGAGAAGAAACCGCTCCATTAATATAAGCTTTACACTGTCAAAATCCTTAAGCATTTGTAAAGCTTATGTTATGGAAAATCATATTCAGTTACAAAAGGGACCCGGTCCTGATGTTAGTAGATGTGACCATAGAAGTGAAATGAGAAGATATATAAAATAAATGGTGTCAAGATAGTTGGCATTCCCGGAGGGAAGCAAAATGCATATAATTTATATGTTGCATTATTTTCAGCCCCCTGCTTTGCTTCTGTGAGTGCCTGAAAATCCTTCCTGCTTCCATTTTGCAGTCAGGAAAGAGCCAGTGAGACCCAGGAATGGCAAAACATAGGCTGCAATCACAAACAAATAATTCATGCCATGGAAGCATGATGGGGATAATTGAAACAAGTAATCAAAACTGCAGGTACTAGATCCATGGATATGAATGGGTAGCTTTACTTCTTCAAATCTCCACAAAAAGCATAAGAAACTGTTTTGGGATGCTATTCCATAAGACGTGTGTTAATATTATCACTTGCTTTAAACAGTTATTGGTCAAGTCTATGAAGGTTAGATCTGTCAATCTTCCTTTCCAGATCCTTCAATTCCCAGGCTTCTTCATGTAAAAATGGTGACAGTTTTTTCATTATATAGTAGAGTAGTACCATATATAGTTCATTGTATATATGGTAGCCACAATGATTTTGGATGAGAGTGCTTAAAATAATAGGTTGCCCACACCACTTAAGAAACTCAGTGCATATGAATCCTATGTTATGGAGAATCTCACAATTTATTTTCCCTTTCCCGTCACAAAATTATATCCAAATCTTGTCCCCTTGGTTTGTAATGTCTGCATGCACTACAAAATGATCTCTATTTTCTTGTTTGCATTCACTTTTTTTAACCGTAAGAATAATGCCTTTGGAATGACTTTCATCTTCTTTTATAACAACATTAATGGCAATTCCATTAACTGAATTAACATCATCAAATAGATTCAAAGTCAAAGCAAAGTATCTCAGTTGAAGGAGTCACTTATTGTTTTAGTGTAGTACTCTCTCTCTCTCTCTCTCTCTCTCTCTCTCTCTCTCTCTCTCTCTCTCCCCTCTACTTTCTCTGTCTTCTCTGTCTCTCTTGTGAGCCAGAAATAAGTCCCATTACAGTCAATGGATAGGAAAATATGGATAAGATTGCAGCCACAGTGGTTGAAAGATGTATTTAAAGAATTATCCAGTCAGTGGTAGGACAGGGGAAGATCTCCTAAGCATATTTCAGAAAGTTTAAAGCTTAGGAAAAATTGACTTGGAATTCCCCACTTGAATATTACAGTCCAGTTATGATTAAGGCCATGCTAAATGTTATCTACTTTTGATATTCCCTTTGAACATCATATCCTAATGCCTACTTAGGCCAGCATGAGGCCCAGCACGTCCCATTCTGGCCTGGGAGTGTCGCAAAAGTGCTATAAGACACTTCTGTGCCACTCCAGGAGGAGAGGGGGTTAGGCCAGTGCACAGACAAGTGCCAGCCTTCCCACACCACCATGGGAATAGGAAGAGAGGTGAGTTATGCTGGCCTAAATTGGTTCAGATTGTGCCCTCAGCCAAAGCGATTGCTAAAAAAAGTATGCATTCTATTGTAATGCTGAGACTCTTTGAAACTTGTTCCTCAGACTGTTTCTTCTTCTGTATCTTTCATTTTGCCCTTAATGCCCTCACAACCATCAATTCCAACTGGTTCTGTCAACCCATTTGATACCAGTGAATAGGTATTCATTTAACCATAGTATGGTTATAAAATTTGGTATTCCAAGTTATATAAACCTTGTGTGTAAAACTCCGTGGGTGTAAAACCACATGGAATTCCTAATCTATGTACATACAGTGGACTATTAGAGTGGACTTAGGGTGCAATCCAGAGTAACTACGGGGAGTCCTTGCTCCGGTGTAAGAACAATTTGCTCTGGATTGCAATAAGAATTTCCCATAGGTTTTCACTAGGTAGTGCAGTAACTACGGGTGCACGTAATGTCTCTTACGTGCTCCCATAGTTACTCTGGATTGTGCCCTAAACCACACTTACATGCAACTAAGATGAGTCCCTGCACTACAGCAGCCCTGCACATATACTACCTACCTACCTACAGTGGTTAAAATGATATTTGATTTTCTCTGTAAATCACTTTGTGAACTTTTTGTTGAAAAGCAGTATATAAATAGTATATAAATAGTGTTACTACTACTACTACTACTATACTACTACTACTATAGTACTATACTACTACTACTACTACTACTACTACTACGAATAACAACAACAACAACAACAACAACAACAACAACAACAACAACAACAACAACAACAACAATAATAATAAGGGGACAGCAGAATTGAGGAGAAAGAACTGGAAAAGATCTCCCGCTACCAAGATCTAAGAATTGAATTACAGCGTACCTGGTGTAAGCCAGTGCAGGTGGTTCCAGTGGTAATTGGCACACTGGTTGCAGTGCCCAAAGACCTTGGCAGGCACCTGAAAACTTTTGGCATTGCCAAAATATCACTCTGCCAACTGCAGAAAGCCGCTCTTCTGGGATCAGCATGAATTATACGCCGCTACATCACACAGTCCTAGGAAAGGGTCCGACTGCTGAAGTGAATGAAACCAGCATGAAATTGTTTGCTGTGTATTTATGCATAATAATAATAATAATAATAATAATAATAATAATAATAATAATAATAACAACAACAACAATAATAATAATAGCAGCCCTATGGAAAGTCAGAAATAGAAATCCAGTCACTCACCAATACAGTCCGAATCTTTAGTACCGACATCAACATGGAGTTTGGCCTGGACAAATGTGCCACAGTGTCACTAAAGAAAGGGAAGATCACGGAAAGTGATGGCATTGAAATGCCGAACGGTCAAACCATTAAATGCCACCAGCCTGAAGCCTACAAATATCTGGGCATACTGCAGCTGGACAATATCAAGCACGGGCATGTAAAAATTGTGGTCAGCAAAGAATACATACAAAGGGTTAGAAAATTTTTGAAGAGCAAATTGAATGGTGGCAACATCATAAAGGCTATAAATACCTGGGCCATACCTGTAGTTAGGTATACTGCTGGCATTGTGAACTGGACACAGAAGGAACTGGATGACTTGGATAGGAAAATAAGGAAGTTAATGACCATTCACTATGCTTTACATCCACATAGTGATGTTGACAGGCTTTACCTGCCTAAAAGATCAGGGAGCAGAGGACTTTTGCAAGAGAAGCAGTCGGTTGAAGAAGAAAAACATGCCCTAGCAGATTATGTGTGAGAGAGGCAGGAATTTAGATTTAGATTTGAGCCCTATTGGAGCACAATACTCCAGATATTACCATCATAGAAAGGAGTAAGGTGTGGCTTGTTGACATTGTCATATCAAGTGACAGCAGAATTGAGTAGAAACAACTAGAAAAGATCTCCTGCCACCAAGACCTAAGAATCAAATTAGAGTGAATCTGGTGTAAGCCAGTGCAGGTGGTTCCAGTGATAATTGGCACACTGGGTGCAGTGCCAAAGGACGTTGGCAGTTACCTGAAAACTATTGGCATTGACAAAATATCACTCTGCCAACTGCAGAAAGCCACTCTTCTGGGATCAGCACGAATTATACGCCGCTACATCACACAGTCCTAGACTCTTGGGAAGGGTCCGACTGGTGATGTGAATGAAACCAGCATGAAATTGTTGGCTGTGTATTTATGGATAATAATAATAATAATAATAATAATAATAATAATAATAATAATAATAATAATAATAATAATAATAATAATAATAATGGAAAATCCTTTTTGGTAGCCTCATTTTGTAGTGGCTCAACTGGAGATCCTGAGTCCTGTAGCCCATTTTTTCACCAGGAGCCCAGGAACTTCAGCACCTGGTGCAATCCTTGCTGACCCGGGCCATGACTGAGCCGGTATATACTTTGTATTTTTCAGTAGGTGCTTTTGGAGCAATTTCATTAAGTCTCCAGGATCATCTAAACTTAATGGGCCTCCAGAAGATCACAACTGCCCATTTACAAAAAGTTGCACTCCTGGGAACTTCATACATATTGAGACAATACCTTTGTGATTCCTACTTCCTTGGATAGGACCCAAATCACAAAAGAGCCAATTCTAGTCAAACACCTGGTGACTGTGAAATAGTACATCATCATCATCATCGTCGTCATCATCGTCATCGTCATCAGTGGTGGGCTCCAGCAAGTTCGCACCTACTCTATAGAACCGGTTGTTAACAAGAGATAGGACATATAAAGTTTAAAAATAGCCATTTAAAAGTGGCTGCCAGGTGGGCAGAGAACCGGTTGTTAAGTTCTTTGAAGCCCATCACTGATCGTCATCATAATTTACTGACTACAAACTGAGGCACAACTCTGTTGCCCGGATGATCCACTGGAACTTATGCCAAAAGTATCATCTACCAGTGGCAAAAAACTGGTGGGACCACAGACCTGAAAAAGTGGTCGCAAATGAGCAGGTCAAGCTTCTGTGGGACTTCAGGATACAGACGGACAAGGTCTTGGAACACAATACTCCAGATATTACCATCATAGAAAGAAGTAAGGTGTGGCTTGTTGACATTGCCATACCAGGTGACAGCAGAATTGAGGAGAAACAACTGGAAAAGATCTCCCGCTAACAAGACCTAAGAATTGAATTACAGCGTATCTGGTGCAAGCCAGTGCAGGTGGTTCCAATGGTAATTGGCACACTGGGTGCAGTGCCTAAAGACCTTGGCAGGCACCTGAAAACTATTGGCATTGATAAAATATCACTCTGCCAGTTGCAGAAAGCCGCTCTTTTTGGTTCAGCTAGAATTATACGCTGCTACATCACACATTCCTAGACTCTTGGGAAGGGTCCGACTGGTGATGTGAATGGGGCCAGCATGGAATTGTTTGCTGTGTATTTATGTTTGATTTACAATAATAATAATTTGTATGATGGTTTTATGTGTATGTGAATGACAGAGTGAATGAATGAGAAGAAATGGACACAGAAATTTAAAACACACACCTATAAATTTAAAGCCATTTCTGCTCAATGTTGCATTTATATAACAGGGACCAACTATGTATACCTGTGGGTTGAGCAGAAATGGATTAAGCAGGTATTCATCAGTAACTGTTATCATTAATCTCAACATCGTCACGTCCAAAATTAAAACCTTTATTTGAAACTTTGATTAGCCGGGATAGGGGACCTGTCTAACCTGCATGTTTAGATTTCTTGCAACAAATTGCTCAATTATTGCAGAAAAAGGTCACCTTTGTAGTAGAAAATGTCATAAGACAAACTGTTATGCTGTACAGGTGAAATAACAAAATATTATGATATGTGTTTCCATTACTTCTCATTTATGAGGGCCCATTTATGCTTGGAACATTTGGGAAATGGCATTAACTAGAAACATCTAAAATGGCCTCTGTGCTGGAAGAGAGACTACAAAATACAAGACATTATTTGTCACGAACATGAATAATATCAATATCACGTAAGCTAGGAATCATTTCTTTTTCTTCAGGTAATATGCCCCAAATGATAATTGTAGATTAATCGATGTGTAAAATATTAAAGCATAAAATTGAATGGTTGTGATACCATGATTTACAGTGCAGAAGACATGAAAGTCCTGGAGACATATTTTTATGACAAAATATTGGGATATTTTATTGCTACAGCAAAATCTGTAATGAGAACAGAAAGGAGTGCAATATATTTTGGTTATTGTGACAAAGCTTGTTCGATAGCAAAAATAAGAGGTGACACTAACAACTGATTCTCATTACATTATTCAAAATGCAGCTCTCTGGGCATCAGGTTCTGTACACTGGGTTTGCTGTTCCTCCACATAAATTGTTAATTTATCTTTATTGAATATGACCACTTGAGAATCTAAATTACACATGTATAATACATTCGCCACATTATGCAAAGGCAGATTTATCACTTGCATTATATAATGCTAAAATGAAGTTCATGGACTATGGGCATTAGGATTGCAACAGGTAATATTATGCTTTGCAGCCCCAAATATCATTACAGATAGCAAGACAAGGATAGTTGTACTTGAATCTCTTGAGTCTAGACAAGTCTATTTTATCTTTTTAATCCTAAATTTGTCACAGTGCTCAAGGGCAGTAAAAACATAAAAAGAGCCTCCACTGGATTAGGCCAAAGGCCCATCTAGTCCGGCTTCCCGTATCACACAGTGGCCCACCAGATGCCTCAGGGAGCACATAAGACACCTGTTTTCAGGAGCCCTCCCCTGAATTTAGCATATTGAGGTTGCCCACATCTACATCTATCTATGCACACCTACACACACACCTCTCATAACTTGTAACCTATGATGGTCCTTTCCTCTAGGATTTATAACTATCTAACTAGCAGTAAAAAAGGTCACACATTCTTATCAAATAATAATAGATTTGATTAAAAAAAATACAAACCAGATTATACAATACAAACAGTTTGACCCCAATGGGAATCTAAGGGTTAGCTTAGATTCCCAATTTTTTTTGTATCACCCAGTACTTCCAGGGTCAAATGGACCCAGTGCTATAGTTTGGTACATATCTATATATATAAAAGAGAAAAGTCACTGACTGACTGACTCAGTCACTCACTCACTGACTCACTGACTCACTCACTCACACACTCATCACCGCCCAGCCAAAACTGCTGGACATAAGAGCGTGAAATTTGGGGTGGGTGTTCCTTCCATGACTGAGGGGTGCACTCAGAACCGGTTTTCAGAAATTCCAACTGGAAGAGGGTAAAATGGGGTGCAATGCATTTTCCTCTCTATACTTTGCATTGAAGAATCGGTGACTGAAGGATGCTCTGCCCCAACCCCCGGACCTAGAAGCATGAAATTTGGGGAGGGTGTTCCTTCTGTTGCACGAACACCCCCAAGAACTGATGTGGAGAAATTTAACCCTTAAGGGGCTGAAAAGGGAGACAACGTGTTTTTGTCCTATACTTAACATGGAAGTCTGACCAACATCCAGCCAATTTGGTGCTCGGTGCCTGGTGCAGTGGGGGGATGTTGCTTGGAGGGAGGGGTTGCACTGGGGAGGATGCTGCACATGGCGGCATTGCGCATGGGGGTGTTGTGCATGGGGGTTGATGCGCATGGAGGTTGATGCGCATGGGGAGTTGATGTGCATGGGGGATGCCAATGGAGGGTTGTTGGGCATGGGGGGTTGATGCGCATAGGGGCTGATGCACATAGGGGGATGATGCGCATGGGCTGAATAAACAGGGGTCATGTTGCATATGGGCATGGATGTGCATGGTGGGTTGATTCTCATAGGCAGTTGATGCGCAGTGGGGGGATGGTGTAAGAGGAATTTTACTCCCACAAGGCGGGTACGCTTTCACTAGTAATGAATAAATGTTGCATCAAGTTTTCGTGCAACAGGGTCGTATGGGACCCTGTAGGAAGTTAGTGTTGTGTTTTTTTAATGGAATTTAATGGAATTTGTTACTTTTTTGCTGCTGTCTGAAAGCATGAATCATCCGAAAGCATGAATTTTGTATCACTGTATACCGCCAGGGTCAAATTGACCCTGTACTACAGATTTCTACATATAATGAATAAATGTTGCATCAAGTTTTGGTATAAATATTTTTTACTAATTTTAATTGTGCAATATTTTTAAAATATGAATTTTAATTATAATTTCAACTGGCAAAATATTGCATAACCAGTGAAGAGCAACATGGGTCATATGCACCCTGCCAGTATTCAATGCTATAATTTGAATTTACAGAAAAAATGTAAATTCAAAACATTCATGTTTTTGGATTTATAACTATCTAATTAGCAATAAAAAAGGCACAAGTTCTTATCAAATAATAATAAGTTCCATTAAAAAACACAACACAAACTTCAGATTGGGTCAGTTTGACCCTGATGGGAATCTAATCTAATTTACTTACATTAAAATGCATCTGCTATTGTGTTGCCCATTTTTTCCAGTGTGGAGAGATCCTTCTGGAGCTCTTCACAGTCTCCTTAAGTCTTCACTATTCTGAATAGTTTGTTGTCATCTGTGAACTTGGCTACATACTTAACCCTGTCTCTAGGTAATTTAGGATCAGGTCGAAAAACACTGGTGTCAGGAAAGACCCCTGGGACACCCCGCATTTCACCTTTCTGTATTGGGAAAATTGCCCATTGACATGCACTCTCTGTTTCCTGGCTCTCAACCAGTTCCTGATCAATGAGTGGACCTGCCCTCTAATTCCCCAACTGTGGAGTTTCCTCAGAAATCTTTGGTGTGCCCACAGGTCATCCCTCATCCCCATGGTTGTTGAACTTTTGACGAGTCTAAGATAACACTCCCAGATATTTTTTTAATGTTTAAACATAATTTACAACCTGGAAAGTGATACTCCCTGTTGACATACAAGAGCTCGCTACTGTCTCCAAAACTTGCATATCTCTCATTAAAAGTGGAAGAACAAGAGGTCACCAAGTTTGGTGGTTTGGAGACAAACATGCAGACTGTGCTTAAGTAATGAGATGTTTATGCTGCCTTCTCCTTCCTGCCCACTTTTATGTCCTCCCACCCCTTCCCTGCCTTAAGCTGATACAGCAACCCTGCTCTGCGGGCAAAGACAGACTAATTTAGGCTGGTGCACCCAGATTGCTAGCCTAAGGAGTTCACTGTGGTGGCACAAAGTGCCTTATGGCATTTTTACAACAGGCTTGCTCCAGCCGAAGGGTTTTAGAAAAAAATTGAAGTTGAATTGCAATTTCTTAAGATAATTTATTATACAATTGAGCAGAAAATGTTTCACATGTAAAGCACAAGATATAATTTCATTATCTTCAGTTGATCGTCACTTGTATACAGCTGGTGATATAGCTACAAGTCCATTGCTGCTGTTTTCCATTTGAAAATGAGATTACTTCAATAATAGGCTTTCAACCAAGTTCCTCTAACTATGAATTAAAGTGGCAGCTCAGCTGACATTTTCACAAAACACATCCACACTTTGGTTACCTTAAATACAAAGAGCAGTAAATGTCCTATCAAATCCCCAATGGGGACTGCTTTAAATTCAAAAGCACTTAAAATATATTCATTCTTTGATGATTGATAGCATAATTAATGATATTAAAAGGTCATTAATTTCAGAGGTTCATCTGCACCCTTGGAAAATTGCTTCTATGGCTGGTGTTGCCATTTCAGCATATTTTAAATATAGACTAAGATATCAGTTTAAAGCATAATCATGTTATTTCCAGCTGCTCTAGTTCCAACCCTCTTCACCCAAGCAGCCATCAGCCTTTTGAGTGACATCAACAACTACCCAATATCTCTAAGTGTAGGGTGGCGCAAGTGGCTAAGACACTGTGCCTGTTAACAAGCAGGCCAGGGTTGGAGACCCGGGTCAGCCCCACAAGACAGGGTGAGCTCCTGTCCTTAGCCCAGCTCTGCGATGCCAGCTGGATCCAATCGTATTGGCTCTGCCTTTCCATTGGACTAATTCAGTAGTGTGGAGAGGGCGGATTTGCTGCTTGGATAACAGCCTATCCTCCATAACAATCTAACCCAGGCTTTTGTGCTTCGCATGCAGTGTATATGCAGCGCCGAACACGATACCATAGTCTTTCAAGACTGACGGAGGCCTGAGCTCTGGGAGACACAGGACATAATCCAACAAATTATGCCACTGCTGAATTTTGTGGAAAGTACTGATATCCCCACATAACGCCACAGTTTGTTTTGGAATAGGCCACACATAAAGACAGAAGGCAAAACTAGCACAGTGCCTAGTGTTCAGCAATAACACCCTTCTCTCTTCAGTCTCATTCTGATGATCCACTCTTTTCTGATGATCGTTTTCTGAAGATCCCAGAACTCATTCATTCAGCGCATGTTTTTGAGCTCTTTTGACGTCTCTCTGCTGTTCTAATGGCCAAAATTCCACTCCCCCATGTTGTAGCTCCTGACCTAATCCCATTCTTGAAACATTTAATGAGAATACATTTGCAGAAATCTTTGTGTGGCAGCAGGAATTTGAAAAATAAACAGGGCATTTTCAATTACAAAAGCAGTGGAAGCAATTTTGCTAAACTAAAAAAGATTGAATTCTACTTTTCAATTGTTTTCATTCTGGACAGTGCTCTGATCCCTAACCTGTTCAATAAGTGGGGATGCCTATACAGTGGCGCCTCACATAACAGAATTCATTCCAGAGGCAGTTTCTTTACGTGAAACTTTCTTTATGTGAAGCGGATTTTCCCATAGGAAATAATGGAAACTCAGATGATTGGTTCCACAACCCCAAAAATATTCATATAAAAATATTAACTAGATGTAAAAATGATGACAAAACACTGTAATTGAATTCAAAACATGCATTCAATATGCATGATCTTATGAAGTCTACTTAGGCTGCAGTCCTAAAGACACTTTCCTGGGAGTAAGCCCCATTTAACACATTGGGGCTTCTGGGTAGACATGGTGAGGAGGCTGCAATCCAAGACACCTTCAAAGTGTCTCCCCACTTTCTCCTTCTTTCCATCCTGAGCCTCTCTCTCCCCTGCTCCCTTCTGGCTAGCCCTAAATTCCTTCCCTCTTCTCCATTGCTCTTCTCTCCCTCTGTCCAGCAGACACCCGGCCACAGGAGGAACAGCATGGAAGTGTTGCTTTCACTAAGGGCAGGTGCGCTAGGCAGCCCTGACACTTTTTAAACAGGCTGCCGGCCAGCGCGTCTGCCCCAACTGCCAACAAATGTTTTCTTTACGTGAAGCACAGTTTGTTATGTGAAGCAGAATCCTAGATAAATTTTTGTTTGTTACGTGAAACATACTTTACATGAGACATTCTTTACGTGAGGCGCCACTGCACTTGGTAAACTGAGCTAGGCATTGAATTGGAAAAGGTAAATTGCTGTCAAACAGAAAGAGATTACTTTGGGAAAGCCTCCACCCAATGCAGAGTCTATCAGTGTTTCTCAGCATTATTAAAACCCAAATTCTGGTGGCTCCCTCAAAGCCCCCAATGAAAATACTGGTTATGGAAAGATAACTGATTGCTTTGATCTCTGAGGCTATATAAAAATCAATTAGCCAATCCCTGCCCTGATCCCCCCAGGACATCCCCTCTTTTGATGTACCAGCTCTTTTGGGGCTTAGCTCTGTTCAGGGATCATTGGCCCTTTGAGTTGGTAACCAGAATCATATCTGTACCATGTCCTGATAAAAAACAAATCCCATGTGCACAAGACCTGGATTTAATAGGACTGTTATGTTCTCAGATGGGGGAATGGAAAAAAATGTTCTGTAGTTCTTCAAAATTATTTCTTACTGAACTTTTCACTAAATAATTCCTTATATTGGCAGGGAATTTCAATGCAGTCATCATAATCAGTAGAAATAAACAAAGCATCAGGCTATTAAATTCAGCATTAGAACTGCAGTAGCTGACATACTGAGCAATAGGATTTAGATTTACTCTCTGAACAAATCAAAATTACATTCCTGGGCTAAGCTATTCTGGTGGAGTGCAAATAATGCTGAATGGGTTTAACTCAGCCAATAGAGAAATGTGTACTTAGATAAAGTTGGCACCAATCCAGCTAGTTTCATGATGAAAAGAGTTATGACCCTACAATCCAGAGTAACTATGGGAAGACGTAAGTGGCACTTACTCTGGATTGCTCTATGCATTTCCCATATGTGGCACCATAACTACGTCGATGTTAAAGTTCCCGTGGTTTGTATTGTAGCCTATGACAAGTAGCAGAAGGAAGGAAATCAGGAAGTGTACAGCTTATATGAATCAAAAGCGAAATCTTGTATTAACCCAACCAAAAGAGGCAAGATTCAGAAATTGAAATAAAGACCATTTGCAGTGATATATCAGTAGATGGAACTAAAATTAGAGGTGCGATCCTGAGATTGTGATGTGTCAGCACATGTCCCTTGCACCGGCCCAGGAGGATCACAGCTGGTTCCAGGACAATTCTTGTTCTTACATCAGCTTCTATACTCTGGTGCCATGTGTTTCTTGGCCCCCCCCCCCTTTTACTCCTACCATGGGGTTTCCAGGTTCGATCATTCTTTGTGATGGTTTCTGGCAGCTTGTGAAGCATGGGTCCAGCATTTTTCCTGGTCTCAGCATCCACAAGCATCCGATTAGTTAACTGTCACAAGTCTATGTTGCTGATGGTTTGGGGCCAGTGTATACGGAGGATTCTTTGAGAGCACATATTAACAAATAACTGGGTCTTCTTAATGGTTACTGATTTTGTTCTCCAAGTCTTAGCATAAATTGAGTTGTGCTCATAAAGTACAACTGACTTGTTGCTGGTATGGATACTAACTTTGGTATGTCTTTCAGTCCTTTAGAGTTCCAAATGTTTTTCAGCTATAAGAGGCCTGCTCTCACTTTACCCATCCTAGTTTTGACATCATTGTCAGTACCTCCTTTCTTGTCAACAACACTGCCCAAATAGGTAAAAGAGTCCATCTCTTCCAGGGGTTCCTCTTCTGGTCAAACTGGCGAAGGGCGCAATCCAGAGTAACTACGGGGAGTCCTTGCTCCGGTGTAAGAACAATTTGCTCTGGATTGTAATATGAGTTTCCTATAGGTTTTCATTAGGTGGTGCATTAACTACGGGTGCACGTAATGTCTCTTACGTGCACCCGTAGTTACTCTGGATTGTAGGGTTAGTGTCTGTTGTGCTGACTTTAAGGAGCTGTAGAAAGGAGAGCCTCTGCATTGCTGATGGAGAGGGCCTTCTGCTGATGGTACAGTTAGCGGAAGGTACCCATAGGAATGAGCTTAAGTGAGCAGTGCAATGCAGACATGCATGTGCAATTCCCTTGTTCAGTGGCAGTGATTATTTTGAAAACTGTAATTTGACATGCTTAGAAGTCTCCTAGGAAGAATTCAGAAGTAGCTTTAGGGCAACCTTTAAAAAAATAAAATAAAAAGAAAAGCACAATTGTTCAGGAATAATGCTTTTTTAAAAAGTATATAAACCATATTCCTCCCCAATAATTTCCCTTTGTTGGGACTGAAAGGAACATTTAATCAGAATGACTGCCTCTCTGGGATCAAGGTTTTGTAGCTCAAATGGCTCTTTCGTGTAATAATTCTTTGCTAAACAAGGAGCATTCATGTTTTGACTGAGAGCACAGTGAGTTTTGATTAGCCCATTCAAACTTAAACACTCCCAGTGGGCATTTCAGAAAGACTGTTACCTTATGAATATTTATGTGAGCCACAGGAGAATGCAATTGTCACCTTAGAGCAATATTTATGATTGTGTTATTGTCAATGTTTCAACACTTTTTATGCCCATGTTCATTTTTATTTTTTCAGGCAACCCCCTCTGATATGAGCCGGGAAGATCAGATAAGGTTACAATCTGTATAAGGCCCCAGGCTACCTTGGCATTTTATCAAATTGATAGCAATCTGTTTTTTTCATGTAATTAAGTATCACTTGGACCCTGAGATGCTGTGCAAGGTGGATAACATTTTTATATTTTAAATGGATGGAAACTTCTGACTATTGGCAATGCCAACCATATTAATAGGAGAGGTACCAAATTCTTTTTTAAACCTGTTTTAAATATATTGCCAACATATTTCTCCTAAGCACACTTCAGAAATGAATTTAGAGGTTCTTGCTTGCAAAAAGCAAGAATTTTGATAGGCATTTCTGAAGGAGTTTCACATAAATCTGCTTTGGAATCCTGGAAGACATTAATGCAAGTTGTTTGACAAAACTATGCCGTGGCCATTATTTATTTATTTATTTTATTTGAATTATTTATAGCCCACCTTTCCCATGCCAATCAATGCAAATGCCACGGCAGCTTACAAAGATTTTTTTTCCCTTTTGCCTTACAACAAACCTGTGAGGTAGGTGAGACTGAGAGTTAGCGCCTGCTTCAAGGTCACCCAGCTTTATGGCAGAGGGGGGATTTGAACATAGATCTTCCAAGTCTCAATCCAACTCCCTAACCACTGTAGTATCCTAGCTCTCTACCACTGAATTGCCTCTTTCTGAAGAAACTTTTAAAGCTGATAAGAGCAGAGACTAGAATTGTTACCTAAAGACTAGAGTTGTTACCTAGCTATCTAGAGTTATTACCTATCCTAGCTATCCAAAATGATAATTTTGAAGCACATGTATAAATTTCATATTGGACAAAGGTCCAGCTGCATCTGAAGCTGAAGGACCATCTTGATATAGTTCTTAGAGTACAATCCTAAATTTGGCACACTGGCTTAACACTGGTGCACACTGTTGCAAACATGCCAGCCCATCACTGGAGCTAGCCCAGGCTAAAACTGGAGGGACGCTGATACCTGGTACCTGTTAAGCTGGTACCTCTCTGCCATATGGCAGAGAGGTGCAATGTTCCCTCTAATTTTCAGTAGGCTGTGGGCGCAAAAAATATTAGCCATGCAGCTTTTGAAGGAAGGTTATATACTTTTGACTACAAGCCAGAAAACAATATGTACAGAATCAAGTCCCACTGTATCCACTGGGGCTTACTCACAGGAAAGTGTGGAGGATGCCAACCTGCCTCTCCCTCTATGTGTGTGTGTTTCCATTGAGATCTATCTATGCAAAACAGAAAGGCAGTTTGAAGCAGGAGCAGCAGCAGCAGCAGCAGCAAAGGCTTCTAAGGGCAAAATCCAGAGTAACTACGGGGAGTCCTTGTTCTGGTGTAAGAACAACTTACTCTGGATTCCAATATGAATTTCCCATAGGTTTTCACTAGGTAGTGCAGTAACATAACAAAGTCTTTTATGTGCTCCCATAGATACTCTGGATTTGGGAGTAACTCTGCCTTCATGCAAAAGGGGCACAATCCTATGCTGTCTACTCAGAATTAAGTCCCATTCTATCCATTGAGGCTTACTCACAGGAAAGTGTGGAGGATACTGCTTTCCATCTGCATGTTTCAGACTGCTCTCCTGTTCTGAGGTTGGGGGACAGAGAACTGGCTACCTCTCTGCCCAAGCTAGGGGTGGGGACTTTATCCTTGGGATTGCTGGAGTGGGGGGGGGGGAGTGATGCAGACAGGGCATCTCTACAGGCAGGCAGGAAGACTGATGCTCTCCTCTCTGGGGAGAGATGCATCTGGCTGCAGTGGCATAGCTAGGTCATCTGGTGTCTGGGGCTCATAATATTTTTTACACCTCCTATGACAAAATTATTTACGGTACTTAATTATTATCTGTATCAATTACTCAGTAAAATATTAATATTTTCATATTTTTTATACCACCCTTTAAACCCCCACTCAGTATGTTGTATGTAGTTCCTCCCCTTTTTTGTTCTTACAACAACCCTGTGAGGTAGGTGAGACTGAGAGATAGTAATGATAGATATTAAATTAATAATAATAATGGCCAGAAAATATAAGCAGTGAATAACTCCTCACAAGCAGTAGGTGAATGTCGGTACCCTTCCCTGATATCACTCCCACGCACATAATACTCAGTGGTATACTCCCCAGCATCTGGAGTTTTCTTGCCTGGAAGAGGAAAAGGAGGACAGTGTAGACTTTTTTCCAGGTCACAAGTCCAGGTTCCAGGTCCTAAAAAAGAGGACATGTCCTGGAAAAAGAGGAGATGTGGTCATCCTCCACCAAATGAATTATGGGCAAAATCCAGAGTAACTACAGGGAGTCCTTGCTCCGGTGTAAGAACAACTTACTCTGGATTCCAATATGAATTTCTCATAGGTTTTCATTAGATGGTGCAGTAACTATGGGTGCACATAAAGTCTCTTACGTGCTCCCGTAGTTATTCTGGATTTGGGGGTATGTCTTATAGCCTACAAATACAAAAAACAAAACAACACAACAGTAAGTCTTTCGGCCCCTCTCTTACCACTCAAGCTTTAGGGGGTGGTGTGGAGGTGAGACTACCTTCTGAAGGCTGAAGTCCTGGGGGACTTGCATTTCTCTGAGCCTGACATGAACTGGAGGTCAGTCATAGTTGCTTACTTGCCTGTAAACATGGCTGTGCATTTTCCATAGAGCTCAGTGAGGTGGAGTCTGGAGCAAGGATTTCCTTTTTGGGGGAATGGTGGGGCTGCATTTATTGGAACAGGACCTGCTTCATTTTAGCCTCATCTAAGGCCTACCCAGAAGTTAAGGCAAGATATGACTCCATTTCAATTTATATAGGGTCAATGCAATTAAAAGGGGCATTTTCTGGGGTGATTTTTGGTGCTGCATTCATTGAATCAGTACCATTCTGGTGTCCTTGGAATCCTCTCAGCTTGCCCTTTCTGATGGACTATGCCATATTCACTTACTTGTAGGTAAAACCACAATGTGGGGCACTTTCATTTTCCCACAGAGCTCAATGCGTATTTTTTATTTTAGTTTTTTGGCAATAACTTTTAATAGGAAGGAGATATTAAAAAACAGTACAAATTAAACAGTATATGACATGATGGGATTTCTCCATTCCTTCATGATGTTATGATGTTGGTCATTCCCCAGAGTGTCACCCCCTCTATGGGTGGTACGTGTGGCGGGACACCCCCTCTGCCCCATCTAGCTAAGCCACTGCCTGACTGTGCTTCTCCCTTCCCCTCCAACCTTCCCAAGGATGAAGTAGCCATCCCTGGCTTGGGCAGAGAGGCAGCCATGCCTCGTGCCAGCACCTGCTCCTCATCTGGCATCAGTGCCAAAGTCAGGCAGCTGGCTTTATACACTTTATAGAAACTTGTGTGCATAGGTTCAGTAAGTTGTGTGCGCGTGCACATGTGTACAGCTTAGAGGGAACTATGGAGGTGAGTGAGGCTTTGGGGAAGGTGGGGAGGAGGTGTTCTGAGGCAGTGGGAGGTGTTCTGAGGCTGAGGAGACGTCCAGGAGGAGGAAGCCAGGTGGGATGGGCCGGGATTAACAAAGCTCAACCTCACCAGATCCAGAGCCTTGCAATTGAACATAAAGGCTTTCTATTCTCTGCCTCAAAATCAAGTAACCCTATTACAGTGCTACATTCCTTACTCAGGGGAACGGGATGAAAGTAAATCAATCAGTACAGACCTCCAAGATGCAGTCAAAGCTGACTTCCCATAATAGCACATCTAGCCTCTACGCTCTCCATAGGAAATAAATCCACCAAACTGTGTTTTTGCAGGAGAACATTAAGACTAAATTGCATCAGTATAAACATTGATTTTTGAAGGTCCGTGTATGTAAGGAAAGGCTATGTAAAGCAGTTGTTATATAAAAGTCAACTTACATTTCCCCACATTACATATTATTCTTATACTGCACACACCCCTCCCCTGACAGTTGCATGACACTCTTCTTAAGGCTGTAAATCTGGAATGCTGGATTCCATTCAGTATCAAATGTAAGTGACATTCTCACCAGATGTGACACTTTATCTTTGACTTCTGGCATTTTCTATTTTTGATTTGCAGAAAGGATGAAAAATACGATACTAATGCAAATTTATCTTCACCTCTATCTGGCTATTTTATTGCAATGAATATGGAACTTGCAGTGCAACTGTGGGAGAAAATGATGACGTTAAACAAAACTGAGCAAATATTCCTAAAAATATCTATAGAGTCTTCCTTCTCTTTGTCCACATCCTCTTCCTCCCCATTACAGACTGATACTGCAAACCTCACTAAAGCAAGTTGGCGGGTTTGCCTGTGCTGCATCCAGTGGAAGGTTGTGGCTGCTGCTGTGCTACTGTGGGGTAAGCTTTTCCCTTACCCTGGCTAATGCAGCATCAGCCCTAATGAGTCTACTCAGATCTAAGCCAACTAAGGAGGGGGTGCAGATCCAAGCAGAGCAGCCCAAGGCCACCTGCATTGCTTGGGGAATGGGGCTTGGATCCAGCACAGAAGCACAGTGCACAGGAGCACAGCAGCACAGGGAATCTGGCATATGTCCTGTACTTTTCTATCTCCAGAGTGGAACAGAAGTGCTTCATGGCACTTTTGTGATACCCATCAGTCAGTGCAAAGGACTTGTGCCAGCAGAATATGTGCTTTGGACTGCACCACTAATTGATTTCATCATCAGATCTCCATATATTAGCATATCTTTAATTCTTCCTTTGGGAATACTGGAGCAAAAGAGCTTCTTTTTGATAATACTGAACAAAAGGCATAGTTCTTTTTAAATAAACAATAGCATTTTATTTTATAAATAAAAAGGATTTTACATCAATACAAAGGAATAGATACTGCATTCCTAACCCCAGCATAAGTCCTGTGCTGACCTGGGAGTGTCACAAAAGTGCAATGAGACACTTCTGCCCCACTCCTGGTGCAGAGGATTGGTTAGGCCAATGCATAGGCATACACTGACCTCCCCACACCATCAATACCAAAAATAGGCCAGGTGAGTTAGGCCGGCCTAATTTTCCTAGGATTGCACCCCAAATGTCAGTCTGAGAATTTGGAATTTAGATATTTCCAGAACCAAAATGATGTCAAAATGAACATGTTTTAATCCCAGCATAATAGTGAATTGTGTATTTCGTTTATACACATATGCATGTGGAAGCAGTACTTTTCACAAAAGCAGTAATTTTGGAAAGCAGTACTTTCCAAAAATTCCAATAATGAAATGTAGGATGAAAGCAATTCATAGATTTAATTTTTAATTAAATATATTCATAAGCAATTCATTTAAATTTAATCAATTAAATCTATTTATTTAAGCAATTTATAGATTAAATTTTGAATTAAAAAATTAAAATGAAATTTTGGTGTGCCCTTGCTATGCATGTGGAATCAGTTCCCAAATGATATCCAAATCTGTGGATAATTAATTCCATGAGGGGTCCACACTGGCAACCAGACATGCCTTTTTGAAGCATTTGGCAATTCTTCAGAGGGGTGCAGTGGCCACACCCAACCTTTCCATGATAGTCACTAGGTGCAGATGAGTTTGCCCTTCCCTAGTTAAAAACCTAGTTTTGGTGAAGGGATAACAAAGTGCTTCTAACTGGAACAGCTAAGATAAAAACCATACCACAAACTTTAGTATAAAAAAAGCAGGCCTCCGTCAAGTCTTGAAAGACTATGGTATCGTGCTCTGCGCTGCATACACTGCATGCGAAGCACGAAAGCCTGAGTTAGATTGTTATGGAGGATAGGCTGTTATCCAAGCAGCAACTCCCCCCTCTCCACGCCACTGAATTAGTCCAGTGGAAAGGCAGAGCCAATACGATTGAATCCAGCTGTGTCGCAGAGCTGGGCTAAGGACAGGAGATAATCCTGTCCGGAGCCGACCGGGGCCGACCCGGGTCTCGAACCCTGGCCTGCTGGTTAACAGGCGCAGCGTCTTAACCACTTGCGCCACCCACAGCCACTACTTTAGTATAGTGTAGGTGAAAAAACCTCTACCAGGCCAATCAGATGGAAATCAAAAGTCCCTGAATGAAACAAGCTGATCTCACCCTACAGACAGGATCAGTGGGGCTGGGATTCATGGAAGGCACATGCCCAGTTGAGACACTGAAGCAAGCCTACCCAATATCTTCCTGTAGCACACCCCTCAGTGTCCATCATACAGTCAGATGCTCAGATCGATGCCAAAGCCTCTTATGTTGGAAAGGACTACACTAGTGATGAGATTCAAAGAAATTAACAGCTGGTTCTATGCCCATCTGGCAGCCACTTTTAAATGGCTATTTTTAAACTTTATATGTCCTATCTCTTGTTAACAACCGGTTCTATCGCGTAGGTGTGAACCTGCCGGAGCCCACCACTGGACTACACAATAGCTGCTTGTGCCTCAGGATACAATACTATCTCAGCAGAAGAAATATATGGATACCCTCATTCTTTTATTCTGTGTATTGAAAAGCAAAATTACAGGATTAAGTAAGAATTAAACAGCTCCTCCTTTTGTTTAACTTCTGCTTATTTTTCAGTTTAAAAAAGTCAATTGACAGGCTGTTCATATACCCCCCACCAAGATTCATTACACTTATTCCCCCTATCTTAGTTTAATCATAATTATTCTATGTTGTTCAGTTAAAATTAGTTTGTTCCGAAAAGTGAAAGAAATCTTAGTTTAGCAATTCTGATCACTATACCTATCACAGCAGTTAGTAAACAGGAGTCTAGAAGTTAAACTTAATTAATAAGACAGACATTTCTAATTTAAAAGATTTAACAAGGATTTTTGTGTGAACTTGGCCAGAGTTAAGATAGCATATTACCAATTCTGAAAGACAGCAAGAGGTGCAATCCTAACCCATTTAGGCCAGCAAAATGCACCAGTCTCCCCATTCCCATGGTGTTGTGGGGAGGGTGGCACATGTTTGTGCAGTGGCCATAAGCACCATAAGGGTTACCCCACCCTGAGGGATAAAAGAAAAATGCCTTATGGTGCTTTTTGACACCTTCAGAACAGCATACAACTTGTGCCAGGACTTGTGCTGACCTAACTGGGGTCTGGATTGCAGTCTCAGTTCTTTGGGTTGCTAGCACAGGTCAAAAACATTTATAGGTCGAGAATAAACATAAAAATATTAAAGTCTACACCACAAAATGAAGGTATTGTTGGCTCAATCTCAAAACTCCTCTAGAACACCATCTGCCAAACAGGATGCTGTGGGCTGGATCTGGCATGAATCCCTCGCCACCGTAAACAGTGTTTATTGTTCTGCCTTATTGTTCTGCAAAGAAGCCCCTCCAAGTATGTATTGTGACCATCTGGGCAGCTGCATTTGCCTGAAAATCTGGGTACAAAGCTTATTATGACAGTGGCCTACAGAAGTGACTGCCCAGACCATCATGCAACAAAGGTGGAGCGACTTCATCTGAGCAAGGTGGCAGAATGGTAAGCACAGGTCCAAATGGAAAATGCCTTACTGCAACACAGTGGGTTTGTGACTGCTGCAGCTCATAGCATGCAATACTGCTGACAGAGCACTCATTGCATCCTTTGGCTGTGGGTGTGCTCAGTTGGCTAGTGAGAGATAAGTAAAATAACTTTTATTTCTACTTTTACTGGCCTCTCTGGTATTCTGCTTCATTACCAATGGGTCTCTTTAGATATCAGCTTTTATTTTCCTGATGCAGCCCTACATCAGCTATTTTTCCGATGCAAAGTCAAGAAAAGGATCCAGTGTTCATGACTGCCATTGATATTTTTCCCCTCTTGTTCCTGAATCATTAAGCTCTATAAAGGTGTCCCCAATAATTGTGGATCTGTATCTCTGGATCCTGTTATCCCCAGCCCCCATGCCCATTACATTCATGCGAAGTAATAAAATGTCTTCCATTAATCAGACACTATAAGCAGAAAGCGTATAGCAAGCCAAGCAGGCAGGCAGTCTGCAGGCTAGAAGGGATATAAAGAGCATTTCTTCATTGTCAAGTATAGCCTGCAGGCTGCTTGCATAGTTTATGAATATAGTCATCAGTTATACAAAATTTGGTCACAGAACCACTTAGGTTTTTGTGATCATTTTTATTACCTTTTCTTCAATACTTACTATACTTCCATGTTCCTTTTCCATAGTACTTCCATGTTATTTCCATAGTACTTCCATGCTATTACTTCTTTATTTATTTACTTTTTTTACTGATTTCTTCTAATAGATAGTTAGACAGACAGACAGACAGACAGACAGATAATCAAAGTTTAGTGCCATTCTATTAATTATATATATCCAGGATTATTCATTTCCTCCTCTTACTTCTTTGAACACAGAACTCTCTGATTATAAGGAGCTGCATCATTTCAAATTATGTACTGAAGGAAGAAATACCAAAAGCAATTTCACACGCTATTTCCTTAGTGTGCTCATTTTCATTTTTTTTAAACTAGGAAAGAAACACACACACACACACACACACACACACAATTTCCCATTAGAATCCTTCTTTTGGAAATTTACTGGATCAGTAAACACAGGTAAAATAAGAGAATATGCAATTGCATTGATGTGTTATTCTTCGTTTCTTTTGCTGGGATTGAATTCCAAAATGGTATATAATATGTAATCAAAGGGTGGGGAGAGGCCCTGGCAACATACATTGTCATGCTGTAGTTATGGTTACGATGGACAAGGAGGATACATTCCAGAATTTATTTCAGCCTTACCTTGAAAAGATGCTTATTTGTCTATGAAGATAAAACATGGTCCTAATTAAAAATCTTTCAGCAAGACTAAAAACATAAATTGTACAGGAGTTGTATATAGTTGTACACAGGCTGCTTTCAAACATTAATTCAGCATATACTGTGGGAGGAAATGGTAAATACCAGCCCACTTGATTGACATGCAACTATGTTTTAATGAAAAATAATTATGAAGATTGCACTTTATTTAACTGAGCACTTTCACATTGGATGCTTTCCGACCATTACTGAACAGCACCTAGATGACTGCTGTTTTTAAAAATGTTGCAGTATTAAATGAAAAGGGGAATTTATTTATTTTAGAGATTTATATCTCTCCTTTCCCATGCCAATGAAAATGCCCAATGCAGCTTATATAGTTGTTGTTCATAGAAATCATAGAATCCTAGAGTAGGAATGGACCTAGTAGGTCATCTAGTCCAACCCCCTGCCTGCAGCAGGAAATTCTCCTAGAGCATCTCTGACAAGTGATCGTTGAGCCTCTGCTTGAAGATCCCCAGTGAGGGAGAGTCCACCACCTTGCACTTCTCCCTGTTGAAATTCATTCTATTTGTTACAGCCCGGTATTCTAGTTTATCCAGATCCTCCTGGAGGTTTCTCCTGTCTTCTGTTGTGTTTGCTACTCCTCCCAGCTTGGTTTCATCCTTTTGTTGTTGTTTTCAGAGCTACAAGGGCTAGGGCTGTGCAAAAAATGATCAATTTTTATATTCATTTTAGAAACAACACATTCAATTAAGCAAAATAAAATATTCTGTTCCAAAATGCATTTTGCTTTATTCCAGTTGACTCTGAGACCCATGCCATTTTTAATGCACGCTGAGGGATAGTTCTAGCTACAACCCTTCATGACATTGCTAATTTACTAATGTTCTAATTAAAATTATTTTAATTTACTAATTAAAATTAGTCATTTACTAATTTTCTTCTCAGCTGCCATTTAAAATTTTCTATATAGATAGCCAATGTACATTTCCTCAGAAGTAAGTTGCAATGGGTAATTTTTGGCTGTATAGAACTGCAGCTTCATATTATCAGAGCTAATTCTAATCATAGTGTCAGGACTGCACAAGTCCTATGCTGATCTGGGGGTGTCACAAAAGTGCTGTAAGGCACTTCTGCCCCACATCTGGGATGGGGGTTAGGCCAGTGTACAGGTGTATGTCGACCTCCACACAACACCACAGGAAAGTATACCAGATACGTTTTGCCAGCCTAAATTGGTTAGTATTGCACACTGATTGCTTACTCATTCCTACTGGACCTTGCTGGCAGCAGAACACGTATTCCACTGGTAGGTAGCAACTGCAGATATGCTCCAGTACAATGCAAAATGGGGTGCTGCCAAGTCCTGATGGGAAGGTCAGGGAGGGCAATTTTACCTTTTAGAAAAACAGAGAAAGGTTGAAAGTGTGGAGCATACGTTGAATGAATGAGTTCCAGTTATAATGGAAACACGTTGAAAGAGAGGATTGTTGGAAAATCCAACAAAGTGGGAGAAATGAAGTGGGAGAAACTGTACTAAGACTGTCCTGGCATTGCACTAATGGTGCAACAACACCAGCATAACCAGGGCCAAATGTCAAGCCTCTCCAAGCAAAGCGCAATTTTTCCAGTAACACTCGCAGCATCCATGGAAAAATTGACACAGCCTGTCATCCACAAAGCATGATTCTTAAGGCAGTGTGACATCATTTAGATACTGGCATGTAATCATTGACTTTATATCCATGTGTCAAGAAAGACCCATAGCAGAGATAAGAGAAGAAAGGATAGTGAATATAGGACCCAAATTGGTCACTCAACAAAGCTGTTCACTAATCATCCACAGGCAGAAATTGTATAATATAAATCTGGAGTTGTTGATTGTAACCAAAAATTTGGGCACTACAACTGAGAAGTAAAGTAGCTAGCTGCCACTAAATTCAATTTAATTTATAGCACAATTACAAAAGTAAAACCGATTGTGTTTGACATGATCATCTACTACTGAAAAAAAAGATCAATCAGAAAGTAAACTGCCATTTGTTTTCAGTCTAGAATGGCAGAAGAAATATATTTAGAGAGAAAAAAGTCTCTAGTTCAATGTGATCTCCATTTCAAAACATATTATGGAAGTTAATGCCATCATTTTCAGATTTTGCAACTTGTAGTCAGACAATAGAATGGAAAGGAATAAATGTATGTGTTAAACAGGATTTTTTAAAATAGATGCTAGGCAGAAGCAGGCAAAGCTCCAGAAGGTTTTGAAATTCAGAGCAGCTATATATTTTAAGATGACTTTCTAGCTTCTGAGTTTGGATACACTGTATTTCTTTTCTATTTGTTATTCTAGTGCTGTCAGACCTCTAAGCCAAAATATTTGTCAGCCTCCAAATGCATTTGGTCTTCCTTAGACACTAGTATTCACCCCTCTCTTTCTTCCCTTGCTTTGTTCTTCTCTATCCCACATCTTTTTATTTATTTAGAATAAGGCAAAATAAAATAGAAAAACAAAAAATCATATAAAATAACTAAGTACAGTAAATAGTAAAGTCATATTCTAATTATATGTCTTGCTGCACAATCCTTAGGCACCCCTCAGGTCACTTGCGTCTGTCCAGGGCACGTCTTCAACATCCTGTGAAGAGGGAAGGCCAGCACAGTGAATAGCATTGATCTCCTGTGCCAGTGCAGGCCCCATGCGCTGGTGAACTGTGCTGTCCAATCTTGGTGGGTGGAAGGCATATTACCTTACCTTATCCTGTTTTCCTTCCCTCTTGTCTCATGCAGCTGCTTAATAAACATGAGGGTTGCAATCTTAAACACACTTTCCTGAAAGTAACTACTATTGAACACAATGGGACTTGTTTCTGAGCAGACATGCTTAGAATTGCGCTATTATTCATTTACTTTCTATAATTTTCTCCTATTACACATAAGATTTTCATTCAATTTTAGCAATATAACAAAACATTTTCAATCTTCATCCACTTTTTTGAAGAAAAGACGAATAAATTCCCCACATCCAACATCCCCTCCTGCTTTTTCGGAAATCCCGACCGGAAGGGAATAAGAAGAAGCTAATTCATTAAAAAGGAGAAACAACATTTTTCCTTAAAACAAACATTTTGATAATTAATTTCTCCTTTTTAATGAATTTCCAAAAAAGCATGGAGGGATGTTGCACGTGGGAAATGGATGAAAGGGGGGTTGATGCATATGGGGAGTTGATGCATATGGGTGGGGGGTTGATGTGCATGGATGATGTTGCGCATGGAGGGTTAATGCACATGGGGGGATGTTGCACATGTGGCGATGTTGCACATGGGCAACCTCTGCCACCATTGTATCTGCGGAGAACCGCCCAGCTGAGCTTTTCCGTGTGCCTACTTCATCTGCCCCCCCACTGGAAGGGTGGAACACGCGGAAGCTCGCTGTGGCATGTTTGCACAATACTTCGCGAACAAGGTTGATCAGATCCAGCATGACTTGGACACCACTTTAACAGCATCCAGCGATGTCCCTGGGGCATCTTTCGGGATTCTTTTCAGCTTGTAGAACCTGAGGATGTGGACAGGGTTATCTGGAGTGTGAAACTGTCTTCTTGCCTGCTTGACCAGGTAGACTAATTAGATCAGTCAATTAAATAATAAATAAATAATAAATATGGGAAGATGATGTGCATGAGGGTATATTACAGTGGTACCTTGGGTAACGAATGCCCTGGGTAAAGTATGTTCCAAGTAACGAACTACCGCTAGGTGGCGCCTCTGCCTTAGGTAAAGAATCTGCTGTGGGTAACGAATGCTGGCTGGTAGCTCTTTCAGGTTTAAAGAGCTGCCAGCCTGCTCTTGTTACCTAAACTGAATGGGTCAGGCAAGAGCAGGTCTGTCCTCTGAGGGGTGGGGGGTGCTTTGAGGGACTGGTGGGGTCTTCTGTGGGGGTGGGGGGGTGTTTGGGGACAGTGGCGGGGAGATACAGGCAACCGATACTCACTTTAACAGCCTGACTTTGAACATGAGGCTCCCTGCAGAGCTTTTGAAAGAGGCTGGAGAGAGGCAGGGGTTGCTCCTCCCTCCAGCCTGCTCTGCAGGAAGCCTGGAGTTCGAAAGCCAGGCTTTTAAAGTGAGTATCTCCCCCTCTGTATCTCCCCCCACTGTCCCCAAACACCCGCCCCCACAGAAGACCCCCCAATGGAGCTTACTCCCAGGAAAGGGTCTAGGAGTGCAGATGTCTAACCATGCCTACTCTGAAGCAAGCCGCCTTGTATTCAATTGGTCTTACTCTCAGGAAAGGGTCTAGGAGTGCAGATTTATAACCATGCCTATTCAGAGGCAAGCCCCCTTGTGTTCAGTTCGTCTTAATCCCAGGAAAGTGTTTTTAGGATTGCATCCTCCTAAGTGTCTTTAGGATTTTGTCTTTAGGATTGCAGCCTCCTAAGTGTCTTTAGGATTACAGCCTTCTATGTGTCTTTAGGATTGTGTCTTTAGGATTGCAGCCTAAGTAGGCTTCATAGGATCATGCACATTGAATGCATATTCTGAATTCAATTCCAGTGTTTTGTCATCATTTATACATCCAGTTAATATTTTTATATGAATATTTTGGGTTGTGGAACCAATTATCTCGGTTTCCATTATTTCCTATGGGAAAATCTGCTTCACGTAAAAAAAGTTTCACGTAACAAACATGCCTCTGGAACTAATTAAATTTGTTACGTGAGGCGCCACTGTATTTTTAGTAGGTTTTATAGTAATATTTGTATGTATAGTAATATACGTTTATATATGTTTGTATAACCTAATTGTATTTTAACTGTATTTTAATTGTGTTTTAACTGTATTTATGCTATCTAGTTTTAATGGTATTTTATGGTTGTTTTAATTGTTGTGAGCCAGGAAGAAAGGCGGGATATAAGTCAATTAAGTAATAAATAAATAATAAATAAATAATACTATGGGGGATGATGTGCATGGGGGATAATGCGCATGGGGGTTGTTGCACACACGGAGTTGATGCACAAGGGGGTTAATGCACGTGGAGGGTTGATGTGCATAGGGGTTGATGCACATGGGGGAATGTTGTGCATGGGGGATAATGCACATGGCGGTTAATGCGCATGGGGGAGAATATTGTGTATGGAAGAGTTGTACATGGGGATGATGCGCATGGGGGAATGTTGCACATGGGGGAATGCTGTGCGTGGAGGGAATGTTGTCTGTGGGGGGAATGTTGCATATGGGAAGAATGTTGTCTGTGGGGGGAATGTTGCACAAGGGGGGTTTGATGCACATAGGGATTATTACACATGGTAGTGTTGATATGCAATGGGGGATGGCATATGGGGAGTATTTTACTCCTGCAATGCAGGCATGTTTTTGCATGTGTGTGTGTGTGTGTGTGTGTGTGTGGGTATTTAACATCATAATCTTGTTAACAAAAACAGTATATCAATTTTCATCTATATATATATAAAAGAGAAAAGTCACTCAGTGACTGACTCACTGACTGACTCATCACTGCCCTGCCAAAACCGCTGGGCCTAAAAGTGTGATATTTGGGGTGGGTGTTCCTTCCGTGACCGAGGGGTGCACTAAGAACCGGTTTTCGGAAATTCCAACCGGAAGGGGGTGAAAAGGGGTGCAACCTGTTTTCCTCCCTATACTTTGCATTGGAGAATTGATGACTCATCAACATTCCGCCCCAACTGCTGGGCCTAGAAGCATGAAATTCTGGGAGAGAGTTCCTTCTGTGACATGAACACCCACCAATAACCCCTGTGGAGAAATTTAACCCTTACGGGGCTGAAAAGGGGTGCAACGTGTTTCTGCCCCATACTTAACATGGAAGACAGACCAACATCCACCCAAAGACCCCAAATAAAACACCCACACCCTCCAGTTCAATGCCCTGCATGCTGCCAAAGGCCTGCTTCATCAGGCCCCCTTTCTGGAAGTCTACAGCACCACCCCTTTGAAGTGACTGCCACATAACCTCAGGCCCCATTTCTGGACGGGTGCAACACCTCCACCCTTCCAACTCACTGCCCCATAACCTCAGGCCCCATTTCTGGATGTCTGCAAGAACCCCACCCTTCCAACTCACTGCCCCATAACCTCAGGCCCCATTTCTAGATGTTTGCAACATCCCACCTTTCGAACTCACTGCCTTTCTATGACACAAACACAACATATGGATTTCTGAAATCATTATGTTACATTCAGAGCAGAATCCAAATCATGGCTGCTCAAAAGTAAGCCCCATTTTGTTCAGTGTGTCTTACTCCTAGGAAAATGTCTTTAGGTTGACAGCCATAATTAAAGAATATTTACTTAAAGAGATTTACATAAAATTTACCTTTTTCGTTACATATTTACATATGTACTTTATTTATTTACTTTACTACTTTACATATTTTTCACTTATAAACACCAACGTTACACATATTCTTTCAATTTTGCTCCCATAATGGCCACCCACCATGCACATCAACACCCCCATGTACAACATTCCCCATGTTCATCAACCCCATGCGCATCATTCCCACTATGCACATCACCCCCCCATGCGCATCAACCCCATGCGCATCAGTCCTCATGCACATCAGTCCCCATGTACAACATCCCCCATATGCAATATCCCCCATGCGCAACATCCCCCATGCTTATCATCCCCCCATTTGCATCAACCCCTTATGCAGGGGAATTTTACTCCTGCAACACGGGTACACTTTTCGCTAGTATCTAATAAATTTCATTTTATATAATTCCAGATGCACCTACAATATACAATGATCTTTCTCTTATTTATTTTTCATCACAAAGCTTCAAAATATATATGTTAAAATTAGCCCTCTCCATGGAAATTAGCCTTCTTTGTGATCCCGCCATTCGCTGGTTTTGAGATCCTCTAAGCCGGTGACAACAATACTCAAACTTCAAACCACTAAGACTGCTATCACCTACTACAGTAACTCATGTTGCCACCACATTTAGTTTATTCATTCTATTATATAACAGTACAAATGACCTTATACATCAGTAATGAACAAAAATCCAGAAAAGTGAGTATAGATTCTAGCTAGATTCTAGATTAGCTCATGCTAATATTGTTATTGCTTCCCTGCTTTGTCATGATTCATCATTGGCTCTAGGAACATTCATTTTTTTCTTATATAAGGCAATTGTTTTTTTTCTAGCTATTGCTACACAGATAATAGAGCACAGACAAAAGCATAAATGCTTCATAAGCCCCATTGCCATTTGCTTTGGGCTGGGAAAGGTGGAGTATAAATAAAATAAATGACTCAACTCAGTATTTTTTTTTTTACATTTTGTACCAAATTATACTGAATGCTATATTACTTGTGGTTTGTTTAATACCAAGGTTTCCAAAATTTAGACCATCAGAATTATTTTTCTGTCACATCCCCAAGCCAGGATAAAATGCCATGCATGTCCCAGTTCACTGTTCTAGTGTTTGTGATCTTCCAGATCAGAACCAGCAGCCCCAATACAATGTGCTGGGACTGTACAGTAATTTTGACAGCCCAATGTATGGTCCTTTCCACATACTGGCAGGCAGTTCTTGTTCACTTTGTCCAATGGGATTCTTGCATCGAAATGCTGTGTGTTCTTGTAAAGAAAGTAATTTATCCAAGTCCTCCAAGCTAGGGACACTGATATTTTAGGGACATTTGTAACTGCTAGGCAGGTGGACTGGAGATGGATTGGATTGCTTGGTGGAACTGACAACCAGATTTGGCTGGCTGTATCAGCAATATTGCTGGCAACCTTCCTTCTTCTGTTCATCTAAGCTTGGCATCATCTGCTGTGATACTTTCTCATCAGCTGTACTGGAAAACCAATGCTTGACATTATGTTGGCACCTCAACCATTTAAACTATGTTGGAACCTCAACTCATATATATTGCTCTCATGTGGTTAATTTAAACACTATTATTAAATTTAAAGCAGTACATATAATTTATTAATTACAAGAAGGCTACATGCTTATTGCTCATAAGGAAAAGGAAGATTTTTTTTCAGGACAGAAGACTTTAAAAAAGGATGTGTCCTGGTAAAAGAGGACAGATGGTCACCCTGTTCCCCATGGTGTCATAGTTTGGAGGTTAGACCAAGAAGATCAAGGTTCACATTCAGCCCTGAAGTTTCCTGAGTGAGCTTGGGCCTCTTTGTATCTGTGCCTGACCAACCACATAGGGTTCTTGTAGAGAGGAATACCTCCCTTGAGTTCCTTGAAGGACATGGTTAGGATTGTGCTGTGTATTACTTATAATTTATTACATCAATGTATAACAAGAAGGTTGCATGCTGCCTGCTCACAAGGAAAGTGGGGAGGCTGTGTGGTTGGAGAAAGATCCAAGTCTGTGGCTACAATCCTAAAGATACTTTCCTGGGATTAAGCCCCATTGAACACAATGAGGCTTACTTCTGAGTAGACAAGGTTAGGATTAGTACTAGGATTAGGTAGGCAAAAGATGGGGTAGCTGCTCCAGGCTGGCTGCTCAGGCTGGGGATGGGCAGCAGGTGAGGAAGGCAGGCAGGGGCTCCTGGAATTGCAGAGGCTTGCTGCCGGGCTGGCTAGGTTGGAGGCGGCGATGGAGCGCAGGGATGGAGCACTGCTCCTCAGGCCACTTCAGTGCTCAGCCCCCGAGACTGGTGGAGGAAATTCCTCCTGGGCCAACTTTTTGTGCCGCACTTTTGCGCACAACTTTTAAACAGGCTACAGCTGCTGAGGGCGGCTGTTGCAGTGGCGGGGGCGTATAGGGGGCACCAGAAGAGTTAGGAAGTGATGCCCAGAGGCGCCCCCACACCTTGTGCCTTCCGCACCCTGGGCTACTTCCTCATTCCACTACTGAGTCCACCTTTGGACATCTGTCTTTCAAATGTCACCATATGCTTATGGTGTGACAACCAGTTTGCTGTCTGTGTCGATAGCCTCCAGATATCTCTTTTGCAGATGTCTGGTTTAGGGTTGCCATGGATTGGCATGCCCAAGGTGGTAGCTCATTGTATAGGGCTTTGGAGATTGGAGGCCAATAAGTGATACATGCACAGACAGGATATCCTCTTTGTGCATTTCACAAGAGGGGTCTGGGCAAGTGGACTTCTATGTTCTTGAAGCTCCAGATCTGTTCAACTCTTACTCAGGTTTGGAAGAAGACCAAAAGTGCCTGTAGGGTAGACATTGTCCGTAAAGGGATTATTAACACCATATGGGGCACTGGATATCACTGTAAAGTAGGGCCATTTTTGAGTATCCACAGATTGTATGGAAATGGCCCAAACTGCATTGATCCAATGGTGTGCATCTATCACCTGTTGCCACAGACATATTTTTTGTTAGGCCTACAGCAGGGACAGAGATCTTTTTGTAATGGGGCAATGGGGGTTAAGCATGTGGCAGGAATTGTGTGGGACTGGGCAGGGAGGCAGTAGACGGTAGACGCTGTTGAACAATTTGAGGTATGCAAGGGCCAGAGGTGAGCCAGATCCATTCCTTAGATGTTTGACCAACTTGAAGGAAGCTGGCCAGCAAATCCCTGGTCTGGAATAGGCTATTCCTGTGCAGGTTAACAGAAGGTTAAGCTATCCAGCTGCCTTGACCCTCACAGGTTGATGTAGGCATACTTAAGACAAGAACTGAGCAATGCATGGAATCAAATTTTATACCCATTCCCTTTGGGGGAAGTAGTCAGACAAGCTGCTTCCTCCAACCAACTTCCTGCACAATTTAGAGCTAATCTATTCGCTGCTATTTATTATTTGTGGTTAATATATTTAATAAAGTGGCCCAGTTTCATTCCAAGGCTGCATCTGTGTGATTACTGATGATGCGGGTAAAATTCCACCCAGCTCAGTTAAGAAATGGGTCTTCTAAATTGAAAAACACCATTTTCTTTCTTTTTCATCCTTAAATTGATGCATAATATTTACCTGGTTACCAAACTGGGATAAAAGTGTGTCTATATGGATTAAAACCAAGCTGCAACAATATTTACTAAATTGTTACAACTTATTTTTGGTACTAACTGTACAACTATTAGCATCACATGAGTTTCTGCAGTGAAAATAGGAGTAAAAGTTTACTTAAAAACATAGCAAGCACTTACATAAAAGAAACTACTTGTACTAAAATACACTAATCTCCCATTATTTACACTGCACCACTGCTCAGAGACCCTAGAATAAGACACTTATATGGCATCGCAAGGCAACTTACATATATTTGAACTTGGTGGTTATATAACGTCTCCTCTGGAAAATAGAACTTTTCTACAAGCTTGTAAAAATGAATATTATCTTTATCATATATTTGCAGAATTTTACTAGGGCACATGAAGCTTCTAAGTGGTTTTCACTTCTAGATTCCTGGTATGAAATAGTAGGGTACACTGAATAGCTATTTTGAGATGGGAGTGAGGAATGAAGGCCAGTGTCCTCTCTGGTCTCTTCCCATAGAGGCCTACTGGAATGATCAGTTATCACAGGAAGCTCTTTGGTTTTCTGCTATCAGGAAATGCTCCTGGGGCATTTGAGTCTTATGTATGACATCAGTTTTTTCCCTTACTTTCTTCTTGTGTTGCCAATCCCATGGACGAGAGCATGGGTTGCTGACTGGCCCATGATGATGTGCATCCCTAGAGTGGGAAGCGCATCCCTAGAGTGGGTTTGATGTGCATCCCTAGAGTGGGAAGGCCAAATTATGGATGTGCACTGGCTCTAAAGGCTGATGTGAGACCTGCTTTGCCTGGGCAACATGTAAGTCTGTGCTAGCTAAACTCAGTTGGCATGGAAGTTTGGTGGCCATGGGGAGGACAGGAAGGAGGTGTTTAATGTTAGACAGCAGATTGGCAAGTAAGTGGGGTCAGTGCCAGGGTCTGGCACTTACGTTGGATGCCCATGTCCGGGCAGCCTGGGGTGGACATGTGTTGATGCACATGGGGGGATGATACACAATGGAGGAGTGTTGATGCGTGGGAGGATATTACACATGGGGGTTGAGGCACATGGGGATGATACACAGTGGGGGAGTGTTGATGTGCATGGGGTGTTGATGCATATGTGGGGATTGATGCGTATGGGAAGGTATTGCACAGGGGGTGTTGATGCACATGGGGGGATGATACACAATGGAGGAGTGTTGGTGCGCATGGGTTGTTGATGTGCATGAGGGAGGATGCATAGTGGGGGGGATGGCATACAGGGGAATTTTACTCCTGCAATGCAGGTATGTTTTTGCTAGTATAACCATATTTCAATTCAATCCAAACTTGTAAAACATGGAATTCAAAACAGTTTTGCTAGTTTTAAACAGTTTACAGTTTTTTAAACTACAGTTTTTCTAGTCAACTAAGAGATCTTTCCTATCTACCAAGGAAGAGAGACTTGGAGCCTGCTGGGCTGCCATTCCTACTGTGCTCCATCAACTACAAAAACCCTGTCCAGCAGAGATTCCCCAGGCACATGATTTTGCTCCAAGATGGCCAGCAGTTGGCACTGTGCATCCATTGCCCCCCTTGGATCCACCCCTGAGTATCACTATCCTTGCAGGTACATTCAGAGCTGTATGTATCCATTGCATCCCCTGGTTAATGATGCCACTCAATTCTCATGAATTGAGAATGTAGAAGTAAATCTGATGCAATTAAAATCTGATTCATACATAGATGACTAATTCAGAGAGAAAAAAACAACAACAAACAAATCAGAGGACTGCCCTCATAATCCCATGCTAAAGCAAGATGACCCCAAACTAGCGTATACAACTATTAGAATTTGCTGTATTCCACTTAATACTGACAGGCTAAGTTGGAAAACATATATTCACCAATCTCATCATGAGCCGCACTGAATTCTATTAGTTGCCAATCAACATTACTGCGTATGTGTAATCAGTGGCATTGCTAGCCCACCTGGCACCCAGATCTGCCCCCTGCTCTCAGTGCCCTCGTCACCTGCCCCCCGAATTTCAGCCTTCCCTGCTACCCTCCAAAAGGTATGCCATTGTTTCTCTCCCTCCATTTTCCTATCTATCCCAAATTACCACCAAACATATTTACAACTATGTCAAGAAATAAGCTTGCTAATTGTGATTTGGACTAGCTATGCTTTGAGAAAAGAAAGCCAGTGCAGACATTATATTGACTATTATTATTTTCAACATGGAATGGGAGAAAAGTGCCCATATAAGTAGGGAGGACTAAGAGGAGGAGGTCATGATCTTATAAGGTGAACCTTGTGACCAACTCATTGTTTGGCAATCAGGCAGTATCAAGTTTACATCAAGCCACTGAAAGAGATACTACTATTCTGTATAGGTGCTTGAAGAATGCTACTAAACTCCAAATGTAGATACCACTTTTTTTACAACTAGAGAAATTTCTGCTTTTGATCAGTAATGCTGTGACTGCCCAGAATCTGACTGAAGATTTATAGTTTCATTTAAATGAGGGTAGCAACTACTCACTTTAACTCTTCTAATAATAGCACCTTAGGGCATCAAGTGAAAGATCCAATAAGCCAAGCCATGTCTGTTTATTTATGTCCATTGTTTCCTTGGTGATGTAGACTTATGCCTTCTGTATTTTTATATATATAGCCAGTTTTTCTGGCAAGCCAACTTAGAAAAACAGCATGTGAGGATGCCCTGATAAATAAGACTTTTTTCTCAGGACAAATTGATTTATCCATGCTACAGCATCAATTTTCAGCTATATAAAATCACATTTTTTAGATTAGGAACAGAAGGGCAGCCACCACCTTGTTGTTGTTGTTGTTGTTCAGTTGTTAAGTTATATTCGACTCTTTGTGATCCCATAAACCTCAGCATGCCAGGCCTCCCCATCCTCATCTAACTTCCAAAGTTTGACGAAATTCATGTTCATTTGGTCACATATTTCATATGGTTCATATTTGGCAAAAGCAACACAAGAGGATCTTCAGAGAGGGACCACAAAGAGTTTTCACACCAAGCACTAGAAGGGACTGACAAAAAGTCAAACTAACTACTCTAATGTGGTCCAGAGAATTAAAGGATTCTTGAGTTACCTCCAGTCTTTATGAAATCAGAGTCATTCAGTTTTGTTTTGGAATACTGCATTCAGATTTTTTTGCGGTAATGCAGCTTTAAAGCAATATCCAGAGAAGGGCAACTATGATGGTGAGGTACCTAGAGACCATGTCCCATAAGGAATGAGTATGTTTAGTTTGGAGAAAAGATATTTAAGAGGTTATTTTATATATAAATATCTGAGAACTTGTCCTGTGAAAGAGAGGATGGGTGCAATCCTAACCTAGGCCGGCACAACTTATCAGTCTTCCTGTCCTCTTATCAGTCTTCCCGTCCTCTTCTTGTGCCTTGGCTTATCAGTCTTATCAGTCTTCCCATGATGTAGGGAGGCAAGCGCATGTCTGTGCAGAGGCCTAACCCTCCCCAAAGAGTGGTGCAGAAGTGACTTATGGCACTTTGGTGACACCCCCAGGTCAGCAAAGCACTTATGCCAGGGCTTTGGCTGGCCTAACTGAAGATTAGGATTGCAGCCAATTTTTGTTTATGGTTGCCCCAGAGAATAAGATCAGGACAAATGGATTTCAACTAAGGAAGAACTTCTGCTTAAGAACTTCCTCCTTATTGTTGGGAAGAACTTCTTGATGGTATGAAATATTTGACAGTGGCATGTCTAGAAAGGTGATTGACTTTCTGCAATTGGAGGTCTTTTTCATTCATAAGAGTTGGACTTGATGATCCTGTAGGTTGCTTCCAATTCAATGATTTTAGGTTTCAGTTCTAAAAGTATCTTTTGTGTTCTCTTCAAAGAAGATGAAGCTTTTAAAAGACAGTGATCGTGCAGACACAATAATTTTTGCAGGTCAAAAATATGCTTCTTTTCCAGCATTATGTTGATGGACTCATTTCTGCAACAACACTTCCTTCTGAATTTTAGCCCCTATTTGTACCTGCATCATTTTGTTTATGATGGTTTATTATTCATGCAACATTTACATATGTAACAATATATACTCCACTTTTTCAATTTAATATCATGAGCAAAGGTTGCCACTGAATGCTCCATGGCATTAACTTCCATACACTGCAGGTGCAAGATTTGCTGAAGACTGATGGACAAAATCCAGTACTTGGCTCCCAGAGGCACCACCTCCCCCCCTCCCCCTGACAAGCCTCTGATGGCATGCATCCCAGTGGCATGCCTCCAATGAAACTGCAAGTTATGAATTGCTAAAAGAGGAACTGTCATATTTTCTAACCATAAAAAGTGCTTTGGCTTCAACAAGAATCTCCTTTTGTATCCTTGTTGTGTACCTTTTGAACCTTGGAACATAGAAAGTACAGTGGTGCCTTCTAAGACAAACATACCGTAATTTGTTCTGGAAGCATGTTTGTCTTACAAAGCGTTCTTTATACAAAGCAGATTTTCCCATAGGAAATAATGGAAACTCAGATGATTGGTTCCACAACTCAAAAATCTCTCTATATAAAATGTGAAAAGTTTCTCACTGATTCACTCACTCACCGACTCATCAACTCACAGGAAAAACCGCTGGGCCTAGAAGTGTGAAATTTGGGGTGGGTGTTCCTTCCATGATGGAGGCCTCCACCAAGAACTGGTTTTCAGAAATTCCAACCAGAAGGGGGAGAAAAGGGGTGCAATGCATTTTCCTCCCTATACTTTACATTGAAGAATCCCTGATTGAGGGACGCTCTGGCACAACTGCTGGACCTAGACACATGAAATTCAGGGAGGGTGTTCCTTCTGTGACATGAAAACTCACCAAGCCCCGATGTTGAGAAATTTAACCCTTCAGAGGTGCAATGTGTTTTCGTCCTATGCTTAACATCGAAGACTGACTGAACAACGTCCAGCTGATGCACTGGCAGGGACGGTGCACCAGGGGTGATGGTGTGGATGGAGGGATAGTGCGCAAGGGGGGTGCACATGGGGGATGATGCGAATGGGAGACGGTGCACATGGGGACGATGAGCAATGGAGGGATGGTGTGCATGGAGGGTGATGCACATGGGGGACAATGTGCATGGGGATGTTGCGCATGCAGGGACGATGCGCATGGGGGTGTTGTACATTGGGGATGATGAGCAAGGGGGGTGTTGCATATTGTGCACATGGGCAGACAGTGCGCATGGGGGATGATGCGCATGGAATGTTGATGAGCATGGGGGTGTTGCTCATGGGGGGAGGATCTGTGTACGGGGACAATGTGCATGAGGGGATGATGTGCCTGCGGGGATGATGTGCATGGACGGTGTTGCGTATTACACTAATACAGAAAAGAAAAACCTTTATGGCTAAGGATAACTAATTTGCTCTGAAAGAGTCACTGGTGTCTTTTTGAGCAACTTTAACAAGGAACCTCTCTAATGACACTTGCTTTTTTCACCTTTTGAGGATTTCATGGAAATGTGACACTGCATTGTCATTAAACAGATTCATTGCTTTCAGTGCTACAGCCTTATTTGGGTGGTGCTTTCCTACAAAATTTTGTACAATTTCCCAATGTTTACAAATTGGTGTGAGGAATTCCTCCTCCTTATTCTCCTCCTCCTCTCCATAACCTCTTGCTGTTGCTCACGATGCAAATCTTTTACTTTTGATTTCTCTTCCCTATCATATTATTATTCCCACAATAAAAGTTATTATACATTAATTTCATTTCTCTCTTCTTGTATGCCATTGTTCTGTTATTTGTCCTTAATATTATTTGTCCACAGGCATGAGATTTTCCTCATGAGATTTGTTATTTGTCTACAGGCATGAGATTTTCCTCATGTACACATGCTGCACACGCCATTAAAGCATACCTATTAATAATACCATGCAAATATGACCCAATTCCTTTTTCTCATGTTCAGTTCCCATTGATTTCTATCTCTCATTCTATCAGTGCCCTTTCAGCATTTCCACTAAGGCAGTTCTTCTAGCAGTGTTCACAAATTATTGTTAAGTTTCCCCTTCTTTCTTTCTCTTTCATCTTTTCTCACTCTGGACTCATGCAGAAGGCCATGCTTTTCAAAAGAAGTGAAGCTTTACTGACAGGAAAGGCTGGTTATTAAGCTCGTTCTTTTCTGATGAATTTCTGTTTTCAACAATGGAGCCAAATTAATGAGTAGCTCCGAAGGGAGGGTTGCACACTCTGCTGAGGAAGAGTTTGTCTTCGCCCATAGGATTATAAAAATATTGAATAAGGGCTTTAATAAGGAGAAACAAACCTGCCAGATTAAACAATCTCTCAGGAAAATGACTGGGTCACAGGTAACACCTTGACTGGCTCTTAAAGACAAATATGGAGGTTTCTGTATATATAACATATCTGCAATAAATAATTGTCAGGGGAATCACAAGCATTTTGATAGAAATAGGAAAGATTCTCATGGTGGGAAAACAAAGCCCATTCCCATGAAGACTTGTAATATGGGGTTTTGCATGACAGCACTGTTTCTAAGAGTTTTCGGATCATGGTCAGACAAGCCTGAATAATATGCATTGCTTTATTTTTCAGGAAAATTTCATGAACAACACTTCATTCTTTTACTCAGTTCTTGCTGTTTTTGCTTTTGTGTTGGGGATCATTCGGGCATACTAGAATACTGACAGGAACATTTGCGGGAGCACCAGTAGATAATGGTGCTCATTTGCGGGACCACTTGTAGATAATGAACATCAAACTCCAGTATTAGTTTGGCCACTCCAAAGAGAATTTTTTCAGTAATTCAAAATTTCAACAGAACAATCAATGCTGGGAAGTAGAGAAAGATTATCACCTCAACAAGTTAACTAGCAACCTGCTTTTAATATTGTCTGAAGTAGATGTATACAGATAATGCCCCCCTTGTGAAACATTTTTAAATATATTTATTTCTTGCATTCATAAAAACATCCTCTTGAATTCATAAAAACATCCTAGTGCATCCTAGTGTTAATCCATATTTAATCAAATAGTTACCTTCAGTTTGCTAGCCAGAAAGTGGGGCAACCATGGAGTCCAAACAACCAACATTTCTGTTGGTTTCAGGGAATGACCTCAGAAAACTTCCTGTTTTGACAAATATGGCACAATTTTATTACTTATTTTTTATGTCTGTCTCCTGCCTCTGTTGGATCCAAACACAGTACCCAGGTAGCTTACAACAGTTCTAATCACAGTAACAATGTGATAAAAAAATCAATAAAGCACAACTGTATAACTGAAGAAGACATTGAAACAATGGAAACATTTATACAATAAAAGCAGTTACAAAGCAAAAATGTGCAGATATAATAATTTATTTTATTTCCAACAGAAAGTTATCACAACTGGAACTTAATGGGCCACTTTAGGATGCAGAATCAGTGGCTACTCCTACCTAATAGGTGTCAGAGATTGGTGGTAAAAGAATGAAGATTTCCTTGCGATTTTAATAGGATTGTGGCTTTAAAAAAATTAATTCACCCCCCTTTCTCTCCAAAGCCAAACTCACTGCAAGGTTTCAGAGCAGCAGCAGCTCTACTTGCAAGGCTCCCTTCTTCCTCTGCTCTTCTTTTTCTCTCCAGCAGCCTCAGTTGAGCTGCCTTCCTTCCTTCCTTTCTCTGGGAAGTGCAGCCATTTAGTAGCTGGAGCTTGCATCAACCGCAGGGATGCAAGCTGCAAAGCCTGGTGCGATTCAGGCTGGGAGATGTAGTTCTTCCACTCATGGCTGAGAAAGGTGCTTTAGGATGGGGAGGCGGGGAAAAGACTACAATTCTTTTCCCTTCTGGTTCTAGGCCCTCTGTTCCAGTTCTATCTGTCACCCTGATCAGGTGTCACTTTTCTGATGAGCGCCATGCAACATTGCCTTAACTGTCAGGTACCAGCAGTAAGATGTAACTCTGTGATGGTCCAGACCCCAGCCTTTCAAAACGGTGAATAAATAATAAGAAGTGAGCTCCTGTCCTTAGCCCAGCTCTGCGACGCTAGCTGGATCCAATCGTATTGGCTCTGCCTTTCCATTGGACTAATTCAGTGGTGTGGAGAGGGGAGATTTGCTGCTTGGGTAACAGCCAATCCTCCATAACAATCTAACCCAGGCTTTCGTGCTTCGCATGCAGCGTATGCAGCGCAGAGCACGATACCATAGTCTTTCAAGACTGACGGATGCCTGCTTTTTTGGACCAAGTTAGGAGATTGGAAGTTGAGTACTGTGAGGAAGCTATTGCTTGGCAAGCTGCTCAGTCCCACATCCAGCAACCTTTCCTTGTAGAAAGTGGTAAAAAAAGAAATAAAAACTGCAACTTAAAAAATGAAAAACCTTGCTTTAACCAGTAATTTTGCCTGAGAACCTCTTAGATGTTACCACCATGAAGAACAATAAGTAGGATTTTTGCTTTTTTCATGTAAATCAGAATTACATTTTCACCTCAGCAGAGCCTGCTTTGTTCTTTTCCACCTTACTCCCCCATGGGTTTGGCTTCCAAGCTAGTAGACTTTGAAGTTGTATTAACAAATCCAACTGCTGCATGACTCTGGAAACAAATTATCAGACTCAATGTTTTGTCACCCTTGACTAGCTACAATTTTAATATTATCACACCCCAAAAGAAAAGTAAAATGAGCTATCATGTATTAAACTGCAGCAAGATTACATTATCAATATCTGCAAGGAAAAAAAAACATTCCACACCTGTGGAATGTTACCCCTTCCCCAAATAAATAAATGCATAAGGCACTTCTGCGCCACTTCTGGGGGAGGAGGAGGCAAATGCAGATATGCGCTTGCCTCCCTTCTTCACTATGGGAATGAGAAGACCAATGAGTTCTGTTGGCCTAGGGGCTCAATCCAGAGTAACTATGGGGAGTCCTTCCTCCGACAAAAGGACAATTTGGATTGCAATATGAATTTCCCATAGGTTTTTACTAGGTGGTGCCATAACTAAGTCGACATAAATGTCTCTTATGTGTTCCTGTAGTTACTCTGGATTGTAGGGTAAGATAGGATTGGACACTTAGTGATCCAAATCAGGAAAGAACCCGAGTCTAGGGGATTCCAACTTTAGTATTTTAAAGTTTCAAAACCTTTCTCGACTGAGTGACTTGAAAAAATGGAAGTGTCACAACTTGAGTCTGAGTTTTTCTACTCAAGTTCCCATCTCTGTCTGAAATGCAGGCTTTATATTGTTGATCCTCTGTATACTGTTCCTAAACACATAAGTTCCACTTAGGTATAGCTTTTGCTTGCGTGGCTAGTCGGGATATAGTCAGGCTTTCTGTGTTTATGAGGGAGTAAAAATATTAGTTGTTGAAAGAGTAAAAGAAATGCACTGGTTGTTGAAAAGCAATGGCAGCAGGGTTGCCCAGCAACCAGTAAGTACCATGAATTAGTGTGGAAAGGGGTCTGATGAAAAGATGCACAGAAAGACCTTCAGATGGGCAAAAAGAAAAAAGACACTGTAGTTGAGACAGTTTTTACTTTATTAAAATAACAAAGCAGGGAGCAGTGGCTCAGTGACACTTGCCCTTATTATTTCATTATGATGTAGTCAGATTGTCACTCCCTGGGCAAGGTTGGAACAAAGGCCAGCTATCCATTGACTCTAATGTGCGTGAACGAGCAATGGATTATTTCCCACCTGGAAAAGAATATTAATTATTGTATTTTTTGGCTTGTAAGACTCACCCTCCCCCCCAAAGGGGGTGGAAATGTCTGTGTGTCTTATGGAGCGAAGAGGCCAATCGTGGAGCACCTTCTCCCGCTGTGGTTCTCCTCTGGACAGGGCAAGCCTATAGGAAGGTGAGGGCAAGCTGGGGAGGAGGGACAGAGGCTTCCCCACAGGCTCCTCCCCCAAAGAAACAAATGGAGCCCAGAGGACCAAGAGGAATAGCAGAACATGGAGCAGGCAGACAAAAACAAAGGGGCACTGGTGGGAAGAGGGGAGCAGGAAGCAACCCAGGAGAGGGAGGTCCCTGCTGCTGCAATCTTATGCATCCTTTCCAGGGGTGGGGAGCTTGCACTTGAGTAGATATGCACAGGAGCATCCTTTCCAGACATGCACAGAATCTGGTCTTTAGTGCTGCAATCCTATGCATCCCCGCCTGGATCCCTCTCCGCTTACCTGCCTGCCTACCTTACCTACCTACCTGGATCCCCCAGTCCCCAAAAGAAACCCCCCTCCCCCAAACTTGCCCCTCCCTGGACCATTTGCAATGAGATTTGTGCAAAAATCTTGGCGTCTGGTCATGTGCAATGAGATTTATGCAATAGTCACAAATCACTGAAACTAGTGATGAGTTCTTGGGGTTTCCAGAAAATTAGAAGAGTGCTTGAACCTTAAAGTCTTTCCTCATTTTTTAATGACAGTGATGATGGTTCTTAATACCACTGTTGACTTTACATGGATGTAATATTATTCTGCTATGTTTTATTAAATATATTAGTACACCATTTGGTTCAGAATTTTTTTCCTGTTTTACTCCTCTAAACTTTGGTGGGTCTTATGGTTAGGTGCATCTTATTGTTGCAGAAAAGCACCCAAACCCTTTCAGTGACTCAGTCCAGAACCAGGAATATTGCCAAGAGATAGCAGTTTATTTAGCTAGCGATTACCAGACAGAATCATCATAGATTCTTACAAAGATCTGGGAACCCCTTCTTGAGAGGTTCCTCGGGTTTTATACCCCAAAATACATACAAATACAGATACATCTCTGCATTCTCAAACGTTCATAACAGTCCATATTGAGTTTTCTACCAATCACAATGCTTTCCCCATCTTGTGTGACTTTCTACTGGTTTTAATGGTTATTCTATTCCCGTTATGATTACAAATTCTTACACTTTCTGATTCTGTATCCTTTATTCTTTCATACTTCATGAATTCTTCATAGGCCTTCTTCATAGGCCTTCTTCATAGGCCATACTTCATAGGTATTTCATACTTCAAGAATTCTACCCCGCTTCATGTTGCTTTCTGTGGGCCTACCTGTGCCTAGCTGTGCCCTTTCTCATACGTGTTTTCCTTGTGCTGACTCTTTCTATTCATACATGCTTTCCCAGAGTCCTCTGGATTTCTGAAACTTAGCTAGAATTTCCTTAATAATTTATACTTTGGTTAGTTCTTTTATTAATCCACCATGGTTAACTCATGGTTAATTGGTTATTTGAATCTATTCTATTACATTTTAAGCCGCGAAATATGGGTAATCTTCTTTATATGAATTCCGGTATCGTTGTAAAACAATAGCAGAGAAGCAGCTCTGCAGCCTGAACCCTGCTTCTAATGGGTGTCCCATGTGCTGACCTAGAGAAAAACTGGATTTACCCCCTACATATTATTTGTTCAAACAGGGACGTGCAGCCCAGCTGCAATACTAGGCATGGCGCTGGTATTAGTCCCAGCCCCAGGTATGATATTGGCTATTCCTTCTTGTATTGGATTCCCACCCCTGCAATCTTCCATGCTTGCAGCAACTACTGATGGGCTGTCACAAAGTGCTTTATGGCACTTTTACATCTGCAAACTCCTGGGCAGCACACGTACAGTAAGACTGGTGCTCCAGATGAGGAATAAGTGGCTCAGTTTGACTCCCATTGTTTTGGAAATTAGCACATTAGTAAATTTTAGTGCCTTCACCTTTTCTTCGCTATCTTTTAACTGCTGAATTATGCAGGTTTGTCATTGGCCATTAAACTGTTATAGTATGGGTTACTAATGTTTTAAAACACTGCTGATAACAATATACACAATCACTATGCATTTTTTGCATTCAAACATTATTACCTTGGACAAGGAGAGCAGCACTATCATTGTCTACTTGTCATGATGACCATGTGTGACCTCCCAGATCAGCAACAGTATGTCTCTGAATACCAATGGCAGAAGATCAGTATGACTTTCTCTCTTGTTTGTGGACCTTCCAGAGGCAGCTGTTGGGTGACTATATGGGATACTAAATTGGATTAGTCTTTGAATTGATGCTGCAGTGTTTTAATTATGTTCTTATGTTCATCTTTCAGTGTTTTTGAATAAGAGCTTATGGATACCCATCAAAATGTCCCATACTCTTTCAGCTGTATGGAACTGGCATAGATAGAAAGTAGAAAAAGCAAGGCAAAACTATCTGCTAATTTAAGTTTGATGTATTCAGCAGTATGCTTGATTTCTTTGTTAAATAGGACTCTAGAGATGGTGATCCAGATTGGAATGGCAGTTGGTAGAAAAACTTTTTAACCCATTGCCCTTGTTATGGGTCTCCATGGGTACAGTTTAATAAAAGGGGGAAAAAAATCAAACAACTATATGGCATGTGTTTCAAGTTACAGAAGGGGGACAGAGAGCATTGAGTCTACAGAATACAGCTGTGGCCATTTCAAATTCATTATAACTCACTGCTTCAACAGATCATAGGATTGGTGTTAGTGTTCTCCTTGTTGGTTTTGTAGTATAAAAGTAAAGAATATCATTAAATAAGCACTCATTCTCCTTCAATGTCCCCGTACTGTCCCTGATGCATCTTTTGCACAAATTCCTCATCCCATCCATTATCTTGCTCTTCTTATAATCTCAGGCTTTTATTATTAAAACTGCATATTTTTGTGCACAAATCGACCTATTTAGTAATCTCCACCACATACAAAGAAATGAATAGATTTTTTGATCATGATCTCCATCTTCATTGGCCTCTGTAATGTGGATTGAGCTTTGCATGTCCAGAAAACATATTTAATATCATTGTTTTTGTTGTCAGCATCATCATTCTTCAATCATTAGCAATGGCTTCTTTACACTTATGCTTTTGGATGAATTGGCAGGATTAACATTAAGACCTTCACTTACTTTGCAAATCCACATATGTGAATATTCAATAACAAAGGCTGTAATTCTGTACATACTTACCCAGAAGTTACTCTTTTTGAAATACAGAAGTTTGCCCAGCAGAAGTTTTTCCACTCACATATCTGTTTTGTATAAGATTTGAATGCAAGTGGGAGAAAAGGGAACACAAAGAAATTTTTGTTGGTTAATTTTATTCGTGATGTTGCTTTGTTTCCTAGTTTCCAACTGTTTTTTAAGTTGGTAAGTAGGACGGGGGAGAGAAGCAAAGCAATCAGCATAAGAATGCTTTTCCTATAGTAAACTCCACCAGCTAGTTAGGTTGCTATGATCCCCAATCAGAAACTAGATAATCAGTGCAATCCTAACCATGACTCCTCAAACGTAAGCCCCATTGTGTTCAGTGGGTCTGACTCCCAGGAAAGTGTCTTTAGGATTGCAGCCAATGTTTCAAAATACATATAGTTTCCAAGATTACATATCTTCTGAGTGGTCAAAGATTCTTACTACTTCTGAAATAGAGAAGCCTCCAGCAAATCCCATGTATGCATTTGTCTCCCAGATGAGATATGGTCTCTCAGACCTGCCCTGGTATCCACATGTGTGTATTCTGGAAGAGAACATTTATTTAAGAATATTTAAGTAAAAAAAGATCTATGTATTTTATCCATATTTTTGATGCTGTTCTGAGTTCCTTCTCAAAAAGAAATAGCTAAGAAAAATGTTTAAGTGAAACTGTGGATACCACACTATACCCCCAAGATGGCCTTTAGAAACCTCACTTTTGATTTTACAAAAACAAAACAAAACCCTGGAACTCATTTTTTAAAATCTTAGAGTCATTCTGAGCATGGCAGAGGCTTTGGGCAGTCACATCACATGCAGCTTCTACTGGGCTTAGAAGACCCTCTATAGAGGTTATGTGTGAGGCACATGCACAGTCAGATGGGTGCACGCAGATCCAAGCCATGAATAATTTAATCCATTTGTACAGGATCCACAGATACAGGGGGACCTGTATTCTTGTGCTCTGATACTGTGGAAGAGAGATTGACAAGTGCAAGAAGGAAATTGTATTAAGAACCACACCTCCTGCAAGGATCATAGCAGGTTACAAGTCTTAGCTGTCCCAGTCCACTACCCTTCAGAGCGATGCAGATAGTTTTGCATCCAAACGCTCAACAGTTGGTGCCATCTGTTTATGGTGATTTTTGCTGGAGAGCAAGTTCACTGTATATCTGGCTACCATTTCCCTTGCTCTCTTTTCCTTGTGTGCCTTGTGTGCCCATATGGTGGCTGCTGATGTGCTCTAAAACATCCCATTTTCTTCCCTCTTTAAGGCTTATTCAAGAAAAAAACCACAATTAGCCCTACAATCCAGAGTAACTACGGGAGCACATAAGAGACATTATGTGTACCCATAGTTACTGCACCACCTAGTGAAAACCTATGAGAAATTCATACTGCAATCCAGAGCAAATTGTCCTTACACTAGATCAAGGATTCCCCATAGTTACTATGGATTTCACCCTTAATCTGTATTCCAGAGACAGCTACATTTTATCGACACATATTTCAACACAAAAAAGCAGGCCTCCGTCAGACTTGGAAGACTATGGTATCGTGCTCGGCGCTGCATACGCTGCATGCGAAGCACGAAAGCCTGGGTTGGATTTTTATGGAGGATAGGCTGTTACCCAAGCAGCAAATCGCCCCTCTCCACGCCACTGAATTAGTCCAATGGAAAGGCAGAGCCAATACAATTGGATCCAGCTGGCGTCACAGAGCTGGGCTGAGGACAGGAGCTCATCCTGTCTTGTGGGGCCGACCCAGGACTCGAACCCTGGCCTGCTGGTTAACAAGCACAGTGTCTTAGCCACTTGCGCCACCCAACTGGCAAAATAAAGAAGGTGTCAGGCCTTCTTAGTGAACAAACAGCAATTTCTCATATTACCATTGGGAATTTCGAGGACTTCAGGGAGTTCAATGAGGTCCTAGTGAAACCAAAAAGAGTGGAAGCAGATGAATTCCAATTTTGAGTGATAAGTTTGTTTTCATTTTGCATTTATTTCAAAGTGATTGCTGAGGTTGGCTAAAACAACTGAGCAGTTTAGTATGCCTTAAGAGTTTGGAAAGTTAAAATATCTCAAAAGGATCAATAAAAATGATATTTGAAAAAACTAAAGTATCAATACAAAGATCAATAAAAATGATCTTTGGAAAAAATCCAAGGACTAGGAATATAACTTGATATTTTGTGGCATTATAATCTATAACAGGGTGTTCAAAACCTCTCCTGGGGGCCAGTTGAGGCCAGCAGCAAGACCCCCAATCCAGTCCACAGGCAAGCATTATAATACTCTTGATCTGTCTCTACTACACTCTAAAATGTAAATTTATTCAAATTTATTCAAATCATTTTTCTGACCCCTATCACAGTGTCAGAAAGATGATGTGGCCCTACTAGCAAAATGTTTGGACATAGATACAAACAGCTTTCAAGAGTTAATATAAACAGTATATTGATTGTTAAATTTAAAAATATTAAATATAATTTATTACCTAAAATTTATGATTTACAAGCACACTACATGGTGCCTGCTCACAAGGAAAATGAAGATTTTTTTTTCCTAGGACACAAGGCTAAAAAAGAATAAATTTCCTGGAAAAGAGGATATTGATTAAAAAATAAAAGCCTTAAAACCCCCAGAGGGAGGATGACAAGAAAAGAGGACTTGCCTAGTGGGGACGAGAAGTTAGAACTTACTATCACCCAGCTTTACCAACAATTATTTTTAAATTTCCACTACCTGCTGAGCCAGTGTTGTGTCTGCTTTCAGGAGCACTTTTCAGGGGATTGTTGGGACTTTAGTTCCTGGCCCCAGCCTAGCCTCTCCAGCAGAAGGCATGATTATGCAAATTAGTCATGTTTGCAAATTTTGGGTTTGTGGGGCTTTCTTGGCTTTTGGCCATAACTTTGGCTAGGAAGGAGCTAGCTCAAAACAGATCGCTGCATTGGACTCAGCAATTCAATACGAAATGAATGACATATGGCATGAGGGGGCAGTATGCACCTTCGCAGTCTTCTTTTTTGGGGGACACACAGTCCCCCCACTGCATGTCATCCCCAGGGCGCGTCACCAGGTGGGGGCTGCATGATCCACACCACCTTGTGATGCCACTACCTGAGACAGAAGTTTGCAGTACTGCCCCCTTTTATCGCACTGCCACCTCTGATTCTTTTATAGTCACAAATGGCATTCAGGACAACGCTGATAGCAGGACTGTGCTGAAACCATATGACCGGAAATTTCTGGATTTGTCCTCTTTTTTTAGCTTCCTTTCTGCATGTCCTCTAAAAAGAGCTTTATTGTCTTCCATGCTGGCTTCATTTTGGAACTTTGCAATGATGTGCAGTATCCCATCATGTCAAATGTTGTTGGATTTGTATTAAAGAGCAGAATTCAATGCAAAAATTGGTTTGAAACATCTCCTTCCTATCAAAAGTTATGGCCAAAAACTAAAAATAAAAAATATGCATTGAGCTCTATGGGAAAATGAAAGTGCCCAATAATGCAGTTTTACTTGTGAATAGGCAAATATGCCATTGTCTGTGGGACCGGTCAGGCTGAGAGGAATCCAAATCTTGATCTCTTTTAGAGGTTTGGGCATCTGGTTACCCTGGCTGATAGCCTTCTGAGACTTTCAGAGCACCATCCTATGCATATCTACTCAGGAGTAAGTTCATGGAGTTCAATGGGTTTTACTCTCTAGTAAATTGGATAAGATTACAGTCCCAGTACACTTGTAAACAGTACTTCTGTTTTCTTGGTGGTCTTGCTGAAGAGCACTCTAGAGGCTTCAGAAAACTTTCAGAACGATCCCAGATGCCAGATGGGGCTTCAACTGCCCACAGAATGGCTCCACTGGGTATGTAGAGGCATCGTGGTGCACAGAGGTGGCAACAACAGTGATGTGGCAGGCATGGTGGTGCCACTCACACAAGGCCAACAGGATATTTTGCCAAGCCAACTTTCCAGCCTGCCACTGAGGCTTAATTAGAACCAGCAGGCAATATAGCTAGAACACTCTGAACAGCCTACATGGAACTACTCAGACATGTGCCAGCTAAATAGCTGGTGCAGATCTGAGTAGCCACATTGGTCAGACTTGGAGTAGGGAAAAACCCCAAAGAGACCTTTAGAGACCCCAAGACCCCAAAGAGACCTTTAGCTTGATCTGAACAAGTGCGGGATACAGCAGAGGTCATGCAGCCCCATTGGGCTAGCAGTAGTTTAGATTGGGCTTATTGAGGGTGGATGCAAGAGCTTTGTACTATTACGACTGCTTGTGGATCATATTAGTAAAATGAATGAAAAGAAAGATTAAAAACTTAAACTTAAAGTGACAGAAAAGTAAAGATCCTGAAATGATGTTCATTTTAGTGTTTTTAATTTTGTCCTGAATTTTCCAATTTAAACATATACTATGTACCTCATCAACTTAACGGCAGCTGAAATGGATGGCCAAGGTTTCGTGACAAATCTTGTGGTTTATGAGAAGAGTTGTCCTGGATATTGTAGTCTAATTATCCATTGACCAGAAATTATACTTTATATTTCTGAATCACATATTCAGAGAAATTAGATCATCCAAAATGTGCTTCTGAAAGTGCTGAGTTGATCCATGCAACACATTCATCCTGATCCAATTTCAAAATTATTATTTTTTTCTTTCCTTAACAAGCCTGGCATTTCAAAGCTATCCAACAGAGATGAACAGAACCTCTGACTCAGTACATTTATCTAGCCTCTGATTCTGCAGGTAGAATTAATAGATACTAACTTAAAAATGTATTTTTATCTCTAGATTTAACTCAGCAAGATGACTTCCTGGGCTGGCTTTTTAGTCCAGGTTACTCTTGGATCAAACCCACAGCCACACTAAGGAAACATTATGCTTTACCCTCCATGGTAGAGCTTCCATGTGTTATATGGTAGCACATGCATTTCATATTGAAGCCCCCAGGTTCAAGATGAACAGGTCTGGTTAAAAGAAATTGCAGTAGAAGAAAGGATAATGGAAAAGTGATAATAGAGCAATGGTCTTTCTGTAGCAATGGTCTGACTCAGTTTAAAGTAACTTTGTATGTGTGGTGGTGCATGTCTGCCATCTCACTGTGTGACATGAGCCTGGGTGGACTTTTATGGAAACTGAGAATGGATTACAAAAGGAGTTAAAGGGTTCTGGGGCAAATCTCATGCTTATGTTCCCACATGAATGGGGCATGATACAAAATTTAATTCAGGAGCATGATGGATACTCATTTTTTACATGTGTAGAATCAATATGTGTAAATGAACTTATAGAAAACAATTTGAATTTACTTTAAGTTCTCAAGGAGGCAAAACGCTTGCTCTCATTCTGAAAGTATGCAAGTCTCAAGGTTTACATTTAGCGCTACTGAATTTTGAACTTCAACTACATCATCAATGCCAGAAAATGTGAAAAATTTGTCAAACTCAGAATGCCATATATTTTCTGCTAGAAAAGGACCTTAAAAATTAGCTTCTAAATTTGCTTTAACACAATGGCATGCTAAGTATGTCTGAAGACTCCCTTCTCCCAGAGAAATCTTGTATATCCAGTATTACTGAATATCATTTTGTATCCCTTGACATTCTTCAGCTATCCTAACGCAAGGAAGAAGCATCCCACAAATTCATTTCAACTTATATGTATCATGTGCTTAATGCTTCTGGCAATCTAATCAGAAAAGACATGAAGATTCCTGGCAAGATACAGGACAGTGATTGATTACCACCAATATTTGAGTTGTTCATGGGCTATATGGTATCTGGCTCCCATGAACTTTGCCAGGGCTCATCGTGTGGGAGGAGCTCCTTTCTAAAATAAATTGAAGTTGTAAGTTCTTAAAAATGTATTTCCAATGAGTGACTTTTATATTTAACGAAACATAGGTATTTGAAAGTTTCAGACTCTGAATTTTTTATGCAGGTGACACCATGACATTTTTAACTAAATCACATCATAACTGATGAATTATGAATTCATCATTCATGAATGATTTGTCTTTATCACAAGAGGTCTCCTAAAGAATGTTACCTACCACTCCAGCAAGATAATTGCTATATAGAGTAGATGTCATATTAATTGCTCAACCTGCTGATGACATATTTTATGACCTACATTGCACAACACAACTACAAGAAGCAGTGACAATAATTATTTGTCTTTTGAATTTCTTCTTAATACAAGCAACCATGCACATTAATGGATTGTTAAGTCACAGTCCACATACCAACTGGAGTCAACAGGACCAGTGCCATAAATTATAGTAGTTCGTTGTTTCCACCTTAAGGCTATTTCTGTTTTGGCTGATAATATGAAATATGTTGAACATCCCTAAGAAATTTCAACCGTTCAACCTTTTTTGGCTCACCTTGAAAATAAGGCCACTTTCAATAAATCCCCCAATTTTCCCCTTACCCTTTGAGAAATGAGAGCAAAAGGAGTGCACTGCCTAGTGCAGTGGTCTTCAAAGTGGGGGTTAGGACCTCTTGGGGCCACAAAGTGGGACCACAACATTGGGACAGGGAGGTGGCAAGAGGATGGGATCTACCATCTTAGAATCTGGCACTGGGCTTTCCTGGGAGTCAATCTCATTGAACACAAGTAGACAATGAGCAGCATCCTGGTATGTTTGACAGGGAGTCCCGAACTGATTTTTAAGTTTGAAGAGGGACGGGGTGGGGGGGGGGGGTCCCAGACTGAAATGCCTGAATACCACTGGCTTAGTGAGAACTTGTGCTGGAAGGACAATTGGAAAAGGGCTGGTTGTCAGCAGGCCAAGAACTCTGCTTCTGTCTACAAAGTGACTCACTTTTATGTCTTGTTGCCAAATTATTAAACCACTACAACTCTGTTATACTGTTATACTATTTTATGTTATACTGTTTTACTTTGTTATACTATTATACCTCCACAATACCTCCACAACTCTGTTTTACTTCTGGGATGGCAAAAATATTACTCAGTGGTTACAGTTGCTGAGTCACACTGCAGGGACTTCCCATCTACTCTGGGATCTTGAAGTTAGCATAACATTCAGATAATTAGGATGGCAAGAAATGTTTTGAATAGGACTGCCATAATTGCGCTAAGTTCATGAAGCAATAGCAAAGACATGAGAAAAGTTAATCTCATTCCTGTATGACTCCCTGGGATGGTTCATATTTGTTTGTTTACAAAGCTTAACTGAAATATCAGGTAATGATGTGAATGGCCATGGAGCAAAATGGTAACATGTTTGATAAGATATTTCTACATATGGCATTGATCTTTGCTTCAGATTCTGTTGCTGCTGTTAGCTAATTACATGATGCACAGATTTATAAAATTTGTAAAAGTCATGGTTATGATCATTTCCTCAGTATCACAATCATTGCAGTTGATGTCCCTCAATGTTTGAAGCAGTTTGGATCACAGCTGCTGCATATTCCTGTGAATGTAAAACTCATGTGCAAGTATGTCAACATGGTCACTCATAATGCATAGAGAAAGAGGTGTTGTTATGACCATCTGTTCCAGTTTTTAAAATAGCAAAAATTGTGGAAACAAATTTACTGTTAAATGTAAAGGCTAAAAACATAAATGCATATGGTTCATCACAGGACTGCTGCAGTTGAAAATGATTGCAATCCGAACTTCCACTAAAGCCAGCCTAATCCTAGGCAAAGGTCCCTTGCTGACCTTAGGTATCACCTAAGTTCACATGTTGTGCTGCCAAGCCAAGTATCCCCCATTTTATACCTGTATTTTTGGTTTTTATTTCCTAAATGCAGAACCTTGCACTTCTCCCTGTTGAAATTCATTCTGTTACAGCCCAGTATTCTAGTTTATCCAGATCCTCCTGGAGGTTTCTCATGTCTTCTGATGTGTTTGCTACCTCTCCCAGCTTGGTGTCATCTGCAAATTTGATCAGGCTCCCCCGTATCCCTTCCTCCAAGTCATTAATGAAAATGTTAAAGAGAACCAGTCCCAAGACAGAGCCTTGGGGTACCCCACTTGAAACCGATCTCCAGGTTGACACAGAACCATTTACTAAAACCCTTTGTGTGCGGTCGTTGAGCCAGTTGCAGATCCACCTAACAATTGCCTTGTCTAGCCCATATTTTTCCAACTTCCCAATTAAAATGTCATGTGGGACCTTGTCAAGTTCTACTAGGATGTAAAGTTGCCCCCCCCCCCCCAATTCCCAGAAATAAGAAAAACTACAAATAAGAGAAAGGAGACAGAAAATTGGTTCTAATTCTGGCCTTGACTTTATTTCCAGTGCATGAATGAATGGCACCAACACCCAAGGTGAGCCACATTAAGGAAAAACTGCCCTTGCAGTGCAGCAGTGTGGAGTAGGCAAAAAAAAAACACCCACCTGCAGTCCAATCTGGGTGGGTGGGAAAAATTCCTACTCAACTCCAAAAGGTGGCCATCTAATCCCACACTATCACTAGGACGAGAAAGTTGGACAAAGCTCCTGAAGGGAGTGAAGGAGAACATTAAGTATTAAACGCTTCACTTTAGAAACATTCCGTTAACATTCCGTTAGTCTTAGGGCACAATCCAGAGTTAGGGCAGTGAGAAGAGCCCTAGATGGGCTGCCTCAACTATTCTGAATCCAGAGCAGAAATTTATGCTGCATCCAGAGTGTCAGAAAGCCTGGGCTGCCCTAATTGCTCCAGAGCATGCTCAGTAGGTAACAAATAAGTGACACATTGGGAGGGCTTGCTCCCAAGGAGACCCCCTCAGATCACACTGAACAAGGAACAGCTGTGCTGCCTGCCTTATAAGGAGTCTCTGAGAACCAGAAACAGCTGCAGCAGGAGACTGCCGGTACAGTCTACAGTGAGTACAAGGGGCTTCTTGAAGCGGCTTGCAGTTAAATTAGTTGTGTCCTATACTCACCAGAGTTGGCCAGTGAAGGCAAAGGATAAAGTCAATTTTTCTATATGTTTTAATTTAAACTGTTGTTGAATTAGGATATTAGAGTTACTATCACAATTAATTCTTGAGTATAAACTAATCTCAACTGGTTTTACTATTGTGTTAGGATGTTAGTGCATTTAGTGCAGTCAAATTGGTATTGTCCTATACACAACAGTGTGGGCCAGATAAGGAGAAGGATTAAGATAATAGAATCATAGAGTTGGATGGGACCCAATAGGTCATCCAGTCCAGCCTCTTGCCTGTAGCAGAAAATCCTAGAGCCTCTCTGTACTAAAGATGAAGTCTAACCAATGCAGAATAAAGAGGAACTATAACTTTATAGTTATATAAAGTTATAAAAGTTATAAATATTATATACTTATATAAAGTATATAAATGTGAATTGGAAGCTACAGTCCTCTTAATGCAGCCTAAAATGGCATTTGCCTTCATTACAGACACATCACACTGCTGACTCATGTTCAGCTTGTGATCCATGGCGACTCCAAGATCCTGCTCACAAGTTGTGCTGCCAAGCCAAGTATCCCCCATTTTATACCTGTGCTTTTGGTTTTCTATTGCCTAGGTGCAGACCTTGCACTTTGCTCTGTTGAAATCCATTTTGTTTGTTACAGCCAGGTATTCCAGTTTGTCCAGATCCTCCTGGTAGCTTTTCCTGTCTTATGTTGTGTTTGCTACTCCTCCCAGCTTGGTGTCATCTGCAAATTTGATCAGGCTCCTCCGTATCCCTTCCTCCAAGTCATTGATGAAAATGTTAAAGAGAACCAGGCCCAAGACAGAGCACTGAGGCACTCCACTCGAAACTGACCTTCAGGTTGACACAGAACCATTTACCTTTGAGTAAATGTATACACCCTTTGAGTGTGGCCGTTGAGCCAGTTGCGGATCCACCAAACGATTGCCTCATCTAGCCCATGTTTTTCCAACTTCCCAATTAAGATGTCATGAGGGACCTTGTCAAATGCTTTGCTGAAGTCAAGATAAATTACACCCACAGCATTGCCTCTGTGTCCAGTAAGCTTGTAACCCAATCAAAAAAGGAGATCAGATTTGTCTGGCAAGATTTATTCTTAGTAAATCCATGCTGAGTACTTTTGGTCACCAAGTACTTGTCTAGATGTGCACAAATTATGTGTTTTATGATTTGTTCTAATATCTTTCCCGGCACTGAAGTCAAACTGACTGGTCTATAATTTCCCAGGTCTTCTTTTTCCCCCTTCTTAAAGATTGAGACTATATTAGCACTTCTCCACTCCTCAAGGATTTCTCAAAGATGGTTTTTTTGAGGTTTTCCCCCCTTTCTTTTTCATAGGAATTGGGCCCTGTTTCCCTTTAGTTCATCAACCTATTTTTCTATTGAACTGGTGTTGGTGTTGTATTAAGATGTTAGACTTACAATTAATATTAGTTTATGTACTAAACTCAACTAGTTTAGCATTGAGTTAGGATGTTAGTGCTTTAGGTGCAGTCTAATTGGTATTGTTTTATACTCACTCTTCACGGCCAGCTACAGAGAAGGATTAAGTTAATATTTCTATCCATTCTAATTTGAACTGGTGTTAGTGTTGTATTAGGATGTTAGACTTACAATTATTATTAATGCTCATGTATGTATTAATCTTAACTGGTTTTAGTGTTGTGTTAGGATGTTAGAATGATTATTGCAGTCAAAGCAGTATTATTTTATACCAACTGTGTTGGCCAGCTAAGGCGAAGGATTAAGTTAAATTTTTCTATCCCTACTAAATTGGATGGGTTTTAGAGATGTGTTAGGCTGTTTGACTTATAATCAATATTAATTTTTGTGTATGTACTAATCTCAACTGGTTTTAGTGTTGTATTTTGTGTTTAGTGTTGTATTTAGTACATTTAGTGCAGTCAAATTGGTATTGTCTTACACTCACCAGCGGGGACGAGCTAAAGAGAAGCATCAATTTAATTTTTCTATCCATAATAATTTGAATGGGTTTTAATATTTTATTGAGCTGTTAACCTAAAAATCAATACTAATTTTATTGTGTATACTATCGGCTGATTTTTGTATTGTATCAAGCTTATCCTAATCCCCAGGTAGGCCAGCATAAGCCCCAGCACAGGTTCCATTCTGGCCTCACTTCTGCACCACTTCTGGGGAAGTGGTTACTCTGTTGATGGAGGCCTTTTCACTGTGATGTAGTCTCCCACTGAAATCTATATTCCTGAATTTATTCTCTCCATGTGTTTTTGTTCCATAGATTGTCATGAACTGTCTGTTCCTCATCTGGCAGAGCCAAAAAATACATAACTACAGACAATTGCCAAAGAAAGAGCTGCAAAATCAGATAAGTACTAGAAGCTGAAGTGATATCTCAAGAGGTCATCCATAGAGGTCAGTGTGCAATGCCAAGAGAAAATGTTAAAAACTGAAGCCATGGGGGAATGCCAGCTCAGTGCAGGACCCCCAAGAAGCCCTGTGGTATCCAAAGTGAGGGATGTAGTGAATCTGACTCCAAGGGGTTCATGTGCAAGACCATATGTGAGACCAGAGCTCACACTGGTGAAATTCCTCTCCCCCAGTATTCCTCCTCTCCTTGGTCCATCCCCTCTTCATGGGAATAATGGGGCTCCAATCTTCGAGTCATGACATTTAGAGAAGAAGCCAGTGTAGTTGGTCAGGTAGAGAAGAAGCCAGTGCAGTTGGTCAGGCAAATCTGTATCTTCCCTCATCACTTCAGAAGCACCAGAGTCTCTCCCCAGCTTTGAACATATCACCAGGTATGAACAGATCATGGGAGGTGTTGAATGGTTGGGAGGTTGTGTAAAAACAGTGGCTGGGGAAAAAAATGTCCATTTGCAGGATATAAACCAGAATGAGCAAAAAAGAGAAAATGGAGGTAAGGAGCTATGTGGTGAAGAAAAAAGAAGAGTCACATCCATAGAGTTCTCCTCTTCCAACTCAACAAACAGCTGGGATCTACTGATTCTGAAGAGGCCAAAGAGGAGCTCAATGAAGATGAAGTTAACCACTTTTTAGATTGTAAACCCTTTGGGTAGGGAACACTTTGTGGATTTATTTTGCTGTGTCAACTGCTTGGAAAACTACTTTGGTTGAAAAGCAGTGCATAAAAATTCTTAATAATAATTAGTCCAGCAAGGAGCTCCTCAGTGTAAGTGCTTTTCCACCCCCACCCAAGTCATGATGCAGCCCATGATCTGTTCATACCTGAGGTTGGTGATGTGTTCAAAGCTGGAGAGAGACTCAGGTGCATTTCATAACCTTATGACACAAAACAAGAATCTACAGAAAAGCTGGTCGTCCTCCTGAAGGATTTTAGAATGGCTCCTCCAGCCCCAAATAACACAATGTCCAGTTTAATTGCAGCTGTACTTCTCTGCCTGGTTCCAAAAGTGTTCTTCGGATAGTGTCTCACCAGTTCCTCATTCACCACTGTGGCCTGGCCGCATCATCTGGGCTGTGATCTATGTTCTTCTGCCCTTGTGGCTTCCAGTGGTGTCAAAAATTATCTGCCTCCCTGACACCATGCTCTGACCATGGCTACTATTGTGCAGCTGTACAGAGAAGAACCTCCAATGTCTAAGAAGCCTTCCTGAAGAGGGTGCACTTAAACAAGACTTTCCTTGATGCTCCTTTCCAGAAATGGTGCTCAATAGATCAAGAGGATCCTTGAGCAAAGCAATTCAGGGATTTCCTAGGAAGCATATCCTCCCTGGAATATATCCTGAGTTGAGGGGGAAAAGCCCCTATGCCATGTGTTTTCAAACTAGCTCTTACTCAGTTTTGTCTTGTAATGGTTCTCTGTCCTGGCACCTCTCCTCCTCTCTCCCCTTCCTTTCCCAAACATGGCTCCTTAGGGCAGGGTGACAAGATGTCATAACTACATAAGAGGATAAGCTGAGTGGTGGGATTCAAATAAATTAACAACAGGTTCTATGTCCCATTAGTAACCGGTTCTCAGAACCAGATGCTCATTAGGGAAAGGGTTCTATAGAATCTGTGAGAACCCCCTGAAGCCCACCACTTGATAAGCCCCCCTCTTATCTTCTCCCTCCATCACTTGTGTTTTGCAGGTGGTGGGGTCCAGGAGATGACAGGGCAGACAGTAAGCTGTTCTCTAAGATGACTTGTGCTTAGTTTTGGACATGATTTTTCTCATCATGCTGGCAGAGAAAGCCTAGATTAGATTGTTATGGAGGACAGGCTATTACCCAAGCAGCAATCCCCCCTCTCCACGCCACTGAATTAGTCCAATGGAAAGGCAGAGACAATACAATTGGATCCAGCTGGCGTCGCAGAGCTGGGCTAAGGACAGGAGCTCACCCTGACTTGTGGGGCCAACCCGGGTCTCGAACCCTGGCCTGCAGGTTAACAGGCACAGTGACTTAACCACTGGCCCCACAAGAGGGCAACCTCAAAATATCAGATGCAAGGGAGAGCACCTGGATGCAGGTGTCTTGTGTGTTCCCTGAGGCAACTGGTGGGCCACTGTGAGATACAGGAAGCTGGACTAGATGGGCCTTGGTCTGATCCAGAAGAGGCTCTTCTACAATCAGTACTTATACACATTGGAGTCTGTGCACATAATGAAGCCATTAAAAGAAATATCTGGAGTTCAGAGGTGGAATGGAATGGCTCCTCGTACTGTAATAACAATCCCTCTGTCTACGTGCTCTCTAAGGACACAATCTCCCTCTTCTCAGGGTGGTATTGGCAGGCTGGTGCATACCTGCGTACCAGAAGTGGTGCAGGAGTGCTTTATCACACTTTTGCAACATCCCCAAGCTAGCATGAGACTTGTGCCAGGACTTATGCTGGCTAAACTTGGGGGGGGGGGTTAGTGGTTCAGAGGTTAAGACACCATGCCTGTCAACTGGCAGGCTGGAATTTGAGACCTGCGTGCTACAAGACAGAGTAAGCTACCCTCACTTGTCCAGCCCCTGCAGACCTAACAGTTCGAAAGCATGTAAACGCAAGTAGATAAATAGGTACCACCTCGGTGGGAGGGTAACAGCATTCAGGGTGCTTGGGCATTTTATTCATGCTGGCCACATGACGATGGAAGCATCTTTGGACAATGTTGGCTCTTTAGCTTTGAAATGGGGATAAGCACAGCTCCCTAGTGTTGGTCATGACTAGTAGTACAACCTGCGAGGGACACAGTTACCTTTAACTTGTGGTTGGGATTACAGCCACAGTTTTTGTATGTTCAAAACATATGTGGTGGCTGATCTATTTCACCACCACAAGTTCTAGACCCTCCCTCAACAAGATGTGTGCTGGCAATCCCCCAAAATAGGAGTAAACACAAGCTTCACTGTTGTTGCCCAACTCCTCCACCACTTTGTCCTCTGAAACTTCTTGTACACAGTGGCATAGCTAGAGGATTCATAGTTGAACCATGCTACAAGCTTTAGGAGGGCTACAAACTGATCTTGACACTAGTAATTAAAATTGTGAAAAATGGGGTATGAATGTTAATGCCATCATGTTATATATCATTGAAAAGGTAATTTAATGCAGAATCCAATGAAACAAACAGCACTGAAATATCTTACAAACACTTTTGAAATATTCTAACAAACAACATTGAAATATTCTAACAAACACTATGGCTAATTAACTAAAAAATGAAAACACAAATGCATATGGAACAAAAAGCGGATTTATTTAAGTCAACTTTCCCATGATATTGATTGCTCTGAGAGTCAATGAGATGTAATTCTGATACTGTATTGAACTATTAAGGTGTTAATAAGAATCAGCTAGTACATATAACATATACAGTACATATGTCATTAACTGGTTATACAGGCACTTCAAAGTGGTGTTCCTCTTATGTTTAGCAGGGAAAGAAAAACCATTCCTATTTGCCCAGGCAGATTTCCCTAACCAAAAATAAGGGACACAATTTTTATTGTTTTACTTAATTAACTTTGACTCCAGACAGCAAATGGGTTCATTAGCTGTGCCACTAGCAGAGCAAATGGGTGGCGAACTGCTGAGGAGGAAGAGGAAAGTTTTTTCCTACATCTTTTTTAATTTAAAAAATTATCTTAAAATATTTTTTATTTTTAAATATTTCTTTTTAAAAATATCCAGGGATGACACCACTTCTGGTTGTGACATCACTTCTGGGACAACATTTTGAGCTTTGCACTAGCCTACGTGATCATTAGCTATGCTACTGTTTGTACAGAACTCATCTGCAAGGATCCTGCTGCTGTGAGTAAAACTTATTTGATCCCAACATTTTTGCTACCCAGATACTTTACCAAAAATAGTGGGGGAGTAAATGCAGCATTCCTTTTCTTCATGGCAGTTGCATAGCTGGAATAGGAGGAGGATCTCAACAATGAAACCTCTCAGCTGATCAGATGTTGCAAATATCCTGTCAATAACAGAATATTTGCATAAGCTTTAGAAGAGGTATAAGTGTAGTTGCTATACTATTTTTTTAAAGCCACTTAATTTTAAAGCATTAGTTTAAAGCATCTGTTTTCAGGTTTGTACCAAAACAAGTTCAAATGACATCTGGAAGAGGTAACAAATAAATCAGGTTTGAAAAAAGAAAAGGAAAAAAGAGATTGATGTTCTTAAACCTTGCAGACTGGGTTGTTTTGAGATTTTTCTTAATTAAATCTCTCTCTCTCTCTCTCTCTCTCTCTCTCTCTGTGTGTGTGTGTGTGTGTGTGTGTGTGTGTGTGTGTATATGCCAAACTAGGTGTTCTAAAGCATGTAAATGCAAGTAGATAAATAGATACCACTTCAGTGGGAAGCTAACAGTGTTTCATGTGCCTCACCATATAGTCATGACCAGAGAGGCATCTATGGACAACTCTGGCTCTTCAGATTAGAAATAGGGATGAGAACCACACCCTACAGTCAGTCACGAATAGCAGAACAACCTGCAGGGGAAAACTTTTACCTTTATATTATAGCTGAATGGAATTTATCCTATATATACTAGTGGAATTTACCTGTCAATGTGGGACTAAAATTTCAAGAATATTTCTGGGACCCAGGCATGGCTGGGATGTTGGTGGGCACTACTGGACACCAGGCAATGGCACTGGCACCAGGTGGCAAACAGCAGGTGGCACTGGGCACTGATGAGCACCAAGAGGCACTGGGCACTGGAAGGTACCAGGGGGCAGTGATCAGCACCACCAGACACCACCATGCAGTTGACAGTGGGCACCACCAGGCAGTGGCACCAGTGGGTACGCATCGGCGGGCACCGGTAGGCACTGGCTGGCACCAGACATCCCTAATGGGCACTTGGCATCCCAACTGGACATCAGCAGGTACCATATTGCAGCGGGCACCACTGGGCACCACCAAGCTGTAGGCAGTGGGCAACACCAGATACTGAGCATCCCTTCCAGGCTTCAGCAGGCAGTGGCAGCACTGGGCACCAGCCATGTTTAAGAAGGTTGGAATTGTATGATCCATGTATTCTTTGGGAACACTTCAGATTACTGAGAAGATGGGGCTCCAGTATGACAAAAACTCAAGGGTGTGCTTGCCTCCATTGACTGAAAGTCTGACCTTCTCCACTTGCTAGTTTGTGTCCTGTGAAGCACATGTTGAAGAGAATTAGTAGAAGAGAAAAGAAGAGCAAAGCAATCCTTAGTGTGCCTCCAAATTCTTCACTGGGGTGCCTGGAATAGGACTGTATGGAGCACAGAGGGCTGCAAAGTTACAAAGAGATTGGTGAATTGCCTTCCATTTGTAGAAAGGAATTTAAGATAGCTTACATTTATTTTTATCTTTTAATTTCGGTGCTCTCTCTCTGTTCCCAGAAAGTTCCTCGAGGGAACTTACATCAGCTTAATACCATATACAATTAAAGGAATCAAACACACAATTAAAATTAAAATAATAGAACTGCAGGGGAAAAAAACCTCTAAAAGCACACAGTATTTTTTTAAAAACCAGGTCATGCTGGTGGAAGTGTAGACGTAAATGTGGTGGGAATGTAAGAGGCAAAAGAGATGGTTGGGAGATCGCCAGCTGACCTTCCAGTTCAGGACTTTCTCATGGACCCAATAGCACATCTAAGTGTGGCAAATGGCTGCTATTCTGAGCAATTAAGATACTGAACTTTTTGTGGTAACATTTTATGGTAACTCATGGTTTCACACTTTAGTGGACCAGATAGGCAGCTTCCAATTACGGTGGGAGTAGCAGGAGGGAAGGCTCAAATCCTAAAGTTATATTGGACCCTACTCTTGCTTCTGTCTGGCTGCTCCTGTCTGCTTGGCCTTATAGCCCTAGCATGGGGAAGGGTAAGGCTTCCCCTTCCCAGCGGTAGCACATTAGAAAAAACATGTTCTGGATACAGCACAGGAATCTCAGCCTGCCTGTTCCAGTATAAGTTAGAAGGCGCAGCCAGTTAGATACAGTGACGCCTCATGTAAAGAACACCTCACGTAAAGTAAGTTTCACGTAACAAAAAAAAATTTCTCTAGGATTCTGCTTCACATAAAGAAAGTGCTTCACGTAAAGAAAACATTCGTTGGCAGTTAGGGCAGATGCACTGGCCAGCAACCTGTTTAAAAAGTGTCAGGGCTGCCTAGCGCACCTGCCCGTAGTGAAAGCAACACTTCCATGCTGTTCCTCCTGTGGCCAGACATCCGCTGGGCAGAGGGAGAGAAGAGCAGTGGAGAAGAGGGAAGCAGCTCAGGGCCAGCCAGAAGGGAGCAGAGAGAGAGGGAGAGAGGCTCAGGATGAAGAGAAGGAGAAAGTGGGGAGACACTTGGAAAGTGTCTTGGATTACAGAAGAAAGTGTCTTTGATTGCAGCCTCCTACCCATGTCTACCCAGAAGTCTACCTTATTGTGTTAAATGGGTCCTACTCCGAGGAAAGTGTCTTTAGGATTGCAACCTAAGTAGACTTCATAGGATCATGCCCATTGAATGCATGTTTTGAATTCAATTACAGTGTTTTGTCATCATTTTTACATCCAGTTAATATTTTTATATGAATATTTTTGGGGTTGTGGAACCAATCATCTGCGTTTCCATTATTTCCTATGGGAAAATCTGCTTCACGTAAAGAAAGTTTCATGTAAAGGAACTGCCTCCGGAACGAATTAATTCTGTTATGTGAGGTACCACTGTAATTCATACTGTCGTGAAAATTCATGTTTGCGAAAATCCCAATTTCTTGCCTTTAGAACAATGCTCTCATTACCTGTACAACACAATGTAACTATTAACTGTGTATACCTAATGACATTGGCCTATCTTGGGAAGATAACTTCCTTAGAAGAATTACTAAATGAATGAAATGCAAAACGTTTTCACAAGTGGAAAATTTATTTTGTTCACGCACTTGCTCCATCTTTTCCCCCAAGCTAAATCTCAAGCTGAAATTGCCAAAACGAGGAATTATATTGACACAATACAAAATCTTCTTTTAAATGTTTTCATTATTTTCTGAAAGCATTACCAGAACACACACTGACAGAATCAGCAATTTGAAGAATCCCTGTCTTTCTACAGAGAGAGAAATTCTCTGTATTCAAAATGTCTGCAGCAGAAGCAGATAAGAAGCATTTGCCTTAAATCATGTTTTTTCCTTGCTGGATACAGACCTAGCTGTTTGCTTTTGGTTTTTTGGAAGTAACTGAATAGATACTGCAAAGATAGTATTTAAATATAAGAAGTTGCTGTTCCTAGGAAACAAATCTACAGCATTTGCAGTTTGTTAGTTCTGTGCTTCAGTTCATGCCAATACTTTTTTCTGATGTGGGAAGAATAAGACAATATATAAACATCTTCCTTTTCATCATCTATAAGTACATGCTGCAGTTCCCACAATGAGATCAACTGCTGGAAAATTCCATGTGTTTCTACTGCATACCTATCATGCCACTATTAAAGATGCTTCAGCTCAGTTTACAGGCAATGGTGGCATGTGCATAGTGGGGGAGTAAGCAGGCAAGTATTCCTCGTATCACTCCATGCTGCAAATAACTGGTTCACTGGGGTCTTCATTTTCTCACACCATAGTCCCACCATAGTCAGTGACCTGATTTCTGGAGACTCCCTGACAATCCTGAAGGGTTGGCAACATTATCTATTTGCTGTTCAAATAACTCCTTTGCTAGTTAAGCCAATTAGGGACGATTTTCCAAACTCATTGGTTGACAGGTTCAGAATAGGACTTGTTGCAGGTTGAATTCCAGGTAACTTCTTCCAACCTTATCTTTTTCAATTTGCAGATAGATCTTTATGTCTTAGAATTCGTAATATTTCTTAATAGTAAAATGAGGAATGAAAAAAAACTGTTAGAAGTAAGAAAGGCAGGCAAATTGGTGAAAGACAGGAAAAAGCACCCATACTGTTTATACCATTTTCTTTTGTTGTAATTCAAAAATGCATCAAAACAACAACTTCTTTCCCATTCATATTGCCTGAGTTTGAATGGGCCCTTCTGAAACCTGAAACAAATTTGTGTTTTTTTAATAGCAATAGCAGGCAGGCTGCACCTGGAGGTATTTTATTTTTCACTCCCTTTCAAACTTTTAACCAAACACAAAAGCATGAAATGGCAGGGGATAATGCAACTATCGAGATACATTGGCAGCTCACAGGTTGTGGTTAGTTACCCTATTCCTCACTTGGACACCTGCATTTGACGCTTGTGCTAGTGAAGATGGACTTTGCCATTTCCAGATACAAAAACACTCTAGTGAACATGAAGAAATGCCCTTTTTAGATTAGGGATCTCAAAAGGAAAATAACCGTTTTCACAGTAATTGGACTTTTGGTGCACTAAGAAATGGTGCTCTTTGATGAAAAGCATAGTTCATTGTGAATGTCAACACATAGTACTTTACATACATCAACTAGCTATAGGGTTTTTACTTTTCTGATTAGGCAATCCCAACTGTTAGGAAGCAACCTGTGTTAGCATGCTTTTTTCTACTATATTTTGACATGGTAGGTACATTGATGGATCAGGCTAAGGTCCTTTTTATCCAGCATTCTGATTCTGATTCTGGCAGAAGCTCACTACTAGTTAGTGTAGCTAGTGTAGTTAGTGTAATTACTAGTTGGTGTACAACTGGAGGTGCATTATATTTGAGGGGTGGTCAACCTGCAGCATGTGTGCCACTGATGAACTGGGAAGCTTCATCTCCATTTAGAGATATGAAACGTATATTAACATTGGAGCCATGCTGGACCAGTCAATGGAGCAATGGATTCCTGGCCTTTTCATATCAGTTGTGGTCTTCATTACAAGTGGGATCTGTGTCCTTTTGCCAACAGCTCTTCCATAGGCACATTGCTTGTTTTGCTGTTTGGCAGGCATTTCTAAATGTGGGCGCAATCCAGAGCAAGTCCCTTGCATTGGCTCAGAGGTGTCACACACATGCTGTAAAGCATGTCTGCGACACATGATGAGGAGGGGAGCCTGACGTCATAGGCCCCAGAGGTTGGTAACTTGCCCTGGCCTCACTCGGCCGACACAGTGGTCTTGAACATAGGACAAAAAGAATGCAGGTGGGAAGCATTATGGAGAGGGAGAGTGGAGGAGTGTGGGCAGTGGATGGAGCTGTAGCAGGCTGGTGGGAAGCGAGATCCAAACTCTGCCCCCCTGGCAATGCAGAGCATCTCCAGACTGATTTGTGCCACTGATTTTGGTGGTGCAGATAAAATGGGCTGCTGTTATGTTACCCAGGGTAAGGAGAAATGTTTCTCACTCTGGGTACAGTGCATGCATGGTAGCCTGTCTTTTCCAGCACATGTTAGCACTGCACCAACAGTGTTTCTTGCATACTTGTATTAAATATATTGATCATGTAAAGCTCTCAACACACCTGCAAATCTGCTCAGTCTTCCCCCTCACACTAACAATATTTTGCATTTTCGTACTCCCCACAAACTGATTGTCTTACTGGTGCTACTCCTGTTGTCACACTCGTGCTACAGCAGCCTAAGTTAATTCCCGTATAACACTTTGTTCTATAAGTGCCAAAAACTCAGCAGTGATCCTTCTCCAGGAATCATATCTCTGGATTGCATTGTCAGTATGTCACCCTGGTAGATGATGTACTATCTACATGTGCCATTATTCCATGGCAAGTTTGCTACACTGTTCTGCACCTGGCAAGTGCTTTCCTAATTACTCCACTCCCTTTTCATTTATCTCCTGGTAACGTTGCTGCAAATTGAAATTGTCACCATCAAGGAGTCTTTAATAGCTTAGGCCAGTTACCACTTGCATTAACCCTATCGTTAGCTGCTACTGAAGGTACTTAGGAATTCTTCATGAAAAACTGCAATTAAAAATAAAACAAAACCGCACAACGTGAATTTTGTGTGCAGGCTTCTTTAAAATTCAAATGGTACAAAATTAATGCTGATGGTAGGAAGCAAAGAACCGTGCTGAAAAATGCTCACTGCAATTTTTTTTTTCTTTTTCACCCAGTAGGAGCATCGACGTACAAAAAGAATAAGAAATATACCAGTGGGATTATGCTACTTCTCTCTAATTGTGTAAGACAAACTGTCTCAAAGACCAGGATAAGACAAACAAGACTCCTTGAAAGGTGGCCATTTTCACAGTAATTGAAGCAAAGTAGCAGGGCATGTTTAATTAAAATGCAAAGAAATATTTGAGCAAGCCTACCTGGGTTTTTCTTGCTTTCTTTGTCTGATGAAGGGCTGGCACATTTGGAGATGGGACTTTGAATGGAGCAGATATTATATTAATGACATGGGAAATTATGGTATTTATATGTCCATTTATATGCCAAGATTCTTTAAGTTACAATGCCTACAGTTCTGCATTCCACAAGGAGGTTGAATTCAGTCTTTTTGAGATCCCCCCATTGCATTGTAAACTGAAAGAAAAAAATTTAAAACATCAGGCAATAAGACCTTTTCATGATGTTTGAAACATCAAAGGCTAAGGTGATGTTCCACACCCGCCCTCCAAAAAGATTGTGTATGTGCTGTGCTTCACACTCAGGATCTGATATGTATGTGATCTCTGTGGCAACTTCTTGTTTTCATGTAATTCTCTCTCATATCTCTCCAGTAACATTTAGGGTACAATCCAGCACTGAAATAGGTGTGCCATTGAGGCATGTGCTACAGATGGGGAACAGTCATGGAGGCCTCCTCAAGGTGAGACAGTGTTTGATCCCAATTCATTGCCCCGTAGGTTATGGTTGCAGCCTAACAGCCGAATCCTATGCATGTCTACTCACAAGTAAATTCCATTATAGTCAATGGGGCTTATTCATGTGTAAGTGTGGATAGGATTACAGTCCCTAAGGCTACATTTTACTGCTGTAGAAGTGTGGATAGGATTGCAGCCTTCTAAGCAGACATTCATAGGATTGTGCTCTCTAGAGAATGGGACAGATTACATGTGGTGCATATATTTTAATTTATTTTTAATTGTTCTTTTTCAAGGCAAGTTAGCTTGGAACAAAGTAAAGGTGGGGACAGACATGAAAGTAATGCAGAACACAATCCAAATTTGTGCTGGCTGCTGCTGTGCTACCCTGGGGGCAAGCAAAATTTTCCATTATCTTGGTTAATGCTGTAGCAGCCACAGTAGGTCTACTTAGGTGTTTTCCATCACCTTAGAGATCCGAACATCCACAGACTTTGTCTAGGAACAGGGCTTGGATCTGACACCAGTGCCACATCCTAGCCACACCTCCCACTCCCTGGCACTGGAGTACAAGAGATGTGGATAGATATGTGTACATATACTCCCTGCTATAAAAAAGACTAGCAGATAATCATCCAAACCTGACCATTCATGCTATGATGAATACAGTGTGCATTTGTTAGCATGAGATAACTTTCTCAAAAATTTCTGTAAGGTGAAAAAGCACGATAGAAATGGAACGTTAATGACTTTCCACATTGTAATGGTGGATGCACACATCTAACAAACAAGAAAGAGCTTATTGAATAGCCCTCTGTGTATTTTCTCTTCCTCAATTCATGGTTTATTGTGCTCTTTATTTTTTATTATGTCAGAAGAGTCTTCCAGTTTAATGTCCACTGTTCTACAAGTTTCTGCATATTCACAATTATGGTAATCATCTATCATGTTCAATGTTCTCTTTTGAATTTTTCAGCCTCATTCAAAAAAAAGTATTCACAGCAACTGTAATTGGTAAAATTATTAGGATTTATAGTTGTAAAGTTGTTCCTAGTTAAAAAAAATACTATCCTATATCTTTTTCAGAGTGATGCTTCAGATTCAGATTTCTGTGTAGTATTTCTCTAGAAATGTACACAGTATGCACAGTACGTATGCACAGTATGGAAAAAAATTTGACTCTAGCAATGAAAACATCCAGTTAAATCAAGGGAAATTTAATTTTGTGAACAAACATGGAAACAGTAAAATAGTATACAAACTTAATAGGTTGTGGAATTTTCTTTATTGAGACTCATAAAGAAAGTATCCATACATATTTGTCACATGACTAATACAGTATCTACTCTCAGTCACTATATTTATTTGAATTCTGAAAGTCTGTTTCTCCATTCACTTTCCTTCGTCTTTGCACTATTCCTGCCTAGGTTTGGCCTGCCACTTGTTTGCTACTTGTTATTCCTGCCACTTGTTATTCCTGCCACTTGTTTGGCTAGACATTGCCATTGACATGACTGAGATATATGTTTCCACTTCCTCCGAACACATTTAACCATGCATCAGCATGTTATGTTTTTGCAATTTACCGGTAATCTGTGTACATACAAAATTAGAGTATTATCTTTCTGGGGATCATAACTCCGTCCCACCACACAAACTTCTGAATTATTTCCCAACCATTAAGCTCTAAATAGCAACCTTCTAAAGAATCTCACTGGAGATCCAAAGGCAAACCAAAAATTATAGGGAAATAAGTTATTAAATATAAGAAATAGGGAGTGTCTCTGCTCAGTCAGAACAGTGTAATCTCATATTTGTCATATTTGCAATGCCCCTGTAAAAAAATTCTTTTAGCAACTGTATTCCTTCAATTCTTTGACTTCTAATATTTCCTTACATACTCCCTATTTTTGTTCAGTATTTTGAGAGATGCCCTTATTAACCCTTCCACGATCAAAAGAGGAGGAAGGAGGAATGTATAAGTCCGTAGAAGCACAACGTCTCTTTGAAGCAGTAATTTTCCTTTAAGACTAAAAAATTTCCCCAAACCTCTCTAAGATGACTGGGTTCAAAATTCCATTCAAGTATAGTAGTTACTCATGCTTTTAAGTCTGCTTGTACTCACTTTGATGCTGCGACAAAAGGTCTTGGTTCTTCTACTACAATAAAAGAGCTTTGAAGCCAGAAGTCATCTGTCTGAAAAGGGAAATGTCATATTCCTCACCTCCTTTGCCAATTGTCTTTTGTCATCCGTGTTAACACAACTTAACTTGAAATGAGGACTGACACAGATATGCATTTGCAAGACTTTCAGTCATAGTTTGCTTTCCTCATTGATGCATAAACTCAAAGTTTCTGATTCATTATGGAAATCTAACTTGGAAGTCAGATAATCCATATAATTTGTATTTAAGGTTCATGTACCAAAGCTCTTCTAGAAGTATGCAAACTGTATACTTTTAAGATTTGTTTTATTATCTTCCCCAGTATTGAAGGGCTTGGTTTGTATTCACTGCTGTATAGCATATTGAGGAGCAGGCATGGGGAGTCCCACAGAGTCCTCTGCAGGACTGCCAATGCCTCAGGAGTTGAAAAAACACAAGCCTGACCCATTTCCTGCTTTCAAACTTGAAATCAGAGTGCAATCACATTTCTTCAACATACTGAGGCATAGGGATCCCTGTAGCAGACTTCCCACCTCTCCTGATGCTGCATCTAATTGGTGAGTAAAAACCAATCCCTGGGATCCACCAGTGACACAATAATTTTGGATGCATCGTCACTATCCTCCATCCAAATAAACACCTAGAATGGCTCAAACTCTCAAAACAAGAGTTTGAGAGTCACTGCCTTTTTCTGATTATTCCTCATCAACATCATGTGTGTCTGTGAGTATGTGTTCACTTAAAAGAGCTTCAACCGACAGCAACAGCAAATACGCGGCATAAAAACAACAAATAATGGTGTTGACTGTATGTCATCCGCTCCTGAAATTGCTCAAAATAATGAGGCACTCCAGCTATCAAAACTCTCTAACCATAATTTTTGAAAGGATGTTTCAAGATATGAAACAAGATATGTTTCAAGATATGAGCATACTGCAATTGAAATAATCTCACTGGTTGGGTAGTTATTTTGTCACAATGATCCAAAGAATGGTTGGACTTTCTATAATTTGTCATGCTGAAAAACTCTACATGCAACTCTGTGTGCAAGTAGGTGTTATTCTCATCTTCACACACACTGGCTGATTTTCACATACTGGCATAGCAAAAAAGATGTAGCCTACAATCCAGAGTAACTATGGGAAGATGTAAGAGGCGTAAGAGACGTAAGAGAAGACGTAAGAAGACGTAAGAACTCTGGATTGCTCTATGAGAAGACGTAATAAGATGTAAGAGACATAAGAACTCTGGATTGCTCTATGCATTTCCCATAGATTTCCAATAGGTGGCACGTAACTACATCGGTGTAAAAGGTCCTGTAGTTACTCTGGATTGTAGCCATAGTCAGATTCACTTCATAGGCATAAATTTCAACAGAAGTCTATAGGCAAGGTAGGTTGCTCCTTGGTTTAAATTCATAGGCCTGCCAGTTCAATAAATTGAGACATATGCATAGAACGTAATCGCAAGAACTGATTATCCATAGTAATCAGCACAAACATACAATTACAAGCTTTAAATGATGTACACACAGGCAAGTATAAGACTGCAGTTAACAATCATAGATTCTTATTGCTTTTTATCTTAGAATTGGGCAGTGCTAGCCTTCAATTCATCCAGATATAGCTGAAAGGGCAACCACCATTATCAGGTTACCCACATTATTAAGTGGTGACTTTCTTGCCCATATGTTGTGACTGGACCAAAATCATGGTCAGTTCTGAAAGGATTTTAGGACTTAGCCCCTGCCATTGTTACACTTGCATATACTATTCATTCATTCATTCATTCATTCATTCATTCATTCGAATTCTTTGGAAGGGAATAGAACAGTTCTTAAAACCCTCTGTAGGTCAAAATTCATATGACAGGCACTTCAAAGCTGTTCTCACCCCCTCTCTGCACCAAGATGGCCAAGAGGCCTGTCCCTCCTACTACCTTCCTATCTCTAGGTGCTGTTTTCTCCCTGCCTGCGTGGGATGCAGTAGTGACCCTCCTGATCTCTCAGATCAGTTTCGCCTGAACTCGACACTCCATAGGTGGCCTTAGGCAGCCACAGGTGATCTCTCAAATCAGTTTTGACTGACTGTGTCTGACAGATTTCTGTATTTTTGTTTTACTTGTTTAAGGTTAATAAATGATGTTTTTTTGAATCAAATGTTGATTATTCTCTCTTTGTACATCATAATGAAGATCAACGATCACTTTAAGAGCATTAGAACTGAGTTAATTAGGTGCTTATGACAGTTTTCTAACAGGTGCCTCTCAGGCATATTTTGACTGAACACAGAAAAAAACAGTTTCAACCTACACAGGATTAAAAAAATACTATTAAAGTTACTGTGAAGATACTGGGGTCAAACTCGTGCTTTATCATTTTGCTGAAACTTGGATGTCTTTCGCTACAATCCTAACCATGTCTACTCAGAAATAAGCCCCATTGTGTTCAATGGGTCTTACTCACAGGAGAGTGTGTTAGGATTGCAGCCATAGGCTCTTGAAAACACAATCACTTAGGTCACCACAGCCAATCAGAAGAGTGGGCAATTAAGGCATAAGACTGTCTGGATGAATATAAATGAAAATGGTTCTGACATACAGCCTACACAGTGGGAAATAAAGGACTGGCCAACAGCATCAAAATAACCTTACTGCCTATTCATTTGATTTGCTATGTTGAATGTGCTACTTTTGAAGTGACACTCAAAACTGGAGAATATTTGGCATAGCATCACTCTTTGTATATGTGTATAGTCCTGTAACGGGATTTGTTTTTCCTTCCCCCCCCCCCAAAAAAAAAATTAATGTCTCTCACTGCTCGATTAACTTCCCATCAGAAAAATTTTACTGCATTGGAAAAAAACAAGCTACTGAAACCACTGCAGGAGATCTTTTCACATTGTTACCCGTTGGAAAGAGGTTTATACTTCCTGACTATGTAGAATTATAGCTAGGGGGGATAATGCCCATTAGAGCTGAGCTGAAGCCTGCTGCTCATTACGGTATGCATAAAACAAATGGTATATTGCTGGAGTAATAGCACGGGCTATACAGCTATCCACTGCCATCATTATAACAAGCACACTAAGTACAATTTATGACTTCCTCCCCCCTGAAGCATCCGATTTCTCTTTAAAAAGCCATCTTCTTTAAAATATGAATGATTTTTTTAGGGTGTTAGCAATTAACTATTACACCAGAGGGCAATTTTCAGAGAACAGATATACAAACACACAATGTTCTCTATACAAAAAGGCAACTTATGGAGAATTTCATTTATCATATTTTAGCCTGAGGACTTAAGGCAAGGATGTTGTTTCAGAGTCTTATGGCCGTGGAGGAGTTTAGTGATTTGAAGATATTCTCCAAGGTCTAAAGTCCAGCTATTGGATATAGTCCAAGTCAAGCTGCAAAACAAGATCAAAAATACAATAAGACAATTTGATATTTTTCAGGCTGGCTCTCTCATGTGTGGTTGAGGATTTCCGCCCCATCCCATGTGTCTTCTCCCTTTATGTAATCATAGCAACCAGGAGATCATTCTAAGCTCTTCCTCCCACATGTACAGAAACCAGTGTTTCTAGAACATGTGAAGGTTCAGATAACTCATTCCACTCTCAGAACCATGGAATAAAGTGCCAGGAAGGAAACAGGTCCCTAACTGGATGTGGCAGGACCAGGACCAGTTCAGATAGAATTATCTAAATCCATCCAGGATTTTAATTTTTTTTTGGGGGGGGGGGGAGGGAGGGAGCAGGCTGAGGAGGCCCATAGATCATAGAATCATAGAGTTGGAAAGGACCTAGTAGGTCATCTAGTCCAACCCCTTCCCTGCAGCAGGAAATCCTCCTAGACCATCCTCGATAGGTGCTCGTTGAGCCTCTGCTTAAAGACCCCCAGTGAGGGAGAGTCCACAACATCCCTTGGCAATCTGTTCCACTGCCAAACCGCCCTCACTGTCAGGAATTTTTTTGGATATCCAACCGGAATCTCCTTTCTTGCGGTTTGTACCCATTGGTTCTAGTTCTACTTTCAAAAGCAGCTATGAACAAATTGGCCCCTTCCTCCCTATGACAGCCCTTCACGTATCTGAAGAGGGCAATCATGTCTCCCCTCAGCCTCCTCTTCTCCAGGCTGAACCTCCCAAGTTCCCCCAACCTTTCCTCCTAGGGCTTCCCTTCCATCCCACTGATCATTCTGGCCTGCTGATCAGATGGCCTACTGGAAGATAGGTAAACTTACCATCTGATCATCCTCCATCATAGCATTATGCAACACATGTTCTATTGGCACAGCATGGTTAAAGATAGGATTTGGCTACAATAGAAGCTATTTTGGAGAAGCTATTTTAGCTATCCCTAAAGCTTCTGGCCTTTCTTTCTGTCTCTTTAAAGTGTGCTCATCAAGGAAAGATACCTTTGACTGACACAGCACATTAAAGATTAATTGTGTCCTGTTAATTTGAGACTTGCTTCTTAAGGTAAAACTGGGATTCTAAACATGGCCCTCAGCACTTGTTTGCTGAGTGATCATGCTGACATTTTTTTTGTCAGTGTCTGGTGCTTTAGGTATTTAAAGAGGAAAATGTCATTGGAGTTTTTGCTGTGAAAAAGAAAACCTATTGTTCTGCACTCCAAATCCTTCCCTTTGCAAAGGAATGTAAGAAGTGTCCAAAATTCTGGAAGCAATTTCAATTGCTAAATATAAACAAGTGCATGGGGGACCACATGTATATAAATATCAAGGTGACCCAAGTAGTGTTCCCAGAGGTGCTACGTTCTGAAGGGTGCCAGGCAGTGATGGGCTTCAAAGAAATTAACAACCGGTTCTCTGCCCATCTGGCAGACACTTTTAAATGGCTGTTTTTAAACTTTATATGTCCTCTCTCTTGTTAACAACCGGTTCTATAGAGTAGGTGCAAACCTGCTGGAGCCCACCACTGGTGCCAGGGAGGGGAATTTAATGCCTCAATTTACATGCCAACATTAGGTGGAAGCATGGCACAGCCTGACTAGATAGTTATCACTGTTGCAAACAGAGGGCACTGAAATTAGTAAGCTCTACCATCCAGTCATCAATTCTGCAATTGCATGTTTCCACTAAACTGCCTCCATTACTGCCTCCCCCCAGGTGCCAGTAAAGATGTACTTTCTCCTTCCTATTTAGCTGCCTGGCATTGTCCATGTGTGATTCCCACCTTTGAGCTGCTTTCCTGACCACTACTACACTGTATATGCTACATCTGATATCATATTTTGATTTCTTATTACAATGAATAGTTTGTATAAAGTTGCATTTGCTGTATAAAGATAAAGTAATGGCTCATAAGCTTCTTAAGATCTGGGGGCTCTGGTATCTGGATCTGGTATCTGGGGGCTCTTTTTCATGGATAGTATATATGTTCTTCATTAATATGATGGAGTTTGTTTAATTAAAGCTGGGCCATTGTGGCATTTTTCAAAAGGCTGCACAATACACAGGGTGATGATCTGTAATCGGTTATTGCTTTAGAGTACCTAGGAGTCTAAGTTTCCAATAATCAGATCCACTTTTAACCAAAGAACCTTGTCCAAGTATAATTACTTGAATCTGAAATCGTATTAAGCATAAGAAGAAAAGGGAATTAATGAAATTTCTGTTCAGCAACACAGCTACACTCCACTACTTCTCTGTTGATATCTAATTATTTCCTACTGCTGAAAAAGGCCAGATTAAACTCTATCCTATTTGTGTACTGAGGCAGCAACTTGTACTGTACTAGTTCTTTTTTGCAAAGCTCAGAAAAGTTAGTTTTCTATTTCATTACCAAAGACCACAGTCTGCATTGATGTAATGCAAACATTCAGTTTTCAAATTTGCTCTTGTCAGATCTGCTGACTGAAATTTGGCAGCCCATCATAGTCTCAAGATGGGAATACAGAAACCGTGGGGTGTTAAGCAGGACCAACATGTCCCTGGACTACTAGGAATCTGTCCCAAATGCTGTATTAGCATGCATGCAACCCCCACCCCACCCCTGATGAGGAGGAAGGCAGGGGAGTGAATGAGTGGGTACTTCCCTCTTTGCCCTTTCCTTTCTTACAGAGTCTGACATGCCTGATACATGCTTTCCAGTGTCCTCTGCTCATTTCAAAATGAAATGCCATGGAACAGGGAGAATGAACATCATACTCTTTGTAAGTATAGTGTGTTTGCTACTTGAGAAGTTTGCTGGCAAGCATTAGCACCAAGTTTATGGGAAAAAGTTATTTGAAGCCATAGTATCTCCGCCACCTCTCATCCAGCAGCACAGAAGGATGAAAGAAACTGCCATTGTTGGGAGCAAGCTGAAAGCAGATCCAAGGACAAGCAGATCCAAGTGGAAGGCTGGAGAGGGAAGAGGCTTTACTAACCCTTCCCAAGTGTATCATTTGTACAATCAGCTTAGGTTGCTGCATGGAAAGGTCAACTCTGTTCTCAAACATCTGACAGGCCACAATAAATGGATGGTGAATTAGGCAGGCTTGGCATAGTGCTACAGAATTGGAAAGATCCTAATTTCATTGGTGTTTTATTGTTTTCCTGATGTTAGCCGCCTTGAGCTCCCTCTTGCAGGGGAGGAAAGGCGGGATACAAATCAATCAATCAATCAATCAATCAATCAATCAATAAAAGTATGTGATTACTTTGACTTCAGTGTAGTTTCGCTCCTTTATAACCAGCAACGTTTTGTTTCCCTAAGACTGCAGTCTAGAATTTGGAGCAGTGCCTTGAAATTTCCTAGGGCTACTCTAAGCTAAATGTGTTGTGAATGTAATATTTGTGGGGAATAATATTTCTACACCTAACCCAATTCATAATTTACCTAAGCTAAAGTACTTTAAATTGTATCCAAACCCCATCACAATCAGTTAAAAGTATGATGATAATATTTACCTATTGGAAAACTGGCATATTTTGTTCATAGATGTAGACACAGGCATCCCTTACCACATTGTAAATTAAAATTCATAGTGGTGGGAAGAGTAAAGTAGATAAACATGTACACCCTTTCTTCCAATCATCCTCCCAAGTCTATTGGAATAACCAGCGATCATCTCAAGGTTGAAAACTATCTGTTGTTGCTTGTTTCTTGTGGAATTTTTTCCTGAATTTGTTTCATTGGCATCATGCACACACAAGGAAATCACGGTCAGTACATGTCCTGATGCCAAGCAGCATGTTTCAAGCAAAACCCTGCCTTCACACTCTCAACTTTTTCTCATCCTGCATTGCATGATGGACTATTGTCTTATGGATCCACACATCCCATCCCAAATGTAGAATCTGAATACTGGACACAGCTTTTCTGAAAAGTCAGGGCAAGCCCAAGAACTCTTATTTCTGCTAGGGCTACATACCTGGAAAAAGCATAAAATCCCATAATGCAATCTCCGGCTTCCCTTATCAGCTTTCAGTGACCTCCTATTTTGTATCTGATTTGACATTGTACCCAATAAATGAAACCTCTTAGTGGTTCATGCTTATAATTTCTGCTTCCTGCTTCCTATTCTCTTATCAAGACATCTGCATTGTATTGTTTTCCATTGAATAACTCCATTTCATCAGAATGCATGTCCTACGGGTGGCAATTATCTTTTGGTAGTCACTCTGGCAGGCACTCTGGCTGCACATGTATTTGTGCATTGCTGGAATGCAGGCAGAGAGGCCAGACTGCCCTCTCTGTAGGGTTGCCATATGTCCCAGAAAATCAGGACAGTCCCAGTTTGGGGGGATTGTGTTCACATACTGACAGCTTTGAGAGGGGGTTCTGTCCTGGTTTTGTGGAAGAGAATTATGGCAACCCAACCTCTGCAGACGACTACAAAAGTAGGCTGGCATGGGATGGGTATATATAGAACACCAGCAGGATAGATGGAAAACACCTTTCTGTTCCTCCTTATCCTTGTCTCATTCAAAATATATATTTTATATAAAAAGATACACACATTTTTTTTCTGCAATCAGATAGCTGTGGATGGTGTTTTTTCACATGACATTTATGGACAGAAAACATAAGGTACTTACTCTTTCTCTTCCTATTACTGTAACGTACAATACACTCTTGGATATGAAAAAACTTCACTTAATCAGGGAACTTAAAATGAAAAATGCTGAAGCAATGTGAAAAATATCCTGAAGCTCAAAAATAGATTTAGCAATATTGGTCCTCTACATTTTATTAAGAAGAGGGAGAAAATTGATGGAATAAATTAAACGTGGAAGTTTTAAAAATGTTTTAAATGGGATTTCTTTTAAAGGAAACTGACTCAGGCTTGATTCTTCTACCAAGTTTATGCTGGCCAAAACAATAAGTTGAAGAAGCCTTTATAGGCAGTTGAAAATGTCAATAATTTCCTGCTGCTTACCAATTCATTATCTGCACTTAAAGCAGGAAAATGCAGTTGAGCAATACAATCAAGCATGTGAGGGCCCAATCCTATCCAACTTCCCAGCATTGGTGCAGCGGTGCCAACACAGCTTGCATGGCATCCTGTAGTGGAGGAGCAGTCATGGAGATTTTTTCAAGGCAAGGGAATGAATCCAACCAAAGTTATAGTTAAATAATCAGAAAAGGGAGGCAATGGTGGTTACCAAATCCTAATCTCATTTTGGGATCTGATCCCATAGCACAGGTCATGTGGGCCTTCATTAGTTGTTTGTTTCCTTTTGTGAAGGAAATCTCCAAGATTCCTCATTACACACACACACACACACACACACACACACACAAAATGCAGTGGTAGCCTTTTTGGCAGCTTCATCAGTGTGGAGGAATGGATAGGTTTGGGTGGATAGGATTGGGTTGTTAGGAACATACAGAGGTGCCTCACTTAAAGAGCTTAATTCATTCCAGAGGCATTCTCTTTAAGTGAAACGCTCTTTAAGTGAAGCAGATTTTCCCATAGGAAACAATGGAAACTCAGACGATTGGTTCCACAACCCAAAAAATATTCATATAAAAATATTAACTGTATGTAAAAATGATGACAAAACACTGGAATTGAATTCAAAACATGCATGATCCTATGAAATCAACATAGGCTGCATCCTAAAGACACAATCCTAAGACACAATCCTGAAGACATTTATGAGGCTGCAATCCTAAAGACACAATCCTAAAGACACTTAGGAGGCTGCAATCCTAAAGACATTTTCCTGGGAGTAAGCCCCGTTGAACATAATGAGGCTTCCTTCAGAGAATACATGGTTAGGAGTTCCAGAAGTGGGACTCAGAGTCAGGTTTCAGCTTTCAATGTCAGGTCCCAGAAGTGGCAGGAGGCAGGAGGGGGAGAGGAGGTGCTGTGGGCAAGTGGACTGCTCACCCACAACACCTCCTCTGGGGCTCTGCTGCCTCCCCGCCACTCCTCTGGCTCTGCTTGGTGCCAGGGAAGTGGCGGGGAAGCAGGGAAGTGGAGGCAGGAGACAGGGAGGGGCTATTGATGAGCCAAAAGGCAGCTGGCAAGGGATTGTTATGCAAATCTGCCTCACTAAGCAAGTTCGTTAAGAGGAGCACTCATTATGCGGGGCACTTGTTAAGCAAGGTACCACTGTACATTCATTTGTGCTGACAGAATTTATCTTTCTCATTCAAACATTCATCAGTGACACAGAAATAAAAATAACATCTATGAAATGTATGGCATCTGGGAACAGCCCTTAAGAAAAGAGAAGTTGGAGATTTTTCAGGTCTGGACCTCGAGTCACACTGGCGCAAGAAAAGAGAAAAATGTGTCATGTTGAACATCAAGTAAAGATTCATGTTTAAAGGCAATTTTGCAAGATGAATGTTTGTGATGTGACTCTATTATGGAAGCCATTTTTATTCTTAATGAGAGTCCACACTGCAATGTTAATACTTTTCTGATGTTTGAATTGGTGATATAAAACAGTGGAAACCAGAGGATCTGAAAGATACCTTATCAGATTCACAGGTTAAATCACAAACAAGCTTGTCTTCTTGGAATAAAATGTTCATCTCTGTGTAGATTACATTGCAGTGCTTCACTGCATCTGTAGATAAGATGGTACATTTAACTTCCTGTTTTTCCCCTGTTTAATATCCATTTCTCTGTTTCACTAATGGACAGCCCAGCTACACGGTAACATAACAAAGAAGGGACAAGAAAAATAAAAACATCAGACTATCTCAGGGAGAAGGGAGCTTAACAGATTACAAGCAGGAGCAGGGACACCTTCATATTTTTAGTGGTTTTGTCCTTTCATACACCAGTTTAATAAGTGCCAGGAACTACTAACATTTTTATTGGGCTCAGGAAATGTTAGCCAAATATCCTTAGCATAATGATGATCTGGAGTGACAGTGCCACTTCTTGTAGGGCAAGAACATATTTCTTCAATAATATATGTCTGAAGCTACCCTGTATCATTAAATTAATAAAACCCTACAATCCAGAGTAACTACAGGAGCACGTAAGAGACATTTACATGTCTCTTCACGTAAGAGACATCAATGGGTGTCTCCCATTGGAGACCAATGTGAAACTGGTCTCCAATTTCACCAATGGGAAAACCAATGGGAAATTCAAATTGCAATCCAGAGTAAATTGTTCTTACACTGGAGCAAGGACTCTCCGTAGTTATTCTGGACTGTGCCCAAAATCAGCCATAATATGAATGAGAAAAATATTTCTCCATCAGTTCATGCAAAGGGCAGACTTCCTGATGTCAACATAAAATAATAATAAGCAGGCTTGAAAGACTATGGTATCATGCTCTGTGGTGCATACGCTGCATGTGAAGCAAGAAGCTTGGGTTGGATTGTTATGGAGGATAGGCTGTTACCCAAGCAGCAAATCCCCCCTCTCCACGCCACTGAATTAGTCCAATGGAAAGAGTTGTACTTTTACTGTACTTGATCTTTTTGAAATAAAAGTATGCAGAATATGTTATATCTGTATTTAATTAACAAACCATTCCCTATTTTATGTGAATAAGTGTTAAAGCATTTGAGGCAGCCTATCTGTTCCTTGGCCAGCCCATACAATGTAATGATTCTGGCATTGTTGAATAAAGCCCCAATCCAATTCTGGCCGGATGCCAACATACCTCATGATGAGACCAAATTGGCTACTTTACAGAAGTCACAAAGTAGCCTGTACATGCTGCAGGACCACTGGAGGAGATGTCAGAGCAGCCCCATACGTGCCAGCATATGACACTGGAGCAGGTAAAGCCAGGCATAGGATGGAACCAGGATGGGTAAGGAAGGAGTGGAGAGTGTGGCTAAGAAATGATAGGGTTGCAGATCAGGCTCAGGTGGAATGGGTTTAGCAGCAGCAAAACATGCATCTGGCCTCCTTTCCGGGCCTAATCTGCCTTCAGGGATCAACTCAGACTAGCTCCCAATAATTGAGCTACTCTAGGTTGACCCAAAGCAGCTTTGGAAGCTGAGACCAAGAAAGTCAAAACCCCTTGTGGGAAAAGCAGGAGCCATGTCACTGCATCACTATATGGGGATTTACTTAGGACTGGGCTGTCAGGGAACTTTCAATATCCACTGGCATGTAGGAATCATAGAATCACAGAGCTGTAAGGGACCTAGTAAGTCATCTAGTACAACCCCCTGCCCGCAGCAGGAAATCCTCCTAGAGCATCTCCAACAGGTGCTCATTGAGCCTCTGCTTGAAGATCCCCAGGGAGGGAGAGTCCACCACCTCCCTTGGCAATCTGTTTCACTGCTGAACTGCCCTCACTGTCAGGAATTTTTTCGGATATCCAACCGGAATCTCCTCTCTTCCAGTTTGTACCCATTGGTTCTAGTTCTGCTTTCAGAAGCAGCTATGAACAAAAGAGCCCCTTCCTCCCAATGACAGCCCTTCAGGTATCTGAAGAGGGCAATCATGTCTCCTCTCAGCCTCCTCTTCTCCAGGCTGAACATCCCAAGTTCCCCCAACCTTTCCTCGTAGGGCTTCCCTTCCATCCCACTGATCATTCTTGTTGCTCTCCTCTGGACTTGCTCCAGTTTGGCTGCATCTTTCTTAAAGTGAGGTGCCCAGAACTGAACACAGGACTCAAGGTGAGGTCTGACCAATGCAGAATAAAGAGGAACTAGAACTTCTCGCGACTTGGAAGCTGCAGTCCTCTTAATGCAGCCTAAAATGGTATATGTGGTAGGATGTTTCCACATATCACTATGATTGCTTTTTCTCCAGGAAAGTGAATTTCAGTTATAGCAAAGATTCACTTCTTATTGATACTATATATGATATATACTATATACATAATGTACATATTAATCTAATCCAGCCTAATCATTAATCTCTTCCATACTAATCTCACTTGTTTGCCTGCAATCCTGACCACACATTCCTGGGAGTAAGTTCTATTGAACACAATGCGTCTTACTTCTGAGTAAACATGCTTAGGATTGCATGTCTTTTCCCCCCAAAAAAGGGTGTGCACACACAGTTGTGTGTTTGGGTGCAAAAGCAATTTCAGGGTTAAAATGGGCTCTAATATTAGAATTCTCAATGAAAAAAACAATCCATTAACTTTGATATATGATACACACATCACTTTAGGATATACCTAGAGACACTGCTAATGAAGAAGCCTGAAGTATCAAAAGAGTAGAGCCTGTATTGACTAAATCTGAGCATGTTAATTATTGCCATGTCAACAAAGGCTGTCAAGAATAACAAGTGTTTGAACAAGGGAATCAGAATTGAAATCTTAATAAAGGAAATATATCAGTACTAGTGAGAACAGTGCAAGCTAGAGTTATCATCTGAATGTGCTCAGGTACAATTACAGTGGTAAAAATGAGGGAATTGTTTGGGAATCTGGGATATGATATCAAATGGAGGTTAGTATTCAGTCTTTCCACACATTCAGTCTCTTACTCCTAGGACTTGCAGTGTGGATTTCTGCAGAGACCCATTGCAGAATTGGAGACTTACAATGTGCAAGTAAATTTCAATAACCCTTTGCCTCCAAAGTCCACAAAACCATATTTCTTCCTTCTAGATACAGAATGCCTTTCTGAGGGGAGGAGGAAGGGGGGAGTTGTAGTAAGAATAGGGCAGTACTGTTCCCCATTCTCTGGAGATCATTCTTTTCCACACTTCATGTTTGGTACAAGAAGTGGGTTGTATTTAATATGTAATATAAAATATGTACATCTCCATATATTAGATGTTATTAAATAACATTAGATATAGATGGGCATGGTCATTAATAGGTAGGTGCACCTCTTTCTTGACCCAAATCACAGATGATTCAGTGCTTAAAAACTGGAGCTCAAGCTAATCCTGAGTTCCACCTTCCATGAATGTTGGAAAAAACCTTTTGACCACTGAAGGGCCAAAGCTCAAATCGAATTTATCAGCCATTATATTTCATGGCCCCAAGAGCGGCAGTGCTTGAGCTAAGTCCAACGCTTTAATGGATTGACCAAATCTGGGGAGATGAGAGACATGTTCATAGCACAACTGTGTTCTCGTGTGTGTAATAGGTTGTGTTCTCATGTGTGTAATTAGTCGAAATGTGGGTCAGAGAGAGAGTGAAGAGCAAAGGAATACAAATTAGATTGTGGATGCATTGACAAAGAAAGTGAAGTTCTTGGATTTATGTGCTTCAGAGGTGATTTTTTTATTTTTTGGAAAAAATTTTAGGAGCCTTTAAAAGAAACAATGGCAAGTAGATGGAAGATGGCAATGAATGAGAATTAAAGGTAGGACAGAAGTCATAAGAGATAGAACAGAAGAATTAGAGGTAGGACAGAAATGTGGGTCAGAACCTACTTGGTGGGTTGCAACCTGATTTCTAATGAGTCCCCAAAGAGCCTCAAATGAAAACATGGGTGATAAAGAGTGCAATCCAAACCTAAGCCAGCACAACTCACTGGTCTTCCCATTCCCGAAGTGATGTAGAGAGGGAAGCGTATGTCTGTGCATTGGCCTAACCCTTCCCCAGGAGTGGCACAGAAGTCTCTTACGACACTTTTGTTAGCACAGGCTGGCACAGATTAGCACTGGAGTTACACCGGGGCTTAGGCTGGCCTAAATTGAGTTTAGGATTGCAACCAAAAGCCTTTTCAAAAATCAGATTTTAGGCTATTCTGAGACTATAAAAAAATCAGATAGTAGCTAATTGTCCCGCAAACAGCCAAGCTTCTGCAGCTTGCAGGTTTGTGTAAATATAAAAGATAAATGTTTGAGCATCTTTTTTGCTGGCATGTTTTTCTTCTAAGTCTTTCAGTGACAGGATGTGGGGGGAGGTAAATGCTGAGTCATATAAATAAGTCTCCAATGCAACTACTGTCAGCTCAACTCTGATTTAATTTTTTAAAAAACAAAGAACAAGTCTTGCTATTTCACAGCATGCAGATTTTACAATTCACAAAAGGTACAGTCTGGATGTGATGCAGCCCAGGAACATGCTATGGTTTCATCATATGATGAGCTGTTTGCTCAGATCACGTTTTGTCCCTTGATTATTTAATGGTCATGTTGGGTCATTCTTCAAAATTTTTTGAAGTGTGTTCTTCCAACTATTTTGTCAGTTGTGTCATTAAAATTGCAAATACAGAACTAGTCTATCAGAGATGGTTGAAACAATTATCTGGGTAAATTAGGTGCATTAGGAAGATATGCAGGCAAACAGCAAGGGGGAAAAGGACAGCTATTATGGTGATAACATATAAAACTTCCTTTGATGTCTTCCATTTTCTTTATATTATTTTTTCCTACACCTTCCACATTTACCTTTGATGTTCATTGCCATAAATACATGCTATACTTATTTACACTGTATTTCAAACTTTTCTTACAAGATTCACTCCTACTGGAGCAGATGATGAATCCTGTGTTGAGGAGACCACTACATGGCCAGGTAGAGATGAGTAAAAATATTAATAGGAAATTTGGCCACAAATGGAACTCCTCACACTTATGACAGTTATTTAGATTAAAATTTGCCACATCCAAACACTGATCGTGTCAATGCTCCTGTACAGATCAAAATAAGGGCTCAGATCAAAACATGGGTTCAAATCAGACTTACCCCCAAATCCAGAGTAACTACGGGTGCACATAACAGACTTTATGTGCACCCGTAGTTACTGCACCACCTAGTGCAAACCTATGGGAAATTCATATTGGAATCCAGAGTAAGTTGTTTTTACACCGGAGCAAGGACTACCCGTAGTTACTCTGGATTTTGCCCTTAAGCATCTTTGAGGTCTCCCAAATGTTATGCTTGAGACAGATCCTGGATGCCTCTCTTTGTGGCTGATAACAAGATAATTGAGATAGGGTGAGTTTGTCAGTTGGAGAGCAAATCCAAGAAACACAGAAACATATGATGTAGTGATTTGGCTGCATCTGCACAATGAACACTAGTTAACTTCCATAGAAGCTTCTCTGGTGAAAGTGATCTCTTTATTGGAGTGTTAAATGGACAGTACCAAAGAATATGTGTCTCAAAAAACACTGAGGAAGATCTAAGGAAACAATTATCATTACCAAGGTGAGAAATATTGTCTATTTACACTGTAAAAACTTTACAATAAATTGTAAAGTTTGGAAGAGTGTCATGAATGACACAAAGATGCATCTACACTAGAGTGTAGTGGACAACCTGCATCAGAAGAAGATTCAGATGATGCACCACTGGGGCATCTTAGATGGGCAATGGAGATTGAAACCTCAATTGCTGGTTCAAGAACCTGGCACTCTCAGGGAAGATAACAAATGTTCCTTTACTTCAAGGATTTCTCTGAAGGCTGAAACTTGTCGAGGATGTTGCACAGGTGCTTCTGCATTGCTGCATGGGACACGTTTGGTTAGGATTGGGCAAATAATAGTAAACAATAAATGGGAGACAGAAGGAAAAAAAGATAGGTAGGACAAAGCAAAAAGGACTCAGCAAAAGAAATAGAATGCACGAATGTTGCTGACTCCAGTATATTTTTGTCCCTTCTAAAACAGAAAATAATTGTGTCAAAGCTGGCAAATAAGAAGTCCACTTCATTGTTTTACACCAATTTAACAAACATCAGGGGTGTGCAGAAATTTGCACACTTTATGCCTGTCTTGTTCTGACATTTGGATTGCATTGGCCTTTTCAGGTCCAAATTTTTTTTCAGAGAACTATGAAAACATATTTTAGAAAGTATTTCAATCCAAATTGTTCTTAAAGCTTTTTTTGCCATCTTGGTAATCCCATTCTTTTCAAAGAGTTTTCTTTAATGTCTCCAATGAGTGTTCCTTCTGTTGCACTTGTGTTTAAACAGGGTAGTCATAATTCATAACCAGAGGGAAAACAGAATACACTTGCTCCAACACAATAAATATTTTAGTAACTATATGAAGGGAAAGAATAAGTTATTCAGACTGGTATTAACAAAGGTTGGATGAACAGCCCAGAGTGCTACAAAACATTTAATTTGGTGAAATAATTTATTGTATAGCAGAAGTATACAAACTGTAAAGGATAAGAATGCATTTACTTCATACAGCTGTGATATTAATTGAATACCCATTGAGTTGTCATAGGGATGCCCACTGCCAAGTGGTGCCCATTGCCTAGTGTGCCCAGTGTGCAGTAGTGCTCAGTGGTGCCCACCAGCTGCCTGCTGGTGCCCACAGCCCACTGCACGGTGGTGCTCACTTCCTGATGTTGCCCAGTGCCCTTCCAGTTAGGATACCCATCCTCTCAGACTACGGACTATGGCACATTTTCCTACTCACGAGTGGAGGTGCAAAATGGCTTGGTTTCACTTTCTATAGGGTTCCATTCTTTTTGTTTTTAGTTATTTGGCCATAACATTTGATAGGGAGGACATATTTCAATGCTATTTTTTTGCACTGGATTTACCTGGAAATTACGCATCCAACTATACATGACTTGATCAGATACTGCAAAGGATTCTAGCAGTTTTTGTCACCACCCAATTTGTCACCCCCTGAAGGTGGTACCCAGGGCCTAGAACCCCTACCTCCCCAGAAATGCCATTGCCAGAATGACTGGATATTTATTGACATGGTCTTTCTTTTCTTTCTTTACCCATTTCATAGTTAGTCTTGGTATTCCTTGCCAGGTTATATGGTTATGGCAACTGGGCTTGTTGCCTTTAAAGGGGGAGGTGTTGGACAGATTACGGAGGAAATTCCATATTGAGTTACAAACCATGATGGCAGTAGGCAACCTTTGGTTTCTGGAGACAGCCTTGCTCTGAATAGCAGGTGAAAGGGAGTGGTAGAAAAATAACAGGTAGCATGTTGTTTTGACAGCTCCTTGAGAGATCTTGTGGGCCACTGTGAGATGTGGGTAGATGGACTTGTCTCTTGGCCTAATCCAGCCAAGGATCCAAACCCAGAGAATCCAGATCCTGTTATTATGTTCCCTTTCTGAACATCCCCTTCTGAACAGATTGATGTGCCTCTCATCAATCACCAGTGCATACCTCACTGTCCTCATCCTATTGCTCCAGCTCCACCACTGCTTTTGGTAGACATAAAATCTTGCGAGGAGAACCTCTCTCCAGATGAAAACTGGAACAGGAGAAAATAATCTTCCTCATCCCCATCTATGAGTATATGATGAGCATGTTGGATGGAGCAACCAGGAAGGTGGTGGTCCACAGGAAGGTGGCAGGCAGGTATGGGCATCTGTCAGCTTGCTACCTGCTCTCACTTACTGTCTGAAATGTAGGCTTCAACTGGCCTCATGACTCCAGCACTGCCCATCACCACTCCATCCTACTTATGAACCGAACAGAAAAGGAGTAGAGCATGACAGTGGCCCTATAGATGAGATAATTAACCTAAGAAAAGAGAAAAAAGAAACAGAAGAAATTGGGTCATTTCCTAGATAGTTGACTAGATAGCTGACATGAAGTAACAACTTAGCAGTGATACTAATTACAAGTACCTCAGAGCAAATATAAATGTTGTCTGGGGTAAATGTTTCCAAATATGGTGCAAGCTCCAACTAAAACATTTTTTGTTTGATTGTAATAGAAATGTAATTATAGAGCAATTACAGTGCAGTTTCTAACTGAAGATTTTCAAATTCATGAATCAAATTAGCATACTCATTTTATTTGACAACTTCATTTACAATGACAAATAATCTAAATTGAAACCAAATGATTCAAGGATCTTGGCAAACTTCTAAAAAGGCATCAAGCTACACTTTTATTTCCATGGAACATTGAGGCTAATAATAGGACACTGAATTACAGCCTTAACTGGCAGTTCACAGTTCATTATTTTCCACTTTGTTCAATATAGGACTTTGTAATTTTGACAATGGAATTTTGATTCTACAATTGGCAATGTACACATAATGAGGATGGGAGGGGGGGAACCAGGGCAGGAAAGGGGTGGAACCAACATAGTCTTGCTCCTCCAGATCCTGAATTTTGTGTTTGACGGGAAGGCCCAACACAGAATTTCTAGCATCTGTGCCAACAAATCAATTCCAACAGACATGAGGAGTCCTATACACAGGGATTTTTCTTGGAGGAAAGGGATAAAAATCTCCTTTCCCATAAGAAGATTCTCAGCAGCTTTGTGGTGCCCACTGGATACTATGATAGCCACTTTGACACTGATGCTCCTGCAGGCATCAGGAAGCATAGGATAGGGCTGTCTGTCCATAGACAACAGAGGAGACTTTTTGGTGGAAAACAATGAAGGAGTTATTGGCCCGTATGAGACCAAGTCAACAAATACAAACCACTGATCAGCTCTGGAAAATGTCAAAAGCTGAAAAGACAATTGCAAGTCAAAACATTGTATATTCTTAATAATTATTATTTAATAATTCTTAAAAATAATTTGAAATTTCACCATTTGAAAACCAAATAATTAAACTGGAAAGCCAGAAAACATTTCTAGATTTTTTTTCAGAATAGAGAAAAATTGGTAGCATTTTTTGTTTAATCAATCAATATTTATGTACTGCTTTTCAACTAAAAGTTCACAAAGTGGTTTACAGAGAAAATGAAAAATTAACTTATGGCTAATGGATGGCTCCCTGTCCCTAAAGGGACTCATGATATAATGAATTCAATGCACTTATTCAGTGCTGGATTATGGCTCATTCTAATGAAAGCAAAACCAATAAGTTATTATACACCATCTCATTCTACATTTTTAAAAAATTTTGATAGTACACAAGTAAATTTGCAATCTGATATCTGAGATACAAACAGGGTATAGAATGTCATAGCTGGGTAATTCAACAAATGGAATCTAACTTTGGGAACGTATAAAAGTTATAATAGCACAAATGTAAGGTAGCTCTGCTTATAGCAGGATTGTGTGCAATACATACTATAATTTCCTACAAAGTGGTAACAAGCAGAAGCTTTTTTCCAAACATTCACATGTCAGTGAAACCCCTTATCTCAGGTCAATTATCATATGAAAGAGAACAGAAAGAGAAAATCACAAGCCATTGTTTTTATGTAACAGTGCAAGTCCCTTTGAAATCACATAAGCAGAAAATGATAGATTGTTGTTTCAGAAGATTCAAACTATTTAAAGCAATCAAGAAAATGTTAAGTTAAACACCTATCCCTTGTTGGTTGCAATTCACTTGCAGTTGCCTGTGGTAGGACTGCAGAGGTCCTTTGTTATTTACAACCACAACCACAACCACAATGATAATAATGATTGATGATTGATGATGATGATGATGATGATGATGATAATAATAATAATAATAATAATAATAATAATAATAATAATAATAATAATGGGCTTCCAGAAGATCACAACTGCCCAGTTACAAAAAGCAGCATTCCTGGGAACTTCATACATATTGAGACAATACCTTTGTGATTCCTAGTTCCTTGGCTAGGAACCGAATCGCAATAGAGCCAATTTCAGTCAAACACCTGGCAACTGTGAAATAGTTGATAATGATAACGATAATGATAATGATGATAAAAATAAATAATAATAACAATAAATTAATTATAAACTATTAATTATTAATAATATTAATTAATAATATTATTAATAATAATTAATAATTGATAATAATAAATTATTATTATTAACTGGAACATACATTTACTGGAAAATACAGACGCCCAGATTTTAAATGACTTCTAGGAGGGTGATGTGACATCCAAACAGTATCTTTATGAAGAATATTTGAAGTTAGCAAAGAATGGAAAGGAACTTGGGACAACTTCTGCCTTGCCTTCAAACACTGCATGAGGAAAACTGTTCATTTAGTTTACTTTACAAATCACATTCAAATCAAATTCAAATCAAATTAGACAACCTAATTTGACAATCATGAAATGTGCCAAACTCTTCCTAGGTTGATCAAAACTCTTTTGACTTACCTTAGTATTTTTGAGCTAACAGTCCAAGTTGTTTCAAATTTATGTATTTAATTTATTTTAGGGGTTTGTGCCTTTCCTTTTTCGTGTCAGTGGAAATGCCTGAAGTGGCATACAGTGTTTTAGCTCCTCCCCTCATGCTGTCCTCACAATAACCATGTGAGGTAGGAGAGGCTGAGAGTGAGCAACTTCAAGAAGAAGTAAAATTTTCTCTTTTATGTGCAATTGCAGTAGAAATTCCAGTCAGAGCCCTAATTTGCACAACAAAAGGATGAAACGGGTCCAGTCTCTGCCAAAACAACATATTTATTACACAGAAGTACAATACCAAGATACAATTAGGAAGCCTGGTTTTTTGCAAGCTGATATCTAAAGTTCCCTCTTTTGCTGTGCTGGTTCTATTGATATTTGTGGGACTTGGTGGCTTAACTGGGCATTTAACTCCCATTGATCTAAACAAAATTGAGGTAATGCTGAACATTTTCTGGACTCTGCCAATTTTGTGTACAAATCCCAGGCCAAATGAAATCATTGGCAGAGCTGGCCAATTTCAATAGAAACTGACATTAGAGTCCCAGATGGATTACTGGAATATTTGTGTGATTAAATGTTAAAGGATTTCCTTCTTCCTTTTGATTACTAACCCCCAAATCCAGAGTAACTATGGGAGCACATAAGAGACATTACGTGCACCCATAGATACTGCACTACCTAGTGAAAATCTATGGGAAATTCATATTGGAATCCAGAGTAAGTTCTTCTTACACCAGAGCAATGACTCCTCATAGTTACTCTGGATTTTGCCCTTAGACTGCAATCCTAATCCCCAGTTCGGCCGGCATAAAACCAGCACAAGACCCATGCTGGCTTGGGAGTGTCACAAAAATGCCATAAGAGTCTTCTGTGACACTCGTGGGGGAGGGTTAGGCCAGAGCACAAACATGTGCTTGCCTCCTTACATCACCAAGGGAATTGGAAGACCTATGAGTTGTGCTGGCTAGGTTAGGATTGCACCCTGTTAGTCTCTGATAATTCTTAGCATTTAATGAAGACACTTCATCTCTGAACTTGGAAACCCAGCATGGATTTACCAAGAATAAATCTTGCCAGACAAATCTGATCTCCTTTTTTGATCGGGTTACGAGCTTACTGGACAGTGGCAATGCTGTGGATGTCATTTATCTTGACTTCAGCAAAGCATTTTACAAAGTCCCACATGACATTTTAATTAGGAAGTTGGAAAAATATGGGTTAGACAGGGCAATCGTTAGGTGGATCTGCAACTGGCTCGATGGCCGCACTCAAAGGGTTTTAGTAAATGGTTCTGTGTCAACCTGGAGGTCAGTTTCTAGTGGGGTACCCCAAGGCTCTGTCTTGGGACCGGTTCTCTTTAACATTTTCATCAATGACTTGGAGGAAGGGATACGGGGGGAGCCTGATCAAATTTGCAGATGACACCAAACTGGGAGGAGTAGCAAACACATCAGAAGATAGGAGAAACCTCCAGGAGGATCTGGATAAACTGGAATCCTGGGCTGTAACAAACAGAATGAATTTCAACAGGGAGAAGTGCAAGTTCTGCACTTAGGCAATAAAAACCAAAAACATAGGTATAAAATGGGGGATACTTGGCTTGGCAGCACAACATGTGAGCGGGATCTTGGAGTCGCCGTGGATCACAAGCTGAACATGAGTCAGCAGTGTGATGTGTCTGCAAAGAAGGCAAATTCCATTTTAGGTTGCATTAAGAGGACTGTAGCTTCCAAGTCACGAGAAGTTATAGTTCCTCTTTATTCTGCATTGGTCAGACCTCACCTTGAGTACTGTGTTCAGTTCTGGGCACCTCACTTTAAGAAAGATGCAGCCAAACTGGAGCAAGTCCAGAGGAGAGCGACAAGAATGATCAGTGGGATGGAAGGGAAGCCCTACGAGGAAAGGTTGGGGGAACTTGGGATGTTCAGCCTGGAGAAGAGGAGGCTGAGGGGAGACATGATTGCCCTCTTCAGATACCTGAAGGGCTGTCATATGGAGGAAGGGGCCAATTTGTTCATAGCTGCTTCTGAAAGCAGAACTAGAACCAATGGGTACAAACTGCAAGAGAGGAGATTCCGGCTGGAAATCCAGAAAAAATTCCTGACGGTGAGGGCGGTTCGGCAGTGGAACAGATTGTCAAGGGAGGTGGTGGACTCTCCCTCACTGGGGATCTTCAAGCAGAGGCTCGATGAGCACCTGTTGGAAATGCTCTAGGGGGAATTCCTGCTGCAGGCAGGGGGTTGGATTAGATGACCTACTAGGTCCCTTCCAACTCTATGATTCTATGAATTCTGAAAAAAACATTTTTTCAAATATATTGTACATTTAGGAAGTACAGAAAGAAGCAGGGTCTTTGACACCGATTACAACATAAACATTTTCCTAGGAGAAATTAATATGATGTTTTGCTGAACTTTTGGAAGCAATCTGAGATTAGGCTAACCTCAAGAAACCCATAAACTTGCTTTAAATGTGAACATGAATGTCTTTAGGTATCAAAATACTACTAAAATTAATTGTGCATACATGGAAAATGTAAACAAGATGCCAGCTTCTCAAAGCACATACAGTACCATCCCTCACAATTATTTCACTTTATGACCAGTGCCTACATCAGGCGCTAATAATTTTATATTCTGATTGTCATCTAAGGCCAATAAAAAGTTAAGTATTTGATTTGCATGGAAAAGTAATTGTAGGTCATGGAAAAGACCTACAGAACAGAAAAGCAATGAAACCACTCTTATGCTAGAGTATTTTGACCAGACTATCTCAAAATTGTAAAGCTCCTTAAGAGAAAATGATATCCTTTGCAAAAGATTTGAAACATTTTGAAAAGAATCCCAGGTCAAATTCTCTTGCAAAACCACTTCTGTTTGAAAAGGGTATGAACTTGATCCGATACTTTAACAAATAAAATATCTTCATCTTTCTCATACAATGCAAGAATTCAAGGGAAAGTGTGTCATGGTTTTTTTTTTTTTAATTTCTTCCTTCTTTGGCCCCATTCTGAGACCTAGTTTTTATGAATTCCTAACTAGCAATTGTAAATTTGAAAATGGAGGGAGTTCAGAAAAAAAATGTGAAATGCTATGAGCCAAGATAACAGCCCATTCAAAACTTTTATTTCACCTGTAAGATTCTGTCAGCACAATCCTAACCACTCACTAGGCTGGCACAACTTGTGCCATGCTGGCCTGCGGGTGTTGCCAAGCTGCTGTAAAGTATTTCTTCACCACTCTAGGGTGGGGGGAGTTAGGCCAATGCACAGACATGTGCTGGTCTTCCCATGCCACTGTGGGAACAGGGAAATGGATGGGTTGCGCTGGCCTAAATTGGTTAGGATTGTGTCCAGTGTCCGTTTGTACTCTCATCTATATTTCCATTCTATATTTTCTCCAAATCCATGTATTCCCCTAATTTATCCATTTTAATTGATAATTGCAAGATAGGAAACAGCTTCTTTTATGTTTTATTCTGTATAATGAAGGCCACAGGTCTTACCTGGAAATCCATGGCCAATAGAAACTCTGGTTATTGGCTGACCACAAAGCATCAAAGTGGTCATCACTAGTCATCCTTAGAACTGGGCTGTTATACATACTTTCCAGAGTGTAAGCACCAATCAAGACAATGGGACTTTCTTTTTTAAGTAGACATGCAAAGAATTCCACTGTCAATTACCATCAGGCTTCAGTAAAAAGTATTCTTCTACAACTAGATCAGCTAACATTGATAAAAAACCTCACTATGAGTTTTTGCAAATATGCTGAGTTTTGGGTACTTAAGTCATTAAAAGAAAATAACTGTTACTTTGGGCTTAGATCCATACTGACAAGTATTTCAGCTAAGCAGAATTTGATTTCCCAGATCAACTCTCTCCAATTCATTAGTGAGCAGCAGAATATTACACATACCAAGTTTCTGAACAGTTTTCAAGGCTAACTTTATGTGTATTACAGTAAAAGGAAACTTCCAAAATGTGATTTTAAAAATTTAGATTTCAAATATTTGCCATATTGCATTTTGGACTTTTAGAGAAACATAGATACATGAAGAGGCACAACCCCACCATTATGCTGATAATAGGTGGGAAGGATCTATTGAAGTTTAAGGTAATCAGAAAAGATTTAAAATATAAGTGCTGTAAAAGTTAAAAAAGAACCTTAATGTTTTATTTTAAACCTGATTAACAGCCAAGATAGTGGTTTTCTGTGAGAATTTTTTTGCACCTTAAGAAGAATCCAAAAACATTTGGCACTTCTAGATTTTGACTCGTTCTGGGAAAAGTGTTCAAGTGAATAACAAAAGAATGAAAAAGATAATAATTGCATCTGTTCCAGATGAATGGATGAAAGTGCTACAATTTGGATTTACCCATGAATTCATCCTGAATGTGTTATTTTGTGCAAAGTGAATATTGCTGAGCCTATGATCTTTTCTTTTATCCAGTATTACCTTTTTTCAGACAACTCTTTTTTGCCCAAGTAGAGATAAGAAAAAGAAAATAAGAAAAAGAGAAAATTGCAGTTTTTGAAAGGAGCTAGATGACACTGGGAAAAAATGTTCTCATTCTAATTAAGAAATTGGTGAGCATTATTGTACTTTTAAAAGTATAAACGACTTAAAGGTGTAACTACAGTAAAAACTTTCTTTTTTACTTTTTTTTAATCCCATGCAGAATGGGAGCTGCCATTTAATCAGGTACACTGATTAACAAAGGGTTTACTTGACAAGGTTGCTACATCCTGCTTCCCAGACACCTCTGATGTCTCTGTCTGCAGGGCAAAGGGCAAAGCATTCATGATAGGATTGGGACATCTATCTGGAAGGCGATTCATAACTCATTCCGATTGCCTGACTGGGGTCTCCAAACCCTAGCCCTGGGGCCAGATGCAGCCCTCAGCAAGCCTCAAGACCCCACTATCTGGCCCCTAGATAAGCCCTGTAATCCACTCCAATACATTCATATATGTAAATCTATGTAAATTTATTCAAATTTGAAATATAAATTAATTTTTTTTGCTTCTGAAATATTATCAGAGAGATGATGTGGCCCTCCTGCCAAAAGGTTTGGCCCTCCTGCCAAACCCTGACCTAGGATATAGAAAGAGTGATACACCACCAGTAGCAACCCCAGAAAATGAAGATTTTCAGAATTCCAGAGGTACTCAGTTAAGGCACCAAATGCCCAGGAAACTCTATGTTTCACGGCTCCTGGGAACATCCTTAGACATGCATAGCATATTGAACAACAAGTACAGCACTTTCATAGAATCATAGAATCATAGAGTTGGAAGGGACCTAGTAGGTCATCTAGTCCAACCCTCTGCCTGCAGCAGGAAATCCCCCTAGAGCATCCCCGACAGGTGCTCATCGAGGCTCTGCTTGAAGATCCCTAGTGAGGGAGAGTCCACCACCTCCCTTGGCAATCTGTTCCACTGCCGAACTGCCCGAACTGTCAGGAATTTTTTCCAGATATCCAACCAGAATCTCCTCTCTTGCAGTTTGTACCCATTGGTTCTAGTTCTGCTTTCAGAAGCAGCTATGAACAAATGAGCCCCTTTCTCCCTATGACAGCCCTTCAGGTATCTGAAGAGGGCAATCATGTCTCCCTTCAGCCTCCACTTCTCCAGGCTGAATATCCCAAGTTCCCCCAACCTTTCCTCGTAGGGTTTCCCTTCCATCCCACTGATCATTCTTGTCGCTCTCCTCTGGACTTGCTCCAGTTTGGCTGCGTCTTTCTTAAAGTGAGGTGCCTAGAACTGAACACAGTACTCAAGGTGAGGTCTGACCAATGCTGAATAAAGAGGAACTAGAACTTCTCATGACTTGGAAGCTACAGACCTCTTAATGCAGCCTAAAATGGCATTTGCTTTCTTTGCAGACACATCACACTGCTGACTCATGTTCAGCTTGTGATCCACGGCGACTCCAAGATCCCGCTCACATGTTGTGCTGCCAAGCCAAGTATCCCCCATTTTATACCTGTATTTTTTGTTTTTATTTCCTAAGTGCAGAACCTTGCACTTCTCCCTGTTGAAATTCATTCTATTTGTTACAGCCCAGTATTCTAGTTTGTCATGCACAAGGAGCTCTGGGTGCTTAGTTTCCTTGTGATCCTAATGAGTACATTTTTTAAAAATGGAAAAACTCTCATTCTTCAGGTTGCTGGGATCTGGGATGTGTTGTTGCTGTATTCCAAGCACCAGAGAGTAAATGCATAGAGACAAGGATCTCAGTCGATGCCTGGAAATTACATTCATGGACCTTCGTTGATCCAGGGACATACTCGGTTTATATTCCAAGCCAAGATAAGAACTTCACAGAACCATGGCACTCTATAATGCAACAAAAACATACAATCATCACATCAAGCAAGGTAATTATTTTGGCAACATGTCTGCCTGCCCTTCAATCACCTTTGGCAGGAACAGCCAAGAAGAAGCAAAGGTAGTGGGAGGAGGTAGTGGGAGCAAATAAAATTAGCTGTTTCAGTTGAAGCAAAACAAACTGCAGCAGCCACGACTTTGCCAGAATGTTAGGAAAGGCAAGAGAACAACAGACTGTTTTTTAACTATAGCTGCAATCCTAAAAACATTTTCCTGGCAGTAAGACCCACGGAGCTTACTGCCACGGTAGTAGACATGTTTAGGATTGACATGTTTAGGATTACAGTAGACATGTTTAGGATTGTGCCCTTCTTCTCTGACTATAGTCATCTTCAGGGGAAGAAGAACTAGAAGTAGGGGCAATATTAGTGATAGACAGGAAGGGTTTAGTTTTTGTACTTATTCACAAAAATGGTACTGTGAGAGCCACATTTAGAAGCATCAAGTTTCCCTCTTATTTTAATATGGGATCCATTTTTTGAGCACTACATAAGACCTAATCAAAAAATAAGACCCACCTGGACTTTTGCCCTGAGGTCTAAAGTAAGACCTACCCTGAAATTAAGACCTACTAAAATCCCACTTCCGCATAGCAGCATCAAAGCCCATCAAAGCCTATGCGGATCTACTCAGAAGTAAGCCCCATTATAGTCAGTGGGACTTGCCCAAGGCAAGTGTGGATAGGAGCCTCAGAGCCTGCTGTTGCTGTTGGAAGCCCAAGACGCTGCTGGTGTTTTGCTGGCTTGGCCTGCTCTAAGGAGGTACTGGTATGTCCATCTCTCCTGCCTCCCTTGTCCCTGGCAGCTGCACTGTAGAGAATCCCCTTTCCTCCTCCAGCTTGGGGGGCTTCACCCCCTCACCAGGAGCAGCCCCCTTTCCTTGTCTTTGGCACAGGGTTAACATATGTCCTCTTTTTCTAGGACATGTCCTCTGGAGTCCCCCCTTCCCTTGGCTTTGCCTTCCCTTAGGGAACAGGGTGTCCTCTTTTTCCAGGACATGGTGTTCTCTGAAGACCCCTCTCCCTTCCCTTGGCTTTGGCTGGGTGACCATATGTCCTTTTTTTCCAGGACATGTCCTCTTTTGTAGCCTGGTTTTACTGCTACTCAGATGTAAGCCCCATTATAGTCAGTGGGGCTTACTCCCAGGCAGGTGTGAACAGGATAGCAGCCTCAAACCCAACCCTTCTATGCAGACACACACAGAATAGGGAGCTTTCAGCCAGACTTTCCTGGGAGTAAGCCCTTTGAGTGTGGTGGGGATGGATGGGACTTACTTCTGCACCCAGGGTGACCATATCACCAGATTTGTCTCAATTTTTAGTCTCCCGTCTGGTTGTCCTACATTTTTGCTTCATTTTCCTACATTTTGCTGTCAATGTTAATTAAAATAAGGTCTACCCTGAAAATAAGACCTATGGTATTTTTTGACAAAAAATAGTAAGACAGTGTCTTATTATCGGGGAAACACGATAGGTCTGTTCTATTGACAGTGACTCCCACATGGGTAAAATGTTTTGTTCTCATAACTATAAAATTCCTATTCTTCTCTGCAGCCGGAGTGGGAACCATCATGACTGGCACTGCAACCCATCAAAACTGTGTGGCACAATGATTAGTTTCATTTCTCACTGCAGAATCTCGTTGCTCAGAACAATAAAAGCTTATGAATGAAAATGTGCCCTGCAGTTATTGAAATATCCAGGACCTTTATGTTTCTTAGCATTTCTATTTTGCTTTCAGATCATTAATTACCATCAAAAGGTTTCCTATGCATAATATAGTTAGAGCTCTATCTCACAAAAAGAGCATTACAATCAAGATGCTTAAAGAAGGTAAGCTAATACCTTTATTATTAGCTCTCCCATTTTAACTTGAATTAATAATGCTGACTTTTTGGCCTTTCTAAGGTCATCATTACAGTCTTTTAGTGGCATACACTGGGATACCAATTAGATATGGCTGAGATACATTTCTTGACCCATATTGGTCTCCTTCCCCAGGTTTTGATCTTCAAAGGAATTTTAAAAACTTATATATTAAAGTAACAATTTTATGTGAGCAAAGCATTTACCAATACAGTTTTGTCCAGTAAATGGAATTGTGGACATTTCACCCCCAGTTCTCATAACATGTCATGTCTTCATCCAGGGAGAGGTTTCTTTCAACCTCCGATAGTAAAGAAAGATGAGTCCCTGATGCCACTATATGACTTATTTGTCCATTCCATTTTCTCCTTTTCCTTCTACATTTGTCCTTTACTCCCTTTTGCCTTGGTGAGGCTACAATCTCTCTGCTGCTTTGTCAAACCTGCATTGTATAATAAGACAATGGTGGTGATATATTAGTGAATGGGGCTTTCTGGGCAGGGCTGAGTCAGAGTCTACAACATGCAAGCCCTGAAACCAGCCTGAGAGTCATCACACATGGTTGCACTAGCTGTGAACTTCACTGAAGCCACGCATCATAGTGTTTTTGCTTTCCTGAAGAGGAATTATCCTTTTCCCTTGCTGGGAGTGGAGTGCAAATTTAAATAAAATAAGCAGAGAGCAGGTTGAGGCGGCTTCTGGGACCAACATCAGTCGCTGCTGCTGGAGGGATTATTTCCTCCAGTCATAAGAGGGTTAGACTAACTGATGCAGGTTGCAAACAGAGAGGGCTTCAATTTAGGTGATGCTGCAATTTATTGCTCTGGAGCAAGCTGAGAGTTGGTTTCTGAAAGTTAGCTAGTGGATCAGAAAGTATACAGTTGCGAATGCTGGGTGTGAGCTTTTGTGGAGTTACTTTTGAAGTTGGATCTATTGGGGGGAGTTAGTTGCTGCTGCTCTGATTATTATTTTTTGGATATGTGAACATGCCCATGCACATCCAGAAGACTGGGGACAAGTCTCCTCCTAAATAAAACTTCATCAACTGAAAAGTAGGAGGACAATCTATCTACAGTATTTATATATTGCTTTTCAACTGAAAAGTTCACAAAGCAGTTTACAAGAAAATGAAAAAAATTAATAGCTAATTAATAGTTAATGGGTGCCTGTTCCAAAAGGGCTCACAATCTAAAATGCAAAATAACACCAGCAGAAGCCACTAGAACAGACATTGCTGGGGTGTGTAGGGCCCGTTACTCTCCCCCTGCTAAATAAATGAGGAACACCCACTTGAATGAGTGCCTCTTGTCCAGTTAGCAGGGGTTAACAAGGGCTTGATTAGGGCACTGATTGGCCTGAGGCCATAGAACATGCCCAAGGAGTGAAAGACTAGAAGCAGGTGCTGAAGGGCTGGAATGAATGGACAGGCAATGAATAGTTGTTTTTTATGTTTTATTCCCTAAACTTTCTTCAATAAAATAGCAAATTGTTGTGTTATGTATTTTTATTCAAATTCTCATTCAAAATTGTGCAAATAGTACTATAAAGTGCAATAAGCATTTCACCTGTGAATTTTGTATAGTTTTAGACTAATGCCAGGGAAGATGGCAGATCCAAATCTGAGAACATTTACCTGATCACAAATCACATACAAAACACAGTTGGAGAACTATTTGTCAATTGGAAATGGCAACTGGAATTCAGCTGTTACTCAGAGCAGAAGCATACTGGTTACCTCTGAGGAGAACTAGACTGGAGGACTTAATTCATGTGGATGACTCAGATTGTGTTAGACTACTCTAAAGTGTAAATACAGTTAATAGTTAATCTACTCCACTGTGTCTGTCTTCACTCTTGTGGCACATAAACAGTCACAGGACACAAATATCAGTCAATATCCTGAGAGTTCAGTACTAAATTGCCTCCCTTCCAGTTTACAGTACAGTGAAGAACAGCAAAAAGGGAGCAAGAAAAGTAGGAGCCTGCAGTCAGCTTATTTTTATAAGGCTGTAATCTTAACCTCCACTTAGGCTATCTCAAGCCCCAGCACAAGAGCTTGTCATGAAAGTACATAAGGTACAACTTCACCACTCCTAGGGGATGTTTAAGCCAGTGCATAGACATGCGATTGCCTCCTACATCACCACAGGGACGGGAAGACCAATCAGTTGTGCCCAGGTTAGCGTTGCACCCTAGCGCCTCTGCTCAGGTATTTCCTTTCTCCCTACCTACTCGCTTCTCTGCTCCCACACGCTACTGCTGCACACACACACACATCTGCAGATACTTTTACTCCACCATCAGAAATGCTTCAGTGGCTCACTGCCATAGTGAAAACTATTTGTTATTTCCTCAAAAGTAAGGAGAAATTGTGTTATTTCATGAAATGAGTATTTTGATCTTAGTATCTTTTCACAATGCAAGATCAGAAATTCTCATTATTTTGTGTTCCATGTTGGTTACCACAATATATATATTTTGATTTATATATTTTGATGATATATATATGTGTGTTTTCTCTCCTTCCCGGGCTGGCTTATAGCTCCATATTCAAATGTTCCATTCTTTATTTCCATATTCTCTATATTTTGTTTGTTAGATTTCATATGGTACATAAATTTTCTTCTTCTGCTTTGTAGACAGTAGAGGGTGGACGTCTAAATATAAAAGAAAAAGAAGTGAAAGCTCATTTGACCAATGAGTGTTGATAATTTTTTCCACTCTTAAACCCAGTCTTCTTACTGTCAAAATAAATCACTTATTTCCATTTTAGGAAAATAACTCCACTTATTTCTGGAGGATAGGTAATCACTTGCTTTTATAAATGGCATCTCTGAAATGCAGCAACTCAGAAAATTTATCTGCAACATAGTCAGCCTAACCTATGAGAAGTTAACTTGAAGGAGGCACTATTAACCAAAATGCCAGACCCAGATAGCAATTTCACACATAGAAGCACACTGTCAGCATACTGTATATTTGAATAAATAAATTCCTCCGTGTATAAGGCAGATAACAGGGTTTTCAGCAAATCTCTGCTTACCAGCATTTGCAGAAGCATTGACTTTATGAAACACACTCTTCTTAAGCCTTCCTGCATTTAACAACATTGATGAAAGCACTAGAGGTAATCTTTTGATCTAGATCTTCCCAATTAGCTTTTGGAAAGTTAATATTTTCCTCTAGAACTACTTCCTACTGGATAACTGACTTTAGGACAGGCCTGTGCAACTTATCACTCACAAAGCCAGTTGCAAAAAGGCAGCAGAACACAGAAAGTTTATCATAGCTCTGTCAGGCCAGAAACTGGTGAACTGAATCCATCTTGGAGGATTAGTCCAATGCAGTTGTAATACTGGCTGTACAATGTGATATACAAATCAGGAGTCAATTACAGCCATTTGCACTTCCTTTTCTTCCTTCTTTCCTTCACTAATTGGTGGTTATGCACATCTTCATATGCACCTTGTTAAGGATTTATATTTAAGGGATCTATACCCCATCTTTTCCATTCTAAAGTAAATTCATATAAATCCATTAAATTAATAGGATAAATTTCATCCTTTTGTCCTCAGAGCAATCTGTGGGGTAAATAAGGCTGAGAGTGAATGATTGGCCCAAAGTTAACTAAGAAGCTTCATTGCTGAGGAGGATTTGAAACTAGGGCTCAGTCTAACTTCCAGGGCTCAGTCTAACTTCCAAATCACAATACCATCCTGGCTCATTCTGTTCCCCTACCTACATACTAATCCCATTCTCCTAATTGCATGGGGAATGCTTATGATAAATGCTATCACAAAATGAGAAGGAAGGATGCACTGGGAGGGAGGGAGGATCACTAGTGTAGCATCACTCTGAAGCTACCCAAGGACTCGAGGCCACTCTGTTCCTGGATGTGCCTGACACAGAAATATTTGTGGTAACATGATGATATCATCACCAATTACATCCAGTTCACAAGCTGTCAAAGTGAGTCCTGCTCTGAGTGTCTGATACTTTTTGTGATAAAAAAGCAAAAATAGGGGAAAAAAACATTGGCAGCTGAGAGTGGCACACAGCTGCTCTGAATGTCTGCAGGGAGGCACTACAGAAGTAATCTCAAAGTGATATTCAAGGCCCTGCACCCATTGGTGGGCTTCATAGGGTTCTCACAGGTTCTATAGAACCCTTTGCTAATGAGTGCCTGGTTCTGAGAACTTACTAATGGGACATAGAACCTGTTGTTAATTTAGGTTATTAGGACATAGAACCTGTTGTTCATTTATTTAAATCCCACCACTGCCTGTAACCCCTTTACCATACATTTGTGCAAGTCCCTTTTTGTGAATGGGTGAAGCCATTGTATGAACAAACATTGTATGTATGTTTATTTACCAGTTCACTGACTAGAGATGTGTAAAGATGCTTGCAGGATCAGCCCAAAGATTCCTGATGCCTGAGGTGGCATTTTTTTTAACTCTAGCATGCCCAGGTTTTTCACTATCCCCTGTGTCTGTTTGCCCGTAGAGTGAATTCAGAACTGCCAGGACACTATAGGTCTTGGGGATACATTCCTAGCATCAATACCAATATATTTCTTTTTAATTATTGCTAAAAATCCAGGGAGAATCTGGGATTATTCTTAACGGTGAACTCCCACAGACCTCACTGTGTCTACAGCCCAGCACATTCTTCCATGTTGATTTCACAACTTCTAAAAGACTGCTGCATGTGTCTTATTCTGTTACAGTTTTCAGTCAGCTTTTTTTTTTTACTTAAAGGTTACCAATGTGTACCAGCGCAAAAGCACATTGATTAAACCAATGCGAAGAAAGAAAACTTAATGTGACTGCACAATCAGATCAGGATTCCTTTTGTGCTACAATTTCATCAGTGCATACATACACTAGTATGCTTCAGTAACCTGTAAAGGGGAAAAAAAGACATGTACAGCGATACCTGTACAAGCATAATCCATTCTGGAGATATACTCACCATCCAAAATACTCATATAGGAAAGCTAATATTTCCATAAGAAATTATGGAAACTCAGATGATTCATTCTGCAACCCTTCAGCCCACACTGAAATTTTATACTAGTTCTAAAATTAAAATTCTAAAATTTTACACTAGTTAAACTAGGGGCATGGCATGGAAGGAGGGATGGATCCAGTGGCAGATGCACACATCTAATCTTAATCTGCTGCCCCCACCCGCTAACTCTCTTTGGATTTATGTTAGCTTATTTTAGGTCCAAGGAGATAATTAATTTATCAGTGAGCCTATTCTGATGACAGGGAAACATATATTCCCCTGCTCCTCACAAGGCCTCTTCCCCAACACAGCATGCAGCTCATAAATCCACAGCATGCAGCCCATACATCTAAGGATTTGGCAGAAAATTTGTTAAATTAAATTCAGTACAATTTTGACCTCATTTTAATTCAGATAAACTTGTCTCAGATTCAATTGGAGTTATGTTGGTAACATCAGTAGTTATTCCTGACCAGCGTTATATATTTATAACCATACTTCCCTGGGAGTAAGTACTATTGAACACAATGGTATTTACTTCTGAGAAGACATGTTTAGGATTACACTCCCAATTTTGCAAATTATCTTCAAATCTATCTATCTCCAGTATTTTTATACTGCTTTTCAACTAATAAAGTTCACAAAGCTGTTTACAAAGAAAATGAAAAAAGAATGACTTAGAGCACAATCCTAACCATGTCTACTCAAAGGTAAGCCCCATTGTGTTCAATGGGACTTACTCCCAGGAAAGTGTCTTTAGGACTGCAGCCTTACTAAATTAGTGGCCAGTTAGACTAGCCATTAATGGCTAAAATTAATTGGGTCACTTTCCTAAAAGGGCTCACAATCTAAAAGATGCAGAAGCCAAACTCAAATTTGGGTTTCTGAGGGAATCAACAGTGATGTCTTTCCTACCTTCCTTTACAAATTTCAAAAATGCTTGTATAATGATGAAAATACCCCCCTCCCTAAACACTTTGAATAGCAGAAAACTTGTCCTTTGTGGATTTTTTTCTGCTAACCTCTAATTATCTGTGGCTGAAATAAAAACGACCAAGAAAACTGTGGATTGCATCTTCAGAATTTTTTTCCCAGTTAGACTGTACTTGTCCCTGTATTTGACAGTAGAGTAGTGAATAACAGCAAGCAGAGCTCTAACAAAAAAACACCACATAATAATTAAAAGCAAAATGTGATTAAACATGGAATGTATTCCAAGAAAAATGTGTTAAGGTAGATAAGGCAACAAGGAAGATAAAAAAGCCTATTTAAAGGGGAGAAATCTAATTAAAAAGAAGTTGTATTCTTGTTTCTGAACTTTGATAAAAAGATGTTGGGTTATTAGTAGTAAATTTTCTGTCAAAAATGCTATTATACCTAGTTTTGAATAGAAATTGAGTGCTTATATCAGTGGTCAGGGAACAGGGGTAAATTACCCCAAATGGGGTAAAAATGAAATTCCTGGGGGGAATGGATGGTTGCACTGCCAGGACACAGCTGGGCATGCATATGACTCTGTCAGGGCAGTCCCCCCTTCTTACCCCTCTTGACAGGGCCGATGCCCACTGTGGTGGGAAAAGGTGAACCAAGCGAAGCCCACAGGAGCCAGCCAGAATGCACACTGGAGTGCCCTGGCAATCGGCAATGTATCCCTGAGAAGCGAAGGGGTCCCAGTGCTGGCTGCTTGCTAGGCACTGGGGGAAACAGAGGCAACATAGACCAGAAGGCAACAGGCAGGGCCCTGGGGAATGGGACTGGGGGAGCAGGAGGAGGGACATAACAATATAGAGGAAAGCAAGGGACACTAGGGAAGGGATGGATGCAGGGTTTGATGGGGGTAACGTCAGTGTATCAAGCAGGTAACACTGGCGTATCTAAATATATTTTGGGGTAAAAGGTAAAAAAGTTCCCTGACCCCTGGCTTATATGAATGTAATGGAAACGAATACTCTAAAAATAATATATTTATCTATCAGAAATAATATTTACATTTTGTTCTAAACTGTTCTAAAAATGTAACTATTGAGCAGGCTGACTGTCTGGCATTCCCCGGACACCTCCGGTAAAACGGGGGGGGGGGGTCTCCAAGGAGTAGGAAGCCCCCTGCCTCTCCGGGATTCGGGCCCAGCCTGGCCGTCATTTCATTTCTTGCATACACAGTGTGCTGCTCTGGGAAATTCTCCAAAGCAGGAATAGAGGCAGGATGAGGAAAAAGGTCCTCCCTGCCTTGTGGCTGGGGCCTCTCCTCACCAGCCAGCCCTGCTTCTGCAGTTGCTGCACACCGCCTCTGCTAACTACAGTATTTATATACTGCTTTTCAACTAAAAAGTTCACAAAGTGGTTTACAAAAAAAAATAATGAAAAAATAGCTAATTATTCTGAAGCTATTTAGTCCAAATTCCAAATTTATTTTCATATGAGGAAATTGCTCTAAAAGAGTGCTTGTAGGACCAATCCATTGCTGTTGAAATTAATGATTTAAAGAATGGTTTTCAAATCATCCCACATTAAGTGTGTTTGGGATTGTATGCTAGGAATCCCAGTCCTACAAAACAGGACAGTATTATAATTCCAAATTGAATGTGAGAGACTGAGGTTGATAAAATAGTCTTTGCCCAACCAAAGGACCAAAGTTGCTGAAAAGCTGTTTTAACAGATCGGTTTAAAGCCAGAAGTGGTCCTTTGTAGTATGCAGCTCAGCAACAAAGTTTTCTGATGCAGTTTTCAACAGAAGATAGCAGGGATGAGGATAGCAATTACTTCTGGTTTCATTTACATGGAACTTTGGGAATGAAGAACTACCTTAAATAAAACTAAAAGTCAAGACTTTCAGCTACTTGAAAACAGTCTAATGGCCTTTTTTCCCAGCATGTTGTGCCCTTTTATGAGATACAATGAAGTAGCAGGTTGGCAGGGGACATGCACCTAGGAGCGGTACATCTACTCTCTGCCACTACTCCTGCTCCTTTTCTTCAAAATTAAAGAGAGGACCAGAGTGAAAGAAGAATTGTGGAAAAGGCTAATGACTAGAGCTTCTTGTGGCTGTGCAATGGAGCAGAGACTGGTGTGGATCTGGCTTGACATGGAGTTCTGAACCTAGCAGAGCACAGCTCTTCCAATCCACCCAGTGATGGGCGTCGAAGAAATTGACAACCGGTTCTCTGCCCATCTGGCAGCCACTTTTAAATGGCTATTTTTAAACTTTATATATCCGATCTCTCATTAATAACTGGTTCTATAGAGTAGGTGCGAATCTGCTGGAGCCCACCACTGAATCCACCCCTCCCAATCCAGTTCCTCCCCTTGCCCTGACTTCTGCCACCTTTCCCCTGCCCTCTTCCTGCCCCATCCCCAACAAGGCTCAGCACTGTCCAGAGCTCATCCCTTGTTAATCTCAACATTCAGCATGTGGACAGATGCTTAGGTATGCCTTACTGCATGTTTGAGATATAACAAACATGTTGATGTGACAGATTGTACTATATGTCAGATCAACAATACAGATATTTCCAGCAGACTAATTGTGTCAGAACATTAGTCCAGCATGCTTGGTGTTGAACGTATTAAATGACTTTCCTTGGTTCCAGATAGGGTCTCCGTCAGCCCCTAAAGATGTCAGAGACCTTCTGATTAGGACCTTCTGCATCCAAAGCATGTCCTCTGAGGTAAAGCTACAGATGGCATGCTATATGAAAGTTTCTACTGTCTACTGCAACCCCAAAAGGAACTCAGACTCTTCATACTAAATTCTACCCAATTATTTTCCCTTCTCCAAATGTTTTCTTTTGCCTCAAAAAATTCCAGTAGAGGCAAAAGTTACAGTACTTTTCTTGATTAGAGGAGGAACTTGAGAGATCATAGATCCTGTATTTGAAAGCAAATCTTGGCTGCTGAATCTTTTCATTACTCCAGTTGCTATGGTAGCTCCCAACAACTCTATTCTTTCCCCAAGATAATATTTCCTATTTTCCTTTTGCGCAGAGTTCTTAGTATAGCTGAATAAATATCAAGAATAATCATATAAAATATTTCTGAAGGAAGATTCTAGTTACTATTTTTTCTTGCATAGCGAAGTAAATTTGCTTTGAACTAGAATCTTCTCCTATCATTAGTGTTTCCACAACAACAACATAAAGCAAAGGTATGGCACAAGGTGGCTGGCAACATTATAAAATTAACCAATAATTACAGAGACAAGTTTCATTTTGATGACATCAAATTTAAAGAAGTAATGAAAAGTAAAAAAGCTGTTTCTAATACTCTGCCCGTATCACACTATTTGCTGTTGGTTTTCAACCTCCTTCTCAGTGATGAATATAAAAGTACATCAAAATATTACCTCTTTGATATACACTAATGTTTCTCAATGTTTATCCCCTACAGTGCCACTTTGCATTATCCACTTATTGTATTATTGGAAGTAAGCCATGATGTCATCAACAATTAATTTTGGACTGAGAAATCAGACAAAATGTGACAAATACTAATAAAATGTTTCTGGCAGACAAAAGTATGAAATATGTAAAAAGCATATTTTTTGAAGTATGTAAAAAGTACATGCTGGAGCTCTGTCTGTTGTGCAACACAATGCATATTATGTTGCATTGCTGGTCTCACTGCCAGGTGGAAGGGGTTTCTGGTTCATGTTTGTACTCGTACCATGATCAGACACCACCTCTCAAATACCACCGGTATTTGCCAGCACTACTGGCTGAGAAACATTATTCTGTACTATGATTTGCAATGTGGTCTATCTGAATACAGTATTCTCTTTTCCTCTACATTATATGAATTGCTCAGTGTCATGCCCCTCGCTCTCATCCTCCACAAACACCTCTATTTCAGACCTGTTCCTCAGCCATCTTCCCTCAGCCATCTTCCACTCACTGGTTCCCAAGAAGAGGAGGTGACAACAACAGGTAAGTCTTAATAAACCTTTATAGAAGTTAGATGGGGTAGTGGGAAGACAGGTAGCACGGGCTTAGTTGCAGGGAGGGTACATGGGAGATAAGAGGCTCACACATATGACAGACATCAATCACGTACACCCCAGTAAGAGTATTATAGCCCTCTTCAGGTAGGTTCACTCCACCCCCTTCAGCTCTCGAGGTTCTCTAAATTGATTCTCTGTCTCCCACAGGTTTTCTGGAAGGCTGTCCGCCTCAAGCAAGAAACATCATTCAATACAGTCAACAGCTTAACTGGTAAGTATCAACAGGTAACAACAATGGATCTCTGCTTGGTTCTCTTTGTATGTGCAGAGGCAGAACATGGGATCCTCTGGACAGCAACCGGCGCCTGATCTTTCCTCCTCACTCTTCCATGTTGTGACATAGACAGGGATGCCTACACGAGTTATAATATGGAGCCAATGGCATTCCAAATGGGAGAGAGCCTGGGCATTTGGGATCGCCCGAACTACCCCCTTCCCCCGGATATCTGACTTTTTCAGGACGCTGTGGAGGATGGAGGACATGGCAGAACTGTGGAAGACTGGAGGGGGGGCCAGCAAGGAGGGGCATCACTGTGGGTCCATCCCGAAGGTGGTATGCACACGGGGTGTGAAATCATTGGCAGGGATTTGGCGAGAAGAAATGGGGGAGGACCCAAGGAGCTGTGGGAATTGGAGGACATTCCGCGGAAAACCTTGTGGCGAGAGGACCTCCCTTGGAAGGAACCCAGCGCATATCGGGCATATGGAGAGGATCCGAGGAGAGTGGAGGGGGAAGAAACCCCCCGGCAAGAAGCGACGGCCCCTTCCCAGGAAGCTGGTTTGAGAGCTGAAAGCAGAGACAGAGGCTCATGGGTAGAGGAGTGGAGCAGAGGAAGGCGAGAGACCAGGACTCTCAAGGAAGGGGACTCTAGCCAAGAAGGACTGTGGAAGGAAAGCAGTCCCAACTTCGGACCACCAAAGGATTGAGACACCCGGACGTCCCCACCTGTTAGAGAGAGAAGACGAGAGTGAGAGACTGGACATATGGGTTTTGTTGAACTTTGCTGTTTGAGTTTACTTACCTGGGAGTCCAGGAGGTTGCACTGTTAGAACTTCACTTCCCTGTTGGAGGAGAGGGTGCCTGTTGAACAGAAAGAAACAGTTCAGGATTGAACCTATTTGTAACCACAAAGCTCTGAACAAGTAAACATATGTTTTGATACTTACCATTCGACTAGTTGTCTGTTACAATGTACACCCTGGGGGAGGAAGAGGAGGATGGGACACAGATATCTGTAATCCTGGACAAACAAGTCACTGCTAGCGGAGGGAGAGAGTGGGAAGATAGACAGAACTGTGACACACGTCCACCTCCCCCTCTGCCCCTCTCGCTTTCCCGCTCCTGCTTAAATAAACCGTCCTCCTCCCCTCCATTTCCGCTCTCCTCCTGGCCCCCTTAGTGGTCCCAGGGAGCGGGAAGTGCCGGGATTGGGACGAGATGAGATAGGACGCCCAGTGTACACCCCTGTTCTCCCCGCACAGTACAATCTCAGAAGGTCCCAGTATGAGTCAGGCCAATAGACCCGGTCCTCCTTGGTTGACTCGAGCACTTCTGCCCAGGCATCACGTGGGCTCACTCTGACACCCAACATTCCTTCTTCTGGGGCACGAGACTCTCCACACTCAGACTAAAAGTGAGGGGTTCTTGGAGAGGCTTCCATTTATAGTGAATATCATTGTTATCCCAAACCAGCAAAGCCACTTCCTCTCCCCTCCCCCCAAAACCTGGTGTCTGTGGAAAAAAAACCCCATGTGCTGACCAGTTCTTTGATGAAAACAATTAACTGACAACTTGTTTACTATCTGAGGAGACTACATACCATGGTGAGGTGAACTGAAGAGCCTTACTTCAGTAGACCCCTCTTCAAATCAACACATTAATTTACATATTAATTAACACTGCAATTATATCCACACTTACTTGAGAGTAAGGCCCATTATCAACAACAGGACTTATAAGTATATATTTATAGGACTGGGCTCCAAGTCTTCTGAACAGCAATGCTGAAAATCAAAGACCTTTGTAACTACTTCACATTTCTTGTGCTCAAACACAGAACTTATAAGAAGAAAGGTAAACTTTGGCCCTCGAAATGCACTGGATAAGCAATGCAGGGAAATTGATGCAATTATTAGTAATTGTAGGAAGGGAGAATTTTCTGTGCTCAACCCCCTCCAGTTATACTTGACTAGTTCTCCACTTACTCTGTAAACAGCCACTCCATAGTCATAAAACATCTGCTAAGAGAAGCTTTTCTCTTTTTCTTTTTTTCTTTTCATTTTATTTTAATCATAGCAAATAGCTTTTTATGCTGCAATTCTGCAGCACCAGCTGATGGAGTATCTTTTTTGAAAGAGTTTTAAAATCATTGCTCATAATCATGGCAAAATTATATATCAGTCTTTGAAACATAATGGGCTTTTGGAAATGGGAGGGGGCATAGTTGTAAAACTACCGGTATGTACTTAATGCCTCCAGCAAAAATGGAAGTTGTCCAGATAATTATCTGCTTTCCCCCCAAGATATTAATATAACAATTCTTGTTCCATTGACTAAAGTCCTTCAAGAAAGACATTGAGAATTTGGTTAATCTTATCACTTATTTATCTGCATAGACCATTTAATTGCTGCAAAGACGATTTAATTGTGATTTTACAGTGCTGATTTTCAGTATAAACAACCAAAATACATGGCATTGTGACAAGGCATGGGATAAGGTAGAATTTGCTTACTTCAGGAATGATATGAACCATAGAGGCTGAACCATAAACATAACCAGGTAAAGGAAATAAAGGAAGCAAAACAAAGGAAAGGGTTCCCCAGACTCTCAAACAGATGCAAGTTTTAAGGATAGTAACCCCCAAATCCAGAGTAACTATGGGAGCACATAAGAGACTTCACGTGCACCCATAGTTACTGCACCACCTATTGAAAACCTATGGGAAATTCATATTGGAATCCAGAGTAAGTTGTTCTTACACCAGAGCAAGGACTTCCCATAGTTATCCTGGATTTTGTTCTTAGTTAAGTTTGCCCCTTCTCTCCCCTTGATAGGAATAACTGAAACTTGGTGGCACAAGTGGTTAAGACACTGTGCCTGTTAACCAGATGGCCAGGGTTTGAGACCCATAGAGGCTGCTGAAGCCTTGCACTGGGGTAGGGGAGAAGCACTGTGTAGCACTGCAGTGCAGCACTGCAGCAGCCTCTATAACTTGCACTGAATACAGTGCAGGCATGCCAGCCTGCCTGTTCCAGCGCAAGTTAAGATTGTGCTGTCAGTCAGTATATTATTAAAAAGTTTATTATTTTCTGTCTGAATCCATACACAACGTTTTCTAGACATTTTTTCCCCACAAACACAAGGACTAGATTATTTCCTTGCATTAGATTTGGTAGTGTGCCAGAAATGAAAACATAAATTTTAAAAAAATCAAAATGAGGAATGGTCCACATCACCCATAGTGATACAGTCTAGAGTTAGTCCCCTTTGTAGAACCTTAAAGTATGTGCAAAGAAATATGAGATTTGGTAAGGAGCACATTTATAGATTACTAGAGATAAAAAGTCCCTAAAGTTTAGGTTAGTATTGAAGTTTGTCATGGCTTCCTGTCAAAATTGCTGTTTGATTTCTTTTGAAAACAAAAATTTCAATTCTTTATGTCAGCTATATGAAACACTAAATCAATTAGAGGGTCCTAGGAGGTTAGCTAGCAAAGATGTATAATTTGTTTCTTTTCAACTGTCTAGAGATTGTTTATAATTGAGCAGAATATTATAATCTTCCTTTGCCTGCATGAAAAATATTTCTCATGAGACTTAGCATGGCACAGCACAGTGGCATAGCTAGGGAGGTGCAGGGGGTGTAGTTGCACCAGGCAACAAGCTTTAGGGGGCAACCAGCTGTCCTGACACCAGTGGCTAAAATTATGAAAAATTTGGTATGTTTAAATGATAATACCATGATGTTGTATATAGTTGTAAAGGTAATTGAATGCAGAATGCAATAAAACAAACTGCATTTGAATATCTATACGCTATCAAAAGTTATGGCCAATTAACCAGAAAATGAAAATACTAAAGCCTACAGAACATCAGTTCTCCTTCGGCTCCACATTTCTACTGGCTGCCAATGTTTCTTTCATTCAAGCCTCTCCCTCATCCATGAAAATTATTCTTAGGTCCTTATTCTTCATGAAGCAAGAAATAGGGGGCAAACCATAGCCAATTTAGCCTATCTTCCCATCCTGGAATGGGGAGGTTGGTGTATGCCTGTGCACTGGCCTAACCCCCCAGGAACAGGGCAGAAGCATCTTACTGCACTTTTGTGACACTCCCAGGTCAGCACAGCACTCGTGCTGGGTCTTAGGCTAGCCTAAGTGAATGTTAGGATTGAGCCATACTGTCATGTTCTACTTATGTAACAAAATGAAATGTCACTAGAAATGACTTACCACTACATGTTGATAGGGAGGATGTGGCAGTAGAGGGCACATTTATGGATATCCTACTACATTGGTTCCCAAATGTCTTCTTGGATGTCTTTGTGGGGGAGGGAGAAAGCAGCCACACAGATCCCAGAAACATGCTGATGTTAGGGACAGAAGGTTTTTATAAAAGAAACTTACCTCCACTAATGTTGGTTTCTATGGGGTGCTAGAGCCTTTTAAGCATTAGAAATGCAGGTCTTGCCAAGCATTGGAATGTTAAAACTAGCAATCAGTAACCATTTTTAATTTTTGATCATGAAACTGGAAATAACTATTTTTAATATTTAAAAGGTTTGGGGAACCCTACACTACATCTTAATCCCAGATGCTGGGACAGACAGACATAAATTAACCATTCCCCAGCTCCTAGGAATCTCATTGCTGTCTTCTCCTGTCTTCCTGTCAGGAACAAGACCCATCAATTTGGGACCCACTGCTCTATGACATAAAATGGTGCCGCCAAATAAAAATACAAAACTAGTATTGAAGAGCTAATCTAAAACTTGTGTCTTTGGTGTGAAAGTCTGAGGGTATCTTAAGTTGCAAGGAGCTCTCTCTCTCTCTCTCTCTCTCTCTGTTTTTACCTGAGGGCACATTAGAATGATCAAAGCAAAAGAAAAATTAGGGAATAAGAATTATCTCTACATCAGCGGTATTCAAAGAGAGGTTCAGAACCCCCTTGGGGGATTGCAACCTTGGGTCAGGGGATCTGCAGGGTGATCATATGACTAGAAATTTCCAGATTTGTCATCTTTTTTAAGTCTCCTGTCCAGGCGTTCTCCAAAAGGGCTTCATTGTCCTCCATTTTGGCTTCATTTTGGAACTTTGCAATGGTGTGCTGAACCACATAATGTCATACGTCATTGGATTCGTATTGAAGTGCAGAATCCAATGCAAGCATTGGTTTTGAAATATATCTTCCCTATCAAATGTTATGGCCAAAAAACTAAAACTAAAAAAAATATGCATTGAACCCTATGGGAAAGTGAAAGTGCCCAATTTTGCAGCTTTACTCATGAGTAGGGAAATGTGACATTGTCCACCAGAAAGGCCAGGCTGATTGGAATCCAAGACCTTGTCTTCCTTTTGAGGTTTGGGAATCTGGTCATCCTGCCACCTTGGAATCTGGCACTGGTAACTCCTGGGAATAAGTTTCATTAGACACAATAGAACTTACTTCCAAGTAGACATGGAGAAGCTGGCATCACAGTGATGTCACATCCTGGTATGACAGGGGTCCCGGACAGATTTTAAGTTTGAAAGGTGTTCCTGGGCTGAAACGCCCCAGTACCACTTCTCTACGGTCACAGACCTAATAGGGAAGAAACTGCATATTATATGAGCAAACCAATTTGTAACAATGTTAATATAGAGCTGGAATAGTTTTCCAGTTATACTTCTGTCTGTCCCCCTATCTATACTTTATAGTACTGGAGAGAGAGGGGGGGTGGGTGGGAGGAGGGGTGCTATATGCTTGCTATTAGGCTGAGATTTTGCAAAGAAAATGAAAGAGGAAGAAGAAATCAAGGATAGGAACTTGAGTCAGGTGACTTCAGTCCAAGTCATGAAATACAGCATTTCTCGCTGACTTGTATGCATTTGAGTCAAACAAGTGGAAGACTCAGCAAAATACTTTTTGTCAAGGGCCTCTTGACTTTGGCACTCATCCCCATGCATCTAATTGTGGTCCATTTAACAAATCAGGATGTTCTGGCCGCACTCTCAGCATGTTGTACACTTCCTGATTTATTAGAGTCCTGTGAAGAAAGAGTGAGGGAATCAGGTAATGATCTAGGTGGCCAGATTTTTGCTTTCTCTGCTCAATATTTTTAGGATGTGTGTTTGGTGGCAGCATTTGCACCTTATTCAAGGGCTTGAGTTGCGTCTGCACACTTTTGTTCTTTTTTCTTCCAATCATCTGGTTGCAATTCTCTCAAATGTAGGTTAAAAAAACAAAAATACCAGGGGTTCCTCAAATGTTGTCTGTCAATTGTGTACTTTCTCTCACATATCTTAAACTACAAAGCTGTAGGAAAACAGGTAGTGCAAGTGCTAGGGAGAGAGAAAAGAATTACAGCTCTGCTCTCCAGCTGCATTTGCACAAAAAGCACAACACAATATTGATTTAAGTCCTGAAAAAAATTCCTGGTTGCTTAAAATCAAAACCAGGAATTTTGGGACAACTGATCAAAATAGGAAGCCTTTTTGAATTTTTCCCCTTAGTGGTTTTCCTCTTCATTTTTATCCATGTGCAGCTCAATGCAATTTGGTGCAAATGTTAGAAAATCTGAATGCTGTCATCATGCCATGTAATATATAATAACAAAGGAAAGTTTTGAATTTGCTATTTTTGGTATCCCAAAATCTGCTCTTACCTTTTTTAATGAAAAAACTGCTACAAATACCAAAAGAAGGCACTGCCATAGTTGAGACTGCCATAGTGGAATTCAAAGTTGTTGGCTCCTTTTCAGGAATTTGTTGGATCCTTTTCAGGAATTTCATGGAAACCCAAACAAAATTAACTAATTGACTCATTATAAGATTTATATACTTCTTTTCCTAAAGCTCAAAGGGGCGTAAACTATAACAAAAACATTAAAAATATAAAATTTCAATAAAATTAAAAAAGATTAAAACAATACATGAGTGGATTATCAATATGACAAGAACTATAAGAAAATTTCTTAGATGATTCTTAGAGTGACTAGAAACATTCCTAAGAGGCTGTATTTCTATGGATGACAAGTTCCATGTACTCAGAATATCGTAAATTCTCCTCTGACATATTATATTTCTATGCAAAATTCTTCAGAGTACAGTAATTTGGAATTGGTCTTATGGGAGAGGAGATTCTGTCCCTGTGGCCCTGTTTGTTGAAATTCTAATATACATGCTAAGTATCTCTTTTACTTATTAGGCATCTTGTGATTTAATTAATGATGGTGTTTTTTATCATGGTCTGCTTTTCTAATTAAAGTATTTTATGTCTTCATTAATCTATTAAAGAATTTCCCAGGAGGTAATTAATTAGATCTTTTCCCTTTCTGCTGGTATGACAACAAATTGAGTGGACACAGTGGAGTGTGTATTGAAATAATGTAACCGCACATAAAATTGTAGAAAATAGTTATCTCCTTTTAATTGTTGGCTTTTTTCAGATATTAGTTTGTTGTGTCTAGATGTTAGGCACAATCCAGCAAAGGTTAGTCATGGTTAATGGTCCTTTTAAAAACGAAGGAATGGGACAGGCAACCCAATTGTACGTCTTGGCGATGCTCAGCAATACAATGGTGTCAGAATGGCCACATCTGTATACTATTGGCCCAAAGTATTAATCAGAATCTCCTCAGGGTTAGGGAACAAATGTCTCATCAGTCCTCTTGGGAGTCCCATGTGTTCTTCACCCATAGCGGGTGTGGAGCTAACTGGTGCTGGTTTCTCACCAGTGGAGGTGACTTTCCCAGGATCACCAAATGTCATAATTGTAAAGCAGCTTCTGCCTTGATGCAAAAAAAGCTTCTGCCTTGATGTAAAAGTGGCAAGATCCTATGCTGGCTACTCAGAATCAAGTCTCATTGAATCCACTGGGGCTTACAGGAAAGTGTGTAGGATGCCAGTTTGCAGCAGGAGCAGGATCAACAGCAGCAGCAGCAAAGGCTTCTGTCTGGATGAAAAGTGGGGTGGAGTGGGGTCCAGGAAAGGAAGGTGATGGGTGGGGGGAAGAGGGGTAGTTGTAGTGGGATACAGGCAAGGGAGACTTCCTTGGGGGGAAGGGCTCCAGGCTCAGACATGCTTGCTAGAGACTCAGAGGATGCTGCTGCCTGTGGGTCCCTCTGCTGTTCAGGTGCAGGTTCTGCAGGCAGGAGAAGTGGGAGATGTTATAGAAAAGCATTATTAATCTTTAATAGTCTATAGTATTGATTTTTAATACTAACATTTAATTTTTAATACTAATACTATAATAATACTATACTATAATACTATAGTACTATAATACTATACTATAATACTATAATACTATACTATAATACTATAATACTATACTATAATACTATAATAATAATATAGTATTGATTTTTAATACTAATACTAAACATATCATTTTGCCTGATCACCAAAGTAAAAAGTTTCTGTCTCTGACCTCAACCTTCCAAAAACTTCTCCTGACTAATGTAAACGAACTGTGTTTCAATTGTGAACCGTATGTAAAAATAAAGAAGCTTTTAAACTGTTTCCCTGAAAAGCTTCTCTCTAAACATTTGCCAAGATGCGCTTCAAAAAGGGAAGCGAAGTTGCAAAAAACCATTTTTGCCCAGTCGTTGTTGGACTACAACCCTTGCTGTGGATTTACAAATGCTTGTTTAAAATTGCCTTGCTGCAAAATGGCTGTTAAAAAAGTTGCCATGTTACCATGTGCCTCTAGTAAAAAAGTTCCCTGTGGTGGGGTTCCAAGGATGCCTCTGCGTCTGGAATCTAAAAGGCATGAAAACATAAACTTCAAACTCTGTAAGTACTGTAAACCCCTCTAAACTGAGTGTAAAAAGCTGGGGTTGCAAGGCCAGTGACCGACCTTAGACTTGTGCCAGCCATTGTCACTGAGTTGGGGTCCTCTGTTTGCGGGTTGGCTCTGATGAGTGATTCCAGAGCTCACTTAGGTGCAGCAAAAGCTTCCAGCAAAAGTGCACAGGGTGACTCAGTAGAAAGTTATTTGACAGCTGAAGGTTGATCCCAGCTTTGTTTAAAAAGTTGTTCCCCAAGATCCAGCATGAATTGTCAGCATTAAAAGAAACGTGTTAACCCCAGCTGCAGCCAAACATCCCAGCATGGTGCCTGCAAAAGTCAAAAGGCACCTTTCTGCTAAGTTGTTGGCAATCCAACCCTACGTCCTGCTGTGAAACCTCCCAGCTGATTCAAGTGCACCATCCAGCGAACCCTAAAAGCCCTGCACAACAACCCTGCATCTCCTGTGATACTTCAACACTGCAGTGCATCTCCGCCAGACCCCAGATGCCAAGCAACAAAGCATCACCAAACCAAAAGCCTCGCTGTAAAGCCTTCCCTGCTGGCATCATCCAGCCATCTCCTTGTGACCTAGAAAGGTGCCTACGCTCCAGCATCACACAGCTGCAAGTTGCAACCTTGCCAGGCCTCAAAAGCATCTTCAAGTGCTTCACAACAACAGCTGCTCATCCCAGTGCCGTCCAGCTCAAATGACTACGTTCCAACAACTACGGCTGCTCATCCAAGCTTCACCACGCATCTGCACCAGGAGTGTAAGTATAAATTAGTGTAAAGTTAAATCCAAGCTTAATGGTTAAGCCAAAAGTCTTATCTTGCCAAGCCTTGCCAAGTCAGCCGAACCTTAAGCTTGCCTAAGTAACTTTACAAATGCCCTTTTCTATTAAAGCCAAAGAAGTGACTGTGTTTAGTCCTAAGCAAAGTAAAGTTTCAATGCTGGCTATTCAAAATAGCAGCAGTAACTTTAAACCCATGCAAGCACCTGCACTAAATGCCAACTAGCCCAGGTTTCTAAAGCAAGACCCATCTGCCTAGAGATAGAAAGCTTCCCCAGAAGCAAGCCCAGCATCCCAACAAATGCAAGAAGCAAGTTTTGTTCAAACTGTATAATTCAAAAGAGCACCCCTTTGCTTTTAATACAGCCAGCCAGCAAAGTGCCTGCTGCCACCTGTTTACTGCCTGCTCCCACCTGCAAGCCTGCACCTACCAAAGTCAGGAGTTACAAAAAACAAGTCAAGCCAGCCGAGTTTTCCAAAAACAAGTACAGCTTCCTTAGGAGCCATCCTGGGTCAGCTGATGGCTGGTCGAACCAAGCCAAACCAAATAGGTTCTGTTTGCTGTTTGTTTTTTGATTCTTGCGACGAGCTCCTGATTTTTTCCCGATGAAAATTCATCGTACTCAAGTGAGGGGGTCCCCCCCCTAAGTTTAAAAAGGGGCTCCAGTAAAAAGGGGCTTCAAATTGTGTTTGCGTTCCAGAATTTGTTTTTTTTCTTTTCAATCTTTGTTAATACAGTCTAAAACCTTTAAAAAACTTTGACTTTTCAAAAGGCCATTGACTCCCAGGAACTTTGCCAGATCTAGAAACGAGGCCAAAAAAAGAACATTGTGTTTCCTTCAAAATTAAGTCTTCATGAATTAAGACTTATGATTCTTTTTTTAAGGCCTGTTCTTCTACAAACAATTTACTTATTTGTCTTTTAAGTATTTCCATAAGCATTTAAGGTACTAAGTAAGTTGTAAATATATATTGATATATTATGTTAATTATTGCCTGCAACAAATTCACATTTTGATTGTTTTCCTAAACATGTAAAAAAGTTCTTGTGTGTTACAGTTGCCAAACACTTTTTAGGTGTTAAGCCAACTCCTAAGCGCATCGCCAAAAGAAGCTGCAACATTTTCCCAAAAAAAACTGAATGTTCCTGTGTTTCTATATTCTTCAGTGTGAACTATAAACTTGAGTTTTTCATTCTAAAGTGCATTCCTAATAAAACATTGCGAAGTTTAAAATGTTTTGCAGCATGTATTAATAAAAACTTTTCCTTTCCAGAAAAGTCAAGGCCCAGTGTTATTCATAAACATTCCTAAGTATGTTTAATGTTGATTGCAGTATGTTTTGGGTACATTCAATCAAAACATGAAAAAAACAGATTCAATGCAACATAAAAAAAAAATATCAGTTGATTGAATTGTTAGTTGTTTCATTTTAGTACGCCATGAATTCATCTCGTATAAATAGTTCAAAACTATATTGTCTCAATTTCTTTCAAACAGTGTTTTAAGTTTTGCTGTTCTAAACTAAAAATTGATGTAATTTATCTGATCATAGTGGTAGCCTGGGAATTGATGGCCGCAGTTCCTAGGTGTGCTACTGTGTTAAAAAATCAATCACAAAAAAAGCAGTAATTCTTAAAGTTCTGATATGAATTTAATGCATCAGTGCACAATGCATTAACATTCATAAATTCTAACATGAATTAAGACTGTATTTGTCTTAAAATTAAGCAATAATTTCAAAAAGTCTAAAAGTAAAATAAAATTGTCTGATTTGCAGTATTGCTTAAGAAGCTACCAGCTAGCTAGAGCCTTAGCAGTGTGTCATGAATAAACTCTTAAAATATGTTATTAAGGTACACATGCATCATAACCACATGTTCTTAATGTATTAATGTTCTTAATGTTAAGATTGTATTTCTCCTGAAATAAAATTGTTAATAAAATATTTTTCTAATTTTAGAATTAAAATATTTCTACATTATATTAATGTTTAGTAAACATATTTAGTTAATTAAGTTATAATGTTTTCTGAGGATTATTAGGTGAACCAAGAATTTCTCAGCCATATGCCATAAGCAGTACATAAGTGCCTTTATCTATTAAAAATATATTGTTGTACTGCCAATTGTATTGTTGTTTAAAAATTGTATTGCTGTTACATATATTGTTGTTTGATTTGTTTTAAAACCATTGCAACATCACAAGTCCTAAAAAAACTTAAGCAAAGCCATGCTAAGTTAAACACTTACTCATGGTATGTAAAGCTACAATCTTAAAAATACTTTCCTGAGAAGTAAGACCTATTGAGCGCAATGGAGCTTACTTCTAAGTAAACATGGTTAGAATTGTATCCAAAGTCAAGTAAACATATGTACAACTAAATAGTAACAGCCTCATAAAAAAGCATGCACATTTCATAAAAAAAAGCAACCACAAGTAACTAATAGTAACTAACATAACACTAAACATTAACCCTAAAATGAAACTTCAGAGCCAATGAAATTGTCCCTGAGAGTTTCAAATCAAAAGGGGGGGAAAGAGATGTTGCAGAAAAGTATTATTAATCTCTAATAGTCTATAGCATTGATCCTCAGTACTAACACCACTAAGTAAAGAGAGCAATATTTTAGAGCAATAAGGCTAAGGCCTCCAGTTCCAAATTGTAAAGCATGATGGGTAAAGTATCAGCATGTAAAGAAAAGAACTGCAAGTAAGCAAAATAAGTAGAAGCACATAAGAATGTGGCAACATGGTAAATGTTCTAGTCCTTGAACAAACAATAGAAGCATAGATGGTCTGATACTAAAGTGCAACAAACAGTATGTGGTGACCACGTCAATGGTGTGAACTGAATTAACGAATCAGGGCTAACTTGTGTAAAATGAGAGAATATCAGACATGATTGGTTAATGAACATGTGTGTGTTATTGGTGTATGACAATAATGGACAATGTCAGAAGCAAATGAAATGTGTGAATCCTTAATTATTCCTGATGTCATTTAGAGGTATATAATCTTGAACCCTTCCGGGGTTCTGGGTTCTTAGACCAGTTTGAAAGATTCCATCAAAGAAATGGTCTAGCTCCGAGTATGCTAGCAAATAAAACACTTGCTTAACCTTTTAATCCCTGGACTCTGGACTTTGTTATTTCTTAAAAGTTTAAAAGTGTTCTAAAGTTGAAGATATAAGTAGCCTACTTGGCGACCTGAGTTAAAAATTTCTGCAACAGAGCCCAACCAATGGGCATTTGTCTTACAAAGCACTTCCATCTTACAAGGCAGAATCACATAGAAATTTTAGTTTGTCTTTCAGAGCATTTATTTTACAGGGCATTTGTCTTGCAAGGTACCACCGTAATGCTGTACAGTGGTAATGCTGTACAGTGGTACCTCACTTACCGAGTGCCTCGAATAGCAAGTGTTTCACATAAACATGTGGGATTTTGCTTCGCTTAAAGTAATAGCACATAACGAGTGCCATTTTTTCGCACAACGAGTGCTTATTGGCTGGGCTCCCCTTTCTCCTCCCTTCATTGGCTGGACTGGGATTGAGGTGGGACTTTCACTTCCTCGCTGCAGTACCAAAGAAGAGGTCAGCAGAGGGAGAAGAAGAGCTCTTCATCAGTGGAACTAAGATGGCTGCCTTAGCCAACAAGCATGGCCAGCCAAGCCTCTGCAAGCCTCCATCAGGTAGAAAGGAAAACTCCTCATGCAGCCCCCCTCAAATAGACCCCTTCCCCCTAAGGAAGCCCCCCTGCCTGGACCCCACTGCAACCACCCCTTTTCCTCCCACCAACACCTTCCCTGTCTGCACCTTCCTTTCCTGTGAGTAAGCCCCAGTGGATTCAATGGGGCTTGATTCTGAGTAGACATCCCAGGATCTGACCCCTTTTGAATGCAAGCTACATTGAATGCAATCCTATGGAAATTGCATTGGATTGCACTGCAGTGCAATCCTATGGATTGCATTGCAATTCAATGCAATCCTATGGAAAGAGTCAGGCTTGCATCCTATGCACTTTCCTGTGAGTAAGCCCTAGTGGATTCAATGGGGCTTGATTCTGAGGAGACATCATCGGATCTGGCCCCTTTGCTGTTGCATTCTGCCTGTCTAGTTTGCATAGATAGATCTCACACACAGGGAGATGTTCCGTGTTAAAGATGCTCCAAAAGACACCAGTGACTCTTTTAGTGAAAATTAGTCATCCTTGGCCATAAAGGTTTTTTTTTTCCTTTTTACTGTACAGAATATTACAGTGTTTTATTACAGTAATTGAGGTCTGTATTATATTGTAGTGTTTTGAATTCAATTCCAGTGTTTTGTCAGCATTTTTACATTCAGTTAATATTCTTATATGAATATTATTTGGGTTCTGGAACCAGTCATCTGAGTTTCCATTATTTCCTATGGGAGAATCTGCTCCACTTAAAGAGCATTTCACTTAAAGAGCATGCCTCCAGAACAAATTAAGCTCTTTAAGTGATGCACCAGTGTATGTCAGAGATATCAGAATTTTTGTCAGGGGGGCTGCATCATCTCTGACAGTGTGTTGGGACTGGAGAAAAAATGATTTACATTTCAAATTTTAATAAATTTACATAGAGACAGAACATATGAATGAATTCATATCTGTTCATAAGCACTTTTTTACAGAGAGAGAGAGATCTTCAAACCAGTTCATAAACACTGGAATACACAGAGAGAGGAGGTTCATGCAGCCTTCCCAGAGTACAGAATACTATCAGAAGAATCAGATGCAGAGCAGATTACTTGGCTTGTCCAAGGGCCAGGTGAAGAGGGCCTGCCATGGGCCATATGGATGCTCACCACGGGCCGTGTCTCGCCTCCAAGCCAGGGTTTGGACACCCCTGGTATATTTCCTATCCCAAGTTTATGATTTTTAAAGTGAGACAAAGTGAGACGTTTCCATAAAATTAAATTGTAAGTAGGCCTTTTCCAGTTTATCATCCAAAATGGGTTCATCTGGCGAAAGAAAGCAGGAAAGAAGTTATGTGCCTGGAAGTTCTGCTTCATCTTCTGATATCATCTATGAATTAAAAGGGCCTGAACATTAGTGTATTTATGTCATCGGAAAAATCAAGTGTTTGTATGCAGCTTTCACATTAGCCAAACCTTGAACCAACCATCTTTTTATCCGATACTTGAAAATGCACAAGTAGCAGTTTGAAGTGATGTATCCTGCAGCTATTTATAAAATGAAGCACCTATTCAGAAACTGAAGCACAAACACAATCACTGAAGTCACTGCTGAAATTAGCTATTTTTTTCAGCAGCCTTTTGAAAAGCATACAGTACAGTGGCTCTCATTCTGAGCATACTTTTGAGCTTTTTCATTGGGGTGATTAGCTTGTCAATGTTTTTATTTCTTCAACTGGTTAGAGGGAAGGGGAATTCACCCAAACATCTAGTGCTGTTGCATAGTATATAAAACAAATATAAAATGTTATATTTTATAACATCATAAAATATATTATTATTACACTGGGGAACAATTTTTATTTTCTGTTGATTTTGATTTTGCAGCTGTTTTAAAGTTAAATAGGTGTGCTGATTTCAAAACTTTAGTTAGTTTTCTTCTGACACGTTAATTTTTTTCTCTAAAGCTTATTTTAATGTGCCAATTTATGCTCTAGGGCAGTATTTCTCAAAGTGGGGGTCGGGACCCCTTTGGGGGTCGTCTAGAGCTTTCCTGGGGGCCACCTAAAGATCCCTGGTGCAGGGGGCCAGGTCAGGCTTGCCAGACCTCTGGCTATAGCTGTGCGCGCACTGAGGCTGACTGACAGCCTCAGGGCCCAATCCTATTCATGCCTACTCTGAAATAAATCCCATTATAGTCAGGGGGTCTTTACTCCCATGTAAATGTGGATAGGATTGCAGCCTCAGGGCCCAATCCTATGCATGCCTACTCTGAAATAAATCCCATTGTGTTCAATGTGTGCATAGAACACACATTTCATTTGTAACAATAAAAATACATCCTGCATATCGGATATTTACATTACGATTCATAACAGTAGCAAAATTACAGTTATAAAGTAGCAACGAAAATAATTTTATGGTTGGGGGTCCCCACAACATGAGGAACTTATAAAGGGCTCACGGCGTTAGGAAGATTGAGTACCACTGCTCTAGGGAATGCTGTAGGAGGATTTCCTGCTGCAGGCAGGGGGTTGGACTAGAAAACCTACTAGGTCCTTTCCAACTCTATGATTCTATGACCACCTTTGCTGAGTGCTCTCCTATTGGCTGAAGTAAACCTTCTCCGATTGGGGAGGGGTGAATGACACCATAAGAGACCAGTGACAGCTTCAGACTTCTCTAGGTTATTCAGTTACATCTGATATAGCGTAGTGAGACGTTGTGTGTCACTCTTTATAGTGAAGCACATTCCGAAGTGGAGTCTGAGTTCTTGCATCTAGTCCACTTGCTTTTTTCCTTTCCTTTCCATCATGTCTGCCTCTGCTATTTCATGTTGTAAGAGCTTACACAGGCCCGATTCGTTTTGTTATATATGTAGCAGTTTTACCATTCCTACTCAAAGGACAAACATCAGTGCATTTGTCAGGCAAGCCTATTTTGCATATTTTAAAGTGAAAATTGGTGGTCAAGATAAATCTTGGGCCCCTCACAAGGTGTGCAGGCAGTGTGTCGAGAGTTTACGGATGTGGACGAAGGGAACACGCGATAAAATGCCATTTGGTATACCTATGATTTGGCAAGAGCCCAGTGATCATTCAAGTGACTGTTACTTTTGTATAATGAAAATGTCAGGATTTAACAAGAGAAACAAAGGTCACAAAGAGTATCCTAGTTTACCATCAGCTATATGCCCAGTGCCTCATTCAGCTGTAATCCCTATGCCAGTTTTCAAAGAAATACCCTCTTTCGAAATACAGGAATACCAGTATTCCTTCATTTTCTGCATAGCCTTCTTGCTGACTTCCGGAAAAACCTTGGTGCAGTCAGTGATGAGCAGGGTAAGCGATTCCTCCAAGTTTTGAAGCTAATGAAGGAATGGTATCAAGGTAGATGGGATGAGCATATGATGGCTGACTATTGTTGGAGCATCAAGCGAGATTGTCCACAGATTGAACACTCAATCTGTGTTCTACAAGTGAAGCTACAAGTGAAAATTTTTACCTTAATATACATGTTTGCCATTGGTAAAGGAACTTCACTACTAGTATGAACACAATTTAACTTACAGTAACTATATATAGTCGTTGTATGAATAAAATTTATTATCTGTGAACAATATGTTAGGTAAGTTTTTCCTTTATTTTCCTTTATATGCACATTTTGTATGACTTTTGGGGTATCCTGTAGCTTAAAAAGTTGACATGATAGAAAAAAACGGGTCATTTTTGGATTCAAATGCCAATAGATAGTCAAAAACAAGTGCAAGATCTAAGTCAAGAAAATGTGTGTTCCCCAGTGTTATTTATTTGATTTTTCACATATTTATACCTTCTATTCTCCAAGGTTCTAAGGATACTCTATTCCAAAGGTGGGCACACATTTTGGGCTTATGTGCCACTTTGTCCCTCTAACAAAGCGCTTCTCAAAGTGGGGCTCGGGACCCCTTTGGGGGTCGCCTAGAGCTTTCCTGGGGGTCACCTAAAGACCCCTGGTACAGGGGGCCAGGTCAGGCTTGCTAGACCTCCAGCTGTAGCTGCACATGCACTGGGGCTGACAGTGCATGCCTACTATGCATGCCTACTCTGAAATAAATCCCATTATAGTCAGGGGGCCTTTACTCCCATGCAAATGTGGATAGGATTGCAGCCTCAGGGCCCAATCCTATGCATGCCTACTCTGAAACAAATCCCATTGTGTTCAATATGTAACAATGAAAATACATCCTGCATATCGGATATTCACATTACGATTCATAACAGTAGCAAAATTACAGTTATAGAGCAGCAACAAAAATAATTTTATGGTTGGGTGTCCCCACAACATGAGGAACTTACACAGGGGTCACGGCATTAGGAAGATTGAGAACCACTGCTCTAACACATTTGGGGGAAAGGTCAATAAAAATATAGAAACAACAAAAATTGTATGTGTGTGTGTGTTTGTGTGTTTTTGTGTGTGTGTGTGTGTGTGTGTGTGTAAGCGAAAGAAAGAGAGAGAGACCCTATCTGTCTTCCCCCCCCAACCAACCACACACACACACACACATGGGGATCTCCCATAAATGGAAGGTGCTTTTCATCACATCTTTGGTCTCTAACCTGGTCAGATAAGGGGGATACCTGTAATATGGCTTGGATCTTAGCAAACCCAATGGCCCTCTGATAGCCATTTCCTCCTGCCTTTCACTGCCACAGTACTTGATCATCAAACATGACCAATTTGGCCTTAAAAGGAAAGTCATGTAGAAGATCAAATGGAATTTAGGAAGTAATGGCAGAATGCATTTGGGAATGGGAAAGGCAACTGGAAGAGAGAGATAAATTGGGTGCAGATTAAAGTACAGAGACAGTGATTCAGTTTAAACTGAACTATGAATAATTAGTCTCAGGAGCAAGCTATGCAATAAAGATGTGTGAGTTCAGCAGAGGAAGAATAGATGAATTAGTCACAGAAGTAATAACTCAGTTTAAAAAAATATGATAACAGTCAGGGATTGTTGCATGGATGGAGAAATAGCAATTTCAGCGAAGAGCACAGGAAAATCACAATTGATTGAATCCTACAGGTTGAGGGCTAGAGAAAAAAATTCAGCAGTATTCATGCACAGATTAGACTACAAGAGACAAAAATACCAACCCATGAGTTGGAAAAAATTTAGGAAGCTTTTCTTTAAACCAATGGAGTGAAAAGTAGCAGGGGATTTAGAAACAATACCAGTTTACATATAAACCAGTTTCTTAACAGCTAAGAATTCTTAGAAAAATATATCTGAAAAAATATGCTGCTCCTTTTTTCTGTATGTGAACACATGATTGAGGACTCAAGTTGAGCCAAAGATATGTCAAAGCTAACATTTGAAAGGATTTATTTATTGAAGTATTTATTTATTAATCCATGGAGGTGATCAAGGATGTGCACAAAGGGTGCAATCCTAATCAACTTTCCAGCACTTGGCATTGCTGTGTCAGTGGGGCATGTGCTGCATCCAGCAGTTGGGGGCAGGCCTCCTCAAGGTAATGCAATCTTTGTTCCCTTACCTCAGGGCTGCATTCTCCTTATCTTGCAGCTGGATAATTGGTTAGGATTGCATCCAGAGTTATTTGTTTGTTCTGTGTTTATGCTAATCCTGTGAGAGGGAGATGGTGAGCGAGGTCTCCCAGTGGGTTTCATGCATATGTGAAGATCTGATCCAGCTCCAGAACCCACCTTCATTCCAGTCTGATATCTTGGCTACCATGTTGAGCTATCACAGCGGCATAAATATCAGCAAGTGGATCGTGAGGATCTCCCAGCATTTGTAATTGACACACGAATAAATAACTGGCATACATTAATCATTAACCATTAAACCAATATAAAGTGGCATTAACCATTTTGGGAGTGGGGTATGGATGTTTGCCCACATAATGACATTTTGGCCACATCATGAGAAGAGAGGTTGCTCTAGAAGAAACCTTGACGTTGGGAAAAAAACTTGGCATCCATCAGTCTTGAAAGAATATGATATTGTGCTCGACGCTGCATGCGAAGCACGAAGGCCTGGGTAGACTGATATGGAGGATAGGCTGTTACCCAAGCAATGGAACGGCAGAGCTGATACAATTGGTTCCAGCTGCGTTGCAGAGCTGGGCTAAGGACAGGAGCTCACACTGTCTTGTTGGGACCCAAGTCTCGAACCCTGGCTTACTGGTTAACAGGTTCAGTGTTAACTTGTGCCACCCACAGCCCTACAGCATCAGTTGTTGGGAAAAACTGATGGAATGGAAAAGGAATGGCAGAAGATAAGATTGATAGATAGTGTCACCGAGTAATGAACATGAATCTGGACAAACTTTGGAATTTTTTGAAGAATAGGGCTGCCTGTCATGCTGTAGTTCATGAGGTCATGAAGAGTTGGATATGACTTAACAACATGGCTGTTGTGGGGACCTCTGGTTGTGGTCAGGCAGGACTTGTCTGAGCTTTTAAGATTTTTTTTTTACTTTTTCCCCAGAACTCTTTCTCTCCCTCTCGCATCAAAAGAATGACTATAATAGTGAGCAACATGAGTTGCATAAGCACATTATCATTCAGTTATCACATGTCCTGACCAGGAAATATCCTCAACTTGAGTTAGATGTTGCCAGAAATTAATTATAAATTTTACAAGTTTCAGTGGAGAATTAAACTTAAAAGAGAGACACACATCCCTATCTATTTAATTTCTCCTCCTTCTCAGGAAACTCTGAGGGAAAGGATTAATATTTGGAAAAGAGGAGTGAATTTGAATCGACTAGGGAAACTCCACAATTCTATATGGAAGCATTTTATAACTACCCTGAGCCTTTTTCTTCTGCTATAGTCCTAGCAGCTCTTGTGATAAAGCAGTTTCTATCTCTAGCCCTTGCAGTTCCTGACAGTTGGTAAAGTTGATGGCAAAGATCAACCCACAGCAGTGGAGTTCCCAGGAATCTCAGGAATTAAATGGTATAATTTTTCTTCCCAGGAGTCACCAGGTTGACAACAGGAAAAATTCATTTATTCATTCAGTTGGTTAACTGTTTTGAACTCTTTCCTATCCTTTTCAAATTACAGTAATTCCAATAGATTTGTTAGCAAAATCTTAACATTTTAGGCTCAACACATAATGCAGAGCAATAGGTAATTAACTTCCACTTTTCTTAATAATTCACTCATTTGTCAATAAAGACATTAAGATTTTGTAGCAGTTATTAGCAGGACTCACTGCAGAAATTCCACTAGTTCATCCTGCTGATATGCTGGCATCAACATTTTTGCATAGCAGTGCAGTCCCCACCCCACCCAGCACCATTCAGTGACTGATTTAAGTTAAAACCTTAAAAGACATCACTGTTTGAGGAGTGATTTACAACTTGGAAGAATAACTGATTTCCCAAGGCTCTCAAACATGATAAATCCAGAAAAGCCAGCACATTCTGGACTTGATCTATAGATTAAAGACACATCTAGAACACTCAAATCTGCAAATACATCATCAGGTGACTGATGGTGAAATACATCATCAGGTGAAGTTGTCTGACACCTTCATTCAGCATCTGCTGGCATTAAAATAGTGTTTTTTTTCAAGACTTTCATTTTCAGAGAACATTTCCCATGTAGGTTTGTTGCATGAGGAATTTTTTGTGAACCCACCGCAAACCACTGGTCACTGCAGAATTTTCTGGGACATATTTAATGGAACTCTCTCAGATCCTGTTTGGCCTCACCATTACCTAATATTATACACCTATATACCTATTATACACCTATAAGGTCATGCAACTAACCTTGCCACAGGAGATCTCATGTGATGGGCAAGCTTATTGGTTTCCCATAGAAGCATAAAGGCTGCATCTGTTCTGTGGAACCCTTTTTAAGATTTGGGGAAACTTCCAAGGACCCAGAAAACAATATTAGTATCACTTCCTTATATTACAGTCTTCTGAAACAGATCCAGTTGAAATGCCAAAAAAGATTTGTTCATAAGATTTGTTCATAATCAAAAAAGATTTGTCCAGTTCATAATGCATTCTTGTACAATATATCAGTCTTTCATAGTGCAATCATATGTAGGCCAGCACAGCTCACCCAATTCCCTACTCCTGTGGGATATGGGGAGGCTCGTGCATGTCTGTGCACTGGCCTAACCTCTCCAGGAGTGGCGCAGAGGTAAGTTATGGCATTTTTGCAATAGCCCCAGGCCAGAATGGGACTTGTGGTGGGACCTGTACTGGCTTAACCAGGAGTTGCACTGTCAGTGTAACAAAGTATAGGTATGGACTACCCAATCCTAAGCAGGTCTATTCCAAAGTTAGCTCCTTTATGTTCTGTGAAAAACCATGATGTTTTACAGCACTCCAAGGACTTTACTCGGCCTTTGGAGTTTTGGGGAGGCTGTGCACAGCTTCCCTGGTCCTCTGAGGGAAGTTCCTCAGAAAGTGGCTCTGAGATTGGTATGCCACTGAATGATTGCCATGGGGGTGGATGGCAGTCTGGCACTTAGGTTGCAATCCTAAACACATGTTCCTGAGTCAGTCCCATATGACAGAATGGCACTTCTAAGTAGTCATGCTTAGGATTGCCCCTATAGAGCACTTGTCTTTTTTCCCCTCACCACCACATATTTTGTGGACATGATTAAGCCCTGATCGTGCAGTCCCCTGCAAAATGCACACTCTGTGAGCACACAAGGAGTTTTTGGCTTACTACTGCATCTTGCTATACAAGTTTTGGAAACTCCCTTTAGGCTGAAGGTTGAGGATCATAATTCAAAGTGCTGTCTTTGAAAGTAGGGAGAGAGCAACTATCTTTCTTCACCCCAGCATGAAGTCTTTTCCTGTACCTCTTGCTAGTATTCTTTGGAGTGTTTGGGGGTCCTTTGGGGACTTTGATGTTGATGGTGATAGGCCTAATGTGAATCAAGAATGTAAGAGTGAATTGTGTCCTTTCTTGTTTGGAAAGTACTTTGCTTACACTGGGCTAGAAATTACAAATGAGATGCATTTTCTTTAGAAATTTTTATAATGTTTTGAAAATTACCTTTGGCACTTTGAATATATTGAATTAAGAAAAAAAAATATGGATAAATCAAAAGGAAGAAGCTATATAAGCTCTTTTTAATATGGAAGGCAAAACAGAAAATATATTTCTGCAATAAGCAATTTATAGGATGCAAGCTCAGGAGAGGATACATAGTTCATCTGATTAATAAAGAATACACAGAGTACTCTAAAGAAACAGAAAGGGTGTCGATGTTCCACTAGTTATATAAGGATTAAGGATAACTAACAGTGTGTGATTCTCTCGGAAGCTACATTAATCTTTTGCTGGCAACCAGTAAATAAATTTGTTTTTCTTGCTCCAGTATTTACTCAGAGGCTTTGCTGGCTGTACCACACGCATGACGGTTTGTATAAATGAGTACAGAAATTGACCCTTTAGTTCATTTTATAAGGAAAATTGGCTGGAGCTGATCCTTCACAATCTATAGTAAATAAAGCACCACACGTCCTGAAGTCTTATACTAAAGTTCACAGTGTGTCAGTTCTTCTTCTTCTTCTTCTTCTTCTTCTTCTTCTTCTTCTTCTTCTTCTTCTTCTTCTATCATGTAGTAGGTGACAAACATAAGAACACAAGAAGAACCTCCACTGGATCAGTCCAAAGGCCCATCTAATCCAGCTTCGTGATTCGTAAAGTGGCTCATCAGATACCTCACGGAGCTCACAAGACGCCTACATCTGACATTGTGAGGTTGTCCACATCTACACACCCCTCATGGCTTGCAACCCATGATGGTCCTTTTCTCTAGGAATCTGTCCAATCCCTTCGTAAAGACATTGATGCTAGATGCCAGCACCATATCCTGTGGCAGGGAGTTCCACAGACTAACTACAAACTGGGTAAAAATATTTTTTTTGTCTGTCCCAACATTCAGTTTTAATGGATATCCCTTTATTCTGGTGTTATGTGAAAGGGAAAGTAGCATCTCTCTAGCCAGACGTTTCTTTTTTCTCTCTGTCTCTAGCCAGGATTTCTTTTCTGGAACTTATTTAGCATTTATTTCATTCATCTCCCACCTTCCTTAAGAATGAAGAACATGGAGGCAATTCCTTTTTATTCTTCCAACAACTTGATGAAGAAGGTTAAGCTGACCAACTGGTCTAAGCACAACTGGTCAGAGCTATACTTCATGGCTTAAAAAGGGTTTAAATCCAGTTTTACCCTATGAGAATCCCAACATGTTGGTCACTAAACGATAATGAATTTTAGCATTACTGGAGTATTTTAAGCTCTGAACTGTTTGTTGTCTGGAACTACATTTATGCATAAAAAGAAATCTAGAGGAGATCCTGTTTAAGTAGATCCTGCTTTGAGGAATTTTAAGGGAAGGAGGAAGTGTCTTGCTAAGTTGACCACAATTCTGACAGCAATCTACTCTCAAGTTGCCATGTTTCACCTATGGCAAAATATTGAGGTGAATGAGGCAGTGGCATAGCTAATGATCAGTGACATAGGTAATGTAGCCCAATGCAAAGCTTAAAATGTTGCCCTGGAAGTGATGATACAATCAGAAGTGGTGTCATCCCTAGGTATTTTTAAAAAGAAAATTGGGAAAAATTTTCCTCCTTCTCAGCAGTTCACCACCCATTTGCTCTGCTAGTTTGTTTTTTATCTGGAGTCAAAGATTTTGTTGTCCCTCTTCCCCAAAATCAACAAAATCAAATTTAATTAAGTTTAAAAATGAAAATGGTGTCCCTTATTTTTTAAGGAAACTGCGCTGGGACAAAGAGGAATGGTTATTCTTTTCCTGCTAAATATGAGAACCACAGGTGGGCTGAAAACTGGTTGTTAATTTGGGCAGGACGTTAGCGAATGGGCCGTCATCTCTGAATTGCATGCAAGTGTGTTTGAATTTCTCTTAAAGGGTCTCTGGGTCTGTCTTCCCAGAGGTGAAGCTCCACTTCCTCCTCCTTCCTCCCCTTCTGAACCTCCCTCCCCTTCTGAGAGGGGCTCTCTCCCCCCTCCTTCCCCACCCTAAGGTTATTTTTAAAAATACAAATAGACTTCCCATTACCATCATTCAGACAGGGCATTGCAATCATTCCACTTAAAGTAGGTGCAGCATCTGAGTATTGTGAGGATGAGATTCTCCAGGGCTTTTGTCCCTTGTTCCTCCAGCCCTGTCTCCTTTCCGGAGAGTAAGCCCACTGACTGTAATGGGACTTACTTCTGAGTAGACATGGTTAGGACTGGGCTCTGAGGCTGCAATCCTATCCACACTTATCTGGGAGTAAGCCCCACTGACTAGAATGAGACTTACTTCTAGGTAAGCCTGCATTGAATTGGACTGTAAGGCTAAAATCCTGACCACACAGTTCTGGGAGTAAGCCCCATTGACTTGAATGGTACTTACTTCTGAGTAGACACGGCTAGAATTGGGCTCAGGCTGCAATCCTATTCACACTGTAGTCCTTTTGTCCCCCCCAGAGATCTCCCCACCTCATCCTGCCACCTCATCCCTCTGAGAAATCTCTCAACTTGAGATTATGGGGGGCACCTGAAGAAATAGCCCCAGTTCCCATCCTGCCCCCCAGGAGCCCAGTCCACTGCCTACTCTGAAGTAAACCCTATTAAAGTCAGCAGGTTTTACTCCCCTGTGAGGATAAGAGTGTAGCCTAAAAGCCCAATCATCTGTCTACTCAGAAGTAAGTTCCATTATAATAGTGAAGCTTACTCCCTGGAAAGAAGCTGGTTTCTAAGAGCTTGTAATCCTTTGCCTGACTACTCAAAAGTTAATCCCATTTCAATCTATGAAGTTTACTCCCAGGAAAGTGTGCAGAGGAGTGCAGCATTAGAGCCCAATCCTATTCTTGGCTACTCAGAAGTAAGTCCCATTAGAGTCTGTGGAGGTTATTCTCAGGAAAGTGAATAGGATTGGAGCCAGAGACTGGTAACTAAGAGCTCAGTCCTTTGCTTGACTACTCAGAAGTCCTATTATATTCAATGGAGCTTACTTACAGGAAAGTGTGGACAGGATAGTAGCCTTAGAAGCAAACCTCAGCCTGCAGAGGGGACACCACAGACTCTGGTCCTAAACTGTAGATCAGTGTTTCTCAACCAGTGGAATGAGTACCACTAGTGGAACTTGTGGTAGTGTCTGCTGTATTAGGCACCTGGATGCAAGTGTCATATGTGCTCCCTGAGGCAGCTGGTGGGCTGCTGTGTGATTCAGGAAGCTGGACTAGATGGGTCTTTGGTGTGATCCAGTGGAGGCTTTCCTTATGCTTTTATGTTCTTATTTGTGGCATCCCTGGACACATTCCCCCTGAGAGCACAATAAAGCATCATGCATTGGAATAAATTACATTGAACTCAGGGGCTTAATATTGATTGATGCAGTCACAGGTGATACAATTATTTTGTAAACTAAGGGTTAAAATGGTCATTAGAACATAGAGAAGCTGTTGTTAAAATATTTGAAGCCCACAATGGCCGTGCAGGACTGGGTTCTGAGGCTGCTGCAACCCGATCCACACTTTCCTGGGAGTAAGCCCCATTGGCTATAATAGGGCTTACTTCTGAGTAGACCTGCACAGGACTGGGCTTTGAGGCTGCTGCAACCCTATCCACACTTTCGTGGGAGTAAGCCCCATTGGCTATAATAGGGCTTACTTCTGAGTAGACCTGCATAGGACTGGGCTCTGAGGCTGCTGCAACCCTATCCACACTTTCCTGCAAGTAAGCCCCATTGGCTATAATAGGGCTTACTTCTGAGTAGACCTGCATAGGACTGGGCTCACTCAGTATTCAGCCCAGCTGAATACTCCCCACCCCCTGGCCACACCCACTTCCGGGGAACCAGTTGTTGGGCCAGGGTGGGCCCACCTCTGATGAGAACCACTTACAAATGCCTGTATTCCCAGTTAGCATGGGTAGCTGTTTTATGTACATGGACCTGTGCCAGCAAAACCTATGGTGTATGTTCATTTGGGCCTATGCTGTGGGTACAAGTCCAGGAAAGAGATTTCGATTTGGTGGCTGTTGCAAAACCTGCCCTTTCTCAGACCCATTCTGCCCAGTGATGGGATTCAAAGAAATTAACAACCAGTTCTATGCCCATCTGACAGCCACTTTTAAATGGCTATTTTAAAACTTTATATGCTCTCTCTCTCGTTAATAACTGGTTCTACAGAGTTGGTGCGAACCTGCTGGAGCCCACCACTGATTCTGCCTTCCCCTCTCTGTTCTACCCAGCCCAATCTCACCCCAAGCCTACCTTTCACACAATCCTACCTGTATCAGTGGATTTGTGGGTCTGCCAGCATGTGGGGGGAAGGCAACAACCTCCCTGCCACCCTTCCAGTAGTCCACCACTCCACATGCTGCCAGAAATCCCTTGACTGGCCTGAGGCAGCCTACACTTACTATATGCTCATATGAACCTAATAGTATGAGCCCAATAGGATTGGGTAATAATTTTTTCAAATGTTCTTGCCCCAGGATATGGTTCATCTTGGATATGTGAGCATGTGCCCAAAATACAAGTATGTGCCAAAGAGAGGGGCTATAGCCTTGTAATAGATCACATTCTTTGCATGCAGAAAACATTGAGTTCAGTTCCCATTATCTCTGTTATAAATACCAGGGAGCAGGAAAGGGAAAATATATCTGATTCTGGAAAGCCATTGAGTATAGACAATTCAGAACTTGGTAGTAGACCATTGGTCTGGTATGTTCTAAAGCAGATGCATGGTTTCTGTATGGATTGATATGGTCTCCTTTGCAATTTCCTATCCTCATTCAATAATCCATTTGAACAATTATGGTGAAATTTTCCTGAATATTTTGCCTTTTCCACTTGCTGTCAGAAGAGTTCTTTATTCCAGGTCCTATCTGATATCAAAGACATAGCACTGATTCAGCATCTATTACTTGCTAACTACAATATCCTGTGAAACCTTTCATGTATTTATGAGCCATTACAGATCACAACTCTGCAGATATTTACAGATACCACTTTGCATCATCTCACAATGCCTGAGCTTTTAATGAAGTTAGTTCACTCATGCATTGATTAGCTCATATCAGTTATCATGGGCCTGTTTGATGACATTTGTCCAATAGGCCCATCATCTGCAATTATTTGAGTGCACTCTACATCCTTTACCTCCAACAAGATTAGGTAGCTGAGTGATAGGACAGAAAGGGACAGACCCTGCAATACAGAGTAACTACGGGAGCATGTAAGAGATATTATGTGCACCTGTAATTACTGCACCACCTAGTGAAAACCTATGGAAAATTCATATTGCAATCCAGAGCAGTTTGTTCTTACACCAGAGCAAGGATTCCCTGTAGTTACTCTGGATTGTGCCCAGAATCAAAATGAGCCCTGTGTGTGCAATAATCAGGTGTGGGTAATCAAGTGGAACAGATGTGTGGGTAATAATAATCAGGTGTGGGTAATAGTGGAACACTGCCAAGGGAGGTGATGGATTCTCCCTCACTGGGGATCTTCAAGCAGAGGCTCGACGAGCACCTGTTGGGGATGCTCTAGGGGGATTTCCTGCTGCAGGCAGGGGGTTGGACTAGATGACCTACTAGGTCCCTTCCAACTCTATGATTCTATGATTCTAAGTGATGTACATACTCTACATGTGTGAATGAGGCCTAGGTAACAGTCACAAATTGTTTTCTTGGAAAAACTTCATTTGTCATTCATGGATTTATGCCCAGAGAACTGAAACTTCCATTAAACTTAATGCAGTTTTAGTGTACTGCATAATCTCTAGGGTAATGATAAACTAAGTAGAAAATCATCAGTCCCCAGTATTAGGAATCACTTTATAACATCTATTTGAATTTTAAGTGTTACACTCACAATATGGGAACTGCATACCTAACTAAAATCAAAGCTAAAAGATGCATGCTGTCTCCTTTAGAATTTCACTGATCTTACCAAAATATTGTTCCTTCTCTTGAAATGTCTACAAAGGAAATTTTGTGCATCTGTTTTGTGAATATTTTTGTGTTTCTGCCAACATCCCTGTAGGTGTTTCTCCAGAGCAGAATACTTCAAATTTACTCATATTTTACTTAATGACTAATGTGATGATATGTCTTAATTCTTTATTGTTAAAGAAATGAGATGACAACCAGATGTAGAACTGAATTGTATTCTGATTCTTTGAAACATAACTATTTTGAAAACATAACTATTTTCAGGTCTGGCCCAAATCAATATGGTCCCTGAAGAAGCACCCCAATTACACCCTCAAAAATAAGACACCAGACAGGGTAGACTTGGGTTAAAAATGGGTCATTTATTTATACTGCAGCAGGGTACAGAGGGATATAGTAAAACAATAACTCCACCTGCAATTGTGGGGGTAACTGGCAGAGGAAACAAATGGAGTCATCTACATCCCCTGGGCATTCTCACTCTGGCAAAACAAAACAAAAACCTGACAATCCGGCCTATTGCGCAGATATGACCTTTCAATATTACCTCCATACAGTGATTTTTTCTTTTTTTAAAAAAACCTATGGGATGCGCCTCCCCCGAGATGCACACCTGTGCCCCTGGACATGGCACATGCACCAAAGGTCAACACATGCGCAGTGTTGCTTCTGAAGCCAGTCACTTTTGGTTGCCAGCTTTGGAAGGAGGCTTCAGAGACACACTGCGCATGTCTGACATGTGCAGTGTGTCTCTCAGCTGGTCATTTTGGCAGGCTGTGAGGCAGAGCAGCAGATTCTGGCTGCAGCTCTGCCTTGGAGTTGGCTGAAATGGGGCGGGCTGAAGTCCAGTGCCACCAGAGGAGTTTCAAACTCCTCCAGCACATCACCCCCCTGCAGCGCATCACCCATGCACTGCAAAAAAGGTGGGGGTATGCCTTCCCCCTCAGGAGGATGCCAGAAAAAGGTGGGGGACAGTGTTCCAGCAGGAAACAAGCACTGCTTCCAAAGAGACAAGTCAGACAGGGCAGAACTTTTCAAACATACACAGCCAGCCAGGGGTCCAGCCAGGCTGCGCCCCCCCCCATCCTCCAGAGCTCATCAGGTAACACAGGACTGTTATAGTCTTGGCCTTGCTGCATTGGATGGACACAGATGTCCTACCTACCCATCCCTGCACACTTTCTGCCTAGCGACCAATAAGGGAACCTATTTAAGAAGAAAGACCAATTCCACCCTGAACATCAGACTGGGGAATGGCTGAACAGCCAGTCAGGCTGGGAACCAAAATTTCCTACCCAGTCCCAGATCCTAAGCATTTCAATTCCATCACATATATAATTTCCCTGTGGCTTGTCCTGCTGCAGAATTTTACATATTACATGTTTGACATGCTTCAGGAATGAGAAGAATGCTCAGAGAACAGTCATTGGAGGAGAGTAGTGTGAAACAGGGGAAGGTTGAGTAGGGAAACAGGTATGCTCCCTATCTACTGTGCCACTTCTCTACTTCCATTTGTGTCCATTAGGAGCCACTTCTGGTTGAAAACAACAGTTTTGACAGTTACATTGAATTTGAGCCTGGGAGTGATATTTCTACCTCAGCTTCTCCACCTACTGAGACACACAAGGCATAGTCAATGAATGAAAAATGTTCTACAAAATCTGCAGAATGGATTGGAAGATTTCTTGATGGAACTCCTCTTCAGATGTTGGTATTTTTCACTGCCCCACATTCAGAAATTCCCAGTATGGAGAAAACTAGCAGATCAAGAAGAAAAACTTGCATAGATTTCTCCCTAATGTGCTGGATAGAAAGAAATCTCCTTGGTTCTATGCCAGCCATTTTGCTGAGAAGGGTAAGTGAAGAGAGTAAGGTGAGGTAAGAATATGAGCTGAGTAAAGGAAATGGAAGGAGGGAGAGAACATAGGATACAGGTGCACGCAGGTTTCACATGTAACTGTCTCTCCTGCCTCTATTCTGATTTTACTCTCCCCTTCCATGTCAAACAGTCTTGTATTCCTACCTAATTACGATCACTTTCTGCCTCCACTACCAACTCACTGACACCCATGGACTGCGCAGGTGGTCTAGTTATGCTCACTAATCCAACACTCATTAACATCATGTCACTTCTGCCAGTACAAGGATAAAATTTGGCCAAAAAGTACCCTTCACCAACCCAAATAGTTGCAATATCAAGTGATGCCGCCCAGAATTCTTCCACTTTATTCTCTGTAAAGCGTACCAAATTTCCTTTGTATTGAGACTGTTTGATCACATTGTTAGATTCTGTGAGTTGAACTGAAACATTTTGTGTTTTTAACCCTTGGCAGAATGCTAGTCCTTCAGTATTTAATTGCTTTTCTGCATTCACCCTAACTGATCTCTTGAAAGTTAAATAAGTGAACTGAAGATTAAAAGAGGAGAAAAATAAAACCCAGTATCTCAAATTAATGCTCTTTTGTGCTCCAGCATTCAATGCTGCAATGGCTTTTCTTGTATAATGAGTAATGAGGAACAAAACAAACTCTCCGATGACTGCTTAGCAGCTTGCCACCTTGATCACCCAGCTCAAAAATTACTCGCCCAAATCTGACATACCCTAAGCATGGGACGTTCTATTTGATTTTGCAGTTCTCAGAGAACTGAAATTAATTCATCCCAGGGGCAAACGACCGGAGCTTGTTTACAAACTTGATTGTCTGTCTTTCAGTAGGCATCCAATTGCAGTGAAATCATTTTCCCCAGACCCTGTTAACTTGTTAAATTGCCTGTTAGATTCATCAATTTCCCTAGTGCCATCACACAAAATGAAAGGTCTTTTCCACTCTGAAGAGCATGCTTTAGAAACTTTTTCTCAGTTTGATTTTTATGAAGCATTTATCTCCCACAGGAAAGGACTTGAGTGGGATCCAATTTTTATGGATTTCAGGGCAGGTTCTGATTTCATTTTTCTCAGTGTTACGGATTAGGCTAATAACATCTGACCCATTAGGATTGACTCACAGCGAGATATCAATGAATTTCATTCTTTTGGCTGGCAAATTTGTGAGTCTGTCCAGACTAAACCAGTCTGAATGAGACAGGGTCAGTTTCATGGTTATTCATAGCAGTTGCAATAGCCCCCAGTCTGGTCATAAGACATGGTGGACTCCTAACTCCTGGTGATGGTGATGATGAGGTGAAGAAAAAGGAAAATGTTTCCATCTAAAATGGAAGCAGTGTGAGGGGGCTTCATAGACAAGTGTTCTTCAACCTGCCTCGGCAACAATCCTTCTTCTGTTTTATGCAATCCTAAATGACAATTAGTTTAGGCATAAGTCCTGTGCTGACCCGGTGGTGTCACAAAAATGCCATAAGACACTTGTGCAGCACTCCTGGAGGAGGATTAGGCCAATGCACAAACCTGCACTTGCCTCCCTACACCATCACAGGAATGGGAAGACTGATGAACTGTCCCAGCGTCAGTTAGGATTGCACCTTTAATGTCCTAAGCATTCCTTGTCTTGATAATATTTAGCAGAATGAGATCCCGCAGATCAGTGTCTACCTACATTGCTGTCACCATCTTGTTTATCCCTGACAAAAGCCTAAAGTGAGCTATCATCAAATCTAGTGCTGCAGATTTGTTACTCTACAAGGAAATGATGAAAGAATACACATTTTTTGAATATTTTTGATGTGCTTTTGATTGAATCCATAGATATGGATCCAAGGATATGGAGGGTCCACTGCAGTGAGAAAGTTTCTGCACTTCCTCCCTGCAAAGCCTTTATAGATACCATCTGTCCAAGCAAGCAAATTACTGTGGCTCATCTAAAAAGGAAAAAATAGTGCATATCCAACTAACAAATTGTGCTATGACATACTGCAGCGGGACAGAAAGATAAAAGAACAGAGAATCACAGCAGCATCCATGAAAAAAAGTTTAGGTGGATAATTATTATCACTTTTGATTGACAAGTCACTTGTTGATATGCTTCAGGACATTTACCAAATCAGAGGGAGAGGGGAGCAATGGAAATGGATGGCTCTTTTTAATTTTTAATTCCCATCGGCTAATTTGTAATTTGACTGAACTAGACAGCTTCAACCTTTCAAGTCCCATTAAAGTCAGTAGGATTCTTCTGACAAATATTCTCTAAAGTGCCTTCAAAAGGAGCATAAATTACAGGTGGTCTGCATGGCAATCTTGTCATTTTGGACATGCAGTTCAAATGGGGTGAGGTGTGCATGTTCTGGGTAAATCATTATTTGCTGAAATCCTAATTATTCTGGGAAACATGACTAGTTAGGATAGGTTTCCTACCATGCATGACCATAGACAAGCCTAAGTAAAGTGGAATCTTTTCTAAATACTGCCCCCCCCCTCCAGCAAACACATTTAAGTAACAGTTTCCATCCAGTTTCAGAAGCGGGTTACAATGCAATACAAGAGATCTGTAGTTAAATATAGAAAGTTATAATTGTCATCTGGTGCATGGATCTAGTCAAGACTTCATGGAGCCATAAAATCTATTTCTTATGTTTCTAACAAATGGCATAGGAAATGAACATAAGAACATAAGCCCATCTAGCCCAGCTTCATCTATCACATATCAGCCCACCAGATCCCTCAGCAAGCCTATAAGTTACCTGCAACCAAATGCCCTCACTGCATCTGGCTTTTTGAGGTTGTCCACCTCTACAACACACCCCTCATGGCTTGTAACCCGTGATGTCTTTTCCTCTAGTAATTTGTCCAATCCCTTCTTAAAGGCATTGATGCTAGATGCCATCATTCCTGACAGTGAGGGCAGTTTGACAGTGAAATAGACTGCCAAGGAAGGTGGTGGACTCTCCCTCACTGGGGATTATCAAGCAGAGGCTCAGTGACCACCTGTAGGAGATGCTCTACAAAGATTTCCTGATGCAGGCAGGGGGGTAGGATCAGTGGTGAGGATCAAATAAATTAACAACAGGTTCTATGTCCCATTAGTAACCGGTTTTCAGAACCAGGTGCTCATGAGTTTATAGAACCTGTGAGAACCTCTTGAAGCCCACCACTGGGTAGGACTAGATGATATGATGGGTTGCTTCCAACTCTGGGATTCTAATACCCAATTAGGCTGGCCTAAGACCCAGCACAAGCAGTAGGGGTGTCACAAAAGCCTGCACTAATCCTGGGGGAGAATTAGGCCAGTGCACAAACATGCGCTTGCCTCCTTACATCACCACAGGAATGGCAAGACTAATGAGTTGGGTCAGCCTAGGTTACAATTGCACCCATGGAGCTCTGCCTTGCTTCAGACAATACCTGAATATTCTTGAATGGATTTGTGAGATTCTTCCAAGGTTAAGAGGGGCAATCTCATTCAGGTTGCACTGTAATGTTAAAGGTAATCAAGAAACATTTGACAATCAAGTAGTGCCAATTTTGCAAACCTCACACCACCCCCAGGATATGTAACTGCTAGACAGCTCCTCGGCCAAGCTCCAGAAAGTCTATCACTCTTACACCTGATATTGAATTCTGGCTCCCATTTTTCCTGTTTCAGTATTTCCAACAGATGCTTAGATGAGGAATATTTGAGAAAAATCTTTTCAATGAATAGGGTTTTCTATAATTCTCTTCCACAAAACCAGGACAGCACCCCCTGTCAATCTTGCCATTATGTGAACACAATCCCAGTTTTCAGGGACATATGGCAACCCTATCTAAGGAGGTATTTCTTATGTGCAACTTCATGCCTGAAAAGATGAATTAAGACTTTTTAATGTTATTTCAGTAACTATTAAAAGTATTCTAGTGCAATTTTTAATAGATCTGCTTTCATACTTTATTCTTGGTTCTCTTGACTTTGTTCTCTATCTCATTCATTCTCAAAAAATTCACTGTTACTCTGTAATTTTTTTCTATTAATTATTTTATTTTTGGATTATAAGCTGCCTTTAACCCTTTTTTCAGAAGGGGAAAGGCAAGATAGGAATGCTTTAAACTAAATAAAATGAGACATTTAAGGTTAATTCTAGAGACCTGCAAAAATTGACTTCAGGAAGGACAGAAAAATCCACCAGGTATTGCCTTTGATTTCCAGTAGTTTTTGAATGGTTTGTCTCAATCTTCAAGCTTCTGTTGGTAAATTTGTATATGCCAGCCATGTGTGCTCATATTTAATAAATCTGAGCATTCAAAGACCAGCTGTACAGCTCTCTCAGTGGCAAGTCTCCATATTTGCATTCATTTGCTTGGCAGCTCATCAGAGACCGAGTATAGCAAAACTGTCAGAACAAGATATAAAGCATATTTATTTGGTTTAGCTTTGGATGGAACTGGAAGGGAAAGGTTGTCCCATTAAAATTTACTTTTCATGATTTTTTTTCAGGCTAACTGGTGTTTAATTTCTGAAACTGACCTATGCAATTCCTAGAGAGAGAGGGAAAACAAAGATTAAAAACAATCCAAAAACAGCATATTAGCACTTCCAATTCAACAATTTTTTTATTACATTGGATTTTCAGATTCAAATAAGCCAAATATAGAAATAGGTGCAGTGAGCTCATGTGCAGCTGCAGCAAAGGACTTTATTCAAAGATCATGTTTGAATAAAGAACACTACAGGGAACAGAGGGCAGAAACAGAGCCAACATAAGGCTGGCTGTGGTTCATGGTGACATTGCAACATGAACTGCTCACCAGAAATTAACATGGTGGAGCTGCAGATGGGTGAGAATATAGGGGAGGCAGGTGCATGCTGTCTAAAAGGCAACACGAGCCTCAATTTCTGGTCAGTGGAGAAGGAAGCTGATAATTCTTCATGCCCCTGTGAGCAGAAAGTACCAGATATATGAAATCAATGCAATGGAACATCCAATATCCTAGTACAGTCACAAATGGAGAGGGTGTGTGAAGTCTTTCTTGAAAATGGGTTAAATCCAGTGGTGGGCTCCAGCAGGTTCACACCTACTCTGTAGAACCGGTTGTTAATGAGAGATAGGACATATGGAGTATAAAAATAGCCATTTAAAAGTGGCTGCAAGATGGGCCTAGAACCGGTTGTTAATTTCTTTGAATCCCATCACTGGTTAAGTCAAACTCTTTCTGTCCAGAGATAGGGGCATGGATACCCTATTGGAGAATCAGAGACAACCCTGGAACTAAAGATTCACTTCTACAGTTCTGAGCCTCCTTCTACCCTCCAAGATAATCACATATAACAAGGGCTTGGGATATTCAGGAGCATATTTCCCAGTACAGTGACGCCTCACGTAAAGTATGTTTCACGTAACAAACAAAAATTTCTCTAGGATTCTGCTTCACATAACAAACTGTGCTTCACATAAAGAACACATTCGTTGGCAGTTGGGGCAAACGGGCTTGCCGGCAGCCTGTTTAAAAAGCATCAGGACTGCCTAGCACACCTGCCCATAGTGAAAGCAACACTTCCATGCTGTTCCTCCTGTGGCCGGGTGTCCAGTGGGCAGAGGGAGAGAAGAGCAGTGGAGAAGAGGGAGGCAGTTCAGGGCTAGCCAGAAGGGAGCAGGGGAGAGAGAGGCTCAGGATGGAGAGAAGGAAAAAGTGGGCAGACACTTTGAAGGTGTCTTGGATTGCAGCTTCCTCACCATGTCTACTCAGAAGTAAGCCCCATTGTATTAAATGGGTCTTTCTCCCAGGAAAGTGTCTTTAGGATTGCAGCCTAAGTAGACTTCATAAGATCATGCGCACTGAATGCATGTTTTGAATTCAATCCCAATGTTCTGTCATCATTTTTACATCCAGTTAATATTTTTATATGAATATTTTTGGGGTTGTGGAACCAATCATCTGAGTTCCCATTATTTCCTATGGGAAAATCCGCTTCACATAAAGAACATTTCACGTAACAAACATGCCTCCAGAACGAACTAAATTTGTTAGGTGAGGCATCACTGTACCTCTATACATGCCAGTTAAACATGATTTTATACCCTACTCCCTGACTTAACCTGATGTTGCGGAAATAAAATATCAAGAATATTTGTGGGTTCTGGGCAAGGTTGAGCACCAGTAAGCACTTCTGAGCACTGGTGGGCACCGCTGGGCACAACCAGGCACTGGAGGATAGCAGGGGGCAGTGGCAGGCAACAGCAGGCACTGGAAACCCCCACCAGGGAGCAGGTACAATTGGGCAGTGTACACCACTGGGCACCTCTATCAGGCACTGGTGTCCACCAGGCACCACCGAACAGCACCAGGCACTGGGCATTACTGATGGGCACCAGGCACAGTGCACAGGACACTAGGTGCCAGGCACCACCAGTCACTATACATCCCTTCTCCCAATGATTGAGATATACACCAACCTGAGCTCCTTAGAAAAAGGCCGGTAAAAAAATGTGCAGACTAAATAAATAAAGTCCCATTGGTTGCAGCAGTGAACTGTGATAATAACTGAGGCTCAGGCTAGACTTGAAGTTGCAAGCATTTTGAGTTGGCTTTTTATTTTATTTTTTGTAAAGCAGACCCAGGGGGTTGTTACACTGAGCAGAGGAAGGCTCTCAGGCACTCAGAATATGAAACCTTTTTCTTTGTCCATTATTTGGCTTGAGAATACTCTGCCCCAAGCTGTTTTTTCTCCCCATTCTCTCTCTTTGCCATCTCTCTGCTTGAACTTACAGCCAATAGAGATAGTTTCATTGACAAAAGTGACAATTGACAAGAAAAGAAAGCAGTAAGTTATTTCTACAGTTTAGAAGAATACAGGTGTTCAAAGTGTATCAGATTCTAGCTTTTCTGTTCTCTGGCTCTTAAAATACAGTTTTTTACTGTAAAACAAAAATACAGGGATATCTCTGGACAAAAGCATTTCTGTGTGTACTTCAGCTGTAGCAATGAATTCCTATTTGTTAGCCTCAGATGGGTGAATACCGAAGTTGTAGACAAAATAGGAATTCATTACCACAGTGAGTGAGAAATTATCTGCTTAAGGGACCTAACTGGGCTTTCACAATGAGCTCTTTCTAAAGTCCATTTCCGGGAGAAACTATATAACAAAAACACAAACAAAAGAAGCTTTTATGGTGATTTTTTTTAACCATTTACAGCTTTCCTTGAGTACATTTTCTTTTTCACACTTTGGCTTAAAGAAAGTGACTTTTATATCAGTGACATAATGCGCTTCCTTGTATCATGTAAATAGAACACGCAAAGATAATCTGAAGTGGAATCACAGTATATGGTCAATGGAATGGAGGTATTTTTCCCTGCCTGGCTGGCCAACTATGAGGTCAAATAAAATGATTGCCAAAGGGAGAAAATTAATAGAGACAGCACACCTCTGTTACTTGACTGCACTGCTCTTCTTTCTTCTACTTCTTGGATTAAAAATGGGAGAGGGGAACAGGAAGGAAGACATGTCAAGGGTAGGGGAATAATAACTTTGTAGAGTGGGAGAAGCAGGGATTGACACATCACAGAGTAAAGATAAGCAGCTTTTGGCATTCCACCTCAAGGTTCAGGTGGTTTTGGATCAGCCCCGTTTCATAACAAATAGAACATTTATGGTGGTCACTCTGGATAATAACTAAGGCCCCAATCTTTTTTCCTACGAGCTTAGAGCATTCAATGCTGCTGATGGAATGCTTACTGAAGGCTTTGGAAGAGGTGACCAGATATGTATCTTGCTGATGTTAAGTTCAAGGAGACTCAGTAGGTGATTCAGGGTGATGAAAGATAAAATTCTGGCATGTTCCTCTGCCACTGAGATTTTTCCCCATCATCCATAACCTACCCTCTGCCCACCGGTCTGCTTCCATAAACCCTGGCTAGGATTGGCCTTCATATCAGAGTGTATGGAAAAGGCACTGCCATGGTTCTAATATGGATCAGAAGCCGCCCCCCCCCCCACAATGTCCCATTGCCAATTTTATAAGCAAGCAACTTGGGCTGGTTATGTCATGGTCTTACTTATGCTCTGCAGACAGAAAGAATGAAAGAATCATTGCTGCAGTCACAATTTTGATCCCCTTTCAGGAAGTTTTGCTACTGGACAAAATGGAAGCTACATTATAACTATGCTAACAACAAATAAATCAGTATTACTAGCGAGAGATATATTAGACATGAATTAATATGCACAGCCTGCTGCAACAACTGGGAAACTAATTTATGTTTCGTCTAATAAATAAGATGGAAAAAATAATGACATTCTATGGTTTATACCGATATACAACCCATACTGAAAATTCACATTTATATCTTGCTAGTTTTGAGGAAAGAGTAAATCAGATTATGTGTGTTGCATTATAATGTCATTTCTGGGGCAATTCTTCCCAAATTCTTCCTACCTGAGGCATAGTACTTTCCCTGTCGACTGGGAAGCAATACTTCATTCTGTCATTCTTGAAAAAAACATATGCTTAGAGTGTCAACATTACCAATGCTCCTGGAGCTCTCCCCCTAAGACTGCCATCTTAAAGACATTTTTTTGAGAGTAAGACCACTTGAATAAAATGGGGCTAACTTTTGAGTAAAAATGGTTAGGATTGTGCTCTAAGTTTCTGTGTGCTTGCCATGTACTTTGATTTGTGGGAGAAAACTCAGAATTGTGAAACTCATGCAAAGATGCAAGAAGCAAACTTATCTGTGTAAATTTGTGTCGTCTAAGCCAGGGATCTTTAAACATTTCAATATGAGGGCCGCATTGTATATTTTACAAGTTTTCATGGGCTGAAAAAAAAATTATATTTTTTTTAAATAAATGCATAAGTTCTATTTTACTAGCCTTCAGTGTCCTATATGAGGAAAGCTGCTTTTTATGAGTAGAAAGTAATGGTCATTGAATTTTTCTCTGCATCCTTCTTCTGGATCAATTTCACATGAGCAAAAGGATTGTGGAATAACATTTAGATCACTTCTTCCCTTAAAGGCTTACGGGAGGAAGTGTTTCTATTTTGGTTCTGTTCATGGAATCCAGTGATAATTCCTCTATGGGGGGTGGAGAGAGAGAGAGAGAGAGAGAGAGAGAGAGAGAGAGAGAGAGAGAGAGAGAGAGAGAGAATTACATACACATGTAATACCTTTGAGAATTTACATGTCATAAAATTATTATTTTAATAGCTAAAAATATAAATCTGCCCCAGATTAATCTATCTATCTACAGTACACTTTTAAACTAAAAAGTCTTTACGACAGCTCGTTCCTTTCTGCTTAACAGGCACCAATTGATTGGCTTTAATGATGGCTGATACTTTTTTAACATCTCTTGTCAGAGATAAATTAAAGTAAACCATTTAAACCACTGCAAAAGTCCCTCTCAGATGCTTGATTAGCAATTAAGACCTAAGAATCAGCTGCCCATCATCCCAAAGCAGCTGTGTACAATTAAACTTTAGAAAGAGTCTGAAGTGAAATCACATTGCAGGGCAAACACATTAAGACAGTCATTAACACGTTTGCTCCACCTAAACATCACAAGAAAGCACCGATTAGCATATTTACAAGGCACTATATAAATTTCCTTTGTCTTGGTTTTCCACAGAATTGAAAGAGTAGTTAAAGGTAGTTGTTAGTACAGAGAATCTCAGGCTGTCAATTAATGCTCTAAAGCTTTGAGTCAGGGTGGGAAGCACCCAAAAAGTGCATATGCCATTGTTTGTTGATTGGGCTATTAGTCCAAACTTTAAGATGTCAAAAATATTTTTCTTTTTTTCTACTTGTAAGGTTATGTAAGGCTTGCAGAAGTGCACCATGAATGCCTTTCACAGTGAAAGAAAGAAAAGGCATTAAAATCTGACTTATTGTGATAATGATGCAACTGTGGGCTGATTGATGAGCTGATTTTATCATTCATAATCTATTTGTCTAGTTTTACCACTTGATGAATTCAGCCTAAATTCATTCTGCTTACATCCATTTTCTGCCTGCTGGGTTGTGTGGATGGACCATTGTATCTTGTTTCCCCAACGGACAGCAGGGATAGGCATCAAAAATCATGGTGGCATCTACCTTGGCTTTAAAAATAATGACTGACTTTCATTATCTTATAACTATATGCTTGAATTCTATACAGGAAAAATTACAATACTTTAGATTTTAAAAAAACGCAATTCCTAATGGGAAAAAACCTAAGCAGGAAATATGAGAACAATAATGTTGATTGATTCAAGATTCATTGCGTTCAGGTGTCTGAAAGAAATGGATGGCACTGAATCATAGAAAGTGTTTTATGTGCCACTGGAAATATTTGGATACTGCTGAGAGTGGTTCTTAATTTAATTTCAATAAAATACAGTACTTGTGACAGAAAGGTTTTTGAAATCCCCAAGCTTCATTCTCTTGAATGTATTAAATCCTAATTAAACAACTTTGGCAGTGTGGAAAGGTCCTTAAAAATGGATGTAAGTGAAATGGGATATGTAATTGCTAAGTTGGTGTGCAGGGGGCTTCTGGGAAATGAGATAGATCCACAGTTTAAACCACAGTAAAAGGACTGGTGAACTATCTAACACAGAGCACCTGTTAGAGATCAGATCACAGCCCTTTAAGTAGTGCTTACTTGTGGAGTGTCTTTTTGTCCCTTCTTTGATTGCTAATGAATGTAATTAACGTTACTTGCCAAAATTACAGATGTAAACACTCATTCTCAGAACTGGAGACCATATCCTGGCACCCTTGTGGAGGACATTAGTTTTTGATTTGTTTTTTAAAAAGTTGTTCATGATAAGGTTTCAGCCCTGCAAACTGGTGCCCCCAAACTGCCTTCACAAAGATTCTGTAGTGTCAACTGGAAGGATTCGTTTTCACACAGTTCTCCAGAAACTATGACTACTAAAGTTTACATTTTGTTAAAGCCTTGAGTTGAGACTTTAATTATCAGGAGTTGTAACATATCCTGCTGGAGAACCAATCAGTGATTTTACATGTTCGTTCATTCTTTCGTTTTTTCTTTCATTTGTTCTTTCTTTCTTAGTTGCAAGGGCACAGATTGCAAGTCCTCATTTTCTTCTAATGTGCAATATTATGACCATCCTCAAAAGTGTTTTATTATACTCTGGAAAACAATTCATTATACAAATATCACTCATATAATATAATCACCCTCAATCCTTAAGATGACATCTGGTGATAATAACTTAAGAGGTGTCTGAAATTAAAAGGCTGACCCTACAATCCAGAATAACTACGGGAGCATGTAAGAGACATTACGTGTACTCGAAATTACTGTACCACCTAGTGAAAACCTATGGAAAATTCATATTGCAATCCAGAGCAAATTGTTCTTACACCGGAGCAAGGACTCCCCGTAGTTACTCTGGATTGCGCCCTAAGTTTTAATTTCCCTCAAAATTCTTGCAGAAACCCAAGCCCTTCCAAATTTGCTTTAAGGAAAACTGGACCATGGTTATATTTTTATAACCAACTGCAATATTTTCAGTGCTGGAAGTTCTCCCTGGATCTTGCCATTCCGAAATACATGGTTCTGGCTATAGAACTGCAAGGATTTATTTATTTATTTACACCACCTTTCCATGCCAACACAAATGCCCAAGGCATCTCACAAAGATGGCTCACAACAACCTTGTGAAATAGGTGAGGCTGAGAGTGAGTGACTTGCCCAAGCTTCATGGCTGAAGGGGGATTTAAACGTAGGTCTTCCAGGTTTCAGTCTAACTCTCTAACCACTACACCATCCTGACTCTTGATTAGAAATTGATTTCTGGATCTTATGAATGCATTGCAGAGACCATATTTCATTCTAACCTTTCACTTAAACAAATTTCCAATGCTTCACTGATCAGTTAGGTACAGAAGCAAAATAAAGACATGGCTTACTTTGCTATGCAGTAGATTTATATTCATCTACACCAGGAGTGACTAAAACCTGACATGAGGTTAGATGCGGCTTGTGGTGAGTCTCAATGCAGCTGGTGGCAAGAACCCCCCAAGCAACACTTACAATCCACTCAATCTGTCTCAAATACACTCTTATATGTAAATTTATGTAAATTTATTCAAATTTGAAATGTAAATCATTTTTCCAGACCCCAACGTAGTGTTAGAGATTATGTGGCTCTAAGTGACCTACTAGGTCCCTTCCAACTCTATGATTCTATGATTCTAAGTTGTGTATAAACATAAAGGTGACTCCTAGTTGTGACTGACTACAGGGTGCAGTGCTCATCCCCGTTTCTAAGCCATTAGAGCCAGTGTTGTCTGAAGACATTTCCATGGTCAGGGGACTGGTATGACTATACGCCATGGCGCACGGAACGCTGTTTTACCTTCCCAAAGTGGCATCTATTTTACTACTTTAATGAAGTGGCATCTGTTTATTTACTTACATTTGCATGCTTTTGAATTGCTAGGTTGGCAGGAGCTGAGCTAAGGACAGGAGTTCACTTTGTTCTTGTAAGATCTGGGTCTTGAACCCTGGCCTGCAGGTTAACAGGCACAGTATCTTAACCACTTGCGCCACTACAGTCCTTAAGTTGTTGTACGGGTTGCTCCTATTGTCTGATAACAAGTCTATAGTTCTGCTCCCTTCTGTATCAGTTTTTGACCTGGTTTCCATAGAATGATGTTATCTGGTCTACAGCAGTCTCAGAGATTCCTTTCCACTTGAGATGATCTTGATTTTGATTTATGGTACCTTCATCCATTCGTAGTGATGGAGAAAATTAGCATAGTCAAGATGGATCTTTGCTCAGCATGAGCTACCTTCTTCATACCCATACATTATCATCCTGTCTTTCATTACAGACTTTTTTCCCAAATTTGTCCTTGGAACAACATTTTGTAGGTACTAGCAACAACTGAAACAATGTATACTTTAAATGAGAAAGGAACCCAATTGACTTGCATTTGAATAGCTTTCAAATAACAGGCTTAGGAATTGATACCTCTCTGTTTATAATACACCTAAACTTCATATTGTTTTCTTTTTTTCCTGTTTAACTCTTTTTCACTAAAAAGTCCCTGGAGTTTTTATATATACAAGTTTTTATATATACAATATATATAAATTGTAAATTGATTTTCAAGAATTTTCATGTGTTTCCTACCCAAATAGCTGGTACAAAAATATATAACCAAACATTTATTTATTTTTACAAGATTTACAAGATTTTTTTCTGTAAATATACAGAATGAATGATGCCTGCATGAATTCCATCTTCCAGCATGGTTGGAATTCCATGAATACCAACTGTGAATTCCATCTTAATTTAAAAAGGTGTCATCCACAGGTTGTACTGCTAGTTGTGATCAACTTTAAGATGTGGTTCTCATCCCCATTTCTAAGAATTTAGAGCCAAAGTCCAAAGACACTTCCACGTCTTGGGGCAGGAAAGACTGATGAAGGTGCCCGGAATGCTGTTTTATCTTCCTACCAAAGTGATACCTATTTATCTAGTTGCATTTACATGCTTTTGAACTGCTAGGTTGGCAGGAGCTGGGCTAAGGACGGACACTCACCCAATCTTATAGGACTTGCATCTTAAAGCCTGTCCTGCTAGTTAACAGACACAGTGTCTTAACCACTTACACCACCACAGACCTTGACCTTAATTAGAGCAGATTGATTTAGCACATAGGGACTGTGGGTGGTGCAAGTGGCTAAGACACTGTGCTTGTTAAGCAGCAGTCCAGGGTTCGAGACCCGGTTCCGCCCCATAAGACAGGGTGAGTTCCTGTCCTTAGCCCAGCTCTGCAACGCAGCTGGATCCAGTCATATCAGCTCTGCCTTTCCATTGGACTAATTCAGTGGTGTGGAGAGGGGGGATTTGCTGCTTGGGTAACAGCAAATCCTCCATAACAATCTAACCCACGCTTTCGTGCTTCGCATGCAGCGTATGCAGCGCCGAGCACGATACCATAGTCTTTCAAGACTGATGGAGGCCTGCTTTTTAATTTAGCTAATGCCAGCATCGTTGTTGCATCATTAGAGTTGCGAGCAGAATACAAGCTAATCCATGGAGAGAGAATTGTGGTGAGTTATGCTCTCACCATTTGTCACTTGCTTACTAACTTACTATAGCTTCCAAGATCTTTATGCATGTGTGTGTGTATTTGTGCAAGTGTGCACAAACACACACACACACACATACATACTCAGGCCTTCAGAGGACTGAAACCATCACTTCCAGTTTCTGGAACTTGAATACGGCCCTCTGAAGACTTCAGAAGAAATATAATTTATTGATTACAAGAAGACTATACAATGCATGCTTACTAGGAAATGGAGGACAATGAAGGTTTTTAGGACACAAGCCCCCAAGCTAAAAATAAGGACATGTCCTGGAAAAAGAGGATATATAGTCACCTTGTCCATGCACTCATGTCAGCAAAATAGCTGATATGGATCTAAAGAGGCCCATAGGTAGTCTGGTGGCCTTTCGGGAAATAATTTTTTTTTCACTTACCTCTTATCTAATTGCCTCCCATAGCATGTAGCATGAGCTCTGTGTTGGCACCATTACATGCTATGGAATGGCTGTTGATAGGATTGGGCTGTTTAAAAAAAATCAGTAAAACGTCAGAATGTATCTGACTTTTGGCTTCCACATTTTGCTAAATTCGTCACAGAAAAGTGATATGATATCTCGTGTCTTTGCCCAAAGATTATACTGACTAAAATTTGGGTCTACATAAAAAACAGAAAAAGCAATCCCTTCCTATGACAGGAATGCCTCTTCCATTCTTGGACAGAGCTTACATTCACAAAGTGGGATTTTGTTCTGAGAAACATTGCACTGGATGAAGGCCACTCATAAGCTAATGTCAGGGGCAAAGTTCTTCACCCAAATTTGTTTTGAAATTTGACTTTGGGGGATATTGAGTGAATATAAAGTAATGTGGGGATGTTCCACATGAGACACCAGATCCATGTAAATGGTCAATAGAAGGTAAATAGTTGGTTAGTTTCCTGTTCACAAAATGAGCCAACATTACACAGAGACCATTTTTCAATTACCTCCTCCGGGTAGTTGCTGTGACATTGATCAGCTCTGGCTGTTTCCTTGTCATTGACATGTGCAAATGTGTGGAGGAAGAGGACTTACTTGCAGAAAATGAATAGGGAGATAAGAACTTTCTAATTTTGTAGGGATTTCTCCCCCATACCTTGGCCTTGTTAGCTGCTGATATGGCTAGTATGAGCACACTCATGACTGTGCTCACTGACTACAAGGACAATGTGTGATAATCAAGTGAAACATTGCATGAACACTACATGAACATCGTGTGATGAAAAATTGCCTTCATAGAATATTGCTGTACATGCATATTGAAACAATGATTATAATGTAACAACGATTGTTCTGATGACTGTGTTATCCTGTGTATACTGAGCTATCTTGTAAAAGTGAATAAAAGGAGACATGCAAACTGACAGGCTAACTTGGCTCCCAGCTTTGCTCAGCCTTCCTCAGCTTCGCTCCTCCATTGCATCAACTTCCTGAGTTGTTGTCATCCCTTCATAATTTGAGGGGAAGAATAGTTGAAAATAAGAGAGAAAATAAAAATATCTCATCTGAAATTGGAGGGAAATGATGACATTTGCTCTGCATCAAGCAAAGCTTCAAAGCTGACAGCTACCTATGAGTGATGTGGCAAGGGGAGATCTGTGAACTTTTCAGAGCCTTGATGCCTATTGCTGAGTTCAAACTGATATGTGAAACATTGTGTGGGGGAGGATGGAGGGAGTTATTGCCCCATGGCAACAGTGTCACTGCAAATCATGTATGTTGGGAATTATTTTAATGTCCCAGAGGCAAAGTGTTGTCTCCTGTATGACATGAGAACCACGAAAGATAAATCTCTTGGCAGAAAAATATGACCCATGTGCCTGCAGGCAAGCTAAATTCCAACCAAGTCCTAATTTGAGACAGAGAACTGAAAAACGAATTGACAAGCTCACCAACCGAGGTCTCTTGGCTGATTGCAACCAGCATGGCATTAATCTGTATGCTCAGTCGTAGGACGGTTTTCTTCTGAGCAGAATTGCTCAGGAGAAAATTTCTCCTCCACATTCATCATGATGTAAATGGGAGATTCCTTCTTGCATATGTATTTTGCCCAGCATTGGGAAGAATCCTGTGTGGCTTGACTCAAGTCGAGTATAGAGTCACCACACCCCCAGACTTGCGTCAAAAAGGAGTCATAATTTATGACTCCTTTAGTCACCCCTTGATGACTGGATTTGCCCACCCCTTTGAAAAAGCCAGCCATGGAAAAATAGGAGTGCTATTGCCTGCTTATGCATCAGAGCTTTTTTTATACTACCCCACTGTCCCCATCCATATATAATCTACCCCTGCTGGATTTATTGCACCCATTTTAGGCATGGCTGCACCAGTGTGAGAAAAAAAAAGATGTGATGAGATTTAAGAGATCACTGAAGAATAATGAATTGCAACTACAGTGCAAATATGATGTATAAAGTAAAATTTTCTTGATGATGGTGTTGTAAAATTGTCTATGGTCTGTACTACTGGACTGTCCAATTCTATCTCCAATTGCACTGGGTGCTGCACCCTGATGTGCCAAAATAGTTAAATAATGCGAAAAAATGCTGGGTACAGCACAAATGGCTGTTACGTCCCCCTTCTCCTGAAAAAGGGCACAGGAGCAATAACAGGTCTTCATCTACTTAGCTGGAGCAGACTGTATCAGGTTTTTTAGCTGACATGGAGCATAAGCTCAGGAAGTACAGGATTCTGCTAGTCCCACTCCCTTCTGCCTCAGGTCCTCCCCCTGTCCCACTCTTCTGCAGCTCAGAACACCTTTCCCCATTCTAAAGTCCCTTATCACCAATTACTGCTCTTAACTGTTCCCAGGTGGCATCTATCTGGCATTGAGTTCAGTGCTGAAATGGCTTCAGTCCTGACTACTCTTAGGAGAAGGATGTGGAGGATGTTTGTGATATCCAGTGCCGGCACTGGAACTCAACACCACTGAAATATGTCAGGATTGGCCCTCTGTGTCTAGGTGGCAGTCTGCAATGACTGACACTGCAATCCTAACCCCTGGTCAGGCTGGCACAAACCCTGGCACAAGTTCCAGGCTGGCCTGGGTGTGTCACAAAAGTGCTGTAAGGCAGTTCTACACCACCCCTGGGGAGCTAGGCAAGCGCACAGATATGCACCAGCCTTCCCACACCACCACAGGAAAAGGGAGATGCATAAGTTGTGTTGGCTTAAATCAATTAGAATTGCACCCTCAATGCTCTTCATTCACACATGAAAATCCTACGTTTTGAAAACAGTATTCTGGAACATCCAGAAGGAGGTAAGGTTGAGTCAGGTTCTTTCATAACTTTCTCTTTTAAAAGTTTTATTAAACATAAATATTTTCTAATTTATAAGTGTGTAACAGGACAATCCAGAGCAACTAATCTGTCCACATAAGAGCCCTTAGGTTGTCCTATCTAACACTAGGTTGGAGCAGCTGCAAGATGCTCCAGCCCAGTTACTTTGAAGGAGGCTTAGGGCAGAGCAAGGCAAGATAGGGTGCCTTAAGAGAGGTGGACCTGCTCTGCCCTAACTGCTCTGCCCTAAGCAGTTCAGGAGAGGCAAGTTGAGGGCATGTTTAGCATTGCCTAGGGCAGAGCAGTTACTCTGTATCCAGAGCCTGTTTCCAAGGCAGAAATGCCCTCTTCCAGACCTCAGAGTTATACCACCTCAGGAGCAGGTATAGTAATGAGTAGACCCATAGGGGTCCATGATAAGGCCCGAGTAAGAATGGCAGTGTTGACCAAAAATCTGAGTTCTTGGCCATCCTAGCTGCAACCCCTTCCTCTCAACCTCAGGATATGGAACAAACTACGGCTGCCCACAAAGCTCAAGATACAGAGGCCACTCCAAGAAGCCCCTTGTATTCACTGTAGAATGTACTGGCATCTCATCAGGGACTCCTTATAAGGCAGGCACCCAGTGGCATCACCAGACTGGTGCGGCTGGTGTGGGCTGTGGGCTGCATTGGGTGATGCGCTCCGTATGGGGTGATGTGCCGGAGGAGTTTGACTGTCCTTTGGCAGGCCCCGGGCGTCAGCACACCCATTCAGGCCTGTTCCAAGGCGGAGCAGCAGCCAGAAGCTGCCACTTGTCTGAGGAGCTGGCCTGAACGGCCATCTGAGGTGCACTGCGCAGAAACACACTGAGCATGCCGAACAGCTTCAGAGGAGACTTCCTTAGAGCAGAGAAAGTCCGCGCCTCTGCACAGCCATTCGGCCTCACTCAGGAGGCGGAGCGGCAGCCGAATGGCTTCAGAAAGAATACTGCACAGGCACCAACTCTGACGCCTGCACAGTCTCCTCTGAAGCCGAAAGGCACCAGAGATGGTGCATGCACAGTACTCTTTCTGAAGCCAGTTGGCTTCAGAAACAAGTGCGCAAGCACCAACTTTGGCGACTGCGCAGTCCACGTAGGGGGTGCACGCATCCCAAGGGTGACACACAGACTTCCGCACCGGGTGATGCTCAGAGTCGTGTCACCACTGTAAGCACCACAGCTGTTCCTTGTTCAGTGTGATCTGAGGGGTGTCTCCTCAGGAGCAAATCCTCCCCATATGCCAATTACTTAGCATGCTCTGGAGCAGTTAGGGCAGCCCAGGCTTCCTGACTCTCTGGATTCAGCATAACTTTCTGCTCTGGATACAGAATAGTTAGGAGAGTGCAGTTAGGTCAGAGCAGGCTGAATTTGCTCTGGATTGTGTCCTGTGTGTGTGTGTGTGTGTGTGTGTGTGAGAGAGAGAGAGAGAGAGAGAGAGAGAGCTAGACAGAGAATGTATTCAGTTCTGAAGTCTTTCCCCTGCAGTCTAAAATACTACAAGTCAGAAACAGTTTGATCATACAATGAACTATTTCTCTAGAGATGCTCTGAGTTGTAATAATAACTGAAGTGGGATTTGAGCCTTTCAGAGCATCACCCCACAGGATCACATTGGCAGACTTCCTATTATTTAAGGAAAGATGTCTGAAATGGCTACAAAAAATGATTGCTTTTCCCTGTTGTTTACAGCACATTTCATGGTAAATTGATCTAATCTATTAAGATATTAATCATATTTTAGGTATAGGGGCATGGGCATGGTGGTGTGAATATGTGTTTCTGTGTGTAATTACTCTAAATGTATAGTTACAGAAGGAGTGCTTTTCATTGGTTGCAATTTCTTTTTTCTTTCTTTTCTTTTTTTTTTTGGACAAACGGGAATAAGATTTCCTACATCTGCATAAAATATAAATGAGCTGCAACCCTGTTATAAATAACAAAATTCTCAGAGGCCTCTCAACAAATCGCCTACAAAGAACAATTCTTAGAGACCAGGAAATTAGTAATATGTGCTTAGCTGCTGCAATTTATTTATTAGGTTACAGAGGTAGTTAGAAAGTGTTTTGGTCAAGAGCAACTGAAAGCTTCACTGATATTTGCGCAAAGGAGTTGGGAAGATATTGATAATCATAGAACCACAGAATCCCAGAGTTGGAAGGGACCTAGTAGGTCATCTAGTCCTACCCCCTGCCTGTAGCAGGAAATCCCCCTAGAGATCCCCGACAGGTGCTTGTCGAGCCTCTGCTTGAAGATCCCCAGTGAGGGAGAGTCCACCATCTCCCTTGGCAATCTGTTCCACTGCTGAATCGCCCTCACCATCGGAATTATTTTCCTGATATCAAACCAGAATCTCCTTTCTTGTAGTTTGTACCCATTGGTTCAAGTTCTGCTTTCAGTAGCAGCTATGAACAAATGAGCCCCTTCCTCCCTATGACAGCCCTTCAGGTATCTGAAGAGGGCAATTATGTCTCCTCTCAGCCTCCTCTTCTCCAGGCTGAATATCCCAAGTTCCCCCAACCTTTCCTCATAGGGCTTCCCTTCCATCCCACTGATCATTCTTGTTGCTCTCCTCTGGACTTGCTCCAGTTTGGCTGCATCTTTCATAAAGTGAGGTGCCCAGAACTGAACACAGTACTCAAGGTGAGGTCTGACCAATGCTGAATAAAGAGGAACTGTAACTTCTCATGATTTGGAAACTACTCTTAATGCTGCCTAAAATGACATTTGCCTTCTTTGCAGACACATCACACTGCTGACTCATGTTTAGCTTGTGATCCTCGGCGACTCCAAGATCCCGCTCACATCTTGTGGGCCAAGCCAAGTATCCCCCATTTTATACCTTTGTTTTTGGTTTTATTGCCTAAGTGCAGAACCTTGCACTTCTTCCTGTTGAAATTCATTGTTACAGCCCAGTATTCTAGTTTATCCAGATCCTCCTGGAGGTTTCTCCTGTCTTCTGTTGTGTTTGCTACTCCTCCCAGCTTGGTGTCATCTGCAAAATTGATTAGGCTCCCCCGTATCTCTTCCACCAAGTTATTAATGAAAATGTTAAAGAGAACCAGTCCCAAGACAGAGCGCTGGGGTACCCCACTTGAAACCGATCACCAGGTTGACACAGAACCATTTACTAAAACCCTTTGAGTGAGGCCATCAAGCCAATTGCAGATCGAGCTAACGATTGCCTCGTCTAGCCCATATTTTTCCAGCTTCCCAATTAAGATGTCATGTGGGACCTTGTCAAATGCTTTGCTGAAGTCAAGATAAATGACATCCAAATCATTGCCGCTGTCCAGTAAGCTTGTAACCCAATCAAAAAAAGAGATCAGATTTGTCTGGCAAGATTTATTCTTGGTAAATCCATGCTGGGGTCTTTTGATCACCTAGTACTTGTCTAGATGTACACAAATTGTGTTTTTTACAATTTGTTCTAATATCTTCCTCGGTATTGAAGTCAAATTGACTGGTCTATAATTTCCCGGGTCTTCTTTTTCCCCCTTCTTAAAGATTGGGACTACATTAGCCCTCTTTCAGTCCACTGGCACTTCTCAACTCCTCAAGGATTTCTCAAAGATGTTCGACAGGCTCTGGAAGGACATCTGCCAGTTCCTTAAGAACTCTAGGATGCAGCTCATCCAGTTGAAATGACTTGAATTCATTGAGGCCAGTTAAGTGGTTTCGAACCAGTTCTCTATCAATCTTAATCTGTTGTTCAGCACCATCCATGTTTCCATTACTTCTTTGGGGATGCAACCACATCCCCTCATCAGCCAATGATCCTGTTCCCCCATTTGCCCTCCTTCTGATAATAGATGGACGCAAAGTAGGAGGCTCAGGTTACCCACCCAGCTGTTGTGGCATTGTTGGGAAAAGCCTTAAAGCAAGCATAGGACAGGCAGAGTTCTAGCCACTGAAATTCAACCAAACTGCTGGAGATGTTCACCATCTGCTGCTTTGGCATTTAAAGAAAAGGGTTGTCAAGAATTAAATCTGCCACCTCTGCCCCCCCCCCACCCTCCACACACACCCAGAACTTGAATTCTAAAATATGGCATTTATTTTCCCTTATCTATCCTCTTCTTGGCAGGCCTAAATGTAAAGGGTAGATCGTAAGTAGCACCTGTCCAAGTTGGTGAAGTTTGACTAGATAACATTAATAGATGTCTACACAGTATGTTAGCACCTCCAAGTCAATGACATCTACCAGCCATGAAAGTTCAATCAAACCTCCTGGTTGTTGGTTATTTTCTCTGCCTGTCTCTTGTTCTAAGGTTCACTTGGCAGCTCAGAACGCATGGCTCATGGGTGTCACAAGTTGAGCAGGTCTGGCATTGGAATTGAAATTGTTGTATGACTTTAACAGCAGCATGTGAATGCAAAGCAGCAGTCTAATCTGTTGCAAGATGGTATGCTTTTTCAGAAGTAAAAGGTATCCCTCCAGGCAAATAAAAGGTGATAGAAGCATGCATTTCCTTCTTTGCACTCCTGTGATTGCTAAGCAATCATAACATAACAAAATATCACTCCCCTCAGATATGAAAATATAGGCATCCCTCACTTATCGGACAGGTTAGGAACATGTTAGGGACCCTAATAAATGTGTATATATCACTTTTAAAAAAGTGTTGTCAAAGCACTGAAAATTAGAGGAAAAAAATGATCCCCAGTCCCAAAGATGCAATCAAAAAGACAACACTGAAAATGATGCCGTAGAGGGATTTCTCACTTTGCTATATATAAGAAAATAATCACTTTAATAGTGCTTGTTTCCCTAGTTAGTGGGGAGAGGAGTAGATTTGTACCTGATTGGCTGATGGGAGAAGCAAGTGGGAGGTTGACTGTAAAATTATTGGAGTGGAGGATATTAGCCTGATATTTTAGGCCAGAAGTCATTCTTCTCTGTATTAAGTGGTGATGAGATTCCTGATGAATGCTAAGGAAACGTTCCTCTTTCTCACCCACCTGTTTTCTCTCCTCCCCTCCTCTCCCCACTATTACATAGCCCTGTATTTTCAGCTCCTATTTCCACTGAATTTTTTAAATTATGCACACTGCTCACCCTCCATTCTCTCTTCCTGGGTTTCTCAAACATCCTTCAAACATAAGGAGTTTTTCTTTATTCTCCCTAGATCAGGGATGTCAAACTGGTTTCGTACAAAGGGCTAAAGTTAGCATTCATGACACCTGCTGATGGTCAGAAGTGATATAATTAAGCCGATGATGGCCAGAAATAGGCACTTTGTACACATGTTGAAACTCATTAGCTAAAAATGACAGAAGAGAAAATGTGCAGATCTTGTTCATGATTTTAAGGGAGCCTAATTATTAAACTGGGAGATCCCAATTACAATTGGAGGGGAGGCAGATAAATTGCTTGTAGGCTCTGTATTTGGAATATGGGCATTATGTTTTACACCCCTGACCTAGGTGTTTAGGACCCAGTTGTGGAAACATTGTCTACATTTCCTTTGCACTTTTTATTCCTCCTCTCTGTTATTGTATTCTTACTCACCCCCCCCCCCCCCAAAAGCTATTTATTGGTGTACCTTTAGCCTTGCCTTTATTTTCATTACATTTTATTCCATAGAATTGCACCATGGGCCGCTGCACTTGGTCCTTGTACATGCAATAGATTTTTTTCTATTACATTAATACATTAATTAATGTATTAATTAATTAATATATTAATGTATTAATACATTAATACATTAGAGGTGGAAGATTAGAGGTGAATTTTCCTGAGCTGGTTTATAATACGCATGAGAACTCTGATGCAGACATATGAAAACTATAAACTGTTAGCCACACATCTCTTGCACAGTGAAAATTAAACAGAACTAGCCAGATGAAACCAAAAACTCATAGAGATATAAACTGTTGACAGGCAATGGGGAGATTCCACGTTGGAGCATTGCTTCCAACAATTCCTCACAGACCAGAGGCTCATTCAAGACTTGTCAAATTGGGGGTCCCCAATAAATGGCTCCTGGCTTGGGGTTTGCCCATTCCTGACTTAGAGCATACCTGGTAACTCACCTTAGAAGCCAGATTAAATTTATATTTTATTCAACCAAATCTCATTCATGCTTTAACTCATCACCAGTCCCACTGAGTTCAAAGGGGGCATCAGGTTTTTTGTGTGCATAAGGATTGCAACCTTTATTCCAAAACTGATAGGAAAACAAGTTGTGCCAAATCGGCCTATTCCTTGGGGAAAGAAATACAAAACTGGAAAAAGATGATGTTGTGATTATGTCAGGAATGTCTGGAAAAATAGAGATTGTGATTTATTTTGACGTATGTCAGTACCATAAAAATTCTCAAGAAAGAGAGACACTCATCATTCATGAAATGTCAAATTGCCCAAGGCAGCTTTTGGGAACCAAATTGTTCATGGAATTAGAATGAGTGTTTACTTATGGAAGAATGCAACTCAAAATATTTTCAATTTCCCAGCAGCAAAAAAGTCAAACTGGTTGCAACAATATAAACATCTTTCTAAGTGCAACAGCCTACCCAAAGAAAGTTAAAACAAAAATAAAAATTCAGTCAATGACATGTATTAATTCAAACAGCCAATTCATGTTTGGATATAACAAGTCATAAAATAATTGTAGATACAATGTTCTTCTCCATCATTACCCTCAGTCTTATCCAGTTAATCAAGTTAACAGTGTGAAGACTTTTCACTTGCGGCGAAAGAAGTCCATGCTAAACATAGATAATGGTCTGGCCCCAGCCTTTTCCATGATATTTGGAAATTTTCCATACTTTGGTTACTATCTTAATAGCACTCTCCTGGGAGTAAGCCCAATTTAACTTAGGACAAAATCCAGAGTAAGTAGGGGAGTAAGTAGGGGAGTAAGTAGGGGACCCCTTGCTCTGGTGTAAGAGCAATTTACTCTGGATACCAATATGAATTTCCTATAGGTTTTCACTAGGTGGTGCAGTAACTACGGGTGCACATTAATCCCTACAATCCAGAGTAATTATGGGAGCATGTAAGGGACATTATGTGCACCCGTAGTTATGGCATCGTCTAGTGCAGTGGTTCTCAATCTTCCTAACGCCGTGACCCCTTTATAAGTTCCTCATGTTGTGGGGACCCTCAACCATAAAATTATTTTTGTTGCTACTTTAGAACTGTAACTTTGCTACTGTTATGAATCATAATGTAAATATCCGATATGCAGGATGTATTTTCATTGTTACATATGAAATGTGTGTTCTATGCACACATTGAACACAATGGGATTTATTTCAGAGTAGGCATGCATAAGATTGGGCCCTGAGGCTGAAATCCTATCCACATTTACATGGGAGTAAAGGCCCCCTGACTATAATGGGATTTATTTCAGAGTAGGCATGTATAGGATTGGGCCCTGAGGCTGTCAGCCCCAGTGCGTGCGCAGCTACAGCTGGTGGTCTGGCAAGCCTGACCTGGCCCCCTGCACCAGGGGTCTTTAGGCGACCCCCAGGAAAGCTGTAGGTGACCCCCAAAGGAGTCCCAACCCCCACTTTGAGAAACGCTGATCTAGTGAAAACCTATGGGAAATTCATATTGTAATCCAGACTAAATTGTTCTTACACCGGAGCAAGGACTCCCCCGTAGTTACTCTGGATTGTGCCCAATGTCTCTTATGTGCTCCCGTAGTTACTCTGGATTTGGGGGCTAATGGAACTTACATCTGAGTAGATACTATTAGGATTAGACACTATTAGGATATAGTTTTATTTAGAAATGCCAACCTAGATGACTTTTAATACAAGGCAGTGTATAGAATTCACCCATAAGAACAATAAAAATAAATACCAACAATATCATTTTACAAAGATATGTTTCCCACTCCCTGAATTTGTCTTTCCTTCCTGTCATTAATTGTTCAGGTAAACATTTTTAAATGTCTTGGGTGTATTTTTGCACTCGACTATGCATAGCTATGTACTAAAATTAAAGTATAAATTAGCTCTTTGTGGATAATTTGTACGCACACCTATTCCATTCTAGACAGATTTGAAGAATGGCATCAATACAAAGGTTAAATGCTAACTGGAATAGCCGTATAATAAAGGAGGAAGCTGGACAGTACCAGGCAGTCATTAAAAAAAATCTCATCCAGATAATTCATTATTGAGCAGAACAAGCTTCATCTAATTGTATATTGCCTCATCTATTTTATGTAATAAAATTAAAAATCTGTTTCTAAGACTCTAAAGAAGACACAGTTATCCATTTTTGTGAAGGACATTAAAAAAGCCTTTAATGGTAATCTGTCATATTTATAACGCTGGCACTTAACTGACAATTGTTCGGAAATCTATTCATGATGATACACAAAAGAGCCCTTTACAACTTTATCCTAAAGAATATTTCATTAATAACATTCTTATGATTATAGCAAATTATTTTATTAATAATAATGTTTTATAGAGCACTTTTCCTCTGAAGAACTTAGACCAGTTTTCATATAGCTCCCAGTGGGTCTCCAGACCTCCTAGTTACATATACCTTATCAGAGCAAAACAACCCAGGCTGCAATCCTAACTTGAGTTAGGCTGGCATAAGTCTTTGGCATCAGCCTTTGGAGTGAGCTAAATGGCAAGAGTCAAAGGGCTCTTGTCCTGTGGCTCTTAGCCTGTGAATCAGAGCCTGTGAACAAAGGGGACTTGAGAAGAGGGCAGAAGTTCATCATTTCACTCCTCCCAGTCAACTTACTCCAAGAAAGACAACAGTTGGAGGCCTCAGCGGGACCAGTCAAGACTACTGCTGGAAGCTTGTGTCAACTTGACAGGAACTAGAAGGCAAGACCACAGTTGACGTGACATGCAGCACATGTGCCGTGTTTGTCTTCTTGCCCAGTGACCTCAGGGATTATCAATGCTCCAACTGCAAACTGGTTGCACTGCTGGAGGAGAAGGTGACAGCATTGGAGGGAGAAGTATCCACACTTTGTCAAATTAAGGCATCTGAGAAATTCAGTTATTCAATGTGTTTGGGTAAAGGTTGGGGGGAAAACAAGAAATAAAATATTGTGGTGGGCGTCTACTATAGATCGCCAGGCCATAGAGAAGAAGTGGATGATGTCTTCTTGAGGCATTGCAAGAAAATATGAGGTAGTAGTAAAGGGGGAACTTCAACTATTCAGACAGTTGTTGGGAGATAAACTTAGCCAAGCATGGAAGCTCCTATAAATTCCCTGATGGGCCTGGAAGATAACTTCATGGTTCAGAAAGTGGAGAAAGCGACAAGGGGAAGGGCCATCCTTGACCTGATCTTAAATAGTGGTGAAGAACTGATTGACCAGGTCAACATAATGGGAATGTTAGAGAAAGCAATGATGAACTGCTGGAATTTAAGAATATTATGGGAAATAAAAGTGCACAGTGAAACCTATATATCGAACTTCAAGAAGGCTGATTTCAACAGGCTGAGAGGAATCATAGGCAGGATCCCATGGGTTGATGAACTAACGGGAAAAGGGGCCCAAGATGGGGGGAGCTCCTTAAGAGGAAACTTCTACAAAAGCAGGCAGATAGCCCGGTTCTGTAAGGAGTGGGTCAGGAATGCTAAAGCTCAGTATGAGCTGAGGCTGGCCAGGGGAGTCAAGGATAACAAAAAGAGTTTCTTTAGATATGCCCAAAGAAATTGGAGGAGAAACAAAGGGGGGGGGGGGGCTGCTCCTGACAAAGATGGACAACAGGTGTCTGGAAACCAGGAGAAGGCAGAGCTGATCAAATCTTACTTTGCGTCAGACAGGTGCTACTTACAGTCGACACTTTACATTTAGGCCTGCCAAGAAGAGGATAGATAGAAGAAAATAAATGCCATATTTTAGATTTCAAGTTCTCTCTCTCTCTCTCTCTCTCTCTCTCTCTCTCTCTCTCTCTCTCTCTCTCTCTCTCTGTGTGTGTGTGTGTGTGTGTCTGTGTCTGTGTCTGTGTGTGGCAGCAGTGGCAGACTTGATTCTTGACAACCCTTTCCTTTAAATGCCAAAGCAGCAGATGGTGAACATCTTCAGCTGTTTTGGTTGAATTTCACTGGCTAGAACTCTGCCTGTCCTATGCTTACTTTAAGGCTTTTCCCAACAATGCCACAGCAGCTGGGTGGGTAACCTGAGCCTCCTACTTTGCATCCATCTATTATCGGAAGGTGGGCTGTGCAAATGGAGGTACGGGATTGTTGGCTGATGAGGGGATATGCTTGCATCCCCAAAGAGGTAATGGAAACATGGATGTTGCAGAATAGCAGATTGAAATTGACAGAGAACTGGTTTGAAACCACTTAACTGGTGTAAATGAATTCAGGTCATTTGGACTGAATAAGCTGCTTCCTAGAGTTCTTAAGGAACTGGCAGATGTCCTTGCAGAGCCTCTGTCGATCATCTTTGAGAAATCCTTGAGGAGTGGAGAAGTGCCACTGGACTGGAAGAGGGCAAATGTAGTCCCAATTTTTAAGAAGGGGAAAAAAAAAGACCCGGGAAATTGTAGACCAGTCAGTTGGACTTCAATCCCAGGCAAGATATTAGAACAAATCATAAAACACACAATTTGTGCACATCTAGGCAAGTAGATGTGCTGTGGATGTCATTTATTTTGACATCAGCAAAGCATTTGACAAGGTCTATTTGACATGACATTTTAATTGGGAAGTTGGAAAAATATGGGCTAGATGAGGCAATCATTAGGTGGATCTGCAACTGACTCTACAGCTGCACTCAAAGGGTTCTAGTAAATGTTTGTGCATCAACCTGGAGGTCAGTTTCAAGTGGGGTGCCTCAGGGCTCTGTCTTGGGCCTGGTTCTCTTTAATATCTTCATCAATGACTTGGAAGAAGGGATACGAGGGAGCCTCATCAAATTTGTGCACAATAGCAAGCTGGGAGGAGTAGCAAACACAACAGATGACATGAAAAACCTCCAGGAGGATCTGGATAAACTGGAATACTGGGCTGTATTAGAAATACATATAGAAATAGAATGAAATAGAATGAATTTCAACAGAAATACATATGAAATAGAATGAATTTCAACAGGGAGAAGTGCAAGGTTCTGCACTTGGGCAATAAAAACCAAAAACACAGGTATAAAATGGGGGATACGTGACTTGGCAGCACAACCTGTGAGCCGGATCTTGGCGTCGCCGTGGATCACAAGCTGAACATGAGTCAGCAGTGTGATGTGTCTGCAAAGAAAGCAAATGCCATTTTAGGCTGCATTAAGAGGACTGTAGCTTCCAAGTCGCGAGAAGTTCAGGTTCCTCTTTATTCAGCATTGGTCGGACCTCACCTTGAGTACTGTGTTCAGTTCTGGGCACCTCACTTTAAGAAAGATGCAGCCAAACTGGAGCAAGTCCAGAGGAGAGCGACAAGAATGATCAGTGGGATGGAAGGGAAGCCTTATGAGGGAACTTGGGATGTTCAGCCTGGAGAAGAGGAGGCTGAGGGGAGACATGATTGCCCTCTTTAGATACCTGAAGGGCTGTCATATGGAGGAAGGGGCTCATTTGTTCATAGCTGCCTCTGAAGGCAGAACTAGAACTAGGGTACAAACTGCAAGAATGGAGATTCCAGTTGGATATCAGGAAAAGTTCCTGACGGTGAGGATGGTTTGGCAGTGGAACAGATTGCCAAGAGAGATGGTGGACTCTCCCTCACTGAGGATCTTCAAGCAGAGGCTCGACAAGCACCTGTTGGAGATGCTCTAGGATGATTTCCTGCTACAGGCAGTAGGTTGCACAAGCTGACCTACTATGTCCCTTCCAACTCTAGGATTCTATGGTTTTATAATTCTGTGTCTCAACATAAGTCTTGTGCTAGTCTGGGGGTGTCTCAAAAGTGCTGTTAGCACTCCTGGGGGGAGGTTTAGGCCAATGCACAGATATGCGCCAGCCTCCCACACCACCACCGGAAAGGGAAGACAGATAAGTTATACCTACCTAAATTGGCTAGGACTGTGCCCCCCATACCTTTCTTAGATGCAATATTTTACGTCCATGGATACCGGTGCATGAGTGAACCAGCTGGCACAGAAGTTTGCTTGCTGACTGATTGGTGTTCGCCTGTTGTTGGCTAAACATTAGAAAAACACCAGCACAATGCTTCACTTTCAGAATTCAGACACTGGTGTAAATCTTGGCAGCAGAGAGGCTAAAATGGGTATAACTTAGAAGACATCTGGCTGGGATAAGATTATAATACCGTTAGTGCAGAGCAGTGGTGCAAGATCTATCAGCAAGATAAATGGCATTAAGCAGTATAACACGTTGTTTTCAGCACCATTCTAAGCTATTCTAATGCTTTTAGTAAAACAAGACTGCATAATTTATCATGCACAATGTAAGTACATTCAGTTTAATGTTCATTATAGGAAAAGGTACTCAACTGAATCACTCGTGTATATGTGTTATTATGAGCCTTATTGCAGTGTTTAGTGTAGTAAAACTAACCTGCAATTCACCATCTGTAAAATGCTTGGCCAACGGTGACACGTAACTCCATTCTTCTAGCAAATAGATCAATCTGGCTACATCATATGACTTATCCTGCTTTCTTCACATGCATGAATAGAATGCATGGTATTTTGGAACAGCTTCTGCATGCATGATCTGCCTGATCTGCTCTATCTCCACCATGATTCACAACTGGCAGAACCCAGGGAGACCAGTTAGAATGGAAGACAGAGTGCCTCTACTTTTAAGCATTGCATAGAAAAGGGAATTGAGGCAGGTGCTGCTTTTCAAACCCTTCTATGTTGAGCTAAACCTGCCAAAATTCTCTCTTCTATGCCATGGTTAAAGGTACAGGCACTTCATCCTCCATTCTGTATGGCAGTGATTTTCAACCAGTGTGCCGCAGATAGTCCTCAGGTGTGCTGCAGGATTTGGGGAAAAGTCATTTATTAATAGGAAAATTAGGGGATTTGAACAGGCTGATTCCAACCAGGATTCCAACCTTGTGAAAAGTACAAACAACTGATGGTGTGTCTTGACAACTTCAGTGCCTTGTTAGTGTGCCATGAGATGAAAAAGATTGAAAATCACTGCTGTATACCCCCTGGCAGAACCCCATGGGTTGCTGTGCTGTTGGTGATACACAGCTTTATGGAGGCTAACTTTTGATAATGCAATGAAGACTGGTGGAAGAGCTGCTGCATTATATGCACCCAGGTCTTGAACTTCAGCCTGGTGATTGACAAGCACTAGCAGGTCAGGGTTTGAGACCCAGTGATACAAGGCAGAGAGAACTCCCTTCCCTTGAACTGCTCCTGCCAACCTAGTATAGAAATTCAAACAGATAAATAGGTATCCTCTTCGTGGGAAGATAACAGTGTTCCATACTTTCGACACCCCACTTTGGGTTCCTTGTTCTGTGTTACCATGTTCAAAGGCAACAGCATTTCATTTAGTGCTGACACCCTGGACTCTGTGAAAATAAAATAGTATGAAAATTAATAGATTCACATTTGTTAACAATTGAGCCTTGAAGCTAGTCAAACTTCTCTGAAGTTTGAGAACTGCTCTGGGTTTTTGGGGGTGGGGTGGGCAGGGGATGGAGGGTCAGGTCAGGTATGGAGAGCAGAATGTGAGAGGAGCATTCCAAGAGCAGGTGGGGAGTAGATCTCGGTGGAATTAGCTCATAGTAAATTGTATCCCTGTTTTCCTAGACTTGACACACCTTGACCCGTTTTTCAGCTTTATGCCAACATAACAGTTGGCATAAGTCTGAGAAGAGACGCACTGAAAGCCCAAGCAATTTATGGAGAGGTAAATAAAACTAATTTTACTTATCTCTCCTGGGTCATCTGATTGCCATTAACTTCAGCGAGTAGTATTCAATTCATTCACATGGCTGTTTCTCATAGGATGGTTGGGAACAGGTTTGGAGCATAAACTTATAATAAAGACATATGGCACAATCTGGAAGTGCTCTTGGGTTACCCTATCTCTCACTGGGCTGACCCAACTGCAAGATCCACCCTAGTTACTCTGGAAAAGGCTTGGCGCAGCCTAAGGCAACATAGGCTGCCCCAAGACAGGTGGACCTGGGCTGCCCTAACTGGGGCAGCCGAGGCAATTCAGGAGAGGCATGTTGAGGGCATGATTAGCATTGCCTAGAACAAAGTAGTTATGCTATATCCAGAGCCCTTTTCAAGGGCAGAAATGCTCTAGTCCAGCTCCTCAGAGTTATATTACCTCAGGAACAGGTACAGTAAAGAGTAGACCCATAGGGGTCCATGATAAGGCCTGAGTAAGAACTGCAGTGTTGACCAAAAATCTGAGTTCTTGACCAGTCTATCTGCAACCCCTGCGTCTCAACCTCAGGATATGGCACAACTACGGCAGTCAACCTGGGGATACAGCAGGCTACTCCAAGCATCCACCCTCCACTAGAGGTATTTCTATACTGGAGACTCATGCTGCAGCTGTTACTGGTTGTAAGGAACTTCTGGGCTTCCTTATAAGGCAGGCACCACAGCTGTTCCTTGTTCCTGTAATCTGAGGCAGGTCTCCTCAGAAGCAAGCCCTCTCCAGATGCCACTGACTCTGGAGCCTACTTAGCTTGTTCTGGAGCAGCAAGGGCAGCCCAGGCTTCCTGACTCTCTGGATGCAGCATAAATTTCTGCTGTAAATTCAGAATAGTTGGGGCAGCCTGTATTAGGGCATTAATTTGTTCAGCTTATAGGTAACTTGGAGGTGAAGAGAAAATAAATGATTTCCCCTCCCACTAAAAAAATTGCTTAAACAATCTAGGAAAGAAAGGCACATATAAAAGCATGTATGAGATGACCTCTGTTTATAAGGAAGTAAATCAGGAAATGTATATTAACATGACACATAATTAGCACTGGAAAATGGCTATTCACAAAAGCTTCAGTATAGGGAGATATAACATCCCATGTATTCCATTAGGAAATAGATCTGTGAGGAAGGCGAGCGCATTACTGTGGCGTACTCTCAAGCATTGATCATCTTTGATGGGATAAACATTAAGGAATGGCTGGCAGAGTCTGAGCACGAGGTACTAATACACTGGATATTTTACCAAAGCCACTTTTCTGTCCTCTGGAGAAACCTGCTGCTAAGCAAAGATAAAGCTTGCAATTCTTCCATAATTGTTCAGGAACTGCATCTGGTGACAGCTGTGATTTTAGTAGATCCCTGTTCTAAAGCCAAAATGAAACCAAGGAAAAGATTCTCCACTCTGGTTTGAGAATTTAGAGTCCTCTACATAGGATGTTTTCATACTAAGCAGTATTTAAAATTTCAAAATGTAATATCCTAATTTCAGCATCAAGCGTTCACAGGCCCATTACTACTAGTGACTTTGTGTCCCATTTCTAACACTTCTTGGGATGCTTACTATTGATTCAGCATCATTCTCACATTAGGAGAACATCTAGAAAAGGGGTCATCAGGCCATGTGGCTACTAAATCCACACCTTAGGCTTACTAATTGAGCTTGATATTATTATTAGCCCTTCATAATGATAGGTGGACTGTAAATGGAGCTTACAACTTGCTGCACATGTGACATGGGGCAACACAATGCACCTCTGTGCATAAACTCAGTGCACCTCTTTGAATTGAAGGTGTTTTTAACAAGAATTTAAACTCACCACAAAAACAAGCTCTAATGGTAGGCAACAGCAAGGCAGAATTGGTGTCATTGTGGAATGGAGAATGTCAGAATACAAATAATATTTACAATTCACAGTGCTATCTTGGTTTATGAGCATAATTCATTCCAGAAGCATTCTTGTAATCCAAACGCTGGCATATCAAAGCAAATTTTCCCATAAGAAATAATTGAATCTCAGAAGATTTTGTTCCACAACACAAAAAATATTCATATAAAAATTATTATAATACTGTAATATAATAAAAATAATAAAAAATATAAAATATAAAGAAAAGTGAAACCAATTAACCTGCACAGTCTCTCAGGTTTCTCAGGCTGCAATCTACCCCCTTATACACAATCTACCCCCTTTCAGGCTGTCCAGACATCTGGCTTTCCCTGGACACCTCTGGTATTTATTACCTTGTCCAGGGGAGTAGGGAAATGCAAGAGTGTCTCCGGAATTTACAAGCCATGCACGCAGCCCTAAAACTTCAGCTCTTAACCCTTTCAGTGCCTCTTAACCCTGCCTCACTCAACAGTTCAGGCTGTGCTCCACTTCTAGACCTGCAAGGTAACTCCTGCCTGGGAATACTCTGATTCCTCCTTCCCAGTCCTTTACATCCTGGTCCTTCTGGCTCCCCACAGTATGTTTTTGCACTCTGCACACCCTCAGGGGCACTGTAGATTTCTCTTGGTGGTTCCAGATCCCACCTCCCTGATGCAGAGATGTCCTCCTTGCTATCCCCCTCCCTGCTTGATAGCTTGCTTGTTTGTGTGTGTGTATGTGTGTGTGTGTGTGTGCATTTTACAAGGTTCTCAATTTTAAAGGATTGAAATTAAGTACAGGAAAACGATATGAGTATTTCTGCTTTATTTTAACATGTCCTACATGTGTCCTACATTTTTGCAGTGTCCTTCAATTTTTTAAGCACATAGGAATTTTAGGGATTTTAGGGGTTTAGGGATTTTGCATTTGTCATCTGATCACCATGTGCAAAAAACTTAGCATCTGGGCATAAAAATAAATATCTGCTTTTATTTTCCATAATGCCAAAACACAAGTGCCAATTCCCCCCCCCCAATTCATTCAAACCTGAACAGAACATACATGAAGCTGAATGCTTCATTTGGCAAAGTTGTTTGGAAAACTTTGGGAACCCCCAAAATTGGTTCCACAACCCCCAAACCAGACTGGGATGGGGTGAGCAGAGAGTTCATCATTTTTTAATTTAAAATAAGTAATATAGTGTAATATATTATGTATAGGAAAGCAATAACAGTGTTTTTAGCTTATTTTTGTAGTGTTTTTAGCTTATTTTAACATGTTCTACATTTTGTCCTGCATTTCCTGGGTAGGGAGTAGGAATTTTGGCCTTCGATCAGGAATTTTGGCCTTGCTGTTCAGGGATTTTGCGTTTGGCGTCTGGTCACCCTGCCTCCTTTGTAACTTTACCCTTATCTTTTTCTTCCTTTCCCAATGAAATTATATATCAATGCCATTGTGATTATTGATTATAATGTGATTATTTTTCACCTATGTGCTTATTAATGTGTTTTGAAAAACACTGCTGGTGGTACATCATCACTGTTCTAAGAAGAAGCAGATATCTCTTGCTTTCTACTCAGAGTGTTGAAAACTAGGGTAATGGCAGCTGTAGATTATCATATTTAACTATTCAGCTATAATGAGTCACATAGCAGGCAGTGGTTCCTGGAAACAACTTCTATTGACCTTTGGGAAAATAAGGACAAATTGTCCATGATGGATTTTCTACTGCAGGCAGGGGGTTGGACTAGATGACCTACTAGGTCCCTTCTATGATTCTAACTTCCTCTTTCCTCCACTGCCGAATGATCCAGCTTTGTCTCTATGGAATTAACATTATCATCTGATCACCCTGTCATCTGATCACTATTGGCCTCTGGGAAAAGGTGGATATTGACCCTGCATAGGCATAGAAGATGTGGCACATGAGTACTTCCTTCCTAGCAGCCACTGTGGTGTCATGTGGCAATCTCCTCCAGTGCTGGGGAGCAATCAGGATGGAAGAGAGGAACTTTTTCCATCTGTTGCCTATCACTTATAAATGCGAAGGCAACTGGAGTGTGGGACACAGTGACAGCATGAGGAGCAAGCCAAGGAAGTGCAAGGGCCAAGAACCAATCATGTCCTGGGGTCTGATGTATGCTTGTACTCGGCTCTGCATGGTACCAACTCCTCCTGTTCTTATCCTTTGGAATGGGATATAACCTGGAAAATTTCATCATGCTCCTATCTGGTGGACCACACAGCACCATGTACCAGTGCTGCATAAAATTGGGCTGCTCAAGGCTATTTTTTAAAAAATCAAATAAACTGTGATAAAACCAAAGACACTTCTTAGAAGGGGAAAATCATTTCCTTAGCTTGCTGTTTCTTGTGCTGTTGGAAATGTAAAATTCTTTGGGAGAAGATAAGAATGTATTTCAGTTTTCCATGAAAAAAGTAGGCAAGAAAAACAAGATGGACATGAAAAACTGCTGTCTAGGTCATTATGCTCCTGTCCAGTGGATCACACAGCACGATGTATCAGTGCTGCATAGGATTGGGCTGCTCAAGACTATTCTTCTGAAATCAAATAAACTGTGATAAATCCGAAGATACTTCTTAGAGGGGGAAAACCATCTCCTTAGCTTGCTATTTCTTGCGCTGCTGGAAATGTTAAATTCTTTGGGAGAAGATAAGAAAGTATTTCAGTTTTGTATGTATAAAAAATAGGCAAGAAAACCAAGTTGCCTACATCAAAAACTGCTGCCTAGGTCTATTCTGCAGGAAAAAAGATTTTCAGCAACTTTCAGAGACAATTAATGTGTCTAATATGTGCAGATTTGCTCTGGATTTTGCATCTCTCCCCTCATGCTATTTACAATGGCACTATTTATAACAAAAATATTTTGGATCATGCATTAGGCCTCCAGCCACTGGGCCTGGCCTTGCAACACATGATAATGGGGTGCCCATTGGCCTGCACTGTTAAGAGTGCCACTGTTATAATAAGTTTCCATTAGGATTAGGGAAACATAGGCCAGGGTATAGAGTCCCTACCCAACTCCCAAAAGGCATGTGATTCATGTCCCCTCTCTGTGACTGATCTAGAAAATAACTGACACAATGATAAGAAGCCTGATCAGTGTTATACTTAGACTGAAGCCTGCCATCAGGGTTAGAAATGAAGTACTCACTGAATATTGCAGAGAAGTCTAGTTTCTAACATGTTGAAGTGCTGAAGGTCTTGACAGCTGCCACTGCACCCCCATTTTGTTATCCTAATAAAAGGTGTCACTTCACCCAAATGTTATCTTTCTTTGAAAAAAGTCTATATTTACAAACTGGGAGGTTTGATTCCAGCAGGGAGGTCTTTAGCACATATGGTGCAGTAGACGTAAGTACTGATACATCTGCAGGTTGTCTTCCCAATGGCCCCAGTGGGTAGTAAATCTATTTTCTCTTTTGCAGAGCTCCAACTACAACCTATCCAACAGCTATTTTTAAGGGGAAGCAAGGGAGCACAAGAAAAGGCAAAATGTCACTGTTTATATATGGCATAGCAGTTGTTCTGAAAAAGGAAATGCAGGTTTACCAACCAAAAGACAAAGGGGAAATCATGCACTGAAAATTCAAATTCTACCTGCACTAAACATATTATCTGAACTGAATAAATCATGCAAAACAAGCCCAATGTGTAGTTGTATTTGATATGAATTTGGGGGATTGTTGAATATTAAACTGATATCCAGAAAAAATAACAATGGACTGAGAGATGTGGGAAGGCATATATGAAGTCAGGAAAATTTGGTATCCAAATCTTTCTTGCGTATAATAGTATCCACTCCATCCTGTTTTCCATTCCAATTAAAAAAAAACTGTAACAAGGACTAAAATCCCAATGAATGTTGTTGGTATTAGATGGTAGACATCTAGATGGGTTTTGCTTATTTCATAGCCATGTGAAGATAAGATTAGCTATTAATTAGCTACTAAATTTTTTAGCTATTAGCTATTAATTAACTATAGCCATTAGCTATAGTTAAGGGAGTAATTCAGAGAATAATTGGCTATAGCCATTAGCTAATAATTAGCTATTAATTTTTCATTTTCTTTGTGAACTGCTTTATGAACTTTTTAGTCGAAAAGCGATATATAAATATTGTAGATAGAAGATGTGTACAAGTAAAAAATGAGAATCTTTTCATAAATGTGACCTCCCTAAAAGGCCAGGGAGGCCTATTTCAACACAGATAAATATCTCAGCTGCTACCAAAGATAAGAACAACTTCATCTTAGTTTCTGATTTGGTTATTGGCTGAAATTACAATCAACACTTCTAGACATATCATTGTGTAGCCCAACTCTGATGAGGTACATATGTCCTTATCCAGATTATCCTGGAGGACCTTATGTTCTGGAGGAACCTATGTTCAGGTGATATAAACTCCTTTACAGCCATCATGTATGTAATTAGGCCAGTGTGCATGGGATGGCTTCCACCACAGGCAATAAGCAGCTGCCTTTGTGTGCTGACAGGCACTTGATGAGGAGATGAGCCAACACAGAGGGTTTGAGGGAGGTGGGAAGTGGGGATTTAAGGGAGTGAGGATCAGCAGACTAAGGAATGAATGGGTGGAATAGGGCAGTGACAGGGAGAGAGGTGGATGGATCCGGCTCCTGAAGGGGCAAGATCAGGGGTGGGCCTGGCCCAACCTAACAACCGGTTCGCCAGAAGAAGGAGGGCCAGGCAGGGTCAGGGGGCGGGACTGAGGGCAGGGGTGGGGGCGGGTCTGGGCCATTCCCCTTTAAGGGGAGACTCTTTAAGTCTCCATGCAGTGACACAGAGCTCTGACTGTCAAACTTTGTGTAAACCACTCTCCCTCCCTACTAGTTAGGAGGTTCTCTACTCCTTTGGAAAAAATGGGGAAACCTCTGGTCTAAGATGGTGGTATGTGAAGAAATGTTCTTGCTGTCAGACCCAAAAGTGAAATTTGGACATACAGTATTATAGCAAAAAGTAAGTTACTTTATTGCATTTTATCTCTGAGATGGTGCCATTAGCATAGTTTTAACACATTATTTCGATAGCTTTTCGTTACTGTTGTTTCTGTTGCATTTACACTACTCTGGCTACAAGTGACACTAAAGATAACAAAATAACTCACTTTCTGAAACACTTTTATTCCAGCATCTATTTTTAAGTAATCAAAGCACCCACGTATCAAGATTACTTTTTAAATGCTATACATTTCACTTCTTCAAATGCCAAAGTATTACTGCCTTGTAATTTTCTCAGGGGTGTAAAACACACACATATACACTTTCTTTGAAAAATGAATGAGCACAAAGCACATAGAGTCAAACCAGATGAATTAAGATTCACTAGATTTTCAACACATAATACAAAAAAAAAATTATTATCCTATCTTGCATGAATAGAATAGCTTCACTCTCCACCCTCTTCACTTGTATGGTCCATTATTCAACAAGGCCTGAATACAGCTAATTTCATCAAAAGAAGGAAGAAAAAATGAAACTCAAGGAGGTAGACACGTAGGGAAATAAATTGGGCCATAATAAGACTATGTTGAAGGGAGAAAATTGGGAATGGCTCAGCTTTTATAGCAATCTCAGTGCATGTCATTAAAAATTGGTAGATTTTTTTACCTTTATGCAACTCCTCCTTCCACTCCATTAGTTGAATTTCGATAATATCATGTAATAGCTGCACATATTCTGAATTTTGGAGGGGAAAATGTAATGATGCCCATGTGGAAAGAATGCAGCTGCTATTAAGGAAGGTCTATAGTTTTACAGGGAGATTCATGACCATAAATACAGGGAGTCAGGGCTTATCATATCTTCATGCAATTTATGAGCTCTTGTATAGTAGTTATATATTTCATATATACAGTATATATCTTATATATAAGTAGCATATATTTTCCCTTCTTAAACTTTATGAAATGTATTTTGTTATACCCTGCTAACACAAATTTCCAAAGTAGCTAACTTAAATTTACTAGAAAACATATAATCAACAAACAGCAAACATATGCCACCATAAAAGAAGAAATTTCCTCCATGACTGCCACAGGTAGAAAAATCATATGATGGAGGAAAATGCAGGACACTGTTGCAACCATCTTCCAATTGATACAGTAATGCCTCCGTGAGGAGTACTAAACTTGCCTGGAGCAAGTCTGACAGGCCAAGTGCATCTAGCCCCACTGTCTCCCTGCTCCTTGCCTCTCTTTCTTTTTCTTCCTGCAGGAGGTGTCTGAAGGAGAAGGAAGGTCTGTTCTAAAGCATCTCCAGAGAGATGGTCTAGGTCTGGCTTGTCCAACGTGTGGTCAGGGGGCCACATGCAGACCACAATGCAAATTAATGTGGCCCTCCAGCAAATGCTGGCTGCCACTGGAAAAACCAGCTTTGTGGCAGCTTCCAAATTCAAATTTTGTGCGCTGCTGTGTGCGCTGCTTTTTTCCTCAGTCTGGGCCTGGGTGGGACAAGCGTGAGGCAGGAGAGAAGGAAGCTCCTTCCCCTCCCCACGTTGCGCCCACTCAGAGCACTCCCAGACAGCCTAGAAACAACAGCCATCAGGAGCACACTCCTCACAGGCCTCCTGTGCTGCCGCCCATGGACCTCACAGCGCCAGATGCCTGCCTGTCTGCTGCAGGTCCCACAAGCTGCCCGTCACCCACAAGCTGCCCACCCACAGCCTCCTTGAACTTCTCCTCCACTGACCTCCAGGTAAAGAGGAGCAGGAGGAGAAGTAAAACTAAGGAAAGTAATCTGAGATTCCAATCCTATGCATCAGAAGAAAACCCCATTATAATCAATGAGACTTCCTTCAAGGTTAAGCTTGGAGAGGATTGCAGCCCATCCTATGCACCATGCCTTCTCAGAAGTAAGCCCCGTTAAAGTCAGTGGGGCGTACTCCCAAGTAAAGGTGGAGGGTTTACATAGGGTTGCAGTCTGAGAGGCCAATCCTATGCATGCCTATGTTTTCTATGGTTTTTTGGATGATCAGCTATCGTTATGTGTGGCCCATCACATATTGTATGTGCGGCCCAAACCAATTCATCTTCTTCCAATGCAGCCCCGGGAAGCTAAAAGATAGAACACCCCTTGTCTAGGTCATCTCTTCCCTCACCACCAAATATTTCATTTTCATCCTCTTCCCCAAGAGGATAAGAATGAGTTAAGAGGAGTAAAGCACCTGAAAGAGAGGGAAGAAAGGAATATGGGTGTGCACAATGATCAAAATGGGATAGGCATGACAGGGGGTAATGTTGGGAATGTGAAGCTGGGGGTGGCAAAATTTGGAGCTGCCTTTGGAGCCTGCTCAACTTGGGATAGGCCTAGCCAGAAAGAACTCCTGAGCTAACAACAGTGTAATTTAACTCTCACACTGGCACATTTTTGGCAGATTTTGAACAACAGCCAGGTCCACTGGAGGTAAAGTCCAGTGGACCCTTTGGTTTTGGGATACTTGCTTTGACCAAATCCTTTGGTCTATATTGGGGTCCAGTCAGTGGTGGGATCCAAATAAATTAACAACAGATTCTAAACCTAAATTAACAACAGGTTCTATGTCCCATTAGCAACCGGTTCTTAGAACCAGGCACTCATTAGCAAAGGGTTCCATAGAACCTGTGAGAACCCCTAAAGCCCACCACTGGGTCCAGTTCTACCTATCTACCTGCTCTCTCTCTCTTGTTGTGTTTTTCCTTCTGCTGTCTGCCTTGTCTTGCCACCTCTACTTTCCCATCATCTTTCAAAACTGAGTGTATGATTCTGCCATGCCCTTCCAATAAACCTTGCCTTCCAACTGGGCTAAAGCAGAGAAGAGTGACATGTAAGCACATGCAGATCAGCCACCACTGTGTGGGGAAAGGAAAGAAATCATGACCACTCATCCATCCCTCTCACCTGCTGATTTCTGAAGATTTATCTCATCTAGCACATAGGGGTTTCAGATTAGACCCAGCACTGCTGAGTCGGCCACTGCTATAAAGTGCTTAATATGGTTAATTGGTTAATGGTTAATATGGTTATTTTCATGTTATGATTTTTAAACATGATTATTTCTGTTGGTTATATGTTGTGATCTTGGATACACAATACAAAATCAAAGACTTGCAGGTTTCATTTTCTTTGATGTGGTCCATCTCTTTTTTTGTTTAATTAAAACCAATGTTTGTTCCTAAATACTTGAAAGGAGGAAAACATTCTTTTCACATTAAGTTTTTAAACAAATTAAAGCAGATAAAAAGAAGGAAAACAAATGAAAGTTGTGTGTTCCTCAGGTGAGATGGCAACCAATTATTATTACATTTTACATTTTAAATTTCAACCTGACATTTCTGAAAACTGGATTCTTCAACTGGAACTGCTGCAGAAATGCGAAGATACGGTTCAAGGACACCACCTCACGAACATCACTAGACAAGGTATGTTGTCCTTGTCTTATAATTATTTGATGTCACAGAATTACTTTTGGGGAGAGGGGAAACTCAGCACTCAGTATGGAAAAATAAAGCTAAATGGCAGGCACACATTTGTTAGTGGATAATTAATTTGGAGGGGTATACATTGCAGCTCATTAAAAGAGAGCAGATTGATGGCATCTGTTGTAGCATTAAAACAGATCTCCCTAAAGCAAAGCTTTTGTACGTTTGATCCTTCCCCTTCCAATCAAGCACTGCAAAATGAGTAAATGAGAGATGAGAAACCAGGATCCCCTGCAAAGAAAGGGGATCTACATAGGGATCAAAATAGATGTACAGTGGTACCTCGAAAGATGAATGCCCTGTAAGACAAATGCTTTGTAAGATGAACTTAAAATTTCTATGGGATTCTGCCTTGTAAGACAAAAGTGCTTTGTAAGATGAATACCCATTTGTTGGGTGCAGTGTTGGGCTCCAGCAGGTTCGCGCCTACTCTATAGAACCGGTTGTTAACGGGAGATAGTACATATAAAGTTTAAAAATAACCATTTAAAAGTGGCTGCCAGATGGGCAGAGAACCGGTTGTTAATTTCTTTGAAGCCCATCACTGGTTGGGCGTGAGTGGCTGAGGCAGGACTTCTCCTCCTGCCTGCAGTATCTGCACCTGTTCAGCAGAGGGACATACAGGCAGCAGCATTCTCTGAACCGCCACAGCCAACATGTCTGAGACTCCTGCAACAGCCACCATGAGGTGGTAGGGAAACCCCCTCTTGGACTCCCCTCAAGAGAAATCCCTTCCGCCCAGGAAACTTCCTCCCTGCCTGGATCCCACTACAACTATCCGTCTTCCTCCCACCACCTTCCCTGCCTGGCCTCACTCCACCCCATTTTTGCATCCAGGCAGAAGCCTTTGCTGCTGCTCATGTTGCAAACTTGGAAAGAGTCAGGCTGGTATCCTACACAGTTTCCTGTGAGTAAGCCCTAGCGGATACACTGGGACTTGATTGGGAGTAGATAGGATAGGATCTTGCATTCAGGCAGAAGCCTTTGCTGCTGCTGCTGCTCCTGCTGAAAACTGCCTATCTGGTTTGCATAGATAGAACTCGCACAGAAAGAGATGGGTTCTTTGTTAAAGTTGCACAAAAAGTTGCACAAAAAGACACCGATGACTCTGGTAGTGAAAATTAGTCATCTTTGGCCAGAAAGGTTTTTCTTTTCTGTTTTACTGTACAGTATATTATAGTGTTTTATTACAGTAATTGTGTTCTGTATTACATTACAGAGTTTTGAATTTTATTACAGTGTTTTGTCATCATTTTTACATACAGTTAATATTTTTAATGAATATTTATGAGTTGTGGAACCAGTCATCGGAATTTTCATTATTTCCTATGGGAAAATCTGCTTTGTAAGAAGAACCACTGTAGATCATTCAAAACCTCTTTGTATTTTTAAAAACTATTTCATGATTTTGATAACATTGCCTTCTCTGTTATAATGAAGAGGAGTAAGAAGCGACATTTTTTACTTAAATGGTCTAATTAGGACTCAGAATAACTCAGAAAGATTATTCTTTGTGGACTATCAATATTTCTCTTATTATAATCCATAGCACCAGCAACTAAATTTCGGTTTAGTTCCTTTAGATATGTTCCTTTTGAGTTCCTAAAGCCAGCCCTATTTAATGCATTCTTCCTGTATTCAACATTGTTTTAAATTTGTGTCCAGTGGATGAAGGAAACAGCTGAAAGCAATCCAAAAGCAGGGTAACCATATGTCATAACCAAAAAAAGAGGACAAGCCCCCCCCAAAATGCAGGACATCCAAGAAAAATGTAGGACATGACAAAATAAAAACTAAATACATTCATATATTTTTATTCATGTGCTTAAACATTGTATTACTTATTATTAAATTGAAAACTATTACATATATAATTTATTACATAAATTTATGAATTTCAAGAACACTGTCTGCTCTCAAGGAAAAGGAGGACATTGAAGTTTTTTTTTTTTCCAGGACTTGTCAAGGAAAGTTTTTTTTTTTCCCTTTCCTTGAGGTACATTTTCTAAATTCAAATGTGTAGGTTTTAACTGAATTTATTGTCATTTTCAGATAATTATTTATCATTTTTGCATATGTGAAATTAATTTAAAGTTGTTATCATCCCCCTTCCCCCTTCCCCAGACATCTTTGCCTAAATTGTGGATTATCCTATATTGTAACGCACAGTCGCAGCTTAATTCATGTTATTCCCCTACTCAGATGTACCAACCTAAGCAGCTTCCATTGCAGCTGAATTCACTGTTGCATAATTGGGTCAAATGATGAAATTCCAGTGAAATGAGGTCTGCATGAGATTACAGCTTTATTTTAGCCATGGTGTTGCTAGCAATACAGGAGCTGTAGGGCACATATTTGTTTACCACATTTGTCTTTCACGTGATTAATTTAAACACTAAATTACTCATTATTAAATTTAAAGCCATTACATATACTGTAATTTATTACATATAATGTATTAATTATGGGAAGGCTACTCGTTTCTGCTCACAAGGAAAAAGAGGACAATGAAGATTGTTCTAGTTCTGAAAGCAGAACTAGAACCAATGGGTACAAACTGCAAGAAAGGAGATTTCGGCTGGAAATCCGGAAAAAATTCCTGACGGTGAGGGCGGTTCGGCAGTGGAACAGATTGCCAAGGGAGGTGGTGGACTCTCCCTCACTGGGGATCTTCAAGCAGAGGCTCGATGAGCACCTGTTGGAGATGCTCTAGGGGGAATTCCTGCTGCAGGCAGGGGGTTGGATTAGATGACCTACTAGGTCCCTTCCAACTCTATGATTCTATGATTCTATGATTTTTTTTTTCCCAGGACATAAGATTAAGGACAAAATCCAGAGTAACTATGGGGAGTCCTTGCTCCGGTGTAAGAACAACTTACTCTGGATTGCAATATGAATTTTCTATAGGTTTTCACTAGGTGGTGCAGTAATTACAGGTGCACGTAAAGTCTCTTATGTGCTCCCGTAGTTACTCTGGATTTGGGGGTGAAAAGGAGGACATATCCCAGACGTGGTCAGCCATGGTCACTGTAAATAGGAATGTCAGGCTGGAGGCAACCCCAAGCCTGGGATTCAGTTCTGAACAGAGGAAATGGGCTACCGAAATAGAGGGAGACTGGAAGCTGGCAGCCCAATGCCAAGCACCCAGGGGTGTACAAAAGCTGCCCGGGGTGTACAATAGGGAGCCACAATAGCTGCCACTGCATCTTATGTGCTCTGGGCAACTGTTGGCATCTCCTCAGCGGTAAGAGAAATTGGGCCCCCTTCTCCAGGTAAGGGTACAGGCCCTATAACAGAGCCACTCAAGTCTGCCAATGCAGAGTTGAAACTCCTCATGTCAGGCTGGAAGGCAGATAGACCTTTCTGTTGCCCAGAGCTCTTCCTTACTCTGGGCTGCGTATGGTGGGCTAGCTAGTGCTAGCTTTGACCCACTGCTGAGTGTCATGGCCATACCTTACTGAATGGCAGCACCTGTGTACAGCCAGTTGTAAAAGCTCAGGATTGGGTTCTAAGTTGTGTGTTTTCCCAAACTTTAAGCATATGTCTCAAAAATCCATATCATAGGCCAACAATTGAGTTTGAGTAATTTTTTTATTCCTTACACACACACACACACACACACACACACACACACACACACACACACACACACACACACACACACACGTATATATATATGTTATCCTCAATCTCGGGTCCTCTACCAGAGGCCTGGGAGTTTGAGGGTTCTGCGCAGTATCTTAGCTGTTCCTAGCAATGCGCTTTTCTGGATCGAGTGTTCTGCTGTCCCTCCTGGGATCTGTTGGAGCCATTCTTCCAGCTTGGGTGTCACAGCCCCTAGTGCTCCAATCACTATTGGGATCACATTCACCTTCACTTGCCACAACCTTTTTAATTCCTCCTTCAAACCCTGGTACTTTTCCACCTTTTCATGCTCTTTTTTCCTGATGTTGCTGTCATTTGGTGTCGCTACCTCTATCGCGAGAGCTGTCTTCTGGGCCTTATCTACCACCACAATGTCTGGCTGGTTAGCCAGTACCTTCTTGTCTGTCTGGATATGGAAGTCCCACAGGACCTTAGCACTGTCATTCTCCACAACCTTCTGACGGGTCTTCCATCTGGTCTTGGGAGGAGTTAGTCCATAGGCCAAGCAGATGTTCCTATACACGATGCTGGCTTCTTGGTTGTGCCGTTCAATGTATGCTGTTCCTGCCTGCATCTTCCTGTGTATGCTGCATCTTCCAATGTATGCTGTTCCTGCCTGCCACGATGTATTGGATTGTTTCTGATGTTTCTCTGCACAGCCTGCACTTTGGGTCTTCTCTTGTATGGTAAATCCCCGCTTCTATGGATCTGGTACTTAGGGCACAATCCAGAGTAACTATGGGGAGTCCTTGCTCCGGTGTAAGAACAATTTGCTGTGGATTGCAATATGAATTTCCCATAGATTTTCACTAGGTGGTGCAGTAACTACGGGTACACGTAATGTCTTATGTGCTCCCATAGTTACCCTGGATTGTAGAGTATGTGCCTGTTCTTGTGCTGCCATGATGAGGGCTTCCGTGCTGTCTTTGAAGCCAGCTCTTTCCAGCCACTGATAGGATTTCCCAATATCAGCAACTTCGGTTATCTGGCAATGGTACATCCCATGCAGGGTCTTATCTTGCCAGGACTCTTCCTCAGTTTGCTCTTCCTTCCGTCTTTGCTGTTGCTATTGTTGCTGGAGACATTCTCTCATCAGCTCATCTTTGGGGGCCATCTCACTGATGTATTCCTGGATATTCTGGGTTTCATCCAGGATAGTACTTTTAACGCTCATCAGACCCTGGCCGCCCTCTTTCTGACTAGTGTATAGTCTCTGGATGTTAGACTTGGGGTGGAAACCCCCATGCATTGTGAGGAGGTTTCGGGTCTTCACATCAGCTGCCTCCATTTCTTTCTGTGGCCAGCTTACTATACCAGCAGGGTATCTGATGACTGGCAGTGCATATGTATTGATGGCATGTATCTTATTTTTCCCAATGAGCTGGCTTTTCAGGATCTGTCAAATTCTTTGATGGTACTTGAATATTGCTGTCTTCCTTGCCTCTTCTTCATGATTTCCATGGGATTGTGATTTCCTCTTCATGATTTCCATGGGAAGTACCTAGTTACTTATAGTTGGTCTCCACATCTGTTATGTACCCTGTTGGTAGTTCTACCCCACTGGTCTTAACCACTTTTCCTCTCTTTATGATCATTCGGCTGCACTTATCCAGGCTGGATGACATCCCAATATCCTCACTTTAGATCCTTGTCAGGTGTATCAATGAGTCAATGTCTCGTTCATTCTTTGCATACAGCTTGATGTCATCCATATAGAGGAGGTAGTTCCACTCTTGAACTTGTACCCATATCCAGTCTTTGCAATTCAGGCCTTTACAGAATAGCAGGGGAGACAGTGCATCACCTTGATATATGCCACGCTTGATAGATACTTGTGCTAATTCTTTTGTATTGACTTCCAATGTTATTTTGCATTGCCCCATGGAGTTCTTAAGGAAGGTCATTAAGGTCTTATTTACTTTATATAATGCCAGGCATTCACAGATCCACGTATGGGGCATTGTCATAGGCTTTCCTGTAGTCAATCCAAGCATATATATATACACACATGAAAATATATGGGGGGTGTGTGTGAAATTATGTGTGCTTTCTCTCCAAACATGAATACATAGAAGAATGGTCATATTCGAACCCTTATTTATAGGACACCTTATGTTAATGTACCGTAGTAATTGAGAATTTCTGTTCTTGGCAACAGGAGTACATTTTTATTTTTGATTTGTTCTCTAAGCAAATGTAAAAGCATTTTACCTTTCACAGCTGAATGGTATCACTTTCTTTTTGGACAGCATTGCTCATGAGTGACCTACAAAAATAATCCAAAGAACACTCCATTTTCCATTAACTGAAACCAAGCTTTCAACTGCCTATTGCTGGTTTCTTTGTCAAGGTTATCGGCTCTTAGAAACAATGGCATGGCAAACTGTTTAATTGGCTTTCCTCATGGTGTTGAAGTATAAAATTTTGAAGTGGAATTTATGCAATTGCAGAACTCCATTCAAATCCTGTTATAATTAAGGCATTATGAGTATTAGGTGTCGGTTGTCCTTGTCAAGGCTTGATTAAAGTAACCACTGAATGCCATTAAATAACTGGTAGCTGCAAATGGATTGTTATTACGAAATGGCTCTCAGTGTTGCATAGGAGATAGTCTGAGATTGCTATATGAAAGGCACTGAAGACTATAGATGTGAAATAAACACCAGAGATCTTGAAAACTCTGGTCCTAGGACCCTCAAGCAACATGCCCTTGGGAGACATTATTCTTCCTATTCCACAACGTTGTCTTAATTCACGACTAAGGCTACTTGTGGCCTTAGGCAGCACAGCTGCACTATTGTAGCTGAGCTGTCCTGAGTTATTGCATATATCCAGTATTTTGGATATTTGCCACATGGTTTAATATCATAAATCACATATTATATTGGTGATTGAATTGTTAGGATATCTCTAATAAAGACTTGTCAAGCTTTTCTTGCTTGATAAGTGTTTGCCAAAGGCCCCAGAATGGGAATCCAGATATTCTCCCTACATCATAGAATCATAGAGTTGGAAGGGACCTAGTAGGTCATCTAGTCCAACCCCCTGCCTGCATCAGGAAATCCTCCTAGAGCATCCCTGACAGGTGCTTGTCGAGCCTCTGCATGATTCAAGGTGTAAAACCAGTAATGCCCCTCAAAACAATTTTTACTAAGCAGTTTATGTCTGTGTATAAACTATGTACACAATCTAAGTCTGTGTATGTTTTGTCTGATCTGATTGCAGTCAATGCTTACTTCCATGATACAGTTGTGGTCAAATTACATTATGGCTGGATCCCATGAGTTTCCTGTTAATCAGTTGCCCCTATATTTGCATCATTTACTTCATCCTATTGATTTAAGCATTGTTGATACAAAACTACCCTATTCCCATTTGTGCACGCAGCACATGTCTTTGACCCAAGGTTAATGCCAGAAAATCTGAAGACGAGGCATGACTAAAAAGCCATTTCACTCTTGTTGGTTTGTTTGTTTCCCTTTCTCCCCAATAAAAAACAAAAACATATAAAAATTAAACACATAAAAACACCCTTTCATTGACATCCTTTCAATGGGTATCTTGCCATAAATGTCAGTTGGAACTGAGATTCCCTGGTCTCAGGGACTCCTCTGTGTTAAACCTGTATTTGTATTTCTTCCGGTGGCTGCAACAATTAATAGTGCAAGGGAGGGTTTATGACAGAGTTTTGCTATCAGAAAATGGCTGCTGTCTGAGTGTGCAGTGCTCTGATGGCAGCCATTTTGCTAGAACTGCTTCTGGAAATGGCAGTGTTGCAACTCCTCTGATGGATGCCAACAATTCTGGTCTGTCTCAGGCAGTGGCCAACCTTTGGCTAAGCCTGATGAGAAGTTCCTAAGATTGGCTTAGTCCAGTTTGCTGGTAACACATTAACAAAGTCCTGTCTACACTATATGTAGTCAACAACTGCCTGCAGTGACAAGCACTGAATTTTGGCTCTATCATGTACAGTGGTGCCTCCCATAAATTTAATTCATCCCAGAAACATGTTTGTTATATGAAATGTTCTTTATGTGAAGCAGATTTCCCATAGGAAATCATGGAAACTCTAGACGATTGGTTCCACAACCCAAAAAGAGTGTGATAAAGAGAGTGAAAACAACCCAAAAAGGGTGCCAGAGGGGTTCATTAAGAGAAGCAGATTTGTTACAAGAAGCAGGATTCTTTACAAATTTATATTTGTTATTTGGAACATATTTTATATGGAGCATTCATTATGAGCGGTACCACTTTATTTGCTTTTCAACAGTCTTGCAATTTGCTTTGCAACAGTAAATTTTTATTTGCAGGCTTCAAAAACAGAGATCTGGCCTTCACCCTTCACCTGATTCTGCACAGTGTCCATTTTAAATATATGTGATGTCAATATTTAGAATTGTCCTGTGCGTGGGTCACCCAAAAGTTATTGCTACTTCACTCCCATCTTTTCTTTTAGCTCGTCATAGTTTCAAAGACATTAATGTCTTTCATAAATAATCAGTGAAACCTGAAAGAGTACCCCCCACCAGCATTTTTTCTCATTTCCCTCTTCTTTTTAGCTAAGATTAAAACATTTTGGTATGGTGCTTTTGAAGAAGAAACCATGAAATAATAGAAACAAAACAAAAAATACTTCCTCAGTGAATTCAGTTTGACTAACAGCCCAATTCTAGCCTTTATTGTTGTGTATGGAGAGGGAAAAGTAGCAGGGAAGTTTGCAAAAGAGAGGATAGGCTGCAATCCTAATCTTAGGTTAGGCTGACCTAAGACTCAGCATAAGTCCTTTGCTGACCTGGGGGTGAAACAAAAGTGCCACAAGGCACTTCTGCCCCACTCCTGGGGTGGGGGTTAGGCCAGTTCGCAGGCATACGCTGATGTCCCCAGTGCCACCACCATAGGAAGATATGCCAGAAGAGTTAGGCCAGCCTACATTGTTTAGGCTTGCATTCTAAACCTCAGTGTGTGCCATTGCAATCAAATTTACCACCTTTCCAGTATCCCTGCTTCCATCAGTTCAGAAAATCCCCCATTATTCCCATTACGTTCCCCCACCACTGAATCAGCAGCATTGGCACATGCACACCTTTGCCACTCTTCATGTGGAACTGCCAGCATAATTTATACTGTCATTCAATTCTCTGACTTCCAGTGGTAGAAATCACATTCTGCCAGCAGACCCCATGGACAGGTTTAGGATTTCCTGCTGCAGGCAGGGGGTTGGACTAGATGACCTACTAGGCCCTTTCATCTCTATGATTCTATGATTCTATATATATTGTCTGGAAGCAGCTTCAGGTAGTGGGATTTTTGTGACATAAGGGACATAATAATTCTCTAATTATTATCCCCTGAAAACTTTCAGCACTCACCCTTATACAGAACTCAAACATCTCCCTTGTTATTCTCAAATATTGGAAGTTTATGTGGCTCTTACCTTAAACACGTTTGGCCACTACAAAGTAGGAATACAGGATCTTGGAGGGAGCTTAATGTCTCTGGGAATTGGAGTTGCTAGCATCGTATTGTCTGAACAGCACCAAGCCCATACCATTTTCATGGAGATATTTGGTATTTTGGGGTTTTCTGGTTAATAAAGTCATGCCTTTTTCAACACAATTCATTCCCTCCTGTCTTTATTGGGTGCTGGGGCAGTGCACAAGTTTACAATCCAGCCAAAATGAGTGTTATCTCTAAACTTTGCTGAGGCAGCCTCTCTTGCAATTGTGACATCAAAAAACCAGCTAAAGGCAAAAAAGGCTAAAGCAATTGCATGTAACCTCCCATGACCTGCACTTACAAAAGAGAGAGGAGAAAGTTTGACAATCTTCAGGGACTTTTTTCCTATAAGAAACAACAAAGAGAAAAGCAATTATGTTGCCTGGACCACAACATTAACTTAAATTAACAGGGAAAACATTTAAAAAACTAATCTAAGCTCTATAAATGCTTTGCCATCTTGCATATATAAAACTGGAGGAGGAAAAATAAAGTATTCTGTTTTGCTTGGTTTTACTTAGAGTTATAGGACACTTCACTTAAAGAGAAATAAAACAGGATGGGAGAATATACAATGGTGCCATCCAATGGTGCCAGAGTTTGTATATTAACAAACAGCAGCAGAAGGACAGCTTGCAGATTTCTCTTGGCAAAGAATGAAGGGTATGACATACTCAAAGCTAAGAACTTTAAGCATTATAAAGGCACTCTTGATTTCAATGGGAAAGATTTTAACATATAGGTAATATATTGAAATTAATGATGTCAAGTATAGGATTGGAATTAAAACTTAGCAAAAATGAAATTAGATCCTCAGGATCCATCAAAACATGGATAAAGTATCACTATAATAGTTATGGATATAATATATATGGAAAAAATATGAATTTTTAAAATTCATTATTATTATTGTTGTTGTTGTTGTTGTTGTTGTTGTTGTTGTTGTTGTTGTTGTTGTTGTTGTTATCGTTATTATCCATAAATACACAGCGAACAATTTCGTGCTGGTTTCATTCACATCACCAGTCGGACCCTTCCCAAGAGTCTAGGACTGTGTGATGTAGCGGCATATAATTCATGCTGATCCCAGAAGAGTGGCTTTCTGCAGTTGGCAGAGAGATATTTTGTCAATGCCAATAGTTTTCAGGTGCCTGCCAAGGTCTTTGGGCACTGCACCCAGTGTGCCAATTACCACTGGAACCACCTGCACTGGCTTACACCAGATACGCTGTAATTCGATTCTTAGGTCTTGGTAGCAGGAGATCTTTTCCAGTTGTTTCTCCTCAATTCTGCTGTCACCTGGTATGGCGATGTCAACAAGCCACACCCTACTGCTTTCTATGATGGTGATATCTGGAGTATTGTGTTCCAAAACCTTGTCCATCTGTATCCTGAAGTACTGACCACAGAAGCTTGACCTGCTCATTTGCAACCACTTTTTCAGGCTTGTGGTCCCACCAGTTTTTTGCCACTGGCAGATGATACCTTTGGCATAAACTCCAGTGGATCATCTGGGCAATAGAGTTGTGCCTCAGTTTGTAGTCAGTCTGCGCGATCTTCTTGCAGCCACTTAGAATGTGGTCGATGGTTTCATCCACTTCTTTGCAGAGCCAGCATTTTGGGTCATGGGCTGATTTTTCAATCCTGACCTTGATGGCATTTGTCCTGATTGCCTGTTCTTGGGCAGCCAGTATCAGGCCTTCCATCTCCTTCTTCAGTGTTCTACTCGTGAGCCACAACCAGGTCTTATCCTGATCCACTTTTCCTTCGATCTTGGCAAGGAATTGGCCATGCAATACTTTGTTCTGCCAACTGGCAGTCCAAGCCTGAATTGCACTATTGAGATATTCATAGTTGGTCTGCTGCACTTTCAACAACTTTCTCTTGCTGACTTCAACCAGAGCAGATTCCTGGCTCTCGCACATAATCTGCTAGGGCATGTTTTTCTTCTTCCACTGACTGCTTCATTTGGATTCATTTGGATTCATTCGGATTCATACCTGCCCCCTGATCTTCTAGGCAGGTACAGCCTGTCAACATCACTACGTGGATGTAAAGCATAGTGAATGGTCATTAATTTCCTTGTTTTCCTGTCCAGGTCATCCAGTTCCTTTTGTGTCCAGTTCACAATGCCAGCAGTATACCTAACTACAGGTATGGCCCAGATATTTATAGCCTTTATAATGCCTTTATAATGTCCAGGCCAAACTCCATGTTGATGTTGGTACTAAAGACTCAGACTGTATTGGTGAGTGACTGGATTTCTGCTTCTGACTTTCCGTAGAGCTTCAAATCATCCATGTACAATAGATGTGAAATTTTCTGTGAATTTTTGGCAGTTTGGTAGCCCAGATTTGTTTTCTGTAGGATCACTGACAAAGGGATCATCGCGATGACAAACAGCATTGGGGACAATGAGTCCCCCTGGAAGATTCCCCGTCTAAGGTTGACAAGTCCATAACTTTCATTGGCTATGAATAATTCTGTCTCCCGGAGTTTCATTGCATTTTCAATGAAATTTGTTACATTTTTGTTGATAATAATTTTGTTACATTATTATTATTATTATTATTATTATTATTATTATTATTATTATTATTATTATTAATTCAATTTATATCCTGCCTTTCTTCCAAAAAGGATACCCAAAGTAGCTACTTGAGTATCCTTTTATAGTCTATTTTAGCCTTTTATAGGCTACTAGGGTAACCTACTGTTATAGTCCTACTCATGAGTCATGATGTGGGTCATCTTGATGCAGACAGGCGGATGAACTCTCCAGAATAAAATTAAATTTCAAAGCTTATGCAATCCAAATTATGTGTAGAACTGCCTGTTCTGTGTCATTCTCCATTACAGCATTTCACTAACAACTATTATTTTAAGAATTTCAGTTGTCCACCAACCTTTTCTCTGATGAGGTTGGTGTGGTTCTTAGGTGGTCTCCTGTAGAAGACCACACCTGCTTTAGTTCCTGTAGTAGAGTTGTATCACACTATCCTTTGGGCCACCATGATATAGAAGAATAAATCATAGTTCAGGGTCACAGTGTACCTATAATGAGCAGTGGGAAAAACTTAATTTCTCTCTCTTTGGTAGGTGCAGCACACCACATTAACAGTCAACTTTACAGATCTATGGGACCCAATACTGTCAATTTCTCTTTATTTATAGCTACGATATGACACAGAAGAAATCTAAAGCCATGATGCTGTTCTACTTTCTGCTTTATTCCAGCAAGGGACTATCACAACTGGCCAAGCTGCAAAGTTCCAAACCACCAAGCAATTTATTATCCCAGAAGTTTTTAGATATATTTTCTCCTTTGTCTTGCTTATTACTGAAGCAATACTTGTTAGGATAAAAGCATTTTTTCTGCCTCATATTTCTGAGTGTCCTGCTGCTTGATCCTGCAGGGAAAGTCTAATTTTCTCTCACCAATACTGGTTTCTTGCCATAGTAAAGATATAATGTCTCAAATTTGACACTGCAACTGTCTTTTGTGCCTGCCTAGAGAAGGTAGGCTACAATACTGGCAACCTTTGCTTTGAAACTAGGACAATATCAAATAGTTACAGAAAAGAGGAAAAACTAAGATGTGTGAAAATTGTCCAAAAATCTTTCTGTCTGGTGTATTTTTAATATTTTTTCTTGTCTGCAGTGCATAGAGTTAAGGCTTTCATAACAAAAGGGAAAAGTTCAACAAGTGTTGCTGTCACTATACTTGGACCACCACATTGCCATCACCCTGTCCTTGTGCACAGCATTGTTTGGGATTATAGTAGTCCTTGAGTAAATTGCAACAGCATCCTGCCCATTGCTGCCATTAGGCATTTGGGCACCCCGTTGCGACACAACCATGTCTACTCAAAGGTAAGCCCCATTGTGTTCAATGGATCTTACTCCCAGGAAAGTCTCTTTAGGATTGCAGCCTTTATTAGTGTTTTTCAAACATTGGTTCCCTTGGAACCAATGATGTTTTGCCTAAAAAGAAATCTGAAAATAAGGGATGTGTGGAAACCCATTGGAAATTTCACTGCACTTCTTGGAGATTCATCTGATATATTTCTGACATTTCTTCTTTTGAATCCTGAAATCTTTCTTTTGGTGAAATTGGTAGCAATGCAAGTCCTAGATCTAACCGTTTTCCCACTTTATGGGTATGTTCTTCTCCTACATTATACTTCAACAGGCACTCAATGGTAATGAGAGCCAGAAGATCCCATGAGACCATAGACCAGGGGTCCTCAAACTATGGCCCACATGCCAGATACGGCCCCCCCACAGTCCTCAGTCCGACCCGCCAGCATGATGGCGAGAAGGGCGACTCGGCATTTCAGTTTGTGTGCACACCTCAGTGCGCACACTCCTCTGTGCTTCACAGTGCAGGAAAATGGAGGCAGGCCAGGAGGAGGTCCCTCCCCCACCTTATGATTGGCCCTAGGCTGGAAGTCCAGCCCAAGCTCCAACTCCTCACAGCTCCTGTGGTGGTGGCCACGCTGCTTCAGCCTCTCCCCAGCCGGCCAGGGGGGCTCAGGGGTGCCCATGCGGCACCACCGTGCTGCTTCAGCCTCTCCCTGGCTGGCCGGGGGGGGGGGGGGAGGCTCAGAAGCTCCAAACAAGGTAAGCTCCATGTTTTTAAAAAGTAGGGCAAAATGTAGGATGTCCTTCATTTAAAAAATGTAGGACAAGGTCCGGCCCCCGATAGTGTCTGAGGGACAGTGAACTGGCCCCTGCTTTAAAAAGTTTGAGGACCCCTGCCATAGACACAGCACAGCATGCCCCTAATAACTTGCACTAATTTTTTAAGGGATCTCATATTGGATATGCCAAATGCTTTGGAGAAAGTTTACTAGTAATATTGGCTTGCACAGAAACTTTTTGTCACATAGATTGTGTATTTGGGGGAAGGGGGAAACAAGCCTGATTGGAACTGCAGTATTGATGCCTCTCCCTTTTGCTCTGGTTTTACTGTGATTTTGCATGTCACACCACAAAATCTATATATATATAAGAGAAAAGTCACTCACTGACTCACTCACTCACTGACTCATCACTGCCCTGCCAAAACCGGTGGGCCTAGAAGCATGAATTTTGGGGAGGGTGTTCTTTCCGTGCACTAAGGTGGTGCACTAAGAACCGGTTTTCGGAAATTCCAACCGGAAGGGAGTGAAAAGGGGGGCAACGCATTTTCCTTCAACGCAATACTTTGCATTGAGAATTGCTGACTCATCAACATTCCGCCCCAACTGCTGGGCCTGAAGCATGGAATTCTGGGAGTTCCTTCTGTCACCTGAACACCCACCAAGAACCATCTGGAGACATTTAACCCTTCAGGGGCTGAAAAGGGGGCAATGTGTTTCTGTCCTATACTTAACATGGGAGTCTGACCAACATCCAGCCAATTTGGTGCTCGGACCCTGGTACATGGGGGGGGGGAATGTTGTTAGGAGGAAGAGGTTGCACTGGCGGGGGCCAGTGCACATGGGGGAAGTTGCGCATGGGGGGTGATACGCATGTGGGGATGATGTGCATGGGCGGAAAGTTGGGCATGGGGGAAGTTGCGCATGGGGGGATGATGCACATGGGGGATGATGCGCATGGGGGATAATGCGCATGGGGGAAGTTGTGCATGGGTAAGTTGTGCATGGGAGGAGGTTGCGCATGGGGAATGATGCACATGGGGGAAGTTGCGCATGGGGGAAGTTGCGCATAGGGGGAAGTTGTGCATGGGTAAGTTGCCCATGGGGGAAGTTGCGCATAGGGGGAAGTTGCGCATGGGTAAGTTGCCCATGGGGGAAGTTGCACATGAGAGTTGATGCGCATGGGGAAAGTTGCGCACGGGGAAAGTTGCGCACGGGGAAGTTGCGCACGGGGGATGATGCGCATGGGGGGAAGTTACGCATGGGGGAAGTTGTGCATGGAGGGAAGTTGAGCATGGGGAAGATGTGCATGGGGAAAATTGAGCATGGGGAAAATTGCGCTTGGGGGAAAGCTGCGCATGGGGGGATGATGCGCATGGAGAAGTTGCGCATGGGGGAAGTTGCGCATGGGGGAAGTTGCGCATGGGGAAAAGTTGCGCATGGGGAAAAGTTGCACATTGGGTGTTGATGCACCATGGGAGGATGGCAGATAGGAAAATGTTACTCCCGCAACGCGGGTACGCTTTTTGCTAGTTATTAATAAACAGCTCACCATCGGTATGAAAAGTGAAATGTATATTGATTCTTACAGGGAATGCCTAAGCATAACTATTCATAAGTATCCTACTTTTGAGTAGGATTTAGTTCCAGGTAGGTGCCAGATTGCAACCTCCATCCCACCCCTGCACCAGTCCCCAACAAGATGAAAATCCGGACTTTAGTTTTGGAGGATGTTGTCCTACATTTTTAAAAGGACATCCTACATTTTGCCCTACATTTAAAAAAACAGTCCTTGGGGGGGCTTACCTTGTTTGGAGATCTGCAGGATTGAGTGGAGCCTCTGCGCCACCCCCTGGCATGCCACGGGAGGCTGAAGCCGCGTGGAGGAACCATGCAGGTGACTTTAAACCCCCCTGGGGAGATGCTGGAGAAGCACGGTGGTGCCGCACAAGTGCCCCTGAGCCCCCTGGCTGGCCGGGGAGAGGCTCCAGCAGCGCAGTGGTGCCATGTGCCTGAGCTCCCCTGGCCGTCCGGGGAGAGGCGCGGTGGAGCCATGTGAGTGCCCCTGAGCCCCCCAGCCGGCCAGGGAGATGCTGGAGAAGCGCGGTGGAGCTGCGCAAGTGCCCCTGAGCCCCCTGGAGACACTGGAGTGGTGTAGTTGTGCCATGCGAGTGCCCCTGAGCCTCCCCGGCCAGCTCCACATGGCTGCGGAGTTTGTGAGGGGCTGGAGCTTGGGCAGGTCTTCCAGCCCTGAGCCAATCAGGAGGTGGGGGAGGGAACTCCTCCTGGCCAGCCTCCATTTTCCTGCGCTGTGAAGCACAGTGTAGTGTGCACACTGAAGTGCGCACACAATTTAAAATGGCTGCGCTCATGGGCGCCGCTTTCTGAACATGGCAAGGGATTTCCCTATCATGCCGGACCCCCTGCCATTTCCGAAGACGTCCAGGCATTTCCGGACATCTGGACAGCCTGACCTTGTCTCCTCTCTGGCCTTCAATGGGTCTCTTTGGACCAATAGTAACTATTTTGTTGGGGAAAGTCTGAGGAGAATCAGCAGTGTTGGAAAGGTATGATCAACTTCTACTGTAATATTCTCCGTTCTACCTCATAACCACTCTCAGCCCAGCCTGCTCCTGACCCTGCGCCCTCAATCCTCTTCTGAACTCCAATCTACCTGTTTTGGCAGGGTCCCATTTGCTATAGTCCCATCTGCTGGGCCTTTGGTCATCTGTGCTGGTAGCCTTGAAGGACATAAAAATGGCATAGTTCTCAAGCTACTAGTCCAGAGTGTCAAATTTCTTAGTGTGGCGGATTTGTGAGATCACCACTGTAAACACTGGATAGAACATAAGAGCCTTCACTAGATCCAGCCAAAGGACCATCTAGTCCAGCTTCCTGTATCACACAGGAGCCCACCAGATGCTTCAGGGAGCATATATGACACCTGCACTCAGGTGCCCCCCCCCACACACCTGGCATTTTGAGGTTGTCCACTTCCATGGTCCATAGGAATGGGCTACCAATCTGTTTCATTTTGCTGATGGCTTTGATTTGTCATATTTTTTATCATTGTTTGCTTTATATATGCTATTTATATAAGTATGTTTCAAACTAGGTGGTGAGTTATGGCAGAAAGATGGGATAAAATATTTGGAGCAAACTCCTTGTTACAGCTTACTCCTGACAAGTGGACTACTAAGTTGTCTTCAACTCTTTCTTTTGACTTTTCTTCATTGTTTCCTCCTGGCAACTGGGCCTCTTGCTCTCTGACAGTGCAATCCTAACCCCTGGTTAGGCCGACAGATGTCTTGGCACAAATCCCATGCTGGCCTGGGAGTGTCACAAAACTGCACCACTCTGAGAGGGGAAGGAGGTTAGGCCTGTACACCCAATGTGTCGGCCTCTCCACACCACTGTATAAGTGTGGAGATGAATGAATTGTGCAGTCCTAAATTGGTTAGGATTGTGCTCTGAATATCTTCAGAAACCAGGTTTGAGGACAAGGGTATGGATGCTAAAACACTTGCATATAAACAAAATACATATAGCTATTATGATAACAAAACAACTCAGATGCATTCTTGTGGCTGTCATTCATTCCTAACTGCTGATTTCCTTGATTTCCCTATTTGTTTTGTAGCTAACATCTGATAGAGGCTGTTCCCACATTTACCACTTCAGGATGTGCTTGGCAGCGGTCCTGCTATGTTGTAAGACTTAAGGCTATGCAGTTGACATATACCCTGTCTTACCAATGGAGCAATTAGAGAACCAATTGACTTTTTTCTGTGCCAACTTTCCCCTCCAAGTTAATTGTTTTTGTAGCAATGGAATAATTTAATAATTGCTTTCCAAGCAATTATCTTTCCTAAGGAGAAACCAAAATACAGGCAAAAAAAAAAATAACACAGATTGCAAACTGCAGCTTTTTCCAGCTGGCTGTCTGAGAATTCACAAGGCCAATTCACAAGAAGCTTGTCATCTGATTACAGTCTGGACACTTGCCTTCCTAAGGACCCTATTGCTTAGGCTCAGGGATGTTGATTATTCTTCAAGTGGAATATAATAATTGCCATCATCACCTAATAAAGCTGGGCAAAGCCTTCTCTCTAACTTTTATAGATATTTTAGCCCACCAAAGAGTGACATACAAGTTCAGAAGTTCAGATGCACATACTTGCAAGGTCAGGATTTTCCAAAAGGATAGTTCTCATGCCAATTTGCATCCTATAATAAGAATAGTTCTTCTCTACTCAAAGTGCTGACTGGCTTTCCTAGTGCACCTGGTGTTGGGTTGTTTTTCATAATTGTTCCCTGTCTAAGTACGGAGAGTTTGCTATTGCTTATCATTAGTTCCTGTCAAAGTGTTGGTTGCACAATAGGTATCATCTCCCATTGTGCAGATTTGTACAATGGGTCTGTTTCATTTCTTTCCCTGTTTCTTGAAATGAGCTTGTCAAATTTTGTTCTCCCTTTCATTTCAGATTCATGACGACTGTTGGGAAATGAGTTACCTTATTTGGTATAACTATAACTTTGGAATAACTATATCTTTAAATATGTGATATTTGCTTCAGTTGCTGAAAGAAAACAGATGTTTACGATATCCATAACTACTTGAAGAAGCAACGTATATGTGATGTGTCAAACTACCATAAAGTAAGGGCCAAAATGGGACATCTATGATGGTGGTTCTTGTGCATTTCAACCCAGGACCCCTTTCTGAGAATAACAATTTGTCTGGGACTCTCCAGAAGTGATGCCATCAACCTGGAAGTGATGTGATGGCCAGAAGTGACATCAAACACATACTGACACCACTGAGATGCCAAAGCTCCACCATGTCTTCAAATGAGTTCAGTGCATTCAGTGAGATTTATAGTGCAATCCTAAGATTAGTCTACTTAGGGCACAATCCAGAGCAACTACGGGGAGTCCTTGCTCCGGTGTAAGAACAATTTGCTCTGGATTGCAATATGAATTTCCCATAGGTTTTCATTAGGTGGTACAGTAACTACGGGCACACATAATGTCTCTTACGTGCTCCCGTAGTTGCTCTGGATTGTAGGGTTAGTCTACTAAGTCTACTTAGAAGTACGTTAAGTCCCATTGTGTTCAATAATACTTACGCCCAGGAAAGTGCGGTTAGCATTGCAGCCTTACTCCCAGGAAAATACTTGCTCCCAGGAAATACTCAGGTTTGCAGCAAGATTGCCCCATCCTTTGCAGGTTTATTAGGAAGTTTTCAGTAGATTCAAGATGGCACCAAAGAATCAGTGCTCTGACATGCAACAAATTGAGTCTGAGTAGTAAATACCTTAATACTACAGTATTTTTAGAAATGCAGTAAACAAAATCTGAACTTGAGCATGTTTTTTCACACCTTGTTGTTAGTGTCTGATGTTTGTATATTTGATATGGTAATGGCTAGTTAGCAATATCCCAAGTCACCCAAAGGCAGTTTATTCTCCTCTAGGCTTATCTAGCTTACAGGAGTTTATTATTTCATCAAAACTTTCACCTTGTTTGTATTGTCTTGGATGAAAAGTTCTAGAAATGGAAGGGTTTTTTCCCCATCAGCAATCACTGGTCCACTAGAAATCATTCTTATATATCGAGTTTTCCATCTCTACTTCTCTGTGTCTGGAAAAACAAACAGTTTGAACACTTGATCAATGTGACTAGTGCTGGCAGAGGAATGTTTTTCTGTGGAAATTTCTCACAGCAAAATTGGCTGTCGGCAGAAATTTTTGGAGAAAAATGACTTCAAATGAGCCCAAAAATTGTCTTAACGTGAGGTGCATTTTCTGGGGTTTTTTGGTTTTCCTCATCTTTTCCTGCCAGAGTGTCACCAACTGAAATCTTCTGATATCTTGGCATGAGAAAGCTACTACCTTCCCAAGCCTGGCAAACTGCATTGTAATAAATAAATAGCCAGCTCATTATGAGGGGTATATTGAGTTCAGTGTGGCTTATACGAATGTGGAAGTAATAGCGTGGCTCGAAACATAGTAGCGATATGTCTCTTGTCACGTAAGTAGATAGAGTAAATCTCTCTCACACACCACACATATATACACATACATAATGCTTAGTAGGAGAGTCAGGAAGGCAAAAGGAAATTCATGAATGAATTTTTCTGACATAAGATGTGTCAGTGGCCACGAGTTTTGGTCACTTTAAAGGAAATTATCTATCTATTTTATTGTTGTATAAATTTTTGATTGTTAGCCACTTTGGGTCCTGTTTAGGGAGTTCAAATCAAATAAAAAAATAAATTCTATTTGCGACATCTAGGGGAGGAGTAAGATGTGCCCTCTTCTTCTTCTTCTTCCCCTCCTCCTCCTCCTCCTCCCTCCATGTATTGGGTTGGCCACAGTATGACACAGGATTCTGGACTAGGTGTGCCTTTGGTCTGATCCCAGCAGAGTTCTTCTTCTATATGCCTATGGATTTCCACATCTCACTGATAGTGCTGCAGATCAGTCAAGCATTTTTGAGAGAAAATACATCCAAAAAGATTGAGACTTTTTCATATCATTCAACTTTTCATTTCATTTCAACTTTTTTATATCACCCAAACGTAAAAAAAAAATAATTTCAGGCCAAGACTTCCACTGACTGTAAAAAATCAGAGATGCTGTCATCAGAACATAGGAAAAGCCTCCGCTGGATCAGCCCACAGGCCCATCTAATCCAGCTTCTTGTATCACACAGTGGCCCACCAGATGCCTCAGGGAGCACATCTGATATCTGCATCCAGGTGACCCCCACTTGCATCTGGCATTTTGAAGTTGTCCACATGTACACACACCTCTCATGGCTGTCAAGGTATGGACTCTAAAAAGAAAAAGTGGGCGCTAGACAGATGTATGGACAAAGTATCACATTAGGCTATATTTCAGTATGGACAACTTTATTTCAGTTAGTGGCACTGTAGTTTTGGCACCACAGCTTTATTTCATTATAATGGCACTGTAGTTTTGGCATGTCAAAGGCAAGCATTTTTTCCCATATTGGAGATACTGTAACAGGGAAACTTTCCCCCAGTTGAATTTTCTATCAAGTAGTTGATATATGATAAGGCCTATCACATAGCAGCTAAAGACAGACACGTTTGCAAGAAAAAGAAGAAGCACCGATAGTAAAAATATTACAATTCGATCCCATGCATCTTTAGTCAGAATTAAATCTTACTGGCTATTAACAGAGTGACCCTATGTTGGCTGCTGTGCTGAGAATGTGATGGCTGCCAAATCTAATCTGCTGTCACTTTGGAAAGGCTGGTTGCCACATAGCCTCCAAATGGGACAAAGCTCTGCTGGTGACATACTGCTCCAGAGCCATTTTGCATGTCCAGATAGGGAAGAGAGTTCGAGATTTCGTGGAGACATGTGACAGTCAGGAGAAAAAATGGCAGGAGCAGTCGAGAACCACTGGAGCTATACAACCGTTTCCAGAGTCTTTCAGATTCCACCATGCTGGCAGAAGTTCCTCTTGCTAGCACACCTACACCTGATCTTGGCATTCCCCTCACTGGCATGCCTGCAGATCCCCTTCATAGACAGCAGCCAAAACCAGTAAGTGTGGGGGAATCTCGACATAGAAGAACACAGAGGAGGGTGGTGGTGATTGGAGATTCTCTCCTGAGGGGCATGGAAGCTGTATGCCGACCAGACCCATTTTCCTGTGAGGTGTGCTGCCTCCCTGGTGCCAGGATACGGGATATCACGGAGAGGCTACCGAGAATGATCACGCCTGCTGATCGTCACCCGTTCTTACTCATCCACGTAGGTACAAACGATACTGCTAAGCAAACTTTCCAAAAGATAGTTGGGGATTATGAAGCTCTGGGGAGGAAGATTAAGGGTCTGGGGGATACCCAAGTGGTATTCTCATCCATCCTCCCAGTAATCGGCAAAGGTCCTCAGAGAGATGGCAAGATTTTCCAGGTCAATAGCTGGCTTCGAAAATGGTGTCAATCAAGAAGGATTTGGATTCTGGGATCACAGGATGAACTTCCTCGAGGAAGGACTCCTAGCAAAGGATGGACTACATCTTACGGGTTGGGGGAAGAGTGTCTTCAGACGAGAGATGGCCAACATTATCAGGAGGGCTTTAAACTAAATAAGAAGGGGGTGGGTTATGTCCCAAGGGAACCTAGGAATAAGGAAAATGCTCTGAATGGAAATTGCCAGGGCATGGCCGTAACTCAAAAATCTTTAGAGGGGCCTGGCCTTACAAAAAAAAGGGGGGGGAATGCATTGAGTTGCAACCTCCAGGGCTTACGTTGCATTTACACAAATGCACAAAGCCTGGGAAATAAACAAGATGAGCTTGAACTTTTAGCAAGTGAAGGGAAATTTGATTTGATAGGAATAACTGAAACTTGGTGGGATGATTCCCATGACTGGAACACACAATTGGAAGGCTATCAGCTGTTCAGGAGGAACATAAGTGGCAAAAGGGGAGGCGGAGTAGCATTATATGTCAAGAACATATATACCTGCTCTAAAATCCAGGAAACTGGTCCGGATATCCCTGTGGAGTGCGTTTGGGTAAAGGTTAGGGGGAAAAACAAGAAACAAAACATTGTGGTGGGTGTCTACTATAGACCGCCAGGCCAAGGAGAAGGAGTAGATGATGTCTTCTTGGAGCAACTGGCAGGCGTTGCAAGGAAATATGTGGTAGTAGTAATGGGGGACTTTAACTATCCAGACATTTGCTGGGAGACACACTCAGCCAAACATGGAAGCTCCAGTAGATTCCTGATGGGCCTGGAAGATAACTTCATGGTCCAGAAAGTGGAGGAAACGACAAGGGGAGGGGCCATCCTTGACCTGATCTTAACAAATCGTGAAGAACTGGTTGATCAGGTCAACATAGTGGGAACTTTAGGGGAAAGCGATCATGAGCTGCTGGAATTTAGAATAATGTGGGAAATAAAAAGAGTGCAGAGTGAAACTTATATGTTGGATTTCAGGAAAGCTGATTTCAACAGGCTTACAGGAGTCATAGGTGGGATCCCATGGGTTGATGATCTAATGGGGAAAGGGGCCCAAGATGGGTGGGAGCTCCTTAAGAGGCAGCTTCTACAAGCACAGTCAGAAACAATTCCAATAAAAAAGAAAGGGGGGAAAAACCTGAAAAAACCAGGTTGGCTCCACAAGCAACTTGGGGATCAGCTGAAGTTAAAGAAAAGAAGTATAGGGAGTGGAAGACTGGAAAGATCACCAGGGAGGAGTATAGGCAGATAGCCCGGTCTTGTAAGGAGGGGTCAGGAATGCTAAAGCTCAGTATGAGCTGAGGCTGGCCAGGGGAGTCAAAGATAACAAAAAGAGCTTCTTTAGATATGCCCAAAGGAACAGGAGGAGAGACAAGGGGTGGGGCTGCTCCTGGACAAAGATAGACAGCAGGTGTCTGGAAACCAGGAGAAGGCAGAGCTGCTCAACTCCTACTTTGTGTCCGTCTATTCTCGGAAGGAGGGCTGTGCAAGTGGGGGTGCGGGATCATTGGCTGATGCGGGGATCTGCTTGCATCCTGAAAGAGGTAATGAAAACATGGATGGTGCAGAACAGCAGATTAAGATTGATAGAGAACTGGTTCGAAACCACTTAACTGGCCTAAATGAATTCAAGTCATTTGGACCAGATGAGATGCATCCTCGAGTTCTTAAGGAACTCGCAGATGTCCTTGCAGAGCCTCTGTTTATCATCTTTGAGAAATCCCTGAGGAGTGGAGAAGTGCCACTGGACTGGAAGAGGGCAAATGTAGTCCCAATCTTTAAGAAGGGGAAAAAAGAAGACCCGGGAAATTATAGACCAGTCAGTTTGACTTCAATCCCGGGCAAGATATTAGAGCAAATCATAAAACACACAATTTGTGCACATCTAGACAAGTACTCAGTGATCAAAACAACCCAGCATGGATTTACCAAGAATAAATCTTGCCAGACAAATCTGATCTCCTTTTTTGATCGGGTTACAAGCTTACTGGACAGTGGCAATGCTGTGGATGTCATTTATCTTGACTTCAGCAAAGCATTTGACAAGGTCCCACATGACATTTTAATTGGGAAGTTGGAAAAATATGGGCTAGATGAGGCAATTGTTAGGTGGATCTGCAACTGGCTCAATGGCCTCACTCAAAGGGTTTTAGTAAATGGTTTTGTGTCAACCTGGAGATCGGTTTCAAGTGGGGTACCACAGGGCTCTGTTTTGGGACTGGTTCTCTTTAACATTTTCAATAATGACTTGGAGGAAGAGATACAGGGGAGCCTAATCAATTTTTGCAGATGACACCAAGCTGGGAGGAGTAGCAAACACATGAGAAGACAGGAGAAACCTCCAGGAGGATCTGGATAAACTAGAATACTGGGCTGTAACAAATAGAATGAATTTCAACAAGGAGAAGTGCAAGGTTCTGCACTTAGGAAATAAAAACCAAAAATGCAGGTATAAAATGGGGGATACTTGGCTTGGCAGCACAACATGTGAGCAGGATCTTGGAGTCGCCGTGGATCACAAGCTGAACATGAGTCAGCAGTGTGATGTGTCTGCAAAGAAAGCAAATGCCATTTTAGGCTGCATTAAGAGGACTGTAGCTTCCAAGTCCCGAGAAGTTCAAGTTCCTCTTTATTCAGCATTGGTCGGACCTCACCTTGAGTACTGTGTTCAGTTCTGGGCACCTCACTTGAAGAAAGATGCAGCCAAACTGGAGCAAGTCCAGAGGAGAGCAATAAGAATGATCAGTGGGATGGAAGGGAAGCCCTATGAGGAAAGGTTGGGGGAACTTGGGATATTCAGCCTGGAGAAGAGGAGGCTGAGAGGAGACATAATTGCCCTCTTCAGATACCTGAAGGGCTGTCATAGGGAGGAAGGGGCCAATTTATTTATTGCTGCTTCTGAAAGCAGAACTAGAATCAATGGGTACAAACTGCAAGAGAGGAGATTCCGGTTGGATATCCGGAAAAAATTCCTGACGGTTTGGGCGGTTCGGCAGTGGAACAGATTGCCAAGGGGGGTGGTGGTCTCTCCCTCACTAGGGATCTTTAAGCAGAGGCTCGACGAGCACCTGTCGGGGATGCTCTAGGGGGATTTCCTGCTGCAGGCAGGGGGTTGGACTAGATGACCTACTAGGTCCTTTCCAACTCTATGATTCTATGATTCTATGAGATCCTATTGCTGCAAACTCTGCAGTATCCATCCTGCTCTCTGCCCACTTCTTGCCTCTCTGATGGCTGGATTATGCTGATACCTGGTCTGCACTCCATTGCCAGTGAAGCTGCTGCACTGTTGGTAGAGGGTCAACTGTGATATCAAGGATATCTTTGCAATGGCTTATCTAGTTAAACGTTAGCTTTTGTCAGGGATAAGATTGGGCTGTGACTTATTTGCAGGCAGCCACATCCCAGGGCATAATGGCATCCAGGGCATCACCAGGTTGCCTTACATGTATGCTACATATCCTCCAGGAATGGCTCTATTCCAGAGCCCAACGAACTCTTGGAAAGGCAGGTGAGGAGGCCCACATAGTGGAACAATCCCTCTCCCATGGAGATACTGGATAACACCCAGAATAACTATGAAATAGGGGCCTTGCTGCCATAGTAAGTTTGCACCTGTTGCCTACCACAAATGGCACCCAGGGTGCTGCTTCATTGGCAGCCATTTTACACAGCAAAAATTTACACATTTTACTTCTGTTCCTGTAAAAGGTTATATTTAACAGCCAGTCTTACATAGGGTTGGGCTGTAAGAAATCTATGGAGAGATGCTACCAGTTTTTTATCATCTCCAAAATTGTGACAGATGTGTTGACTGTGGAGTACTTTTCAAATTCATCCCATATTCCACAGGATGGAAATAGTAGTGGAAAATTTATAGAAGTGGAAAATTTATATGCAACTCCCAGTGCAAGCCTATGCGTCTCTGCTCAGAAGTGCTATTATATTCAATGGGGCTTACTCCCAGGAAAGCACGTATAAGGTTTGCAGCCTTAGTAAAGTGGCCAGAAGTTATATAACTCCTTTTCTCAATCGTCAATCTCAGAGGTTTGTTAAACAAGAAGAAGGTTAGGATTTAGACAGTGTTTTCTCCCAGATTGACTGCCAAAGACAGACTGGTGGAGCTTTGATTTATGTTCTCAGTGCTCAAGACAAATGCAGACAGCTCCAAAGTTGTACAGTCCTAGTTACGGTTGAAAGAACCTAGGAGGAAAAATGGCAAAAGTGTTTAAAGGGCGAGCGCCTTCAGTAGCAATGGACCCAAGGAATAAAATTTAACAAGGGGGCTTTCTGCTGACAGATTGTTTTTGTCTACAATGGATGTTTCTTGGCACAGGTAGCAAGAGATGAAAAAGTGCTGTGAGCTAAACAAGCTAAAGTGGTCAAGTCAATTACTGTGCTTTTCCATCCTCCAGCCATAATTCCTGTATCTCGTCCTCCAGTCAGCATCTGCCACTTAAAAATGAAGTGTTCCAATTTGACCGGGAAGATGGATTCTGAATCCAGGATGTCCCCATGCTTCAGGCTGTTGTGCTGCCACAGAGTGGTTCCTATGGGAATTAAGACACAGCTGCTGTCTCCAGAGCATATGCCTCTTGAAAGACAGAATGGCTGATAACTCTATCATAAGGGATGCGTTATTAGTTGCTTGCTACCTTTCTCATTAGTTCCTCTTAGATAGCATAACCAACGGCCCCAAATGGGATCCAAGGTAGGGTATGAGTAGAGAATGTGACTCATAATGACTCCACAGGGAATGTCAGTAATTTCAAAAATGAATTCATGCTTAGGCGATGAAAGCTCTGATTTGAAATATCCATTTGTTTTCCATGCTTCTGAGCATCATTTTATCCCATGCCACCATAGTACCATTTGAAACCCAAACACAAGTTGTCAGCGAAATCACTTGGGTGGGATTCTGTGAAGTATAGTACTGATGGATAAGAAAAAAAGAGCTTTCACCCTGCTGTGGCAGTGTATACAAGGTCTTACACAACTGTTACAACAGGTTTTACATCTCCCTTATGCATTCCCCTACTGATAGGGGAAAGGCACTTTTTCAAGTGGTATTATCTTATATTAATAGCATTAACTATCCCTGTAGTGCACAATACACAAATATCTGAAGAATGATACTGTTTGAAGAAGAATGCAGGAAAAGATGGATTCTACTCAGGATGGATTCTACTTATAGGAAAAGATGGATTCTACTCAGCAAAGTGGCGCAAGTGGTTACGACACTGTGCCTGTTAACCAGTAGGCCAGGGTCCCCACAAGACGGGGTGAGCTCCTGTCCTTAGCCCAGCTCTGTGACGCAGCTGGAACCAATCATATCGCCTCTGCTGTTCCATTAGACTATTTCAGTGGTGTGGAGAGGTGGGATTTGCTACTTGGGTAACGGACTATCCTCCATATTAAATCTACCCAGACCTTCATGCTTCACATACAGCGTTGAGCACGATACCAGTCTTTCAAGACTCATGGATGCCATTGCATACTCATCAGGTTTAGCATCAACATTACTGACATTTTTAAAAATTAATTCCTTGAAGACTTTAAACATTCTATTCTTTAAGTCACAAAAGCAATTTTGTGTACAAAGATTTGAAATTTTGAAGTAAAATATTACATATGCATGTAAGTGAGTGGTTTCCCTCTCCCCAAATTTTTAAAATTATGCGTGGTGACTGACTATCTTTCCCAAGAGATTTTCCAAGCAAACAAATACTATTTAGCAACAATATCTGATTTTTTAGTGCTTATAAAACCAGGTGACAAGCCAAGTCATTGCATCAATTTACATAATCCTTTTCCTCATATTTCTTTTCCTCACATTATTACCTCACTCAAATACAAACACATCATGCATTCCTAATAAGAAATCTTCTGATCCCTTTTTGGGTGTGTATTGCAGTGATCTCTTTTTAATTTTTGTATTGTTTGTTTTTGCGTATTGTGTATTGTTTGTTTTAACAGTGAATAGGTTGAGGTAAATGAGGCTTGAAGTGAAGAAGCAGCTTGAAAGGCATCTGTTAATTTATCATCTCAGGTGTTAGCAGCTACTATTAGGAGTCCAAATGGATGGTTAAAGCACCAGATGTATTCACCCAGAGTTTGAAAACTAGATACCCTTCAAATTTGTCCACCATGAAAATCTAATCTAGAGAACAGTGTTTCTTTAGCAAAAAATCTATGCGCTTGAATGAGCCATTAAGGCTGAAGGGAGCACCTGTGTACATAGACAGCAAATTGCTTAAGCTAGTAAAATAGTATTGTTACATGAAGACAAAATATTTTGCAGAGATGCTCCTCTTTTCCAAAGAGCTCGGCAAGACACTTTTTTCTTTGCTCAGAATTCATCAGAAGTTTCACCTAAGCAGGAACTTTTTAACTTAGCAGTAAGGTCAGGCATAGACTTTGGGCAGCCATATGCAAAATCAGATCTGTAGTAAGAAGTACGGTAACGTGCTCCACGGCTGACCACAAAAGGGTAGAAGAACAGGTCTTAATATTTGTACCAGGCATGACTAATGGAGAGGTCCCATAATGCCTTTGAATCAAAGGCTCTGTAAATGAATGCATAAAGCCCTAAGAGTAAACCTCATCATGATGAACCCTGAGATCCTTAATACATCCTGTCAATTCACCCATTTAGATGACCCATCTTAATTAATGCTGACATGGGAATCAAGCTAAGATTGGAACCAACCTATCAACATGTGTACCTAGAGTTCCCTTTCCTTAGGGAAGAAAGACAGGATATAATAATAATAATAATAATAATAATAATAATAATAATAATAATAATAATAAAATCCATAAATACACAGCGAACAATTTCATGCTGGTTTCATTCACATCACCAGTCGGACCCTTCCCAAGAGTCTAGGACTGTGTGATGTAGCGGCGTATAATTCATGCTGATCCCAGAAGAGCGGCTTTCTGCAGTTGGCAGAGTGATATTTTGTCAATGCCAATAGTTTTCAGGTGCCTGCCAAGGTCTTTGGGCACTGCAACCAGTGTGCCAATTACTACTGGAACCACCTGCACTGGCTTACACCAGATACGCTGTAATTCGATTCTTAGGTCTTGGTAGCGGGAGATCTTTTCCAGTTGTTTCTCCTCAATTCTGCTGTCACCTGCTATGGCGATGTCAACAAGCCACACCTTACTGCTTTCTATGATGGTGATATCTGGAGTATTGTGTTCCAAGACCTTGTCCGTCTGTATCCTGAAGTATTGACCACAGAAGCTTGACCTGCTCATTTGCAACCACTTTTTCAGGCTTGTGGTCCCACCAGTTTTTTGCCACTGGCAGATGATACTTTTGACATACATTCCTTTGGATCATCTGGGCAACAGAGTTGTGCCTCAGTTTGTAGTCAGTCTGCGCAATCTTCTTGCAGCCACTTTGAATGTGGTCAATGGTTTCATCCACTTCTTTGCAGAGCCGGCATTTTGGGTCATGGGCTGATTTTTCAATCCTGACCTTGATGGCATTTGTCCTGATTGCCTGTTCTTGCGCAGCAAGTATCAGGCCTTCCGTCTCCTTCTTCAGTG